>CM052722.1:37270761-37456403 GCA_028551405.1 Uromys caudimaculatus | reverse complement strand
CAAATTCTTCATCTGACAAGGAGCTAATGTATAGAATGTAAAAATAAACAAGTCTGTTGCCAGCAATAGCATAATGACTAGAAATGACAAAGGACCTGTTTTTGAGAAATTGTGTTGGTGTATAACTCAAGGTGGCTGTGAAGTCCTGATGTTCTTTAACTTTCTAAGTGGGGAATACAGGTGTGCCCCATCATGCCCAGTCAGCAGAGGTACATAAGCATTTCTCAAAAGACAACATACAGAGATCAAAGGTACATGGTAAATTACTCAACATTACTACTCATTGAGGAAATTAAAATAGAATCTTAAATAATTATTCTCACTCCAAGTAAAATAGCAGGTTTTTTAAAAAGAGAAAATATGAAGAAAAGGGAATCATTACATCTTGTTGGTAGGAATGTACACTTCTGAAACCCTTCTAAACAATAGAATGCAAACTTAAAATGAGTTTCTATATGATCCATTCATTGTTCTACTGGGCATGTAACCAAAAGACATGAAATCAATATAGAGACAAAACATCTGCCCTCCTGTATTTGTTGTGGCTCAATTTACAATAGCCAGAAGGTGGAATCAAACTTCTGCTTTTATCTTTAAAGATGAATACTTGTTTTGTTTTCCTCTAAATGCTTAAGGATGGATTAAGTCGTACAAAAATTACATGCTGAACTACCTGCCTACATGGTAATGAGTTATAGATTCACCAACAGTAACAGAGTTTGCATTGTACAATAGACACATAAGGAAAAATGGAATGACGTGCATGACACTAGGTTTAGTAAAATACATAGAAGAGGCTGGGTTTTAAATACAGTCTTTCTGTGTTATTAAAAACTCATGTCTCATCTGACATATTAGAAAGACAAGAGATCTTGTGAGACTTTTAACTTTCCTGAAATAATTGCATCAGCTGACAAATACACATACAGTGATACAATGCTAATGATCCTCTTGCCTTATTTATTCAGCTTCTAATTCTGAGGCAAAGTATTGGATTCTCAAGATAATATCAGCATCTTGGTTGAGTACTTCATTTATACAAATATTTATTGTGACAGCTCCCTTTGGATAGTATGTAGTTCAATGAAGTAGAAAGACAGAGGAAACCTTTCAAGATTTTCAAAAGTGGTTCCAATCATTAAACAAGTTGCTCCTGTAAAACTATTTCTATGTAAGTTACAGGACTGAATAAACTACTGTAAACTGTTTACTATTTTTGTGGTAATAGAGACTATAGATTGGCAATATTAGTTGACATAATTAATAAAAGCTGTTTGGGGGTTCACAGAAGAGTTTTAGATGGGGCAGAGGGGCAAGAGTAATGTAGAAAAAGTACTCAAGTACAAAATTCTCCAAACAGTAAACATTAAACTAGAGCCATTGACACATAATCACAGTTTTTAGTTTCTGAAAAGTTGGATTATTTTGCTGCTGAGATATTTAGAAAATCATGTCTATTTATCCCAGATAGAAAAGACACCTAGAAAAGATGACATCAGATCCATCTTGGTTGACCAAAGTAGTTTATTAGGATTATTACAAAGAAGAGTTCCAAGCCCCAGTCAACCATTTATTCTCCTATGTAGGTACAAAAAACACATCCACCTGGGACAAGAAGAAGTGATTCTTATCAGGGAAAAATAATTTATTTTGCATGTTTTTGTCTAGTTTCATAGACAAAAGATTTTTAAAATGGACTTAGAAAGAGTATCTGGAATAATTTTATTGAAGTTTGAGAGGAAAAGCAACAAAGTAGAAAAGTTATAAATCTCAATGACAGCTGTTAGGAAGAAGGGAATGGATAAGATGAAGAGAGAAAACCATGCTTTATGAATTAGAGATGAGGAAAGCAGGCAAGTTCTCCAGTGGAAGTCTGCAAACAGCTACCTGAGAGTAGAGGGCTGTTATCAGAAGGATAGAACTTGAGAATATGCTGAGGGTCAGAGCAAGCTGACTTAGTGTTTTTGCTGGTGTCTGAAAGGGGGATATAGGAAGAAGGGAGAGGAAGTTACAGTTTTATTCTTAGAACTCAGAAAGCAAAAGACTCTAGAAGCAACTGCACTGAGGGAGTGACTTTGGGGTATATAAGAATGTGACTCATTAAGGAGATAGATATTCCCCTCATCATTTCAACAAACCACTTATAATATTTTGACTAATTTAGAATGGTCTGTCTCCATTCAAGGCCAAAAATACAATGCAGTTCCCATTCATCTGAAAAATCTAGCTGAGTAGATTTTAAGCAAAATAAAAAGGCAGAATAAGTTATGGGAACATGGGGATGGGGAGAGAAAGGATCTCTTTGCCCTCATCTGGTTGAAGCCTCTGGACAACTGAAAAACACGATTCCCAGAATAATTAATATTTACTGGGCATGCTGCCAACATAATGATAATCTGTCTTTTGCATACATACTTTTAATTGTATTGACTTTCTCCAAATGTATAAAGACTAAGACCTCATGGTAGATTATATATATGATTCAAAATATAGTCTCTGTGTAATATTGAATAACCCTTCCATATATGAATAACTGCAGAAAAGAAAAATAAGAAAAGCACTGCAAATATAAACTAATCATTCTGTCAGATAAGAAAATCTAGTGTGGTCTTGCATGACATTATGACTTTTTCTAAGGAGTTCCTCTATATTATATGACAGAACATCATTTTTCTCAAAAAAAATACGATATATACAAATTACAAGGAACAGAAAAAGCTAGATGAGATTGTATGGTAAAAGGCACAAGTAGAGTATGTACCTGACCCTCAAGGGTTTCTGCATTCAATTATCAACAGCACCAAATACGAAAACGTACCAGAAAGCCATTAAGATAAATCTAAAGAAAAACAAATAAGGAAACATTAATAAGTATGCACTTGAAGTTATGAAGTGTAGCCTTTTAATAAAATGATCATAGCATGCATCTTCTTTAGTTTCTGTCTAGTACATATCCAAAGCATTATTTCAAGGTAGGTGTGTGGAAAGGAAAATTCCAAGTGAGTTCTGGACTATGGAGACAGGATACAGCAGATTAGGAATCAGGTTGTAAGATGTTGTTATTCTATCAACTTCTTGCTAACCATTCAACCAGGCATCCATGTTAGAATGCAAGGAACAAATGTTATTCCTCAAGGGTATGAATATTAAAAGAGCTCTCCAACAAGTAAGCCTCATTAGAGCTTGCAGATATCATAGGACAATGTATCAATATACAATGTACACATGTATATAATGTATAATGTATCATCATACATTCAAACACTTTCAATATGCACACAAAAAAAGGTTCTTATAAAAGATTCACTTTGGATACTGGAACAGAAGGTGAGAAAACTCATTTTTGTGTGAATCCCAGCGGATCAAAGTGTCTTCAGGATTTCTGTTTTATTTTTGTACTCTAATGTAGCTGTCAGTGTTTGTGGCATAATGTGTTATGTTATGCTAATTCAGTAGCCCTAGACATTTATCATATCACTGATTTGGCAGGAATTGGAAGAATTGACACAACTGGAAAATCTAGCATGGATCCTTCAGGGAATACAAGAATGGGTTTCCACTCCTGACAGATGCATGCTTACTTCTTCACAGGAAACAGTGCTGCAAAATGCACTGAAGTTCACAGAACCCAAAGTTTAGGTGTAAAATCATTTAAAAGTGAAGTGATCAATTGTACTTTTGCCTCAGCTATTTGATATATAAGTTTTATTTCCAGACATTACTGTCATAGGTGTCTCTTCATTTTGTAACCATACACATTAAAAGAATGATTATTTACTTACCTATATATCAGGAATTATGCTGTGTTCTCCTAAGTCAACAGTGAGTAGGGCAGGCCTTGTCCTCCCAGAACTCTCAGGCTGAATAATTCCAAGGATGTGGGGAACCTATGTGATATATGTGCATATATGTGTTAGCTACTTTCCTGATGCTGTGATAAAACATGATGACCAAAACAATCTCAAGGAAGAGAGATTTTATTTTGGCTTAGGGTACCAGAGGAGTAAAAGTCCATCACAACAAAGAGGCAGCAGGGCAGGTATGGTGGTAGAAACAAGAAGCTGAGAGATCATATCATCAGCAACAAATGCAAAACCGAGAACTTGGAGTGGTACAGTGCTGTGAATTCTTAAAACCCATGCCTAGTGGTGTAATACCCCCAGAAAAACTGTAACATCTCCCTGGACAACACAGCCAATTGAAGACCAGGTGTCCAATGATCTAAGCCTGTGTGGGACAACCTCATTCAAAACACTGGCACAAACATGGCCTCTTGAATAGTCTACTGGCACTTACTTAGTGATGGGCAGATTGTCCAGTGGGTTTGTGTAGTATCAGCATAAGTTCTGTGTAGGCTTTCTTCAGAATATCTTTTTTAATTTCTTAGCATCATGAGAATTATGCAAACCAGACACAGAATACTCTGGGAGCACAGAGGAAGTACATTTTTAAAAATACATGATTTGCTAGACCGATACATTTCTGGGAGTGTTGATTTGAGTGAGGAGCTATTATCTATCATGCATTAGAAAGCAGATGACACCTTGCTCTGATAGCATGAAATTCACCTGGGAAGATTATGAAACTACCTTTGAAAAATTGGCACTAAAGAATTTTTCACTGGAACATTAATGTACTACACTTGTTATTACATTTATCCCATTGCCTCCATCATTATATTAATTTTAAAACTCAAGATCAGGTACCTGCAGTGAATTATTTTGCTTCAGTCTCTTGAAATTCAGTCTAGGATTCTCCATGGTAATATATGAGTAAGTTGTTTCTTTGGAGTACTAGAGTGTTTTGTGTTGGTTGTTGTTTTTAGTTGTTTTCATGCATCCCATGCTAGCTTCATAACTCACAATATAACTGAGGACAGCTTTGAACTTCTGACCCTCTACTTCTTGGGTTCTAGGATTATAGGTATGCACCATCACACTTTTGATATAATTCTTGAGGGTGAACCCTTCCTGAATGTTAGTCAACCACTCAGCCATCAGATTCATAAAGAATATTGAGGTACTTCCACTTAGTCTCCAGTATTAAAGGGGCTGAAAGAGAAATGTTCTTTGACTTTGTGCCAAATGTAACATAACATTTTCACCTGAAGAACTTGTCATTTCTTGTTTATGTACTGCTCCTAACATTCTGGTTTTAAGTCAGACCCATGTGCATCTTGGTTGGCAGCATGCAAAGCACAGATTATGCAAATTTGAAAATCTTACTACAATCTTTCTACCCTGATTAGAGGAAGAGATCCCATTCTCCTTTCATATTCTAGAACTAGCCACTTACTCAGTTGGAGTTATACAAGAGAATAGTGCAGTAAGAAAATACTGCAAATGTTATCAAAATCGAAAAGACAAATGAATATCTGACTAGTGCTAAAATTGTTCTTATGCTTTTCATATTTGATACAAATATGCCCATGACCGTTTCAGAATTTTTACCCTACCCCTAAAGATAAAGCCATCAATTTCCTTACATCTGTGCCTATATGTTCCATGTGTATGTGGGTGACCACAGAGACAAGAAGATGGTATCATATCCTCTGTAACTGGAGTTATAGGAGGTTGTGAACCATTTGATATGGTATTTTACATAGGGTAAAATAGTACTTTTCTCATAATCATACTTGAATTATGTAATGTGATTCCACTCTTGAAAAAGAACACTAAGTAACTTTGTATCAAATGTTATATAGGACCCCTAGGACTGTTGTAGCCTATTTCAACAAGCTTATTGGCTTAGAACAGAGTATATTGAATTCCTTTCATATTGGGAGCTAGTAACTCTGAACTAGTCTTACAGAAATGTAGTCTAGTGTCGATAGGACTGTGCTTCTTCTGAGGGACTTGGAATAATCATGCCTTAACCTGTCTTCTGTTTGCAATATAGCATCTGGCTTCATCTGTCATATTACCTTCTGTCTCTGTAGATTCTACAGTGTAGAAAAATGTTTGCTAGCTTTCCTCTTACAAGAAGGAATGTGGTTAAATTTAGTGCTTACCTGTATAATACAGGAAAATGTATTTATCACTGAATACTTAACTTACTCATATTTAAAGCAATATCTTTTACTATATAATGTCATACAAGTTCCAGAGATCAGGACCTGCATATTTTAGGAAGCCACTATTTTATTAGCTACATCATGCAAATCTCTGGTATCCATTTCCTCCTGTACTTGAGACTTTTTGTGTATAAAGAATGTTTCAGTTTTTTTCTCTTTTAGCCTCCAAATCTATAAATTATCACAGATGGGATTGTTATACACATTAACAGTCAGTCTCTTAAATTTTATCAATATTTGAAATGTCCAATATTCAACTGAATAATGTTTCAACAATTTTTCTAAAATCAAATGTATGTATATATATATATAAAATGGCATCTGTCATGACACTGAGTAATCAATTAAAAATTCATATTTCCTTTAAATCAGTGATGCTTTGAAGCAGTGCTAGGATTGGTCTGTCCTAAGAACTAAGACGCAACTAGGGGTTTGAAACGAATCCTGATTTTTCAAAGATTATCTTGGCTTCCAGGAAGCACAGACTAAATTTAGTATTTAATTGCAGTAACTATTCTTGGCTGTTATTTCTTACATAATTATAAGTTCTTCACACCAACCCCAATAACCATTGCTTCTTACTATGATGCTATCGATAGTTTCTCTCCATTTTCACAGTCTTATTCCATGCATTTTATTATAATCCATCCTCACATTCTTTTTAGAATGAAATAAAGCAAACAAACAAACCTGCAATATGTATGAAATCTAACCTCAATTAGGGCCCATCTGTATCTATGAGGACCAAAGCAAAATTCCAGCTTTGAATATTTTGTCACTACAAAAGCATTTTAAAATTGTCTTTCTATTATAAAGCTTACTATAATAGGTAGATACCTTTAGATGGGAAAGATACGGTAATTAATGTCACTATAACATGTTACCCTTTGAACTTTGTTACTTTCTGATTTTAAAATTCATTGCTGATAAATGATAGTAGTAAACCATAAAATGGAAATATGTCAGCAAATTTTGTTAATGCCTCCTGCATTAAAAAACTACAAGCTCAGTTTTGCAATCTTTAGTGCATTTTTGATTGTATTTCCATAGGATGAAGGACTCATTTGGGAAGTCTTTTTGAAAATTTCTTCATTTTCTCATTCAGCTTATAAGAACTTAACACATCTGAATAAATGTGACTAGTATTTGAGATAAATGACTGTGCTTTATTGTGTGGGAACTTTGAAACCTGTATTGCCGAAAAGCATACAATAAAATGAAAACAGGGAGCTAAAATTGAATGCTCTTTTAAGTTCATTATATAAATCTAGTTTCTGATCACCGCTCAGTACCAAGACTTTTATGACATTTCATACTCACATTATCAGTAAACATAAATGGCAATGAAACATGTTACATATCCAACCTTAATTCAATGATTTAAAAAATAGATACATGTGTTTAAATAGGAGGTAAAGTATTTTCAGGAAAACGTTCACTAATAAAAAAAAAAAAAAAAAAAAAAAAGGTTCTTTGAGAAAATCGACAAGATAGATAAACCCTTAGCTAGACTAACCAGAGGGCACAGAGACAGTATCCAAATTAACAAAACTAGAAATGAAAAGAGAGATATAACAACAGATTCGAAGGAAATTCAAAAAATCATCAAATCCTACTACAAAAGCCTATACTCAACAAAAGTTCAAAATCTGGATGAAATAGACAAGTTTCTATAAGGATACCAAATACCAAAGTTAAATCAGGATCAGATAAACCATCTAAACAGTCCCATAACGTCTAAAGAAATAGAAGCAGTCATTAAAAGTCTCCCAACCAAAACAAGTCCAGGACCAGATGGGTTTAGTGCAGAATTCTATCAGACCTACAAAGAAGACCTAATACCAATACTCTTCAATCTATTCCACAAAATAGAAACAGAAGGAACACTACCCAATTCCTTCTATGAGGCCACAATTACACTGATACCAAAACCTCACAAAGACCCAACAAAGAAAGAAAACTTCAGACCAATTTCCCTTATGAATATCAATGCAAAAATACTCAACATAATTCTTGCATACTGAATCCAAGAACACATCAAAATGATCATTCACCATGATCAAGTAGGCTTCATCCCAGGGATGCAGGGATGGTTCAATACCTGGAAATCCATCAATGTAATCCACTACATAAACAAACTCAAAGAAAAAAACCACATGGTCATTTCATTAGATGCTGAAAAAGCATTTGACAAAATTCAACATCCCTTCATGATAAAAGTCTTGGAGAGATCAGGAATTCAAGGCCCATACCTAAACATAGTAAAAGCAATGTACAGCAAACCAGTGGCCAACATCAAACTAAATGGAGAGAAACTTGAAGCAATTCCACTAAAATCAGGGACTAGATAAGGCTGCCCTCTCTCTCCCTATTTATTCAATATAGTACTTGAAGTTCTAGCTAGAGCAATTAGACAACAAAGGGAGGTCAAGTGATACAAATTGGAAAGAAAGAAATCAAAATATCACTATTTGTAGATGATATGATCGTATACTTCAGTGACCCGAAAAACTCCACCAGAGAACTGCTGCAGCTGATAAACAACTTCAGCAAAGTGGCCAGATATGAAATTAACTCAAACAAATCAGTAGCCTTCCTATACTCGAAGGACAAACAGGCTAAGAAAGAAATTAGGGAAATGACACCCTTCACAATTGTCACAAACAATATAAAGTAATCTTGGTGTGACTCTAACCAAACAAGTGAAAGATCTGTATAACAAGAACTTTAAGTCTCTGAAGAAACAAATCGAAGAAGACCTCAGAAGATGGAAAGATCTCCCATGCTCGTGGATTGGCAAGATTAATATAGTTAAAATGATCATCCTGCCAAAAGCAATCTACATATTCAATGCAATCCCCATCAAAAAATCAACTCAATTCTTCATAGACTTAGAAAGAGCAATTCTCACATTCATATGGAATAACAAACAACCCAGGATACCAAAACTATTCTCAACAACAAAAGATCTTCTGGGGGAATCAGCATCCCTGACCTCAAGCTGTACTACAGAGCAGTAGTGATAAAAACTGCATAGTATTGGTACAATGACAGGCAGGTAGATCAATGGAATAGAACTGAAGTCCCAGAAATGAACCCACACACCTACAGTCACTTGATTTTCGACAAAGGAGCCAAAACCATCCAGTGGAAAAAAGGCAGCATTTTCAACAAATTGTGCTGGTTCAACTGGCAGTCTACACCTAGAAGAATGCGAATTGATCCATTCCTATCTCCCTGTACAAAGCTCAAGTCCAAGTGGATCAAGGACCTCCACATAAAATCAGATACATTGAATCTAATAGAGGAGGAAGTGGGGAAAAGTCTCAAACGCATGGGCACAGGGGAAAAGTTCCTGAACAGAACACCAATGGCTTATGCTCTAAGATCAAGAATTGACAAATGGGACCTCATGAAATTACAAAACTTCTGTAAGGCAAAGGACACTATAAATAGAAAAAAACGGCAACCAACAGATTGAGAAAAGATCTTTACCAATCTTACATCTGATAGAGAGCTAATATCCAATATATACAAAGAACTCAAGAAGTTAGACTCCAGAGATCCAAATAACTCTATCAAAAACTGGGGAACAGAGCTGAACAGAGAATTTTCAACTGAGGAAACTCGAAGGGCTGAGAAGCACCTAAAGAAGTGTTCAACATCCTTAGTCATCAGGGAAATGGAAATCAAAACAACCCTGAGATTCTACCTCACACCAGAGAGAATGGTTAAGATCAAAAACTCAGGTGACAGCAGATGCTAGCAAGGATGTGGAGAAAGAGGAACATTCCTCCATTGCTGGTGGGATTGTAAGCTGATACAACCTCTCTAGAAATCAGTTTGGCGGACCCAAAGAAAAAATGAACATAATACTACCTAAGGACCCATCTATTCCACTCCTGGGCATATACCCAAAAGATGCTCCAACATGTAATAAAGACACATGCTCTAGTATGTTCATAGCAGCCATATTTATAATATCCAGAAGCTGGAAACAATCCAGATGTCCCTCAACAGAGGAATGGATACAGAAAATGTGGTACATTTACAGAATGGAATATTACTCACCTATTAAAAACAATGTCTTAATGAAATTCGCAGGCAAATGGATGGAACTTGAAAATATCATGCTGAGCAAGGTAAATCAGTCACAAATGAATGAACACGGTATGAACTCACTGATAAATGGTTATTAGCCCAAAAGTTCGGAATACCCAAGATTCACTTCACAGAAACCATTGGGCTGAGAGTGAGGTCCCAGATGGAGGAGTGGAAGAAGGGACTGAAGGACCCGAGGTAGTTTGCAGCCCCATGGAGGGAGCAACATGTCAACTGGCCTGACCTCCGCGGTCCTCCTGGAGGCTGGACCACAAATCAAAGAATACACATCGAGGGACCCATGGCTCAGACCACATATGTGGCAGAGGAGGGCCTTGTTGGCCATCAGGGGGAGGAGAGGCCCTTGAGCATGAGGGTGTTAGAGGCCCCAGTATAGGGGAATGCCAAGGAGGGAAGAAGAGAGTGGGTGGGTGGGTGGGTGGGCACCCTCATAGAGGCAGGGGGGGAGGGGATAGGAGGTTCCAAATGGGAGACCTGGAAAGGGGGAAACATTTGAAATGTAAATTAAGTATGAAAACATAAATAAATAAAAAAAATTAAAAAACAATTACAACAACAACAAAAACAATTTGAAATCTGGAGAGAAGTCTCACTGTTTAATGTACTTGCTGCTCTTCCAGAGGTTCCAGGTTCAGATACCAGAACCAACACTGGTCACTTATAACTCCAATTCCAAAGAATGCAACACATTCTTTTGGCCTTTTATTGGCACATGCATGCAAGTGATGTATATATAAGTAAATCACACACATATAAACATAATTTAAAAAAAACAACAGTTATGAGAAAAGAAAAAGAAAATCTTTTTGAGAGGCAATTTGACTCCAGGAAAAAAACAATGAATTGTAATTGCAAATCAGCGATCTTGAATTCAAACACCATATGCACCAAAATGTATTCTTCTGAGATACCAATATGTGTGTGTGTGTGTGTGTGTGTGTGTGTGTGTGTGTGTGTTATATGAATATTGTAAGCCATTTAAGATAACAAATCCCTTCTGCTTTGTGGTATTCTTTGTTACAATTTTAAAAAAATTTTCTTATATGAGATTGGATTTATCTCAAATACTTACATAACAAAGATTTCTCCCAACAAGGAATAAACTGGATATGGTAGAATACATAAACCCACATTTGTAGTCCCAGCTAGTGTAAGGTAGAGGTAGGAGACTCAGAATTTCAGACTCATCCTGGGGTAAGTTTGAAGACAGCTTGTGATACAGTAGAACCTGTCTCAAAATATTTGAATAAATTAGCAATCCTAAAATTTATGAAATTGACAAGAATAGAGAGTAATATAATGAAATGCCTTAAATATTTTAATAAAATCTAGACTAAAAAAATATATTGCACCACATTAATCTGTGTATGTGTATATATTTCACAAAACGTACAGCACTATGTGTACTATAACTTTTATAAATGTTCTCTATCTTGTTCAAATATACTGTTTTATTTTGTTAATCATTTCATTCATTTATACCTCAAATGATATCCCACTTCCTGGTTGACCCTCTACAAACCCCCCATCCCACATCTGCCCTGTCCTCCCTCCTGTTTGCCTCTATGAGGATACCTTCTACCCACCCACCCTCTCTCGCCCCACCGCTTCAGCGTCCCCCTACACTGGGGAATGAGGGACAATCATTTAAACTAATTTTAAGCTCACAGTTTGAGTATCAGCTGACAGCTTAAAATAATCACTCATTATGAACATATATAGATGTATCACTCACTTGGCTTCATAAATTTTAACATCTTTTCATCTAATGTTGATAAGTGCAAAGTCTTCTAAGCACTCCTTTTTACCTACCATGCTTTCTCCTGTAATTTACTTTAAATTTCATGCATTTTTAATTTTCACTTCTTATAGACATATCTATAGTTATGTACAAGAATTGAGCATATATATTTTAAAGTGTGTATGATGTATTATATTCAAATATTCTTCTGTATTTTTGAATTACCATTATACTTTGATATTTCTCATTGTTGATAAACTGTAATTCAGGGTTATCCGTTTTAACTACTCTGCCTTGTCTCACGGAAATACACTTATCACTCCACTTTGATTTTAATTTATATTTTATTGTTGATATGACTCAGATGAAGCATATTCTAATGTAAAGAATATTCACATGTACATCTCCAATTTTTCTAAAAAAAAAAAAAGACGTTTCATTTGTATTCACAACCCAAGTAAAAATGCAACACTATAAAACCAATATACCCTTGGCCTTCTCGTATATTGCCAAATTGTCCTTCCAAATATCCACTTCAAATTATTGATACAACAGCATTATAGAAAAATTCAAAATACAGATGACTAGTTTAAATCAATAAAATCTCTTATTTTAAATTTTATTATTTTATCACTAATGAAGTTGAAATTGTCATGGTTCTCATCATATTTATATTCATATATTTTATCTTAGAAATGTGGCTGTTAATAATTATTATCAAAGCTTTCTACTAGGTTTCAATAATTTTTAACTTTTTATATTTTCCTTGCTGCAAAGAAGCTTTAAAATATATTGATTTCAAATTAATTTTTGTCTGTTTTATGTTTTAAAATAACAAATACATTATTTTCTTTTAGCATTGCATTTAGTTCACCTATTGGTTTGTATATGCCTAAAGTTTAATACATGTTTAATTTTGGATATAGATATAGCTATTTGTGTGAACTTTTAGTGTGTAATCAGAACTAAGTTTATTACTGTTAACACTACCAATTGTACCAGCATTCTTTTCTGATGCTTCATCTTTTATTGCCTCATTTTTAATTCCATTTCCACATTATCTCACATTTTCATATTTTTCAAGGTCTCTAGCTGGATTTCATATTGCTATCTCATTTGTATTCTACTTGGGTAATTAAGAGGGAAAATAAATGTCTTCAGACATGGAGTCTTTCCATCCCCGTATCTGCTCCCTTTCTCTCTTTATGTCACTGTTAGTGTATTTCACTAAAATATCAGTTTTTCTCACAAAGGCTTTTATATATTGTTACATTTCTCCTTATATACAGCATGATTCTCCTCTTCTATTAACAGTCCTATGAGCATAAATGCTTAGTCCATTGGCATGAATACTGACTGCTTCCTTCTTTTTCCAAAACGAATATAAATTTGACCTTTGCTAACCACTGAGTTTGCAACATAATCATCCCTAGAGTAGTTCTTTTATTTGATTTTGAATGTATTAAAGTAACCCTTTTGCTTGTTTGTTTGGTTGTTTTTGTTTGTTTATTTGTTTTTTAGTGTTATGCTACAAATATCTGTAACACTGGCACTCTGGAGGCTTAGGTACCAGAAGTTTGAGGCCTTGTGAACTACATGATAGTTTTCTCTCCAAACTGGGCAAGGTAGTAAAACAATGTCTGAAAAAACTGCGCAAACACAAGTAACCCATCTTCTCTTAACATTTTACTAAATATTTTTATTGTTTCTGATGTTTTATTCTATAGGAGGGATACATGTTAGGTTAACTAGTTAAGCTCATAGAAAAAGCTCTTCATTTATGGTACTACATACCACAAATCTAAATTTTCTTGTTTTTCCCTTCATGGAAAGCACACTGGAGATAAAATCTCTGGAGTTTGGATGTTATTCTTCTGACAGTTCGTTTTGTTCCTTTGAATTTAGCTGAGTTTATTTAGTCTGTTGTTCTAGTTATTGGGAAATTTAATTACCAGGTAATTAAACCAAGCATACACTCTCCACATGCAGGTAATTATAAATATATGACATAATCTTTTATTTGACCTGAATATAATTTCACTAGTAGTACTGACAGGTGACATATTTGGACCACATACTAGTTTTAATTCACATAAAGGCTTTAATTCCATGACCATTCCTTACAAACCATATCATATAGCATGACACTTTCCTTATAAACTTCTAATGCATGTATAATACATTTTGAGACTGTTTTAATAATTGACATGTCAAGATGTTATAAATTATAGATGAAAAAGATCTTAAGTAGCATACTAGTTTTTTGCATAAAATAGCATATGTTATATTGACATGCACTGAGATTTCTTCTACACATATTGGTCGATAAAATAATGAGATTGTTAAAATTTGACATTACACAATATACTTGCTTAGAGTGTTCTTTTAAAAGTCTGTTATAGAAAATGTCATTTATATAAGTGATAGAATTCGCTTTGAAAGTCAAATATGGTTTCTATATTAAAAACGTCTTCTAAACTCAATACCAATGAAAGTTAATCAGTGATTGAGTGATTGCAGCATGACTTGTTTATCTTTGGAAGGGTGAGTCTGTTATCTTTGTATAACATCTGAGTTGAAAGGACAAAGTAAAGATTTTTATGGTCATGCCAACCGTAATTTATGAACTGTCCCCAATATAACCTCTTTGAAGGATGGCAACCTCCGTTAACGTCTATATTCTTTTTTTTTTTTTTGAAGTTGATTTAAATAAAATATTTAAACATAGAAAAACACTGTTTCTATACAATATTTATGTTGACTTTCCTGAATTAAAGGCCATATACATACCCCATATATGTAGGCAGATTAGAGAACCACATTTAAAAGAGTGCTGAAGATCTGTGTTCATAACAAAGCAAACTGTGCCAACACCTATGTGAAGAAAGAACAAGGAGCCAGCTGCCTAAATCACTATGATACAACACATACATACATGAATATGAACATTTTAGCTAAAATTGAACTAAAATAATTCAACTTTACTATAGGACCATAAGACCATCTGTGAATGTAAGGATAAGAATTTAATATGAGTGTAGTGTCCCTGATGGAGGAGTTGGAGAAGGGACTGGAGGAGCTGAGGGGCTTTGCAGCCCCGTGGGAAGAGCAACAGTGTCAACCGGCCAGACCTCTGGAGCTCCCAGGGACTAAACCACCAACCAAAGCGTACATCCAGAGGGACCCATGGTGCTGGCCGCATATGTAGCCGAGGATAGCCTTGTTGGGCATCAATGGGAGGAGAGGCCCTTGGTCCTGTGAAGGCTTGATGCCCCAGCATAGGGCAATGCCAGGGCAGGCAGGCAGGAGTGGGTGGGTGGGGGAAACACCCTCATAGAAACAGGGGGAGGGAGGATGGGATAAGGGATTTCCAGGAGGGGGAAACTGGAAAAGGGGATAACATTTGAAATATAAATAAACAAAATATCCAATACAAGGAGAAAAAGGGAACCACGCTGGGTTTTCTGTTTTTTTGTTTGTTTGTTTGTTTGGCTTTAAAAATCTTTTTTTTCAATTATTTATTTATTTTTTTGATACTTTATTTACATTTCCAATGTTTCCCCCTTTCCAGGTCTCCTCTTTGGAAACCCCCTATCCCCTCCCCTTCCCCTGCCTCTATGAGGGTATTCCACCTACCACCCACCCGCCCACCCATTCCCATATTCCTACCTTGACATTCCCCTTTACTGGGGCCTCTAACGCCCTCAGGCCCAATTGCCTCTCCTCTCTCCCTGATGGCCAATGAGGCCATCCTTTGCCACATATGTGGTCTGAACCATGGGTCCATAGATGTGTATTCTTTGGTTGGTGGTCCAAACTCCAGGACGACCAGGGGGGTCAGGCCAGTTGACACTGTTGCTCCCTCCATGGGGCTGCAGACTCCCTCAGCTCCTTCAGTCCCTTCTTCCACTCCTCCATTTGGGACCTCACTCTCAGTCCAGCGGTTACTGTGAAGTGAAACTTAGGTATTCCGAACTTTTGGCTTCCATTTCAATCAAATAAATAAATAAATAAATAAATAAATAAATAAATAAATAAATAAATAGACATACAGACAAACAAATACAAATGCAGTTTTTAGATGAATCTCTGAACCTCACTTTACATGAGAAGGTTTAGTGTAGTCGGCTCTGTCACCTGAAGGAGGAGTCACACCTCATGATTTACTAGTGATACTGTTACATTCCTTGTTATTCTATGACACATCCATGTTAACCTCAAATTCACATTTTCTTTAGAGTTTCTCTCTGTTAGTATTGTTTATTCCTACAATGTATACAATACTTATATAAATTATAATTTTATCCTGTATAACTGCCATATTCTTTAAAAAAATTAGCCAATATTATGCCTATGCATCCATATATTTTACCCTTATCCCCCATCTAAGATATACCACAGATTTAGCATTTACATGGAAGGAATAATCAGAAATCCCTCTCACAGCCCACGTTATTATGTAATAAGAAAAATTTGTTTTGAAATACAGAGAAGAAAGAATTGGGTCAAGCAGCTGTATCCCAAGTGTTACATTTCTGTTTCCACTGCATCCATTAGTTTTCTTCATGAAACTGAGAGATTATTCATACTGAGATACAACTTTTCCTTCAAACCAAGGCCTCATACTTGATATTTTAGTAGTCCATTATAAGAGATGATCAAAAAGGCATCAATGTTAGTGGCAGGAACCATTCACCACGTTTATTCTATGCAGTGTTCTCTGCAATCCTGTCCATGCCTGGGGGAAACTCGTTTTTCCTTCCTCCTCCACCTTCCAAGTACTTACGGTCAAGGAAGCACATTTTTCCAAGGTGACCATGCCTTGGCTATTCAGGGCAGACGGCAGAGGTAGGCTTCTGATACATCCATACTTAGTCCAGGTCCATTTGCAGAACGTCAGAATTGGAAGTAGAAAATGTTCTTCCATTACAGTCTGAGTTCTTAAATGGGAATCAGGCAAACTTGCAAGCTGCTGGCATGATCTATTTTCTGATATGTGATCTTAAAAATAGAAAAAATGCTGTACAGGGATAGAAGAAGAATAAAATAAATGTACAGAGAGAGATGGAGTTGAGATATGAATAGTGACTTATGGTTCATCATGGGTTTTAAATCAATCCTGACATTTCACACTCAGCTTTATCCCTGACCCTGAGCTGTGTTTGAGAACCACGTGTGTGTATACTTAGAAAATTCTCATTTGCTCCATTGTTTTTTGCAAGTGGGTTTCTATAACATTGAGCTAAAGGAACAAATTTGAAAGTTTCTTTCATAGAATACACATACTGAAAATAATAGGAGAGAATCATAATACATTTCATAATTATTCTTTAACAAAGTGTGATGCTAGATTATTAATTGGAATTGATTCCCAGAGAGCAACTAAAAATCACTCATATGTCTATATTAAATTGCGTTTGAATACTTCTGTGTGACTCCTAAGATCCAGCCAATAATATTAAGTAGAAAACAGTGGATATATATAAAGGTGGATGTTTAGTCAAGTATGGATACTACAGACAAAAAAAAATAAAAATAGTTTACAAAATTTGGAAATAATTTTAAAATTTGAAAAATTCTACGAAGAAAGGCAGTGTCAGGAAGATAGTCCCAGAAAGCAATATACAGCATATCTGGTGGCTAATTCAAATAAAACGGTTCAATAGTAGTTATAGGAAGAATTTTTTTAATAGAAAGCTGTTAGTTAATTTTAACTATTTTTGTTTTCTGCTATCTATATTTAAGTCCGATGTGGAAGGACCACTTGGGTTTGTGCCTCAGATTAATGTTTCAAATCAATTAAAACAGTTTTTCAGTTACCTTTTTTCTAGAAAGGCATGTAGTATATGTAGTAGTATTTTGACTATTAATTTTTTCAGCACTCTTTTTTTTTCTTATTTTAATATTATTTCTTTTTTTACAGTCCAGGCGTTACTCCTTCCTGGTTTGCCTTCCCACAGTTCCTCATCCCATTTCTCCTTCCCTGTCTCCAAGAGGATGTCCCCACTCCCACCCTACCCCCCACTAGACCTCCCTACTCCCTGGGGCCTTCGGTTTCTTGAGAGTTAGGCGCATTTTCTCTCACTGAACCCAGACATGGCAGTCCCCTGCTGTATATGTATTGGGGGGACTTATATCAGTTGGTGTATGCTGCCTGGTTGGGGGCTCAGTGTCTGAGGGATCTCAAGGGTCCAGGTAAGTTGAGAATACTGGTCTTACTATTCTGAAATCAGTTTGAAAAATAATTTCACTCCAGGAACATGTATGGTATCATAATGGATTCCCAAACAAATTGGTGAAGTCCTATATTGCATGGAAAAATTTTGAAGGTGTATTGTATGTTTTCTCAAACTATTGTCCTTCTATTTTCCCTAGATAGGGATCTGAAACTGATCCATAAGGCTAAAGACATGAAATGTTCATTTCTGTCCAGAATTAAAAGGGCAAAATGCTGTACTTGGTGGTATGCAGTTAGCACAACAGTGGGAGGTTGTCTTTTGTAAAATTTCAGCCATTTTCTTTTTGAAAATAGCTGTCAAGGACAGAGGAGAAAAAATTTACACTTTTGTGAAATTTCTAGGTTTCTGAGTGATGCATTAACTATTTATCTGGGTGGAAGGAGAGCTGTGCATTTAGTTGCCACAGTACAGCTTCATGTATTGCCTTTAAAGAGAACAAACTGGTACTTTAATCATAGTCTGTCCCATTTCCTGAGATAACAATGATAAGACTTTCTTTCTGAACCTTGAGTCAGAATTCTATTGGATGTTTTGTTGTTTTCGGTGTTGATAAAGAAGCCATTTCTTGAGAAACTTGTTTTTAACCCTTGTTACCAATAGTTTGTATATAAAGGGCAAAGGTTCTTTAAACCAATTCACAAAATAAGATATGGTCACTAAATTGAGTTTCCCCCAAAAAGTAACAGTGTTTTCTTATGTTTTTTCCCCTTATATCAAAGCATCCATGAATACATGATGTTGTTGTTCCTGGTGTTCTGATAAGGAACTATCAATGATCTGGTTGTCAGTGTACTCCCAATAGAATAGCTTCATTTATCTTCAGTATATAGACAGTGGATTGACTTCCAAAAGTTATAAAAATGAGTTTAAAAATTCCCATATTAATATGCACCTAGAAGAAAAAGAGAGTCAAATTTAAGAATGCATCTGTACGCTCAAGGATGTGACACACAGCCAATATTACGGAACTCCTCTAAGCTCCCATAGTGTTGTGTCTATACCTCCATTATGACATTTTCACTGTTTTATAGATTAGTTTCTTTCTGCACTCCTTTTTACTTTAATTTTAAATGTATGGTATTATCACTGTTGCTAGCATTATTATTATTTACTCACATGCCAAGAAAAATGGGTTCATTGCATAAAATTAGACTTCAAGATCATTTAAGACATATAATAAGAAGTAAATAAATCTGGGAATCAGATAATGACCATAAGTACAATTGAACTTCGTTTTTAAAAATACTTTTATTAATTATTTGAGAATTCCATTCAATATAATACCTTCCTATTGACTCTGAACTTCATGTCCTCCTTTTTTTCCCCTTTGATAACCCACCAAGTCCAATTTATGTTGCTGATATTTTCATCAGTGTGGAGCCGACCAGACTACATGAGTAGTCAACCCACCAGGAGCCACACCCTTGAAAGCAGACTCTCTGTTCCCTAGAAGTCACCAACTGTCAATAGCTCCTCAGTTAGGGGTTGTGACTTGTAAGCACCTCCCCCTACTAGAATTTTGACTACCTTGATCCTGTGCAAATCATGTGAAAGCAAACACAGATGCTGAATTCCTTAGTACAGAGGTCCTGTCAGGTCCAGAAGGAACTGTTTTACTATAGACCTTGCAGACTTCTGTCTCTTACAATGGTTTTGCCCCCTTGTTACTTGTTTCTCTGTGTGACATTTATGGTTAAGAATTTTACTATAACATTTATTGTTTGTAATTTGATCAGTTGTAAATTTCTGTCTTAACCATTGTCACCCACCCACAAAAAAAAAAAAAAAAAAAAAAAAAAAAAAAAAAAAAAAAAAAAAAAAAAAAAAAAAAAAAAAAAAAAAAAAAAAAAAAAAAAAAAAAAAAAAAAAAAAAAAACTACCCAAAGAAACTTCTCTGATGGCTTAGGGAGATACAACTTAGTGTAGCCAAAATATGTAAGAAAAATCTGAGGCATTTCTTAGCTTTCTGATAATAACTCTTATTTATGTTTATCTAGGGCAGCTTAAGAGAAAATAGCTCTATTTCATTTATAATTAAACATTTGATGCTTTTTAAAAATCTTCAGAAACTAAACTTTTGGAAGTCCTTAAGGACAAACATTATGACTGAAGTGATTCCTGACATTTTAGGTCTTAACATATCTTACTATATTGTAAAGACAAGCTACCCCAGCTAGCAGACCACTTTCTTGATACAGTAACCCAATGTGATACCTTAGTTTCCAAATTGAAAATATGATTGTTTTTATGTATTAAAACAGTAAGGGACAACTTAAAAAGAAAAGCTTTATGGTCTGTGATTCCAAGAGCATTTTGGTTCCTAGGTGTGGCTACCCAATAGGGTGAAGATAGGTTTCACTAAGTTGCTACTCCTGGTTTGCATTAAGAGAAGACAGTCTGCTTCCCAGATCACTGAAAGATGGCACAGCTCTTCTTAACCTTCATAGGGTTAGAGTCCATGATGACAGCATGAATTAATAGTTGAGAGCTCAAATCTTGATCTACAACCACAAGGCAGAGAGAATATAGTTTTCACAGAGAATAGAGCAGATGTTTTATAAAATATTAATGTGATAATGCAGAAATAATTACAAACTCTTCATGTACTCTGTAAAATTATGTAAATCGCTTTCCTTTATTGATGGAAGAACAAGCATTGAAAATTTGAAGCTATTCTAGATAGTAATATGCAACATATTTTGGAAACTGAACTTGAATTTATTCTACACAGCTTAATGATCTTCTGAAGAACTGCATTATTGTCCTATTCTGTCATGATAATTTCTAGGTTATTATATATTGTTAGCTTTGCTCATTGGCATATATATGTATATGCCTGTTTATATGTGTAACTACTTTGTGAGAGAAGGAATGGGATGTGTGTGTGTGTGTGTGTGTGTGTGTGTGTGTGTGTGTGCACGTGCATGTGTGTATGTGTTGAAGTAAAGCCTAGAATTCACCATTTGGCTTGCAATCACCAAATAGTTTAGGCTTATTGACCAGCAAGATCGAGAGATCCACCTATCTTAGCTTCCCCAGTCCTAAGATTACAACCATTTGTCCTCATGTCTAATTTTTTTAAGCAGGGTTTCTAGGGTCTGAGCTCAGATTCCAATTTTTGCAAAGCAAGCATTATACCAACTGAGTTATCTTCAATCCCTCATTCTGTGGGGTATGTATGTGTTTCTGGGAATGGAATGCAGATCTGTGAGAATATGAGAAGTGGACTAGCCAGCTCTATTCTAAGCTGTGTTAACTCTAGTCTCGCATGATGAATTGCTGTTGTAGTATTTCTATCCAATAGTAAGTTGGTTTCCTGTAAATCCTCCCTTTCTGACAAGGTTGACCTCTCATAGCTTTACTGATTATCACAAAATCATTTATCCCTCTTCCTTTCTCATTGGCTTGAGACAGTCTGGTGCACCCATATAACTTTCTTTATGTCATGCTGGTTTAACTCATTCAATATATTGAGTTTTTATCACTCTCTCAATTCAAGAACATTTTAATGCATATAAATAATCATATTAGTCCTTTTAGGCTTCTATAAACACGCCACAAACTAATTTGTTTGTGAGCAACAAAACTTGATTGCATACAGCTTTGGAGGTGGAGCAATGCGAGAGTGAAGAAGCTGGAAGAGTTAGTCTGATATGCTTCTACATACAGAGAATATTTTCTCACTCTAACCTCATATGGCAAAAGAGACAAAGTGTTTCCCATATCTCTCTTTTCTTTTTGACACTGGATCTAAATATGCTGCACAAGTTGACTGTCTTAGTACCTTTCTATTGTGAAGAGACACCATAGCTAAGGCAATTTGTAAAAGAAATAGTATATTGAGGGCTTACAATTTTAGAAGGTGATTTCACGACTGTCATGGTGGGAATCATGGTAGTGGGCAGGCAGGCATGACACTGTAACAGTAGCTAAAAGCTTCCATCAGATGCACTACAAAGAGGCAAACATGCACAGAGAAAGAGAGAGAGAATGAGAGAGAGAGAGAGAGAGAGAGAGAGAGAGAGAGAGAGAGAGAGAGACAAACACAGAGAGAGACACAGAAAGACACAGAGAGACAGAGAGACAGAGAGACAGAGACAAGAGACAGAGAGAGAGAGAAGAAAGACAGAGAGAGAGAGAGAGAGAGAGAGAGAGATTGGGGATGGATTAGACATTAGAAACCTTAAAATTTATGCCCAGTGGCCAGTGGTACACAAAGTTCAACAAGGCCACACCTTGTAATCCTTCCCAAACAGTTCCACCAACTATGGATGAAGCATTGAAAATTTGTAAGAGCATATGGGAGGCATTCTCTTTCAAACAATCACGTTGACCATAAAATGTTTACTTACTTTCTTTCATTCTTATTTATTTATTTCGTATTTAATAACTCTTCTCTCATATATTGTATCCTGACCACAGTTTCCCCTCCCTCCTCTCATTCTAGTTTTTCCTTCACAACCTGCCTCCCCCCCATCCACTCTGCCTCTATTTACATTTAGAAAAGTGCAGGCCTCCCAGGAATCAATCAAGCATGGCAAAACAAGTTGTGATAAGATTAGGCACATTTCCTCATATTAAGGCAGGACAAATCAACCCGTTAGGAGGAAGAATCTCAGGAGCAGTCAAAAGAGTCAGTGACAGTCCTTATTATCATTGTTAAATGTCCCACAAGAACATCAAACTACACAGCTATAAAAGATATGCAGAGGACCCACACAAGTTCCCTAGTTGTCAGTTCAGTCCCTGAGAGTCTCAATGTGCTCTAGTTAGTTGATTCTGTGGGTTTTCTTAAGGTACCCTTATACCTCTGGCTCCTACAACCATTCCTCCCTCTCCTTTGCAGGGTTACCCAAACTTGGCTTAATGTTTCCTGTGGGTTTCTGGATCTTCTCTTGTCAGTTACTGGATGAAGTATCTCTGGTGACAATCGTGCTAAGCTCCATTCTACAAATCTAGCAGAGTTTCTTCAGGAATCATTTTATTGACTTCTATTTTTGCCAGTCATATTTGATTCTATCCTAGGTCTCTGAACTACCCAGACTCTGGTTCCAGGACCTCCAGGCAGTGTTAAGCATGGGCTCCATCTCATGGCTGGGTCTCAAGCTAGACCAATTATTGGTTGGCCACTCCTACAATTTCTATGCTACCTTTACCCCAGGCAAGACAAATTGTAAGACAGAGGTTTGGGGGTTGGGTTGGTATCCCAATTCCTCCACTGGAAGACTTACCTGGTTACAGGAGATGAATGGTTCAGGCTCTATATCCCCCATTATTAGGAGGCTTAGCCATGAAATGTATTTTATTTGTATTTCCCAGGGAGATTCATATGCCCCATCCCACCTTGAGCCTTCCTTGTTACTTAGCCTCTCTGGTTCTTTGGATTGTAGCATGAGTATGCTTTTATGCTACAGCTAATATCTACTTATGAGTGAGTACATACCATGTTTGTCTTTCTGGGTATGGGTTACCTCACTCAGGATGATATTTTTGTCTAGTCCCATCCATTTGCCTGCAAATTTTATGATGTTATTTTTTTAAATAGCTGCGTAATAATTTACTGTATAAATGCACCACATTTTCTTTATCCAGTTTTCAGTTGGGAGATATCTAGATTGTTTCCAGTTTCTGGCTATTATAAGTAAAGCTGCTATGAACATAGTAGAGCAAGTGTCCTTGTGGTAGAATAGAGCATCATTTGGGTATATGCCCAGAAGTTACTAGCTGGTTCTTGTGGTACATCAATTCCCAATTTTCTGATAAACAACCATAATGATTTCCAAAGTAGCTGTACAATTTTACACTCCCATCAGCAATGGAGGAGTGTTCACCTTGTTCCACATACTCACTAGCATGAACGTCACGTGCGTTTTTGATCTTAGCCATTCTGATTGGTGTAAAATGGAAACTCAGAGTTGTTTTGATTGAATTCCTCTGATTGCTAAGAATGTTGAACATTGTCTTAGGTGTTTCTGAGCCATTTGAGATTCCTCTGTTGAGAATTCTGTTTAGCTTTATACCCATTTTCTAAGTTGGATTATTTGCTTTGTTGATATGTAGTCTCCTGAGTTCTTTATATATTTTGGATATTAGCCCTTGTCAGATGTGCAGGTGGCAAAAATCTTCTGCCATTCTATAGGGTACTACTTTGTCCAATGGGTGGTGTCTTTTCCCTTACAGAAGTTTTTCAGTTTCATGAGCTTCTATTTATTAATTGTCTATCTTAGTGCCTGGGCTATTGGTGTTCTATTCAGAAAGTTGTCTCCTGTGCCAATGTGTTCCAGGCTTATACCCCACTTTCTCTTCTTTCAGATGTTGTGTATCTGTTTTTTTTGTTGTTGTTGTTGTTGTTGAGCTCTTTCATTTACTTGGATTCAAATTTTGTGCAGGATAATGGATATTGATCTGTTTGCATTCTTCCATATGCCAACATCCGGTTTGATCAGTACCATGTGTTAAAGAAGCTGAGTTTTTCCAGTGAATATTTCTAGACTCTTTATGACAAATCAGATTTTCATATGGGTATAGATTTATGTATGAGACTATAATTCAATTCCATTTACCAATCTGTCAGTTTTTAAGCCATTATCATCTGGGTTTTGTTGCTCAGTAGGTAGTAGAGCTTAAAATTAGAGATAATGGTATCTTCATAAGTTCTTTTATGGAACAAACTTGTTTTAGCTATCCTATCTTTTGTTTTCATTTGTTTTTCCATATGAAGTTGAGTATTGTTTTTTTTTGAGGTGTGTAAAGAATTGTGTTGAAATTTTGATGGGGATCACATTGACTCTGTAGATTGCTTTTTATAAGATGTCCATTTTCACTATGTTAATCCTAACTATCCATAAGGATAGGAGATCATTCCATCTTTTGTTAACTTTTTCAATTTCTTTCTTCAAATACTTGAAGTTCTTCTCATATAGATCTTACTTGTTTAGTTACTAAACAATATTTTATATTATTTGTGGTTTTTTTGATGAGTGTTGCTTTCCTGATTTCTTTCTTAGCCCATTTTTCATTTGTATTTAGGAGAGCTACTGATTTTTTTAATTAATCTTGTATCCAGCTACTTTTTTGAGGATGTTATCAGTTATAGGTGATCCCTGGTAGAATTTTGGGGATCACTTATATATACTATCATATCATCTGTGAACAGCAATACTTTGGCTTCTTCCTTTTCACAGATATCATATATGATTGTTCTTGCTAGAGCTTCAAATACTATATAAAACTTTTACTTTCTTTTTATAAGCATCTAGAGGAGAAGGGTTACAGGTACATACCTACTATCATACTTAGTTTCAGGTTTTCAGATATTAATCCCATGACCTAATTACTACTGACAAAGCCAGTCTTCTATTATTTATCATTATTTCGGGAATGAGGATTTTGACATATGAAATTAAGACTGGGCCTAAACATCCAAAGCACATGATGAACTATATAGTAAATCTTAATTTGTTCACATTAATTGGGAGAAGGTGTTTAGAATTTGGAGAAGGAGATGATACTAGTCACTATGTTGTTGCATGATTTAATATTTTGTTTTCAAATTGCAGAGATGTCTTAGTTAATAGATGCTGAAGCCTTCATTAGTGAGACTTCTTTCATCTGTATTTTAATATAAACATTGAAATATTGTTCATTAATAAGGGGCTTGTTATATTTTCTAAAGGAATATTGAACTTCTTAATAAAACAAAGAAAATCATAGATATTCCTTTATTTTTATTATTTAAACAAAGCATTAATATTTTTGATTTATCATTCTTGTATTATCAAATCCAAACATAAGTTGCACTAACTTATGCCATTTTTGACAAAAATAACCAAAATCATTAGTACAATAATTTAACAACTTATATTTTCTGATAAATAATCCATTTCATAATCCAAAGAAAATATTTCCTCTAGAAATTTAAATGCCTAACAGATTTAGGTACTTAACGTTTCTGTTTCTTTTCTTTTTTAAATTAGCCACCAATTTGAATTTTGACTGAAGAAATGTTAAGAATACATTGGACTTGTTTAATAATTGAATCTCATATTAAAAAATCTGCTCCCATTTTTAGTGACTGCATAGTGGCAGAAATATAATGCCAGTAAGTGGAAACATTAGATTGTGACCTTTATGTAAACAACTACTTCTTGTAATTGCCTTGGAGCTAATGCATGTGAATGTTAGATTTGTCTTCAGCATCTTTTTATATCTATTTGAAAAGATATGACATACATCAGTGATATTCAGTTAAAATAGTTCAATGTAATTATACATAATTAAATTACATAAAACCCAAAAACTCAATTTAAGCAACATTCAGTACAAAACTAAAACATGCAAAAAAAAGGAACAAAAATAACTTTTGAGGGTCAGACAGCCCTGCCCTTGATTTTTTTCCATGAAACTCCAACCGTTGTCAGCCAAAACTCGAGGTGTTAATTAATGTGACAGAGAAAAATAAGCCCTTTCTAACTTTACTTTGACTAGTTACGTATTTATGCGAGTTCTAAGATTCTTCTCTTTAGTCTCATACCCTCATACTGGTGCCTCAATTTTATAAAATTTCTCCAAATATTAAGGATAAGACATGTATTCTTGGTTGTAATTTTTTTCAGTGTCTTTGAAGATGGAATACAGGGCTTTATTTATACTAAACAAATAGACTATACACCATAAACTCTTGGCTGTAATTTTTGTAAACTGTTTATTTCATTGAGCTGTTTTCTCCAAAATTTATAAATTCACATTTTATTTATTGTATTATAAAACATAAAAGCATTTCTTTGTTATATAACCATAAATATATGATTACCCTAGTGACACTGAGGTTCAGAGGAATTATAATAGAATTATTTTTAGGTCAATAATATTTTGGACATTACTCGCTTACTTTAACCTTTATGTTGGTGAGCGATTAGGTGGAGATAAGGGTCAGACCATTTTTTCAGCCTTTTCAAAATCTTTCCTGGTAATGGGATATAATGAATGTACAAGATGCTGAGGATTATTCATGTCTGTCAATCTCTTCTATAAATAATTGGTTGCTTATACAGTGCCCATTCATAATGATAGCACCAGCAGGATTCCTAAATCTTCATAAATTCTGATGCACTGAAAATGAAACTTTGCATGAAGTAAATAATTTCTTAAACTACTTTTTAATGATAAAACTGAACATACACCACTCATCCTTTTTTTCCCTGGTTTATCTCCAAGAGAAACAGATGAGATGTTTCTAAGAATATTTATAGAAATGCACACAATTTGTCTTAGCCACAAACTGAAAACTCCTAAAGATCAAGCAATACTAGAAAGGATAGGTAGTATAGTCAGCATAACATACATCCAAAATTGAGTGAACTCTTATTATGGTCATTAGTAGTATTAATGAATCTCATAAACATAGTATTATGCAAATTAGGCCAAACAAAAATATAAGTTTCCTTTATGATAATATCCAAAAGGAGTAAAAATAATCAGTAGTATTAGAAATCAAGGTAGAAATCATGCTTCCTTGGGGGAAAAATAATTGAAAAGAGCCATTGGAAATGATTCTGGATTGTCACTATAATAATATAGTGTTTATTTATCTGTTTCTAGGTTATTAGTTTATGCTCAATTTTAACAGTTCACCAATATGTATGTGTGGTCTTTTTTGAAAAGAAATTACAATCTTTGAAAAGTTTTGAGGTTAAATATAAAAATCTGAACTCATGTGATAATTTTTGTTAGTGTTAGATTCCTATTGTTGTTGCAACAAATCAGGACAAATTGGATGCCATGAAATAAATGCAATTGTTTCTCTGGCAAAGATGAAGGCAAGAAACCCAAAATTCATGTTTTATATGCTCCTTTTATTATGGAGACTGCAAACGGATTTATTTGATGCCTCATCTCTGATAATATCTTCTGGTGTCTCCCAGCTGTTTTGGTGTTCATGTACTAATAGACATATCACTCCAATCTCTGCTTCCTTCTTCACACAATTTATTCCTTTGTTTCTTCTCTTCTGTCTTTGATCAGAATACTAACTGTTAAACTAGGCCCATATGGATAGTTCTGGTTCTTTCGGGTTAACTTAATTACATTGCTAACATCTTTTTTTCCTTATATAGCCACTGTCACAGACTTCCAGATAATATACTTAATTTTGGTTGGGTACCATTAAATTCACTACAGGGCTGATTCTTCAAAGTCAACATGAGTCATAATAATACAGACACAGCAATATTATATAAGTAATATGATACAAATATTATCAATCAGAAAAAATCTTCAGAATTTTCAAGGATGGAGAGTAAATATTTTTGATATAGTGAAATGCATTAGATCACTTAGGTTACTGTAAATAGAAATTCCAAGAAATAGTAGGATTGGAAGAAAATAGATGTCAATTGATAAAGGATGAGACTTAAAATGTTAAGAATACTTAAAAGTTGAAAGTGAGCAAGTGGGGTTTGGAAGGAAGAAAGGGAATGATGAAATGATATAATCTCAAATTTTAAAATTCAAATATATATATGTATATATATATACATATATATATACATATATATATACATATATATATATACATATATATATACATATATATATGTATATATATATATATGAAGTCAAAGGACTAAATCATAGTCTCCAGTTCAAACATTCAGGTAGTATCATCACTCTATACTATAGAAGAAAGAAAAGATATTTATAGCTTTACCAAAAAAGGAACACACATGAATAGATAAAAGGAAATTCAATGGTTTTCTGGAACTTTAGACATGAAGAATTCAGACAAAAAGTAAGTCATTCTACATAAGCAAAGAACTATGAATCAGTCTGTACTTTCAATTGTGTATATTAAAACTACCACCACATTATGCTCATGTGCTGGTTCACTGGCTCTTTAGCTGGTGATGCACTATTCTGAAGACTGGATAACTATTCTCTATAGAAAACTCCCAATCTCAAACAAAAATTCCTGCTTTTTGGTGTCTATGATGTTGGTGATAGAGTACTGGTCCTTTCCATTAAAAAGATTGATACTTTCCTATCACACACAAACACACACACACACACACACACACACAAATCCATCTGACAATTATCCTATCTATTTAAAGACTTACTCAACTGTGTGATACTTCACGTATATAAGATATGAAAAACAAATAAATTTAAGAAGTTATCAGATAAAGAGAACAATGAAAACACAAAGATTATACAGGATAATAAAACTTCAAAAACAATGACTGTACTTGACTACATTCAGAACTATTTTATAACAAATTGTTAAATATGAACCTTCACAGAACTAATCAGAACACTAGAGAGCTTAAAATACTATGGTAGCTTAAATGAGAATAACCCCTATGTACAGTTATTTTTCTTTAAAATATTTTATTGGATATTTTATTTATTTACATTTAAAATGTTATCCCTTTCCTGCTTTCCCCTCCAGAAACCTCCTATCCCACCCTCCTCCCCCTGCTTCTGTAAGGGTGTTCCCCCACCCACCCACCCACTCCTGCCTCCCCACCCTCGAATTCCCCTACAGTGGGGCAACCATCAAGCCTTCAGAGGACCAAGGGCCTCTCCTCCCATTGATGCCTGACAAGGCCATCCTCTGCTACATATCCAGCTGGAGCCATGGGTCCCTCCATGTGTACTCCTTGGTTGGTGGTTTAGACCTTGGGAGCTCTGGGGGTTCTGCTTGGTTGATACTGTTGTTCTTCCTATGGGGTTGCAAACCCCTTCAGCTCCTTCAGTCCTTTAACTTCTCCATTGAGGACCCTGTGCTCAGTCCAATGGTTGGCAGAGGCAGATGCTTGCACCCCATGGACTCTTATGTTTGAACATTTGGTGCGTAGTGAGAAGAACTGTTAGGAAGTGTAAGATTGTTGGAGGATGTGTGAACATGGGAGTGAGGGGGTTGAGGTTTCAAAAGCCTAAGCCATTCCCTGTTTGCACTTCCTGTCCCCTACTTGTGGATCAAAACAGAGCTCTCAGCTACCGCTTCAGCACCAGGCCTGCTACCACGTTCCAAATCATGATGCTATGGGCCCATCCAGAGAAAATGTAAGCACCAAGAACTCTGTCTTCTCTATGTTGCCTTGCCCATAGAATCTTATCACAGAAATAAAATGTAACAAAGTCTGGGCAGTGTTGGTAAATGCCCTCAATCCCAGCACTCAGAAGAAAACAGCAGAGGCAGGGTGAACTCTGTGTGATCGAGGCAAGCCTAGTCTATATAGTGAGTTCCAAGACAGCAAAGGCTACCCAGAGAAACTCTGTCTCAAAGATGGGGGGGAGGGAAAAAGACAGGGGGGAGGGAGAGGGAGAGGGAAGGCGAGCAGAAGAAGGGAAGGAAGGAAGGAAGGAAGGAAGGAAGGAAGGAAGGAAGGAAGGAAGGAAGGAAGGAAGGAAGGAAGGAAGGAAGGAAGGAAGGAAGGAAACCATCACAACAAAGACAAATAGCATACCACAAATCTCACAAAAGTGAAAACAAATTAGTGTCAGCTCCTTGCCCACAGGTCCAGGCAAGAGGAGGGAACCTGGTCCAACCAGGTCTGTCTGGGGCTGAGCAGGATGGCGAGTGTCGACAGCCCAAAAGAAACACTCTAGGCCAGGAGTCTTGTCAAGCAGGAACTTACTTTATTAAACTAGGCACTTGCTTATATAGAGAAGGCAAGGCGGTGGGCACTTAGATATGGGAAGAGATGACATAGGAGGCGGGGAAGGGTAGTAACTGACAGGGCCAATAAGTTCATTTTATGTCAGCATCAGCAGTAGCTAGGCAGGCAAGGGCTGGTGCAGGCTATGTTGAGTCATCCCCAGGCAGAAGCAAGAGAGACAGGTCTCGAAAATCAAGCCAGGCTTAGGCTTTCCCAAAAGGCCGCAGAAACTCAAGCCAGGCTTTGGTTTGTCCTCAAGGCCCAAACCAGAGCCAAAATGGGGCCCAACAAATTATCAAAGAGATTAAAATTTGTTCCAAAGGAAAATCAATACAGAAGTTTTAATCAAAAGGAATTTTAAAGAGGTGAAAGATATAGATGAGAAATTTTCAAATAAACAATTGTCCTTAATTGGTAAATGGAGTTTTCTATATTCTAGGATTCAAAACCTGATTGGCAAAGTAAATTATAGTGACACATATTGAGTCATATTTTCCAGAAATTTTAGAGTAAGTATAAAGGTTCTAAAAGCTTTCTAAACTGAAGTAGTGAAACAAATGCAAATATGATGTAAGTCAGAATACCATTTGATATCATCAAATGAAACATTTTGGAAATGTTAAATACTAATTTGTGAAGGAAATATACTATTTTCTACTTATAATTCTATATCCTCTTAGATTAAAAATCAGTTTATAAACAAGAGTAAAGTTGTCAAATCTATGAAGTTCATTTTCACACAAAGTCCCAGTAATTGTTAAGTAAACTGACTAAAAAGCAGTAAGAACCTGATATCAGGATCACATGAATTTTTAAAGAGATTAAAGAGAAAATGTATAATAAGGAATATAGTACTAATAAAGAACATAGTAAAGATAGAAAACTGAATAAGCAAAATTATTTTCAATGAAGAAATAAGTAGAAAATGATACACTAATCAGAATGTCTTAGAAAAACAAGGCCCTTCAAAGTCTTTAAAAGTCTTGACATATTTATGGCTTTTAGAGAATGCTTCACGTGGTAAGCCCTTTCTTCATACTCATTATCACTTACTAGTCTTTCAAAGACCAAATTTAAAATGCAATAGCATAGACAATAAAAGCAGTCACAAGTACAGAAAACTAAAAATTAAACGACATTATAATGTTTAACTCATATAGAAAATATATGTAATTAAGATCATACACCTATTCAGGAGATAAACCTCAGAATGGAAAACTTCATTTGCACCTGATACTTTGACAGAAAATACTATATAATATTGTCAATTTTGAGTGGAGGATCTGAATATAGGTTAAGAAGACTTGTTCTCATAGTAATGTTTTACTTCTTTAAAAAAAAATAGTTCTATAGAAATATGGCTAGTTTTTAAGTTGCCATATCTAAACTTCGGGAGATACATGGGTATTTTAAATGTTATATTTTTATGTTTGATGATTTTTATTTCCTGAAATATAACCGAAATTACTTTTCATGCCCAAAATCTGCCTTGTGTCTTTTCAGTATTCCTCCTCCATTGTACCTCTGCTTTAAAAGTTATGCTAGTCTGCTGCAGTTTTGAAAATAAAACTCATTGTAAGAAGAGTCATATTCCCTTTTGTAAATGTGGACCAGATATCTAGTGCATAGTAAACACCCAATATGATTTTATTAAGATCACTCAAAAGAACGGTCTTACACAGAAACATGTGTGTGATGGTTTTAATGAGAAATGTTCCCCTGTAGGCTCGCGCATTTAAACACAGGGTCCGCAGTTAGTGAATCTGCTTGGAGGAAGATAATGGAACTCTAAGGATGGGATTCTTGCTGGTGGAAATGGAACATTAGGTGTGGGCCTTTGGCAGTTATAGACTTGCCCAACTTCCAGTTGGTTTTCTCTGCTTCTTTTATATGGTTGACATAGGATTTCTAGGCTTCCTCCTCTGGCTGTCCATTGTCTTGAGTTCCCCTCCACACAAGCAAGCACTTCCAAAGTTGCCTTTGGCCGTGATATTTTATCACAGCAAGAAAAAAGTAAATGATACACACTTGCATGTTTTAAGACAAATTTAGAGAAAAACTTAAATTTAAATTTTCTACGCTTTTGGAACGCAACTTTAATAAAAATGAAATGCACTGCTTTATGTTTGCATAGTCTTTGTTCATTGAAGATGTTCCAGACTCTTAATTAGCAAATCAAATCTAGCCTAGCTTTCTGGTCAAAAGGCCCTCTTTCAATTTATACACTCATAAATATTTATTCCTTGTCCTAATGCTGAGTTCTAGACTGGTGAATGAACTGTGGCACTTTTCTGTAACTCTGTTGTATCGTGTTGGCTCTATTTGCCACTCCAGTAATGTTAACTTCTGCCTGTCAGCAGCAATTAACATTTTTTGAATATCTAGTGGGTCCATAGTAGAATTTCCATTACTTTCTGCTCAATTAGAGTCAGGTTATTAAGCAAAGCTTGAAGACAATATGTCATTTGTTTGGAGGTTGCTTTTTTATTATTATTTCTTGTTTCGTGGCTGCAGTTTTCTCATTAATAAAACATATACTATTATTTTTTGTAGCTATCAGGTTTTTATTCAGTTGGACAATGCCCAACTCTCAAATTACTCCTTTTACAATTTCATATGGTAGCTGCATAGGCACACATGTGAGTTTATTTAGCCTCATATGTATTTAATGTGCTGTGTTATAATTTATCAAATGAATTGTTAGTCAAAGGAACATCAAATCTACTTGTGCATACATACCCAAGAGGCAAATAGGAATTTTATGGCTACTTGTTTTTAAGTCATTTTTTATGTGCTACCTATATGAAAAGGGTAGTTTTATTTAGGAAGATGAAATGGAGTTCTTCATAATAGTTTTCCATTTTTAAAAATATTTTTCATGGTTTGCAGTATTCTCTGCTTTTTTCAGACTTTGGGCAGACACGCAGAGCTGCCAAGGTTGCTATTCAACATTCGAGACAATAAAGTATATTTTCTTTTCTTTTTAATTTTTTTTAATATTGCTACAAGCATGCATGTGCACATGCCTCTGTGTGTGCATGCATGCATGCGTGTGTGTGTGTGTGTGTGTGTGTGTGTGTGTGTGTGTGTGTGTGTGTGTTTAAGCTTCACCATGCATGTGGAAGTCAGAGAACAACTTTCTTAAGATGATTTTTCTCCCTCCTCCTGAGTTCTAGGGATCAAATTCATGTCCTCAAACTTGAGTGACACTCTTTAGCCACTGAGTTCTCTTGCTGGCCTGTGTGTTTTATTGGTGGGCTCATCACACTGTGATGGCTTTCACTATTAGATCTGATATCTTTGCACTTAAAAGTGATGTATACTTTCAAACAACAGAAGTACTGATGATAGCACTGACATTCATGGCTTCTTTTAAAAAAAAAAATATCATCAGTTGTAATACACAACCCTACATGGTTCTGAGAATTTTATAGTTATAAAATGCAGGAACAGCACTGGAGAACACTTGCTGATTTGGCAGCACGAAGCAGGTCACATATACTTTTAGATGAGCCAAAAAAAGGTGCTTTCATTCACATTAGCCCCACCATAGCAAAGCATGACAGTTTAGTTACTTGTTTTTGTTGTCAAAGCTGTCCCTTAAAAGAATTTCAACAAGCTATCATTTAAGTACTTTAGTAAGCTTGTGTGAACACACTGCTAGACATTCAGGTAGCAGAAAGATTTTGGAAATCCTGCTCAGCCCCTGGTGCCTTTTCTCTCTTGACATCCAGTCCAGCTATTCAATGAAGAGAAATGAAGCTGATGAGGCATCAGTGTGGGTACAGCTGGTGTGATAAAGGTTGGCATTAGGCTACCAGATAACACAGGCAATATTTTTACTCATGTGGAATGCTGCTTTGCTGCACATTTCAACTGTTGTCAGAATGATTGATTCTCATATGTATGTATGTATATATGTATGTACGTGTGTGTATATATATTAAATATATTATATATAATATAAAATGTTATATATATATATATATATATTAAATGATAAGTACTAACTACTTTGGGTGTTTACCCAGGGACATCACAGCTGCCTGGGATTACAGTGTGGCAGCTGAGCAATAAAGGATGCTATTTCTCTGATTTGTTTGTGGCTTTGTTAGCATTTGAGTGGAGGGAAGTTCAAGCCCAGACTGGGGCCCACACTCTTCAGTGATCTCATCCCGTTTGTAGCTTTAAATATTCTCTGCAATGCTAATGACTCCCAAATTTATATCTCTTGTCCTGATGTCATTGCTACATCCCAGACTCATATATCCAACTGCTTACTAAATAGCTCTGCTTTAATGTCTCTGAGATATATCCAGTTTAACATAAATAAAATCAAACTCCTCATCTTCCCATACATATGAGCCTCTGATTGTCAATCTAGCCCTCTTGCCATCACAGTAAATGGCAACTTATGTACTGTGATGGATCCGGCCCAAGCTTTATAGGTACCCGTAATTCCTACTTTACCTTGTAGCTCAGATTTCAAGGACATTACCTTGAAAACACATTTACCACCTAGTTTGTTTTCTGTGTAGCCACCTGAAACCTATCCAAATGCCAATTATGTCTCAACCATTGTCTCCAAAAATGACAACTTGCTTCTTTTATCCCCACTCTATACTTTCACTATATTTTCTTTCAGCAATTGTAGCATCAAACCCACAGTAAACCCTAGCATAGATTGTATCACATTGTCATCTGTGTATAAGTGATTAGAGACTTTCAATGGCAAAGTCCACACCAAACCTGAAAAGCCATAAGCAATCCATGTCTTTGAAATTTGTCTAACTTTGTCTCCTTTGTAAATTCCTTAGTTCATGTCCTCTGCTCTCATTATTACTTCTGCTTGCACACTTTCTTCTGGTTGCTACCAGTTCTCCGGTACTGACAACTGTGCACTGCGCACAGAAGTCCCCAATAAGTATTTGTAGAAAGTATAAACATTTACTTGATTCTTTTTTTCATCAATTCTAAAATAGTGCTTAGGATAGCTGGATATTTTTCCTGTTTTCATTATAGCTCTGTAATATCTTTAATTCTTCAAAGGAAAAGTCTCTGAAAATTCACTCTTAATGCAACTCATTTCTTCATCTCTAACTTGAGTGGTCACGATTTCTGCAATCGAAAATCAGGTCTTACCATACTTTTCATTCTTTGAATGACCACCCAACAAACAGGTCTCCTTTCCTATTCTGCTCTGTGTGGTTATTTCAAAGACAACTGAAACAGCTTACTCTTCTTTGGTCTAATATCTCCAACATTCACTTTATTACTCAATTAGTTTTCAAAGGTGAAATTCTTTTTCTCCTTCAGAAAAGATCTCACTATAGAGCTTTGGATGGCCAGGATACCGGAAAGTAGACCAGGCTGACCTAAACCCACAGATATCCACCTGCTTCTGCCTCCCAGTGGTGGGATTAAAGGCATGAACTACCATACCCAGCCTGAGAAGTTGTATTCTTTTTTTCTAATGTTGCCAATGAGTTTTCTGCTATTTTCAAAATAGCAACCACAGAATCCAATATTAGTGTTTGCTATAACACTCTGAAAAAGCTTTGCCTCTGCTACTTACTCCAAAACGTCTATTACTTTGGAGTTTTGCTTTGGCCAATTCTATTTTATACTAAATTATTTGTCCTTTAAATTAGAAATACAAACCTGATTGACAACTGATTTTCAGGAGGACAAGCTGGCACACTTTGATGATGTCATTGAATTGGATATCAATGAAGACACAGCTTCCTGTCTGACATGCATTAGCACACACAGTATTACCTCCAAATTTTAAATATGTTAAGATGATTATTTCCTCTAAGATCTCAAGCCAGAGGTCTGAGGCTAATCACCTTTCACCACAAGACTGTTCAACCCAAGGTGTCCTACAAGTATAAGAATTTATAGTATGTACCATGGTAAATATTAACAATAACTCTGGTCAAGTACAGCTAAATAGAACTCAATCTGCAAATGTGGAAATATTCTAGGTGTCCTTTTCAAGAATGTATCCACTGCAAATATGTGAATACTGAGGTTTTTCATTGTAGTTAATTTTGCAGAGCCTCGTAGCAAGCTGTATAACCTACCAGGAACTAAAGTTTTAAAATAAGCACAATTTAGCAACTTCTCAAGCTCAGGAAATATTAATTTTAGGTGTTAACAACCCATAATGGGGCCAGCAGGCAGAATTAAATTAAATTGATAGTCCACTAAATTGAGAATAAAATCATCAAAGGAAGCCTCATTTTCTAATGTGGCTGCTATTGCTGGATACTAGCTGGCTGACTCTAGCTGTGTTCACTTGCCCTTCTGTTACCTTCTTTTTGTTTGATGATAAGGCAAACAGTAATGCAGTTCCCTGGAAGTGACTTCAAAGTCCCACCTGCAGGCTTTTCTTTATTGAGTACACGCTAATCTGGCACCTGTATTGTTCCTCTAATAGAGCCTGGAGCCATCTAGTAATTTCCCTTTGGGTCCCACAGACTATGTGTTGTTTACTGCTGCATCTCTGTCTTCAAGGATCTGACAATCTGTGAGAAGGCCAGTGTTCTGTGTTTAGTAATGCTGTCATGCTAAGTTAGTCTTTATGGAATTATCTTTTGCTTGCAGCCATTGTTTTTGAAGCATCGTTTAATCCAAGTAAGAGCATTATGTAGTCTAAAGATTTGTGAGTCAAAATTTACAACCTAATGTCACCTTACAAGGAAAAAAAGCATGTTAGACAAGCTATTGCTCATGCATAAATTAATCTTAAGAGAAAATAAGTATTTGGCCTCTACCTCATGATTCTTATGTCTGTTAATTCTCTTAATGAAGTGTTTATGGTGATGCCTATTCACTCATATTTCTCAAGATAACTCTGATCAAGTGTGGACCGTTGCCTCATTAACCTTTGCCCATGGCCTCTGTTCAGCTCAGTTTATTTGTTATGTTGTTCCTTTTTTTTCTATAATTATATTCTGCACCTTTTTTCCTCAAGATAATTTAGCTTGGAATCTGAAGAAATTAAAATCCCAGACACTAATATTAATATACTACTGTACTTTTGGAGCACATTCTGCCGCCTAGGCATAATACCACTTACTGTTACTTGGAATCTCACTCAAACTTCAAGGCAAGCCTTCAACACATTATTTTTAAGAGATATATTTTATATTCTCTTTCAAACAAGGAAACTAGAATTATAACAGATGAATAAACTTGTCTAAACCAATTCTATAATGAAAGAAAGCTAAGAATAGAATTCAGGGATTCTTAATCTTAAAGTCTTTGTTCTTTTCATGGTACACAAAGGAGACAAAGAGGTCTAATGAGGGGGTAGAGAAATCATCAACCTTTTGTCTACTTGAGATGGCTTTGGAGTCTCCTTGCTTAACCTTGGAGTTTCCAAGTCTTGACTTCTGTCTATTGTCATCTTTTGTCTTACCTGTTGTGTTAATGTTCAGGAAAGCTCTATATAAGAAACAAATGAATAGATTTGTATATTTTTACTAATGTCAGATTTTATTGACTAACAACAAATTCACAAGTTGTAGTGGTTTTTATTGTAGTAAATTGTCAGACTGGCATCTGGCTGAGGCTAATGCAGATTATTTGATATTCCAATCTTAATTACTAATATTAACTCTCATATTACACATTGCATTGTGTGTGTGTGTGTGTGTGTGTGTGTGTGTGTGTGTGTGTGTGTGTGTGTGTGCATTTGTGTGGTTTAGTGAATGAGTACTGGTTAAAGATGTTACAGTAGAATTTAAGAGATTTCAGAACTGAGTTGATAAAAATACATATATAGTCTATATTGATAAAATAAAGAGCTCAAAGCTATCTTCATGGAAGAAGCTAATGCTGAGACCATGGAAGAGTAAGGGTTGAGAGCTGAGATGCAGAATTGAGAGCAGCTTCCAGGAAAAAGGCAGAAGCAAGTTGAGGTAAAAAGAGCAGGTCTAGTTGAGTGAACAAGTAAAGGGGTAAGCTAGGTCAACAGCCGGGAATCCAACCAAGCTGAAGCACCAGAGACATCTCATTGTCTTTCACACCACACATAAATACATACTCAAATGCACACACTGGATATAAGATGAAAAATTAGTAACTGGGTTGTGTCATTGTAATGTTATGGGGTCTAGATAAAGAGAATTGTACCTTTTCCATTTTGCTGTGTTTGATAAGTTTCAGGGTAGGTTTTCCTGATATGATTTTAATATGTTCATGTATCTCTCCAGTCTTAATTTATACTGTAGAGTATAACATTATAGGATCCAACACGTTTTACTCGAAGGAATGTCATTTATTAGTTTGTGATTTATGTGTGGTGTTAGAGAGATGGTACTCTTTGTCTGTTTACCTAGGAGTGCAAACATCCTCCATCATCAAAATGCAGTTGTTTATTAACCTAGTTTCTCAGGGTGAGACACAGCTGAAAAGCCACTGTTTAATACAGTACATAGTAATTCAAACTATGGCAGTGACTGATCACAATACTTATCTTTTCCTAAGGAGACTCAAAGGACTGTCTGTTCACCCAAGATGGGCAACAAAGACAGACTTAAGTAAGATCTCATCCAAATCCAATTTGGTAGTATCAATTGTTCATTTAGCACTCTTACAAAGCATGGACAAGGGCTTACTTACAGTAGAGTGGGTAACTCCAAAACAGCCTGTTCTCATTCTATCGTGGTTAATGACTTCATGTAAACTAAATCATAAGCCCTACTTTCAATTAACCTTTTCTTCTCACATAATCTGACAGCTCCCAAGACAACTTGCTCTTATGGAGGGATTAATAGATAGTTGGAATCCCAGCTAAGATTCTCATGACTCCATCTAGGGAGTATCAGTAACCAGTTATTACCATTTATTGCCTGGCTAGCATATATTATTTGGTTCTACTTACCAGAGCTACCAGAGGCAAAATCTAAGATGGCGTCTTATTAGAAGTTTAATAAAACACTATCTTATGGTATACTTTCATACAAGGAGAAAACTACTTCTTTGTCAATTATATTAAAGCATATATGGTGTATTAAGAAAACTACACAGGTTCATACACCATCACAAATACCTGTTGAATCTCTAAGTCCAATCTTACTATAAAAGGTTAAAATTTAAAGCAAGTACAAATACTATTTGTCAATATTTGACAAATAAACTAGTTTATCACTAAAGAAACAGACCACTCATTAAATTTGTAAATGTAGTATACAGTTGTAGGATACTTTGTTTAAATTTATTTTTCTATATTTATGGAAAAAGGTTACTTTTATAGGAATTGGGCTACCCTGTGATATTGTTCACAGGATGTCTCTAATATTACTGTGTAACTATTACAAGCCTATTTTAAAAAGTTGGCCTATATTCATAAATGTGGAAGATAAGTAGAAAGCAAGGTTATCAAGGTTGATTCACCTGGTGTATGCTGCCTGGTTGATGGCTCAGTGTCTGAGAGATCTCGGGGGTCCAGTTTACTTGAGATTGCTGATCTTCCTATAGGGTCACTCTCCTCAGTTTCTTCCAGCTTTTCCCTAATTCAAACACAGGGGTCACCAGCTTCTGTCCATTGGTTGGGTGTAAATATCTACATTTCACTCTTTCAGCTGCTTGTTGGGCCTCTTGGACGAGGGCAGTCATGATGGGTCCCTGTTTGTACTCACACCACAGTGTGGGAACAAGCCTGGCATGGTGGAAAGAAGCCCCACATGTCCATCCCGGGCTCTGCGGCTCTGGGTGGGACAAGAGACATGTGGAAGTGGCTGTGCGCCTTCCCACACAGTCCGAAAGGCAGGTGGGGACTGTGGGAAGCCTTTGCAGGCCCTTCACATGGGTAGGGGAGGGGGCCATTCCCAGGGAAGGCGCGGTAGCTGTCTCAGTGGATTCTCTAGCCTGGGGCACCGCAGTTGCCACAGGGTGCCACAGAAGGACTAGCTGGAGCGCAGCTGGGTTTCCACTGAGACCAGGTTTCAGCAACTTGGGGTGCCAGGCTAGCTGCTTAGGCTTGGGTGAATGGGTACCATCTGGGAGCACTGGGAAGCCCTGGGTGAGAGATTAGATGCAGCTCCTTAATTGAGAGCCAGATCCCTTGCTTCCCATGACGGGTCCAGATGAAGAGACAGTCCATAATTCTAAGACATTTATTTTCATTGTGGAGAGTGGTGTGGATAGAATTGTACCTCATGGCCTCTGGGAGATGTGAGGCAGATATAGTAACTGGGAAGGGGCATGGCTAAGCTTCTAGGTGTCTCATTAACATGGAGATGGCTTGGAGCTGTGAGGCCATGCCTCTACCTGAGAAGGGGTGACCATGACTGGAGCCAAAAGACTCCCGGGAGCGTTGGCATAACGTTTTCCAATCCCTTGAGGATTGTTCCACTGGGTCGCCCAGATTTTATGCCTGTGCTCAACCGGGTGCCAGATTGCCTGTCACAGATCACTGCCCCACACCACAGCATTGTACTTGAAGTTCTAGCTAGAGCAATAAGACAACAAAAGGAGATCAAGGGGATACAAATTGGCAAAGAAGAAGTCAAGATACCACTATTTGCAGATGATATGATAGTAAACATAAGCAACCCCAAAAATTCTACCAGAGAACTGCTAAAGCTGATAAACAACTTCATCAAAATAGCCAGATATAAAATTAATTCAAATAAATAAGTAGCCTTCCTTTATACAAATGATAAACAGGCTGAGAAAGAAATTAGGGAAACAACTCCCTTGACAATAGCTACAAATAATGTAAAATATCTAGGGGTACCTCTAACCAAACAAGTGAAAGATCTGTATGACAAGAACTTCGAGTCTCTCCAAAAAGAAATAGAACAAAATCTCAGAAAATGGAGAGATTTCTCATGCTCATGGATTGGCAGAATTAACATAGTAAAAATGACCACCCTACCTAAAGCAATCTACAGATTCAACACAGTCCCCATCAAAATCCCAACACAATTCTTCAAAGATGTAGAAAGAGCAATTCTAAAATTCATCTGGGAAAGTAAAAAATACCCAGAATAGTGAAAACAATTATTAACAATAAAAGAACTTCTGGGGGATCACCATCCCCGATCTCAATTTTCTTATTAGTTCAAACACTACATAACTTTTTCAGAATTTGTCTAGTTCTAAACAATTTTACTAAATTTAAATTAACACTAAATTTTCCATCCCTGTTTCTAAACTTCATGAGCATCTTCTATTAATATTCTTCAAAGCACCAGAAATTCCATCAAAATCAGGAAGGTTAAAAGAAACCACATGGGACAACTTAAATTCTGCAAAGCTATTGCTGACATGGAAAACATATGACCAGTAAAACCCGAGGCCTTATGTCTCCATCCTGACTTTTATTCTCACTGACAAGTTTTGGACATTCCTGGAAAAGTTTCTTAGTTTGTCCCTTCATAGAATATTTAGTCAGATGAAATAAGGAAACTCCATACCATAAAACATGATGTGTTATTGTTTGTATGTATACGTATATTTTCTTTTTATTTTCTTTTTTTGTTTTTATTTTTTCGAGACAGGGTTTCTCTGTATAGCCTTGGCTGTCCTGGAACTCACTCTGTAGACCAGGCTGGCCTTGAACTCAGAAATCTGCCTGCCTCTGCCTCCCAAGTGCTGGGATTAAAGGCGTGCGCTACCACTGCCCGGCAATACATGTATATTTTCAATCTTACATTTACATTTTAATGTCTTATAAGGAATGAATTTATGCTGAGAAGTCCAGCCAACACAAGTTTAATTAATTTTTTTCAATAAAATTAAGCAAAGGAGGCCATATTCGTATATAATCATATATTGAGCTGGCACATGTCCTACTTTGAGATCATCCCTAGCCAGATCTATTGAATACATATTGTCAACAATTAAACACATTAATTTAAGCTAAACACTTTTTGTAAATAGTTTGGTTTTTAAAAATAGCTTCTCTAACTATTAAAGTATAATTGTATCAAGAATTTTTTTCTTTAAAATAATTGTATAGTATTTCAACAGTTAAAGTATATATATATACTTTATATATATATATATATATATATATATATATATATATATATATATATATATATATATATATATATATATATATAAAATAACAATTGGGAGGAAAGACTAAGGGAGCCAGAGGGGTAAAGGACACCACAAGAAAACCTGCAGAGTCAACTAACCTGAGTCTACTAACCTGGGGGCTCACAGAGACTAAACTGCCAACCAGTGAGCATGCAGAGGCTGGACCTAGACTCCCTCCATATTTGTAGCAGATGTACAGCTTTGTATTCATGTGGAACATCTAACAGCAGGAGCAGGAGTCTGTCTCTGATTCTGTTGCCTGCTTTTGGATCCCTTTTCCCTAACTGGGCTGCCTTGTCCAGTCTCAATAGCAGAAGTTGGACCTAGTCAGTCTTACTGCTACTTGATATGCTAAACCTGGTTGATATCTATGGGAGTCCTCCTCTTTTCTAGAAAGAAGTGGAGGAACTAGGCGGAGAGAAGGGAAAGCTGTAATTAGGATATAAAACAAATAAATAACTTAGTCAACAAAAATAATTATAACAGTTATTTCTAAAGTTTTGGAACACAGTATTACTGTGTATTTGAAGGCTTTAAGGAGGAACTTCTTGATTTTAATTTACAGTGGTTACTGCTTTTATGGGGTTTCAAGATAGGATAGTAGATTACTCACTCCTTATTTGACTTATTAACTAATCCATCCTACTTTCGTTTTTCATGTATCTACTGCATACTTACCAATCTTTACCTTTCTGCATGCTGAGCCTATGACGGGTTTCAGAGATGACTCCTAACTATGGCCTACTCTAATAGCCCCAGGCTGAAGCTTCAGATGTCTTGTGTTTTTCATCTGTGTTGTCAGTAGATTTCTGTCTACCAGATAATTGTAATCTTTGTATAACTCGTGCTTGAAATATAAGTAATAACACTGCTTTTATTACATAGTTATCACACATTATTTTTAATCTTAAAAATATCAAACACTTGAAGGTCCAGATATACCTGGAGGAGGAGTTCCTAAATGTTCTAAGATATTTAGCAACATTCTTGGTCAAAAACCACTTCCTACTACTCACAACTGCAACTTGAAAACAAGGGACATGCAAGTTAGTAGGAATATAGGACTTTATGTTATGATTAAAGAAAAATCAAATCGATCTTCTGCAGAAATATAACTATAAATAAACCAATTCAGTAAAACCTGGAAGGTCACTAAATTGCACTATGTTGTGCTATGGAACGGTAATGTTTTATGATGTTATCCCATGAGCAGCAAATAATTTTGAATGTATTGATTCTTATTGGTAACATGATGTCATTCATCTGATCTACAATTTACTTTCAATGACATTTCATAAAAACTTTTAAGTTTATTAATGTTTCCATGAAAACCTTTTATATGCTAATAGAAAAATAATATACTACAATAATTTTGCATACTTTCCCATTGCTTCAGAAGACATTTTCCCTTGGAGGACATATAATGTCTTGGAATTAATCATTGTGCCAGAAAGCTAATTAGTACCCATCAGGATTTGCTTTTTTTGTTTTTGTTTTATTTTTTCCTGTCAACAGAAGTGAAAACAGTAATTGGCATGCTCACCTTCTTGATTATAGCTGTTATTTCAATCAGCAACTGTTTCCTAGGGTTTATCATAATCTCACTAGATAGCCATGCATTGTTTTCTTTTTCTCACCATTTTTAACTATATCTTTCAGTACACACATCAATTTACTTTAAATGCTTAAAATCAAATATGCAATCAGTTAAAATTCATCCAAACTACGTTCATACAAAATATCCACTGAGATTTTTTAAGAGTTTTAAGAATGAAATTTAAAACATTTGAACAATTTCTTTACTCTATATCTACCCATGATGTCTGCTATTTAACCTCCATGTTTTCTCTCTCTCTCTCTCTCTCTCTCTCTCTCTCTCTCTCTCTCTCTCTCTCTCTCTATCTATCTATCTATCTATCTCTCTCTCTCTATCTCTCTCTCATTTTTTCACACATTGGCCTAATTGGGTTTTAGCAGGCATTTAAAGGAATTGTGAGATTTGCCATGCATCTAAGTGAGTCTAGCAGGTACATACACAATAGAAGCTATACTTTAAGATAGAAATAAATATACATACACACACACACACACATATATATGTGTATATATATATATATATATATATATATATATATATATATATATGAAAAATAGAGAACAACAAATGAATGTGAAATTAGCCCGGAATAACAAACTGAAAATGATCAATTTCTTAATATTTAGGGACCTCAATGATGTACCCATATGTAACTCTTTTTTTGAAACAGAAAATAGTGATAATTAATAATGAAATTGGTTTGCATCGATAAGATGATCGAACTCATTTTTAAAAACTTATTTCTTCAATGTGGGACATATGGCTCAGTGCTTAAGAGCACTTGATGTGCAAGTATGAGGAGTGGACTTCAGATCCCAGCACCCATATAACAGCTGGGTGCAGTCCCACATAGACCGTAATTCAAGCACCGAGAGGGACAGAGAAAGGAAGAATGCTGAGCTTTGTTGGCAGCCAGGATCACAGAAAAGAAAACCTGGAGCTCCACCCTGTCTCAAAGGGAATAAGAAGTGAGTGATAGAAGAGGACACCCAACACTTCTCTGGTCTCCATGAACATAGGCATGTTATAGACACAACATGTATACATACACCCATTGACACACAAGTATCCTTTGATACCTATTCCTCCTAAACATAACTTTAGTATATGTTTTTAACTTTAGCATATGTTTTATATCATGAGATGGACATGGTACTCACATATTTTCTCAGGCTCATAACTGGAGAATCTGTGTTGACTCATGGACATCCATCTGTATCCCACATTTGATCTATCTGAAAATTGTCTATTGATATCTACCAAATAAGTACTTAAGGGGAAAAACACCTTTCCATTTCTGCCACCTCTGCCACGGCCCTTGTGGACTGCTTTTATACCCTGCTGCTTGCCTGACTGCCTGAATCCCTGCTTGGCTCTCTGATTTTCATCCACCTTAATCCTGTGAGACTCAAACATCAAGATGCTTGAGAGCGTTGGTACGTCAATGCTAACATAGTCACTCATCTTCACAAAACCCTCAAAACCATTCCTACAATGTTTTGAATAAAAACCAAACCCTTTCCTGTTTTTATTTCAAAAATCCTGCCTGGAGTGGTTCATGACTATCTCTGATCATCTTTAAAATCTGTTCTTACTTGAATATGATTATGATAACCTTCTTTAACACTCATCAAATATGTCACGTGGATTCTGCTCTTAGTCTTAACTTACTCCTCCAGATCTTCATGAAGCCCATCCCTTCCCTTCCTAGACCTCCGTCTCAAGTGATCTTCATTCAAAACACTCTTTTCTGACAGTTGCCTAAAATAGCATCCATATTACTTTCTATCTTTTTACCTGCTTCATTTTTATGATGTTTCTTATTATCTGCATTGCACTGGATATGTATTGGTGTTTGTTTGATACCTTTTGTTTTTACAAAGATTTGTTCGATGAAAGCAGACATCTTGTCTGTCTCTGTGCTAGTAACTAGAACAGTTTTAAACAAAGAAGAGATGCTTGAGAAAGACTTACTGATTGAGTGAATGCATGCTGCTTTATTTTCATTATAAGCAAACTTATCAAACCCAGTGGAATAATTAGTATCCAGTCTAGTCAGATGGATTTCTTGGTTTTCCTTAGCACATGTGTTTTGGGTAAATACATTATTTAATATCATTTGACATGACTTAAAACAATGTTATTATATATGTGTTGTTGTTGTTTGTGTACTCTGATATCCCTGGACTTTTGTATTCAATCGCTTTCCTATTCTTTTATCCTTGAGGCTCCTGAGGCTCCATACCTACTATGAGTCACCACCATTATCAATTGTAACAAAAAGTGGAGATTACACAAAATTCAGAATATTAGGTATAAATGACAAAACACTGTTTCTCTCCTAAATGGATTTCCCATGTAATATGTTGATGTCCGCTTCTGTCGATCCATTTCTTTTCCCTTGGCCATGATACTATATGTCCACCCTGCAGCTTCCTTACAATCTATGTTCCATCATTAGAAATGATAATTTAACTAATCCAAGCCAAAGAAAACAGAGTTAAAAATCCTGTCTGATTCATTAAGACCTCAAAATCTAAGGATTACCCAAATTTCCCTATTTGCTAGGAAAAGTAAAGCAGCTATTTAGCAATTTCTTTAGGTTTAAAATAATTTATTCAAAAATGAACCAGTGTAAAATGTGATCAGTGTAATTGTCTCATATGTACTTAACTGTCTATAAATATTTTGTGTTACTGGTTTTAGATGATGAACCTAAAATGAATTTATAGAGATAATACCCAAATTCCAGACTTAACACAGTATATCAGAAATATATTCTCATTTATAAGCATCCTTGTAGAAAACTCTAAACCTAACTATTTCTGTGTGTGTGTGGGCTTGCGCTTGCACATATGCATGTGTGCACATGAATGTGCCCATAAGTTGCATGTAGAGGTTGGAGGTAAAGACTGAGTACCTTCCCTGCTCACTTTATACTTTCATTTTTGTAGCAGATCACTTATTGGACCTGGAGCTCAGGTCATGGTTGTTTTTGTTGTACAATAAGCTTCAGGGATCATCCTGTCCCTGTCTTCCCATCACTGGCTCAGCAAACACATTCTTTTGCCCCCAGGTTTTTTGTTTTTTTGTTTTGTTTTGTTTTGTTTTGTTGTTTTGTTTTGTTTTTTTACATGGGTGCTGGTGATCCAAACTGGGGTGGTTATACTTGTGCAGCTAGCACTTTACCAACTGAATCATCTTCCCTCATCTCTTTTATTTCTAATTTAGTATTTATTTTAATCATTTAATAGAAATACTCATTAAATTGAATTACGGATATGAATTCAGGGGTTGTAGGAAATCCAAATTTTGAAGCTAATACTTAAAAGTTCAGTCATTTCATAATCATAGTACATTGTGAGACGTATTTAATGCTATTCACAATTTGTTTGTAGATTGCATTCTTAAAGATAAATCATTTAACCTGCTCTGCATAGTATTGTATGAAGTATGAATGATTTTAAGTTCAGAGTCTAAAGCAGTTTGTACCCTTAGTTAGATATTAACTCATCATTTCACAAATAGTATAATTCTAAGTGCTGTTGTTCCAAATATTGATAGATACCCTTACAACTTATTTATTTTGCATCTACTTTATGTAGTTATTTAATCTATTATCTTATTGTATTTTCACATGAACCAATGTGGGTAGTTTATTCATGTCACACTTCACATATAAGATGACTGAGTCAATGATATGTTAATTTATCCAACTTATCAAATGCAATAAGCATTATTAGTAATTATTATGTGTATGTTTTTCCATACTCGACCAAAACAATTCTAGGTAACAAAGTGGAAAAGGAACTAAATAAAACACATTATAGAAGTTATTTAGGATTATTTTGAATCCTTTCTCCTTATATATAGAAACCAAAGTGACATGTCCAGGATTGTTTTACACAGAGAAAAGGGAAATTTGCATTTCCGTGTTCTGTAAGAACCTCAGAAAGAACCAAGAATCCTGGACATGTTACTTTGGTTTTAAGTTTCTATATGTAAGGAGAAAGTATTCAAGATTTCACTGGCCCATAACTCAAATGCAGAAGAAGTGAACAAATCAGAAGCAAATCATGAATTGCTGAGTATAGTGGTCCAATCCTTTAATCCCAGTCTGATCTATGAAGCAAGTTTCAAGACAGCCAGGACTGATACACAGAGAAACCTTATCCTGAAAAAAAAAAAAGAAGAAGAAGAAAAAAAACACTGAATAAAGGAATAGTAACACAATAAGCAACTAATTCTGTGCACATTTTTTAGTTATTGACTTCTAAATGTTTCTCTAACTGATGTTCAGCAAGCAAATGGAATTACTTTAAATTCTATTTTTTTACCAAACCATTTTGTTACTGAGAAATATTAGTGCAAGAGGTCTATTATCATTTTAATGACTATATTAGCTTTAATGTACTTGATACAATATTCTAAAGTACCTGAAAATAATTTTGTTGGAGGATACAAAGTTCTATATAATGCATAGCTCATGAAAGAAACAGTTTTATTATAATTGTGCTATGGGTAGATAAAATATGATTATGATTTAAAATCACACTGTGTTTCATATCATTCCTGTTGGATATGGTCTTGTTTTTCTGTGACTTCAGTTCCTGAGTGAGTTTTACATGTTTTTATATATGTAAGGAAAAGAAAAGTGTCTCCCAGATATGTTATTTTTTGACAGTAAAAAATGACTGCTGTTTTTCCTTGTGAGTAATTGTTTTTAGAGTTAGATCAAATTCTACCTTTGCAAATACAGAGAATAAACGCTTGTCTGGGAGTTTATTTTTGCCAGCCATTAGAACTCCTACTGTATTCCCGCTTCTGTCATATGTCAATTCAATTCAATTAAGCTGATATGTATTAAGCATCATAATGTGCCAAAAACTATTCAAATAACATGGCATTGAGTGAATGTTCTTCACTTGTGAAAATGAATTTTGTAAGACTCAAAATACTGGGAAACTGAGATACATCCTACCCTTAATGACCACCTCCTAGTCACGGTCATTACACTATCAGGTCAGATCAGCTACTCATCTGTTGTGCCATGTGGAAACTTTGATTTACGTTTACCAAAGAAAGGTAAATCAGTAGAGGAATGTTTCAAACTGATATCCGTCATAACACCAAAATGTGACAACTTTAGATTATAACAGATTGCACTGAAACAGCTCTCTGCTCTATGCTGTGATGATTTAATTGCAAGTTTTCACTGGTTAGCAGATTGTACACACCTTGATGGGAGACTGCCTGACAGACTTTTCAAAGGGCACATAAAAAAAAAAAGCATTGAGCAGAAAGGATCTGCTGAAAATCTAGTTTGAAATTGTTTTGTTTTCATTGTCAAAGCATTGGGACTCTTTGCACATCAGATTCTTGGCCTTTAGAACACAGGAGTTGAATTGGTCCCAAGATGTTTTATTACTAAACTACAGATCAGTGCGAGTTATAGTGAATTCCCTAAAATTCCAAACAATCACAGTGTTTTGCAGGTTATTAATTATGCACGTGCACGCGCACGCGCGCACACACACACACACACACATACATTTTTCAGATCAAAATTTTGGAATGACAGAATGGCTATGATTAAAACAAAAAAATATATTCACTGGACTGTGGATAAAATAAACCTTTATACTCTGTTGATAAGACCATAAATTAGTATAGACACTACAAAATAAAATTTGGAGGTTGCTTAAAGGACTGAAAATACAGCTGCCATTTGCTCCAGCTATACCAGGTGTGCCATATACCTATCTTGTTTTTATTATGGCATTATTATTCACAATATATACAATGTAAAATAGGCCTTGGTGCTCATTAATAAAAAAGTGTTTAAAGAAAATGTGATAGAAGCACAATGGATTAAAAAAACATGAAATAATGTCACTTTCAAGAAAATAGATGGATCTGGAAAATATATTAGGTGAGATTATCCAGCCTCAGGGAAAAGTCACATGTTTTTATCAAACAAACAAACAAAAAGAAACTGGACAACATTGCCAGAAAATAGAAGGGCACCATTTAGAGAATGGGAAGAAGATTTAAGGGGTGAGGAGTGAAAGTGCCACAGCCAAATATATTACTTTGTAAAATTAATGTAACTAAAGCAGTCTAGCAAAAACCAAGAGTAAATTACTGATAAGTAAAAACTAACCTAGGTGTGATGGTGACCACATGAAATTGCAATACAAAAGGCCTGCTCTGTAGAGTCAGATGAGCACTATGTAAACCAATGAATTTAAATATCCTTTAACAGTACAAATACTTAATAAACAGAATTCTCTGACTCTAGTACCTTATGATTCTGACTTAATGTTGAAGAGTTTCTGTCAAGTTGGACTTTGTTATACTCCAAAATCCAAAAAGTCAAGGTTGTAACATTATGCCTAAGAGGCAATGTAGACTAAGGTGGAGCACTATGAAACCGCTTTCTATTTCTGAGCGCATGTGATACATATGGATTTTATTTTCCTTCTCTTCAGATCTCCCTGTCTTATTGAACACTAGTGTGGGATGTGTTTGTACAAGGAACATTTTTCTCCACTGCTTTTCAAGCAAACTGTCAAATTATCTACTGCTATCTATACAGTCATGAGACCTATTAATGGAGTGAATTCACTGAACAAACCAACTATTTTAATATTTATATAGAATGTTCTTATTTGGGTAAATCATCACATAGTGCGCATGATCACTGAAAAGCTGTCTCTGAAAGCAAAGTTGCATTCCTCCCACATTGACCCCAAGCATGTTTGTCTCAAAGTGTCCTCCATGACCCCTTGTCTAGGCTAGTGTGTTCTTCTCACCCCCACCTTAGCAACAGAGAGGGCAAAACAGCCCACAAGTAAAGTAAGTGTGTCCTTGAGCATACCTAGAAGGTAAACGGATCTCAACAGATGTTACTATGTTATTCTATCATATAAAAGTACCTGTAGTGGGAAAGAAAACCCGGAAGTTCAGCCCTGGATGTTCTGCCATGGAGAACTCATCCATGGAGAGAAAGTTCTATTGGGAACTTCATCTTGCCTCAGCTTCCCAGTTGTGTTCAGTTGGACTTTGTGGACGCCAAATAGATGTCATCTTTATATGTCTTCTTTTACTCAGAAACCTTATATGAGGGAGCATTCTGCTCTGTTCAGGATTCTATTGGGAACACCAGGTAGTTGCCTTTTTTAAAAGGGGCTTCTTAAGTGGAGTTTTTGATAGACATTTGCATGTCCCCTGCTTGACAATGTTACCGTTTTGCAGTTATTTGTTCTTTTACTTGAAAGTCTCATCTGAGAGGAATCTTTTCTATACAAGACTCTCTGTGGTGGGAACTCCAGCTAAGTGTATTAATGAGGCTTCCTCATTCAGTTCTGTAGGATATTTTGAGTACCCAAGTTGATGATGTTTCACATATTTTATTGTTTTTAATAATGTGAGGGGTTCTACACATGAGTACAGGTGTCCAAGAAGGCTAGAGGCCTCAGATTCCATTGAGCTAGAATACAAGCTATCATGAACCACATGAAGTTTGGGTTCTTTGGAAGAAGAGTAACCGTCTCTTCAGCTCCCTATCTGATCTCTCTCTATGTTTATCTACCTATCTCTTCTATTCTCTTACTTTGGCTTACTGATACTTAATAAGTTCACATATTCAAAACCAATAGAATAACTACCAAAGTTCTTTCTAAGGACCATATATATTACACAGTTGGTTTTTTTTTTTTAAGTTCACCATAATCATTCGATAGAAGACTCTAAAAAATGTGATTAGTTCATTGACATATTTTGCCAACACTGAATGAATAAACTTATTATTTAGGTGGCAAGAGAAATATGTTATGATAATTTTAGGCACGGAATGAAAGCATTTAAAATTTACCACATAAATATCATATCTTTGGGAATTTTAAAGTGATTTATTTCATTCTATGATCCAAGTTTTCTTTATTTCCAGAACCTAAATACTAATAAGGATGAATAAATACTGTGCTAAATTAGTTATTAATGTATGAAGTTGTTTTCCCCAAATAAAACTCTGAAAATATCTCTGTTTTCTGAGTTGGTGTGTATCATTCATTTGCAGTAACTGTTTTCTGTTAAGGAGACATAGAGGCAAGCTGCTACAGCAGCCTGGATTCTTAAATCATCTGGTAATAAGTACATGCAGCCAATTCCTAGCTGTTCTATCTAGATCAGTCTTCCAGTTATCAACCAAGCTGGCATGTGTTACTTGCTAAGATAAAAGAAAGTCCTTGAAGCAAACACATTTAGTTCAGCAACCCTTAATTGATCATTTCTGTACTTGCTACAGAGTAGAAGTGTCAGAGACAGGTTTCAAAGGACCTGGGCAATTCAGTCAGAAGGTATGGAGGAGGGCTTCATGAAGAACTGACTATGTGCCTATAGTCCAGAGAATCTAATTTAGCTAGAAATGAAGTATACAGTGGGAAACATCTCTCCATAGTAATTTCACAGCAAAGTCTTTGATTTATTGGCTGATAATTGAATTTGACAAGAGCACAGAAAGAAAATATGTGGAAACTTAAATTCAAAGAGAGTATAGCATGTAAATTAGCAACAAATGCCACAAGATGTAACAGCTAATAATAGTGAAGGGCTTAGTCTAAGAGGAAAATATGAATTCAAAATATTTGCTTTTTGTGGGAGTACATTTTTGTACTTACACAAATTTAATGCCACATTGCCTCCTCATGTAAAGAACTTACATGAATAAAATCATTGCTAAGTTATGTATTTTGAAGCAAAGTAATTAACATATGAAAAATAGAAATGACATTAACAAGAATTACAACATTGACTGCCAAAAAAGATAGTACATTTTACATGTATTTCATTTTTCTTTCACAAATTACAAATTATAAAACACTCCTTCCAAACAAAAAGCAAAGTTCAACTTTAGGAACTGTGATCATAATTTCTAAAGGACTGGCTAATCCTGATTCGGTAACTCACAGTGTCATGCATCAGTCTGGATTCATTATGTTTTACTCTTGTAAAATATCTCTTTCAATTTGCTTGAAGTTACTGAAAAGAAGATGAAACTCATTACTTTGAAAATGTTTGGGAAAGTTAACTATGTTCTTTCATTCGTGCATCATAACCTTAAGTCTCTATATTATTATTTTTGTTGTTTTTCAGCTCCTCTGACTGATAAGCCACCTAAGCTTTTGTATCCCATGGAAAGTAAACTGACAATTCAGGAGACTCAACTAGGTGAGTAATTTTCCAATTCTACTTAATGCATCTTTCTCCCGTATATTTCAAAAACTAAATAAGCCTCAGTGATAGGCATGGTATACTGTAAACTGTAAAGATTGTCCCTTGCAATACATTCTTTGAAACCAAATGATGCATATAATATTTAACAATTGTTGGTAAGGAGATAAGCTTAAGATTTTGATGATATTATTATAGCATATTATAGCCTCAAACTGTAATGTTTGAATTGGTTTTAAAATAGTATGAAACTGTTTGACATATAATACCCCCTAATACATTATAATACAATTTTGGAAATTGAGAAAAAGGTGCGAGTTCATCAAAATATATGTCAGTATTATGTAATAAATCATTAAAAATTTAACCTAAGTAATTGATGTACCTCTGTGGTAGAGTATTTGCTTAGCATTACAAGACCTGAGGTTTGATTCTTGTATTGCTTATTGATAATTTAGAAATATACGGCTGAATTCTCATGAGTGATCATGTTTATATACACCTTACAATAAGTTCTGCAAACATGTATTTCTAAGGAATTAGGTAAAACTTGAAAAAACTTCAATCAAAAAGAAATAAGTTTATAATAGTAGTTTGATGTAGTGAATATACCAAAATGAAAGTCATATTATGCTAATTACATTTTCATAATATATTACCAAAGTTGAACAAGTCACCTTTGATAAAGAAACTAGTAGATTTGGACATGAGATCGTAAACACAATATACTTTCTATAAATATTAATATAAGTATATACTCTATATTCATTGGAATTTTAATATGTATATATTGGAGGAAGTATGAGATTTTTGTCTAATTTGGCTACATTCAGTTATATCAAATCTCTACTTAATCAAAATATATACAATATATTATATTTTATTACATTTTAAATTTATTTCAAATGTTCTATGAAGATAGAGAGATAGGTAACTAACATGCACAGAACAAAGTTCTTTAGAAGTGTATTTGCTTTTAGTAATTAAGTGAAAAGATTTTCAAGCACATACTTTAATATATATTCATTCTGTTAAGGACCTACTTACATTAATCATTCAAAAATGAAAATGCATTTAATTTTTACAATTAAAAAGAATCTATTGTCCATGTAACTATTAACTCTTAAATCTGAATTTAGAAAAAAATGTGAATCAGTTTCCTAAATAAAGATTAAAAATGTGATGACCTTTACTAGTAACAACCACACTTTATGCTGCACAAAGATACAGTGATGGTTTGGGAACCACTGAATTTCTAATACTAAAAAATGATTATGCTTAGCAACTTAAAGGATAGACATATGCAGGGTACATACAGATAAGAAAGTAAATATGCTCCTTCGATAGCAAATCTGAGCCTTCTGGACTAATGTTATATACATACAAGTAATATGATTATTTTGAGATGGAAGACAATAGATAGCATTAACATGTCCTAAATAAGGTAGACAAATAAACTAAATTTGTATCTAACAATTTGTTCAGGTTATTGTGTATTTATTTTATTATAATTTGTTGCCATTTTAGAAATACATCTTAAAATATGAACTTATCATGAGTGACCATGCTTAATGACAGCTTACAATCACATCTAGAAATGAGTGTTTCTCAGGAGTTATATAAAACTCTTTCTTGGAACAAGAAGAAAGAGGGCTGATAGAAGCAGTTAGTTGTAGTAAATATAGCGAAGTGAAATCTTAAGTCTCTAATTGTATGTAGGCAGCATCATTTAAATATTTTATGGTTGATGCTTGTCTGTTGGGTTTCTTCTTTTCATTATCCATAATTTGGAATGAATCAAATTGGTCATTACCTCTTACCTTTCACAAATGGAATAATTTGTTAAACTGTTTTTTAATATTGCTTTTTCTTAAATGAACTCATAAAAACTAACCAACCAGATCAAACTTAGATGAAAAGGTTTTATGTAATGTGGAATAGTTTCCTATGCATTCATTTGAAGAAACATGGAAATACCTTTTAACAAGGTACTAACTCTGTTATTGACACTAATCAAAGAAACATGAGTTTTCTTTAACTACCAACTGAACTAAAGGTCTCCATCTTAAAATTTTATTATTTTATTCAATATTTTGTAATATTTTCCTGATTCCTGTTTTCAGCACATAAATCATTCACTAAATGGAGAAACATAGAGAATCCTTGGCTCTTTGAGTAACGGTTTATTTGAAAGAACTATCTTCTTATGCAAATGGTTGAATAATTTATCCAAAAGGGATATGGGTGGCATCCAATGCCTCAAATCTTAGCACTTTGGGTGTGGAAGTAAAAGGAATGTGGGTTCCAAGTAAGCCTGGGGTACCTAGTACTGCCTATATCATATTTAGCTACTTAGTAAACCTCTGTCTGAAAGTAAAACAAGAGTGAAATTGAAAAGTATTAATGAAGGACCTTAGACACCTAAGAATAAAATTTCTACTTTGACTTATCATTTCTGTAAAGATTTTAAATTTTCCCATTCTTCATTAGGTAAAGCTATCAATCCCAACAGTCTGAATATATGGCAATTAGGTCCTAATAATGGGATCTCAGTGAAGTATCATTGAATGGTGTTAGGAGCTGAGTAAACTGTATCAGTCTCTCTCTCCCTCTCTCTCTCTCTCTCTCTCTCTCTCTCTCTCTCTCTCTCTCTCTCTCTCTCTCTCTCTCTCTTAAAAACAAAGAAGTTCACAAATCTCTCATAGAATATAATTGACCATGAGTTCAGGGTTCAATTTCAAACTGTAAATTGAAATAGGGCCTTTTCTCAGGTCAATGGTTAAAAAGTTTATAACAAAACTCTTGACTCTGCTATTAGAAAACACTTCTGGAACTATACAAAGCTGTGTGGCTATGTGTTTAATCATCTAATTTTAATGTACTGGGTGAAGCCTATATATATATATATATATATATATATATATATATAATCAGCTCTGGTAACTATAAATATTGAGGTTTTCCTGACAAGTAATAGTAAGCTTCATAGTAAAGATGAGCTAGGGAGGCAGCTCTATGTGGAACAGCATCTGTTGAGCAATCATGAGCATCTGGATTGAAATCCTCAGCACCCACAGAAGAAGCAGGTGTGGTAACATCTGTGTAATGGGTAGAAGATAGAGACAGGGTGCAGGGGGTTACTGGGCCTCACTAGAAGACAGCTCAACTTAGTTTCATTGAGAGATCCTGTCTCAGTCCAACAACTTGACGAGTGATAAAGCAGAACACTTGACATTCTTGACACAAAGTCACATTTGCACTAGCAATTGCACATATCTGTGTGTTTACACCACATATAAACTCCACTCTCCCCCCTCTCTCACACACACACACACACACTAATAATAATAAGATGGCATATAGCTATTTCATTCATAGGTTTTCCTCTCATCTCCACATTCACTTCTCATGCCCACCTTTCCTTTCCAAGGTCCTCTGTGTCCTGCTCTAATTTCTTCCTCTTCTCAAATAAGAAATTCCTGGTATTGATCATTTAAACTGTTTCACTGCAGGAAACAAACAGTACTAAAACTCAAAGTACTTAGGAAAAAAAGTAATTAAATATTAAGAAAATTCATATAAAATATGCAGAAGGATAGGTTTGAATTGCAATATGTGATGCCAGCCTGGAAATTCTACTTCAATTTTAATCTGCATGCTATTTCTAAATGTTGAAAAAAATCATTGTTTTAAATCATATAGACATCACTAAACATATGGATAGAGATTTTTCCAGGGGGAGGGGCAAAAGGCCTAGAGGACACATTGTAGAACTGGGAAGGTCAATCCAGGAAGTAAACTCAACTCAGAGTGTTGCTGTCCAGGGAATCAGTAGGTGCTTGCTGAGCTTGAACTCTGTTACTCAGTGATCTGTCCTGCCTGTATAGTCAATAACCCATTCTCTGATGCTCTCAGAGTAAAGTATAGCATATGGTATTGTTACCAGAGATTCAGCAATTAGAAATCCAACTTAGCTTTGATATAGTGTGCCACATTTTATTTACAACTCAGATTTGACTAGTGAAAAAGGCCTCCACCGCCAATATTCCTACAAGACAATGTGATGAGGAGCTCGAGCTAAAGAACCTCCCCAGATGTGCTCTACTTGATCTTTGATAACTTATTCTTACATATTAACTGTGTTTAAAATGAAATGCTTTTGCTTTTGTATATGTAACAAGGATTTTCCAGGTGGTAATACATAAAGGAAAGCAATTGACATAAAAAGCTTAGATTTGTATAAAAATCTTGGTAAATGGACACAGACGCATATATTAAGTTTTCACACTACTACAAATTGATACTACTTTCTTAGTTTAACTGTATTATAGTTTGAAAATTTTTAAATTTTAAGAAAGTTCAAGGAAAGTGGCTAAAATATATATAACAGATCCCAGTCAATAATTTTATAGGAAAAATTTCTTGTTGGGGAAATCATATATCAATTTACTGGGTTGTTAATATAATTAATTCTTGGAATATGCTTTACTGCTATTATTTATATGTTGTAAAAATATTATTAAATATATGGTATATTGAATATATTTATTAAAATACATAGTTTAGCCTTAGTTGAAGTAAAACACTGTAGAAAATTATCTTATGGAGTGAAAAATAGTTTGATTTTATAGGTTTCTTAGGCCTGTATGCAAAGGTGTTATTCTCTTGAAACAAAGCATCCATTTTTTTAATGGTTACTACTTTATTTTAATTAGCTGGAAAAACTTTTCTTTCATTTCTGGAATTCGGAAATTTAATATCAATACCTCAGGAAAAAACAGTAACTTAGATATTGCATTTGGTGCGCAGATCTGAAAAGTGGCTTAGTATACTGTTGGGTTTTTTTGTTTGTGGGTTTTGTTTTGTTTTTTCTAAATACCATATTACTAGAATGTGAAGTGACAGTAATATGATTTTTCTTCCCACAGATAGGAACACTGACTAGGTGTTTGTTTTTCATTCTATACAAGAAAAACAATAGCATCCAAATTCTCCATTTTTGTGAAAATTAATCTGTTTTTCCCACTTAACAAAGACATAAACATTAGCATAACTGTACTTTCTCAAATAAAGTTTCTTAGACATAAGAGGAACAGTTTTGCTTTAGTGGCTTTGGTTTCTCCTTAATCATAGCTTCAGCTGACCAGAATCACAGATTATTAATTCAAAATATCTAATGGCCTTCATAGTCTTTACTTCCACTGAAAACTTCACAAGCCAGGCATCCATCATCTGTGTTGCTCTCAACAGCTTTATCTTCTAAGCTCCCACAGAATAACTCTCTGATCAAAGTCCAAAGGCATCACTATCACCCCAAAACCACATGATTGGGTCTGCAACAGTGATGCCTGACAATCTAGTCCTCATCTTTGTCTTGGTTAGGGTTTCTACTGCTGTAATAAGATACCGTAACCTAAAGCATCGTGGGAACTAAAAGGTTAATTTATTCTCCTAAGTCTCAGGTCACACTCCATAATTGGGAGAAATCACAACAGAAATTCAGGATAGGAACCTGGAGGCAGGAATTGATGCTTACTGGCTTGTTTCTCATAGCTTGCTCCTCATGGCCTGCTCAACCTGCTTTGCTAATAACTCTTCAGACTATCTAAGCTTACTGGTGTCACAGCCTATAGTGAGCTGGGGAGGATCCTGGGAGGATTTGGTGAAATGAGTGAGAGATGGATTGTATAACTGTATAAATTTTTCAAAAAATAAATAAATAATTTAAAATATAGATAGTATGTCTTTATAATCATTGTGGTAATATATTCAGATAATGCAAGAAAGGATTAGTCCACCTCCTGGTATATATTAACCCTTCAGTAAGTGTTGACTTTTAAAAGTAGAAATATTTTCATACAATAAATAGAATTCTGATGTGTCCTTTGAACACCAGTATTTGTTCATGCTCCTGTTTCCCAGGATGAATACTATGGCAAAATATATAAGCTACATTGTAGGATGGATACTATTTTAGAAAATTAGGGTCTATCTCCCCTTAATAAAACACATGGATATAGATCTTTATATTTATGTATGCCTAGATTTAACTTTAATTTTATATTTCTTAAACATAATGTGTGTAAATATATATATATATATATATATATATATATATATATATATTACTATATAGTAGGTACATAGTTATAAAAGAATAACATGTTCACTGGTCATACTTTTTAAAAAGTTAATTAGATACTGCGCCACAAAATGTTTATATATGAACAGCAAAAAGAAAATGAATTATGTTTAAAATTATGATTCTAAAAGAATGAAATTCAGGTATATTTCATAAGACTAGAAACACAGAGATTAATTTTACAAAACAAAGCATCAAACCATTATTCCTGTCAAGCTTCTCATGAATGGTTTTGTGCTAGTCACATCCATTTGACTGAAAAAAAAAAAAAGAAGGAAAAAAACCACTATTTTCCTGTGAGAAGCACCACAACCAGGAAGCTTTCTAAATCACTCCTAATTATTGAAGTTTACTAGAACAAAAAATATAGTGAGTGTCCTATGTTAAAAAGAACTGCTCCTGAATTTGCAAAGTAAATGCCAATTTATGAGAAATAAACCCATCAAAGGATATTATAGTGTAGAATATTGAAAGAGGTTCCAGAAGAAGAGCATGGCCCATGTGACTGATGTCCATTAAAAGGAAGACTATAAAAAGACTCACATCATTTAGAGTTCGAATATAGCGGAAGATATTCATCCATAAATTTCCTCTTGAATTTTGGCTAAATAAATGAGAACTCTTAAATTATATGCAGACTCTCCATGAAAAAATAACTTGTGCGTGAATGTGATTATGAAAAGAAGATACCAGTATTTTATGGTATAATATTAAAACACTTAGCATTCCAGTCGAATCTCACTCTACCAAACTAAGTATTCTCCTACTGATCTGTGGGTAAATTGAATCATCATCATTTCAAAGAAGTGCTCCTTTCATTTTTGATTGATTTCTAATTAGTAGTGGCTTAACATGTCAGTTTTAAGAGTCTCTGTCCCCCAGTCTCTTTTAAGCAGCTAATGATCACTGAAAGATTTATATTCACAAGGGAAATATGCTATTTAAAGATACTCCATGGTGAATGATTTTATATGGGAACCCTTTTGTAATTGAATAATCATGCTCATTACTTCTCTCTGCGGTAATGCAGATTTTTACACTATCATAAGATGGGATTCATCGATTTGAAACTACAAGTGTCATTGTCCTGGACAAAGGACCATCCACCCATCATCACCAATAATTCCCTGTAGTTTGTCAGTAGAAAAATATGGAAACTAACTTCCTTCTAATAGAGAGTAGTAAATTTGATTCATTAGTTTCATAACCAATGGTATTTTCTTCTAATCTAATTAATTGAAAATTGGTATTGTCGAGTTTACTATTGAAATAATGACAACATCCCATGCTTAATCAGCTCAAAAGGCACTGTTTTCATGGGTTATATGTTTTAAAGGCCATCCTGCTCAATTAGTTGCTTCCATTTTGTTGAAATGCAAACCAACAGAAAGACTGTTCGTGATTCAGTTAATCATCCAGTCTTAACTAGCTGAAATTCTAATTACTTTTTATTAGCATATATTGTTGTTAGCTGCACAAAGTTAAGGGATTCATTGCGAGATTTCTGTATATGCATACAACAACCCTTGTACATATCCATCCAATGTATTACTCTTTATTAAAAGAAAAAATTGTATTTTTACTTTTTACAAATTTATTTGTCTCTTTTCATTATATCTTTGTGGCAATTATGCCATTTGAACTTTTTTGAAGACAAAGCGTGATGTATTGTGATTTAACTTATAGCTTCATGAACAAAACTATCACAAATATTTTTAAACATATGCTCCTAAACACACCACATGTTTTTATATATAGAGTAACCATAAGGTTTTAAAACCTAGACCCTATAGCAATTTATAATGTATAATAAGAAACTGAGGGGCTGACATGATACTCAGAGGTTAAGAGCAGTGGCTACTCTCTCAGAGGATCAGGTACAATTCCCAGCACCAATATGGCAGCTCCCAACTGTTTGTAACTTCAGTTCCAAGGGATCTGACACTCTCACACAGACAAATATGCAGGCAAATATCAATGTGCATAAAAATAAAATAAATAAAAGGAAGGGAGGAAGGAAATAGAGACATTGTCTCAAAAATTTTTTTTAAATGAAATCGTATAACAAAAAAATTAAAAGCCTAGTAGAGTTTTGTTTTTCAAATTTCACCTGTTTTGAAATAAATCAAAATATAACTCCACCTCCAGTTGGGAAGAAGAAGAGAAAGCTGTGAAGTTGTTAGGACTCTAAAGGAGTCATTCATCCCCTCTTCCACCATCTTTTGTGCAATTACTTCCTCAAACTCACAGACAAATGATTTTCTAGTTTACCAGAAGCAGAAGGCCTTCCTTGGACTTCTTTGCTAAAAGTTAGATTTACAGAAAGTTAGCAGCTCTTTGAATAGGAAGATATTAAGGGAAAGTGTGTGTGTGTGTGTGTGTGTGTGTGTGTGTGTGTGTGTGTGTGTGTGTGTGTGTGGTTTGTATGTACATATACATGTATAATAAATGACATGTATACATATTATATAAACATGTACATGTGTGTTTAATATATAGCATATATATTATATATGTATATGTAACTGACATGTGTGTGTGCCTGTGTGTCTGTGTGTCTGTGTGTGTGTATTTGGCTTTTTGACACAGGGTTTCTTTGCTTAGTCCTGGAACTCACACTGCAGACTAAGTTAAACTCAGAAATCTACATGCCTCTCCTTCCCAAGTTCTGGGATTAAAGGCGTGTGCCACCACTGCCTAGCCAAGGAAATGATGTATATTCTTCTCCAGGAAAAGATGAAAAAAATGAAATTGAGCATATCAAGCCAACACCAAAAGCAGAGTACTTGCAGTCCTAGGCAAAACTGTCATTATTGCTATAAATATTCAGTAAAAAACTATCTTGTGAAATATCTTAGGAGAAGTTCAGAAAGTGTTTTATTTTCTCTTCCTAAAAAAAGTCCTGATGAACATGCATTCTCAGATGAGAATGGCATTATCTTGGCAAATTTATGGCTTTTTAATTAATTGATTTCCTGAAATGATTCCTGGAATATGTATTATTTTGATCAAAATTATTTGAACTAGAATTTTATTATTCCTAGGTACTCTAATTATTATTCACAGCCTGTTTATAAGTAGTATTAATATTATCTTCAGAATTACCTACAAAAAATTATATATATATATATATATATATATATATATATATATATATATATATGAAGATATTTTTTGCATGGCTATTTGTAATGACTGTTAAAGACTTTCTTTCCTAAGAATAATATTTTTCAACCCAACGGGATTTCTTAAGACTTTTAGCTAGAGAGTGGGAATGATAGCCTTTTATACTGAAAGATCAAACAAATGATAGTTTGGTTAGAAATATGAGTGACAGTTCAACCTGAGGTAATGTTGTGTCATAAAGAATATCCATGACAAAGTATGAAAGACATGTTCAATCAAAAGCGATTCCTGCTGCTGTGGATTAGGGAAATGGAACTGAGTTTTCTCTCTTTCAGTTGCTCATTAGTTTACAAAATGGAGTAAAGGAGTAAGTCAAGTTATCAATAACCTAGAGAGAGGAGAATCTCGAGAGTTTATGTAGCCTAAAAATAGCTTTAGGGAAAAGGTTAATTTAGAAATTTATTTATTGTTGACTTTTGATGATTAACTATGCCTTTGCCTTTTTTCTTCTCAGTTCTCCTCTATCCACACCCTTCCCCCCTTCCCTTCCCATTTCTTTTACTGCCCTCCCTTCCTCTTCTTTCCTTTCCCTTCTCTATATTTTCCTTTGCTTTTGTCCAGGAATAGGGTTTCCTGAGATAGGCTTGGTAATAGATTTCAGATAAAAAGGCTGGGAGCTTAATTCCCTACATTTTTCCCATACTGGAGTTCAAGGTTGGCTGCTTCGAGAAGGAGTAGAGGTGATAGGAATAAGTCATTCCTTCCTACCTTCTTCAATGAATTGCTTTTCACTTCATTACACTGAAAGTAGACACTGTGATCTCTCATCATATTTATTTAGATCTTCTAAAGGTAGTTGGGTTTGTAACTTTGGCTTTGCAACTCGGTGTATCTAAGGAAAGAGGTAACAGGAGGATTTTTTTTTCAGCTCCACTGGATAATTAAAATTTGAATTGTGACAAGTTATGATATTTCATAGTCAGTGTCACGGTCATAAGTTACAAATCATTTAAAAAGCATGAGGGTTGCTGACTACAAGGAAAATTAAAGCAGAGCTCTTATGACTTCTTTCCTTTCTGCAGAATATCATTTTTATAAAGGTGAAGTATTATTGTGCAGAGAGGTAAACAGATATGAAGAGAGAATAAGTCAGCTAACTTCATAATAGGCAGAAACATGAATTTAGAAGTCTAACTCAAGATTTGAAATCCCAGAGGAAAATCCTGATTGCCCTAGATTGAGTCATAGATAAAATTTTTTGGCAAATTGCTATAGCATCTGAAATAAGATCTAGATTCAATAACTACTGCATGCCATGTTTTTGTGCAAGTATATAGATGTGGGAGTATAGGGATTATACAAGAAAAAAGCGAGTTGAGAAAGAATAGGGTCTCTCTTTTTTTTCATATTCAGTATCTGATTAATCTAGATGTAATCTTTATTATGTATCTTCCATAATTTGAGGAAGGCAGAACTCGGTAGTCATTTGATGCATTTTGAGTGTTTTCTTTCTTAGACTACAAACCCTTTGTTTCTCCCAGCAACAAATTCTGATATTTCCTTCCTTTGTATGTGCATGTAGAAGTCAGAGCACAGCTTCAGGTGTTGTCATTAAGGTCACAGCCACCATTTATTTGAGACAGGGTGTATCATTAGCTTGGAGTTAACCAAGTAGGGTAGGCTGGCTGACCTCTGAGCCCCAGATCTCTGCCTTGCCTCTGCCTCCCAGAACTAAAATTAAAAGAAAACATTTCCATGCTCATTTTAAAGTGTATATTCTGGGAATTGAACTCATGCTTTTCAAGCATGAAGTTTATTGACAGTTATCTCCCCAACTGCTACACCCCATCCATTTTCGTACATGTGTCTAAGATCCAGACCTACAGTCCTCAGATTTCTCTGTCCAATGTGATATGCCATTTGTTAACTCTAAACCTAATGTGAGTTGCAAATCAAACACATTCTCGTTGCTAACTATAACTTTTGGAGGAAAGTACATTGTCTATAATATGGGAGTGGCAGGGCATGAATCAGAGTCAAATTTATGTAAATGAATAAAATGAGGTAAGATATAATACAGTGATGTAAGATGGGGATCTAAATGATTTAGGGAATATATATATATATATATATATATATATATATATATGACTCCATATTACAATGAATTTAAGTTCCTTATAAAGAATAGAGGTGTATAATTTATATACATATTTTATATAATTTTACATATTATATACATTTATATATATACCATGTATAAATATAATTTTTTTCATATGTTAGAATATATATATATATATATGTTCTTCATAAGAGACTTAAGATTCACTTTAACAGGATATAAGCCAAATAATACATACATATTGGTAGTTTTAGTCAAGTGGACTGAGTGCTTGATCCCATGATTGGAAAATCCAGTGTTTATATAAGAAAATACAGCTTCTCTGTCAATCTATCTTTAAAATAATGTAAACTATTAATACTCACCAACGCTATCATAGAATATGAATCTACCATCCTGCCACAGATTGGAGCATGGTACAAATCTATTCAGAATGTATATGGGCAAACTGGTGTAATAAGATCTATCTTCTCAGAACCAAAGATCTTGGGAAAGAAATGAAAAGACTCATAAAAAGGAAAACCTCCCATCAGATGATATAGGGACTATGGTGGTAAAATCCAGTGGTCAAAACTTCTTTAGGAATCTGGCAGCACAGAGATGGAGTTATGATTATGTTATTGTCACACACTTGTTAAGAAAAGTAGAAGCATCTGTTAACCATTCCAGAAGACAGTTTTACATTTAATTTTAAAAATACATATCCAGAATTAGACCAATTGTCTGTGAAACACACAATCTCATTAACTTAGCGAGTGTGTCTTTGAACTTTGTCTGTGACCCAGGCAGGCATTGAACTTGTAGTTTTCCTGCCTCAGCCTACCAACTGGTTAGGATGACAGGCCTGTACCACCAGGCCTGCTTTTTGCTAACCTTTCCTCTACAAGATTTCACCCTGGATATATCTTGGTTCCTGAATCCCTTTACTTGAGAAATGACATTACCTTATTTACTTGTAATGGTATACCAAGATAGTAGCCAATGATTAACCTTCCCTTATCAATTACAGCCTGCATACAGTGGCTTTTGTGAACTTAAGGTGACCATCATTGCTACTGTTGGAATCAGGGTGGAGGGTTGAGTCAACAGAATTTAAAAATCCTTTATAGTAAGTTTTGAGGATTTTAGCAAAAATGCAAGAGTTAATTTGTGAGATTTGCAGTTTGATTTAATAATAAAGTCATCTTTATAAATTGCAGTAATACCAAAACCTCTACGATGAACAGTGTGTGCTTACCTCCTATCTAGAAGATAAAAGTAAGGCCTTCCACTATTAGACCATATTTTTTATCTTCATAGATTCATTCACAGCCCTGTTAAGCTCACATTACTGATCAACCATTCCTAACCTTACCATGACGTTCATCTATCTATAAATGTGTATATACTGTCCATAATCTAGATCACACTTGTATGCCTTCCTTATTCTTGTGTACAGACATTGTAACACACACCTCAATATCACCTCTGTGATGCCTTTTTTCCTGGTTACACTCCCACTAGCAGAATGAAACACCATCACCAAGCCCTAGTAGACACTGCACACAAAATCCCCCCCCCCCCGGTCCTGGCACTCAAGTCTCACTAAATTACTCAGGATAAATTGGAATTTACCTTGTAGCTCAGGGTAGCCAGGATTACAATCCTGTATCACTGGGTTTTACTCTGTCTGTCTGTCTGTCTGTCTGAGGTCTCCCTATTTATCTATCCAGTTTTATCCAGTTCTTGTACAAGGTAGACAAGTAGTAAAAAGTAGCAAATGGGACCAGCCAAACAATTTATCATTTAGGGCACTGAAACTGTAATGTCTACTGGACTAAACTTTAGAGCTCTCCCCCCAAATTAAAGGTGCCAGTTAACTTTCAACCCTTGACCAGTTTCCTAGCTGAACTGTGAAATGCAAGTGTTCTGTTAACCCCTATTTATATCTCCAAAGTCAACCTCCTGCTCTATTGTGACCTTCAATATCCAGCTGAACTTTTCTCCTCTGTTCAATCTGAACTTGATTTATTGCTAGGCTTCTCTAGCTAGACTCCTGGGCTTTTCTCTATCCATCTCCCTCATCCATGAAGGAGAATCTTCAATCATTCACTTCAATAAAACAAGTACTAGCAGTTTTATTGTGCTTTACTCCATTATTCTGTAGTGTACAACTAGTGAAAAGAGCAAGTGATAAGTGTGTGTTTTGTTTTGTTTTGTTTTGTTGTGTTGTGTTGTGTATTTTACCTCAGTGAATGATACATGAACTGGGGATTCATACGTTTCTCAGGCATCAGATATCAGAGAAAGACAGATTGACCCTCAAAATTAAAAGGCTGAGTTTGTGGTTCAGCATGAGCAAGCTTCTAGGTTTAAGTCCTAAGAATGTAAAAAGTAAATAAATGGGCAGATACATCCTCATAGTGAATTTATATTATCATCTTAGTTGATTCTGTACTCCTTATTCCTTAAGAAGAAACCATGACTTTGTGTTCTTTACAGTTTCAGCCCTGATTGAATGTCAGCTATCATTTAAATGAATCCTTTAATCAGGATCTGTGGATGAAGCTTTTCTTGATTAGTGACCCTAATTTCTCATTGACTCTGAGGAATCTTACATTTGCAAGCTATTTTATGTGTTGTGTAATTTTGTTTTTTAAACAACCTGCAGTATCTATAATGCCTGCATTTTACAAACTATGTCCAAAATTTATGTGCTCCAGTTCTTGGGACACTTTTAGACAAGAGAGTATCCGTTATTGTTTTCCTCTTACTTTGGGTGCTGAGTGCCAATTGTGAGCCATCCTCTGAAATCTAAAGCTGAAATATAATAGTAAAAATATTAGTCTCAATCATTTTGACTTTTATACCATTGTTAACAGATTCTGTTGCTCATCAAATAACATATGTAGATATTATTCAGTTGAACACCAGCTTCACCTTAAACCATTTCTATCTTAACCAGTTTGACTTGCTAAGGCAGATACCTTATAGAGGGTAGTTCATAAACAATAGAAATTTATTTTTCATGGTTCTGAGTATTAGAAAGCCAAAAATTAAGGCACCAGTAGATTGCAGGCATGGTGAGAGCAGCCTGCTTCATCTAGTGCTTTAGCCTTCAGCCTGTGTCCTCTCCTGTTATAAACTAACTGCAGCACCTTGGGACCTCGATTTATAAGGAAATTAATCCTTTTTGCAAATGTGGGACCCTTGTGACTTTATCACTTTCCAATGACTCTACCTCCTAGTGCTCCACTTTTGTAGCTAGGTTTTGAGGGAAAGTGATAAACGGACGTGAGCACTTAGATCAACGTTTCTCAGAATATTTTTTAACCCTCCCGCCCCTGCTTTTCAGTTCCATGTCTCTTGGATCTACTTCTGTTCATCATTGCTTCCTAGTTTCTTATTCCAATTTTTTGTACATCTGATCTCTCAAGTACATTTTAACAGACACTTTTCTTCTTACACTGATCTTGAGACATGAAATTTCTTTTCAAGACACTTAGGAAAATGGAAGTACTTAGAATGTTCATGAACATAATGTCTTTTGATCTGCAAAAATTAATGTGAGGAAAGCTGATAGAAGAGTCCGTTAGCTCATCAGAGTTTTTACTCCTTAAAAAGCACCTAGTTATAATCCCTTCTTAAACAGCAAGCACAAAGCAAGTGCTTTCACTTCCCTGATTAAAATAGACAAAATAAAACTAATAATTGACTTGTCAATTTACTGTGACTATTAATTCCCTACACACAAGGATGGCCTTTGTTAAGAATGCACACTTTCTTTCCGAATATAATTATCAGACTATATATAGATAAGTAATTTAAAGCCAGCTAATGATTGTTTGAGCATCTAAACTTTAAAACTCTGTAGAAATTAGTAAATTATCCATTTAGAAAACCTGTAACAATTTCATCAAACTTAATGTTAACTGATAAGTAAATTGGACTCATGATATTTCATGACATTTAGAGTATGCCTTATCCATGGCTTGTAAGTATTCTTTCCCAGTGAAAAACTTGATAAGCTTTACATAGAAATAGAGGTGCTTTGTTATGCGAATGCATGCTGCATTAACCTAAGAAAGTAATATGCATTGTTTCCTACATTGTGAGGTTTACTAGATTCAAAGCTCCATTGTGTCAGGAGACATCCACCATTAGTAAAAAAGAGGACTGAAGCAGGACCAGAGGATGGAGCTTAGTAGGAGGGTGATTTATTGACATGTATTGGGCCCTAGGATCTATTATCAGAAATGCAAAATGTAAAAAGAATGACATATTTATGGACTAAATGTAAATGACCAATAGATTCAAAATATTTGTATTCAGAGCACAGTGATAGAATATTGAAATCAAAATGGAAACTGCCATCATTATGCTCTGTAAGAATAATTTCTTAGATTAGACTATAATTCACAAAATTCAATAGAATAATATTCAAACTAGTCCTTGAGGACAGAATACACTTTTCTATTCTATTTGATAGTCAGCTTTTGAACTAGCACATGTATTTGTTTTAATTATTATAAATTAACTTCACTATTTTTTTTCTCCAAATAAAGAGATCCTTGGTAGTGTTGTATGGAATCACAAGCCATTGGCAGTGGTAACACCCCTAACTGGATGAGCTTGTCAGTAGCATGCTTCTTAGTGGCATAACGGCATTTGTCTCCAAACCTATCATAATAAGTTGATAGAGAGTTCTGATAAAAAGGTATGCACCTAGTTTCCTTGTTCTTCATATCTCTTTACCAATTCCCAAATTTTAATTTACTGGATCTTTAAGGGAGATTGAAAATCAATTATCTCTGGTATTTGGGGTATTTTTAACATCTATGAACATAAATTTGCACATAAACATATCTTTTGTATGATTGTGTATATGGCGCACAAGTGCATGTTCAAATATTTGAGCACAAATATGCATGATAGTGTGTGTGTGTGTGTGTGTGTGTCTGTCTGTCTGTCTGTCTGTCTGTCTGTCTGTCTCTGTATGTATGTATGTATGTATGTATGTATGTATGTATGTATGTTGGTGTATTTTGTACACACCAACAACAGGTTGGTATTTAGTCTTGCTAGATCACTGTCCACTTTATTTCCTAAGTCAGATCTCCCTGAACCTGGAGCTCACTGATTCAGCTGGCCTAGCTAGGCAGCCTACTTCATGGATCCTTGTTGCATCTCTAGAGCACTTTAATTACAGACAGGCCAACATACTTGGTATATTAGTCACATTTTATTGCTATAATGAATCTGCATGACAAATGTAACTTATAGAAACAAGAGATAATTTGGGATTTACAATTCCAGAAGGAAAAGAGTTTATTACCATGATGGCAGAATAGTGTGACACCAAACACTAGTCATGGATGAAGGAGAAAGGACTGCTGCAAGATCACCATTAGTACATGTCCAAGATAGGGAAAGTTATGTTGGCTTTGGGTATGGGGCAGTTTTAAAACCAGCTAAAGGAAAAGTAAAACCAACTTAATTGATGAAAAGGAATACTATTATAAAAATTTAGGAAGCCAAATTATTCATTTACACACTTTTACACATATACCCACTTATCTTTAAAACAAAGAGGGAGAAGGCAATTACTTAAGACAGTACAGAAAAGTAGAAGAAAAAAGAATCAGCAAGCAGTTAGCCAATTGGAAAACTCATTTTCTAGGTAAGAAGTAAGATTTGGAAAGGGCTATACTGGGTCAATAAGCTTTCAGAAACAATTAGAAGCATGCATCCTACTATGTCATAGATAAATAAGTAGTCAAGATGATGGAGAAAAATCAAAGGAAGTTGATTTGGTTATGGTTGACTAGGAAAAAGGAAACAATGATAAGAAGACCATCATAAAAAGGATCAGCATTTGTGAAAAATAAGTTGAGTTCAATGAGGTTACAAGGCTATTGAGTCTCTCAGAACTGAAACACAAACATAGCTTTTTGGATGTTTTACTCGTGTGTGTGTGTGTGTGTGTGTGTGTGTGTGTGTGTGTGTGTGTGTCTGTGTCTATGTGTGTGTGTCTGTGTCTGTTTCTGTGTGTGTTTTAATGATACTTTTAAAGAGGTAATGCAGAAAAATCAGACATTAAGTTGTGTTAAAGGAAAATTATTTTCTTTTTTCTTTCTCAAATATTATTGGAACAATTAAGCAAGATAGAGCACACTAATTTCTGAGTGTTTTTATTTCCTTCTTTAAGTAAAGATATGTGTTATATTCCTCCCTGAATATCCAACTGATATATTACCTTCAGTAGGTTATGGATGAAGTTTGAGTTATGTCTTAAGTACTTTTCTATTTCCATGAAGAGACACAATAACCAAGGCAATTTTATAAAAGAAGTATTTACTTTGGGGGCTCCTGATTCTATGACCATCATGAGAAGGAGCATGACAGCAGGCAGGCAGGCATAGCACTACAGCAGTAGCTGAGAACTTACATTCTGGTCTACAAGCATGAGGCAGAGAGAGAGAGAGAGAGAGAGAGAGATAGATAGAGAGAGAGAGAGAGAGAGAGAGATGGAAATGACATGGACTTTTGAAATCTCAAAGCCCATTCATAAATATATATATATATATATATATATATATATATATATATATATATATATATATAACCTCCAACAAAGGAATGTATTGTTATCATTCCAAAGGGTTCCATCAATTATGGAACAAGCAGTCAAATATATGAGCCTATGGGTGTCATTTTTATTCAAACTATAACAGATTACAGTGTTTTTGAGATTGTCTTGTTTTTTATTCCCCCACAGTTAATGGATTGTTTAAAACATTTACTATTATGCCCTAAATACAAAGTCCTTTAAGAGTCTTGATAGACTATAACCAAATCATTTCATTTCACAATCTTTCAAACTTCCAAATGTTTTAATTTATTTTATTTATTTGAAAACATAACATTACACTTTCATTAAAATTCTCCTGGATATTTTCGCAGATGAGTTTACATATAAACAAACTCATTCATAAATATATCTTAGTACATTTATCTACTACAAGGGACTATGCCTTTTATTTTCTGTTCAGTTTTCAAACTTCTCAGGAAAAGAAGGTACTGTTTAGTAACTACAAGTAATATAACCAAATATTTGAGCAATTGATATTATGTAAAAAAAAATAGTAAAAGTTAACTGAACTAAACATTTTTTCACTCATTTCTTGAAAATAGACATATACTTGGTGATTATTTGGAGGTGTACATATTTATTTGAAGTATTCGGGATTTCTTTGCAAATTTTAGGATGTTTTGTTTTCTGCCTTCATTGTCTGTCTTACCATGGTATGTTGACTCCTGAGTGTTTGATAAACTTCTGTTTTCCAGCTCATTTAAGGGCATTTCAGCCTGCTGTTTTGGTCATATAATAGTATGTATATGTAGCCATATAATGAAATGTGATTTTAAACAAAAGGACATTGTATTTGTCCATAGCATGGGATTTTTTAAATCCTGGTTGCTCATTGAGTTTAGAAATTAAAGAGTAACATGAGCTATATTCATAAAAGGATAAAGTAAATTATGTTGAATATCAGTAATTACAAGACATTTAAGGTTTATGAATCAGTTGAAATATATGAAAAGACAGGGAAGACAGTAATTAACCATAAACTCACCAACTTGCCATAGGGGTGTGTGTGTGTGTGTGTGTGTGTGTGTGTGTGTGTGTGTGTGTGTGTGTGTGTGTGTGTATTTATGGTGTATACATGCAGAAATCAGAAAAGGTCATCATTATCATTTTTCTTGTACTGGTCTCTACCTTAATACCTTGACATACGACCTTTCAGTGAATCTATTGTTTGTCTGCTAACCTAGATGGACAGCAAGACGTAGCAATCCTTCTGTCTTGTGCCCAACCAAAACTGTGATTGCAATTGCATGCATTCATGCCTGAAATTTCACTGTGCTGGGAATCCTAACCATTGGCCACATGCTTATGCAACAGACATTCCTATCCACTGAGCCATCTTCCCAAATGTCAAAGGATTGTTTTCTAAAAAATACTGGTTCAGTAATTATAACAAATTTAATATGCTATGTATTAAAGGGATGATTTAAAAGAAAAGTTTAGAGTTTTTCTCACAAGAAATGCTAGCCATTTAAATGTAATTAACTCAATTTTATATTTCTTTTGAAATTCACTATGTTGTTCCCATAGGGCTGTCTTTCTAAATTATGTATCAGAGAGCAATTTAAATCATGGACAACAGTTACTGATCATAATCTGCTTCTAGAAAAAAACCCTGTAATCATAATATCTTTTGTCTATTCTGTGCTAAAATAAAATATTTAATAATTAGTACTATTTAAATGTGACTACATAGCTTCTACAATTCTGTTTTGTTTTTTCCTGCCTTGTTTTCCTTGAGATTTATGGATTTATGCCTAATTATCTTTTCATTTCTATGTCCATTTATCTTCAGCAGAGAAGCAAATCTTTATATTTCTGTTAAGTCTGCCTTGAGTACATAATAATCTGGTTTTGATATTAGGAAACTGGTTTCTAGCATTTTATAAAATGGTAGAAGAAAACTAAACTGCCAAGTCTTCCTGGAATTTAAGCAACAATTATAACACTCTATTTGTTAATCTGACACCATTCTAAATTAAACTGTATCTTGTCATGTCTGCTATTTTTGATGTGCTATAGATAATGTGTGGGTGGTGTATTTAATGAGAAGTTCCCCCATTAGGCTCAAATATTGAAAGTACTGTTAAGTAACTGCTGCATCCTAGGTGGAAGAAGTGTATCCCAGGGAGTGGGCTTTGATAGTTTATAGTTTTGACTCATTCCTATTTCACTGTTTGTTTCTATTTGCATTTCTATTTACTTCTGTTACCTGTTGTCATGCTTTCCCTACCATTAGGGGACTCAACTTCTGGAACAATAGGCTAAAATAAATGATTTCTTTCTTAAGTTGCCTTAGGTCATAGTATTTTATAATAGCCACAGAAAAATAACTAATAGAGTGAGTGACAGTCATTTTTAATTATCCCCTGAAAAATTGCAGTCTTATTCATAAATCTTATTACTGATTACCTTTCTTAATACCCATAATAACATGGAAGTATACTAATAACTTATTTTTGTTATCTTTTATGATATGGATGAAGGCAGCAATGCTTATTGTATAGGAATTATTGTTGAGTATTTTTATTTAACTAACAATTTTCTTAACATTTTAGCTTAACTGCCTAGTATGAGACTAAACTTATTATTGTAATAAAAGAGTTGGCAATATTATTCATATGTAAAATTTACCATCTAGGATGTCTTCATTGCAAGAAAACTCACACACCAGATATTATAAACAGCTGTTCCTTTTGTTGAAATTTTTAATATATTATAAATATTCAAATGAAAATAGAATGTATTGTGTTAATTCTTTGAAATCCAGGCATTTTCTATACACTTGAAACAAGAGTACCCTGGAACTGTTTATAAATAGATCTTGCTGAGAACTGCTTTTCATCAATCATCTTATCCTGTCAAACAAGGGACTTCTTCAAATTTGCATCCATTTATAAAGACTTAATTTCAGGTTGCAAATTCAATGTTATCCTTTATTACTGGAGTAAGAGAGTTCATATCGTAGTTTGGGTATAGTTTACAGATTTCTAGAGGGCTCAATGTTCAAGTAACATACACACAGATGACATTTGAGCCTAATGTGTGTGTCCATTTGTGCATGTGTTTATGAACATATGAGTGATAATATAGTGTGATGGTATCCTAGTATGTAAGGCAGTGTGACTTCAAAATAGCAATAGTTTATTTCTTATAGTTCTGAAGGCTGGTAGGTCCTAGATTAAGGTACTGGTCAATCTAGCAATCTAGCAACAGCCCAGTTTTTGATGTAGAAGCTGCCCACCCTTTTTTATGGCCCCATACTGAAGAGGAAGATCTTTTCTGAGGCTCTTTTATGTAGCCAATAATACCTTTCATGACAGCTTTGCCTATATGATCCAATCATTTCTCAGAGACCTACCTCCTTAGACTATAGTGTTTGTCATTGAGATTTCAAAATAGAAATTTGAATCAAGCCAACTTTCAGGCTATAACAGGTAGGTGCGGATAAAGATTTTTAAAGGATGCTGTGAATAGATGTCTTTAGGGACTCGATATATGGAATGGTTATATCTGTGTCTAAGGAATGGACAGGGCTCCTTCAGGGACCATTGACTTTGAGATTCAAAGGTGAGCATAATTTATTCAGGTAGAAGGTTATATGCCATAACAAAAAGTAGTATCAGCAAAAACCTATGAACAGCAATACATCAGAATGGCTAGAGTAAATAAATCCTGTGGATTAAAATTAATGAAAATTTACCCTTAGGTCTAACTAAGGCAATAACTAATATTGACTTAGTGCTGCTTATATGTCAGACACCATATTAAGAATTTTGTTTAAAAAACGGTCCATTTAAAATACAAAGTTGATTATTAATTACATTTTAAAGAAAAGACACTTGAGTTATGGAGTGGTTTCCTCGTGTTACCGTTATTTGTGCCTATAAGACAAACCTGAGAAGTTTGACTTACAGCATTTGCTTACTGTTGCAAAGTGCCATGACAGAAAGCAACCTGGATAGCAAATGGGTTGTTTCACATTGTTGGCTACAGTCTATCATCGAGGGAAATTGGGCAGAAACTCAAGACCTGAATCTGGAGGCAAGACAGCAGAAGAACAGTGCTTACTGACCTATCTCCAGGCTTATATTCAGCTAGCTACTTTTTTGTTATGTAAACCAGTACTACCTGCCCAGAGGTGGCACTGTCCATAGTGAGCTAGGCTAACCTTTATCAATTAGCAATTAAATAAAGCTCCACAGAAATGCTCACAGGCCAATAAGATGGAGGTTCCTTGTAATTACTAAATCATAGTCACTGTTTTCAAGGAAAAATTCTGGTAGGTGATAATATTTATGTTTATAGTACAAATAAATTCTATTTTAGCAAATTTAAGAATATATTGTATTACCTTGAATAACTTGTTGGGAGTCTTCCTCAAAGGATTATTAAATATTAAAGCCAAGAGAGATTTTAGATGACAATGTTTTGAAATTTTAAATATTGACATTTTGGCCTAAATGATTTTTGGTTGTAAGAGGATGCATCATACAATATGATACTTAGCATCACTACCTCTGTCTGCAGAGTGGTTGTGTTACTCCCCTAGTTGTGCCAATCAAAGATAATCCTTTGGCATTTTCCAATGTTTCCTCTAAGGCAAAAATTATCTCACCACTAAGACTGAGAATCCCTTGCCTCTAGAAATCTAATAAAATCTCAGGAATAAAACTAATGTACAGTCATACAGCAAATAGCACAATTTTAGCACTGTATTATGCCTCCTTATCCCAAATCCAATATCTTAAAGTAAATAAATTGCCAAAGCAGTATCATTTGTCTAAAGCCTTGTCCAGAACTATGGTTTAGAAAGTGTTCATCTATTACCCATAGTTACACACGGAGATAGGTCTAATAGGTAATATAAAGCCAAGTTCATTGCAAATATACATAATGAGAAAGGTGATGATATGCACAAATTGGCTTACCTAGAAGGGAAGTGACCCTTCACACAATGATTGAAATGACAACTCTGACGTCTGTCCAAAACCGATGCCACTCACCTTAGTTAATCACTAAGATCCATTTGAAGAAGAAGTAACAGACTATCTCTTAGAGAACTTCTGTTTATCATGGCTTCCTCTTTCTGTACCCTGACCCTCTACATTTTGCAGATAGAATAATAGCAGTGACCTTTTATATTCAACATGGAGAAAGGAGTGATAATACTTTCATGCATACTTGCCGTTCACTAACTTGTATATAAGACCTGAATTATCAAAGAATCATTGAGATTAAAGTATAAAATGAAGGTTAAATAATTTCATGTTATAGATGCTTCAACTGTACATTTCTGGTGACTTAAAAAGAGGTACTAATGAAACCTTGTTCTAAAGCTTCTGCTGTCTTGAGTTGTGTTATAGGTCTTTGTCATACACTAACAAAAAAGTCAAAATATTAACTACGTGCTTCTGCCTATCTATCATTACTAAGCCAAAGCAGAGGTTCTCCAGGAAATAAAGGACAAACATCTGCCAGAGCACAGTGGTAAAGTGTTAGCCCTATCTGTAAAGTACAGAGAAACCAGTTCTAACTGGTCCCCAAGCTATAATATAGCATGATTATTTATTTAAAAAAATAAATTCTGTGTCAAAGTTTTAATTATCTTTAGTGTATCTCCTGATGTACATTGAACTATACAAATAACTAAGGGCAAAAGAACAAGGCATCCATATTTGCCTATTAGTATTTTAATTTTCTCTTAAAAAGTAGTTCTTAGATAAGAAAAGACTTTGCCGCTATGTTTCTCTGCTCAAAATTGGTTTAATGTTTAATATATAATCTAGATGGTTAAACAAAGAGATTTCCAGGTCCTCCCTATAATTATCAATTCTGAAACCAATAGCACAGGATGCACATTAGACCCATTACATCTAATGAATTGCTAAGTTCTATTGGCAGTACTTCCTTAATATATTCCAAACTTGCTCACTGATCTCCTTCACAGCTGTAATGAACACATTAGCTGTTGTCAGCATTTCCATAGGAATGTTGAAGTTGGTTTTTAATTGTTCTTACACATCCGCATTTGCCCTCTCTAATTTTGCTGTGAGCAGCCACAATGACCTTTATAACATTTAATATGCTCCATGGCATCATCCTTTGAAAGTTTTTTCTATGGATTTCCATTGCAGTTGGAATAAAACCCAAAAACTTCTTTTTGAGACAGGGTCTCACTATGTAGACCTGGCTGGCCTAAAACTGGTTATATACTAAGCTTGCCTCATCTCTGCCTCATAGAGATCCTTGTGCCTCTGCTTCCCAAGTACTGGGATTAAAGGCATACATCACCATACCTGGCTCAAAGTTTAAATTCTTGACACTGAGCATAAAGTCTTGCACAAGTTATCTCCTCTAATCTTCACTTTGTCTACTTTTCTTGTTTTATTACACTCTATGCCTGTTTAACCACAATTCTACTTTCCTAAAGTAAAGTGTTCAGACATGTTTTTTCCTGTGTCTAGAATGTTCCTGTTTCTCAAAATGTTCTGTTCCTCTCTATCATAGTTACAATTTCATGTAGGTCTAGAATTATCGATTTGATATCTATCTTCCTCACTTAACCTGAAATTTCAGAAGTACAGAAGAGTATGTTTGTATTGCTCACGGGGCTCCCATAGTGCCTAGCAAAGCGCCCATATAAACAGGGGGGAGAAAGAAAATATAAGTTATGAGTTGATATTCTTACTATTATGGTTCTAATTCTAAACTCATTTCATTAATGCTTGCAATGTTTCCACTCAGACTATAGTCCTATTTTCTTTTTGATATATTTTTTATTAATGCTTCAAGAATTTCATGTGTGCAATACAATGAATTTTGATCTTAGTCACCTACACTCCTCCTCATTCCTAACTCCTCCAAACCTGAGCTCAACTTCAGATCCACCTCCAATATCCTCCAACCTTATTTTCTTTCTATTTTTTTTTTTTTATATCCCACTGATTCCAATTTGTGCTGCCTAGGTGTAGTGCTATCCACTGGAGTATATCTGACTATCTGACTGATCAGCTGTGACACTCTTAAAGAAATCTGAGTATCCCCCACTCCAAAGCAATAAACTATTAAAGCTATTCTGCTAAGGTTGGGCTCTCCTCCATACAACAAGCAGAAATGTTCACTAGCTTGGGTAGCTCCAAAATGCTGTGAGTTCCTGAGTGCAGCAACCTTGGGATATCTAGAAGACATACCTTTTATGAATTCTCCTAGAACTCTGACTCTTACAATCTTTACAATCCTTCCTCCAACATGGTTCTTGAGACTTTGCAGGAAGGAGATATGATGCAGATTTCCCATTAGTGGCTGAACAGAAACACTTTCTCTATATTGGGCCATTTTTAGTCTATTGTTCTTTATTCTTACCTTGATAAATAAAAGTGACTGTCATAAAGTAGATTAACAGTTTTAAGTTTTGGGAGTAAAGGCAAATATTTGTATATATATTGGATCATAGCATTGACATATTTGTATATTTATTTAGCTTTTTAAAATCCATATTTAAATAGATAAGAATTTTGCATAGGACATAATTCAAATCTTATAAAATAATATACAATGAAATGTTCCTTTTGAAGTCCAGCTAAGTATCTAGCCTTTCTTCCCTTAGGAAAACAAAGTTTTCAGTTGTATGGCACGTATTTATTTTGATTTAATGATTTTTCAATTGGCTTTCCAATATTTGTTTTTGGTCAGTGTTGCTTTATTATTCTTGGCCTTGAGTTCACTTATCATAGAATGATTTTTTTAATGATAAGTAATATTGCCTAACTCATGAAAAGATGTCATGTGGGTTTAAGTATCTTCTTACATGTGAATCTACTATACAGCTGTTTTATACATGAATATTTTTCTTTTCTATAAGAAAATCATTTGTTGAATTATTTTAGTTATAGATAAAATGGTGTTTAATTCTTGAATTTAAATCATTTTATTATAAGGATTGCTCAGATTTTTACAAAGAAATCAAGGTTTTATTTAAAAGTTTTTATGCCTTTCAGAATTTTCAGTCAGAAATAGCAGATTTTGAGTTCCTGAATCTTGTCATAGCAAATTAGATCTTAACTTTCTTTTCTCAGCAAAAAGTGACTAACTCCCTAATCAAGACTTCTTTTTAACTTATGTTTGATTAGTCTGACCTTTTTTGAGTAGACTAAATGTTATTGATTTTTAAAATAGCTTTAAACAGATTCCTTACTAGTAGAAATGTGTACACCAGTCTAAATTGAAAGAAAGATTTCACTCAAAAGTTCACAAAAGAATAATCTTTACAGTCAATTTTCGATTTACAAGTTGATTTTTAAAAAGCTAAATTATGGTTGAGCAAATAGAAGGATTCATTTCTTGCTATCACACAAGTATGAAACAAGCTTCCTCCCCCTACTTGGTGTTTCTCTGTGCGATCTCATCTAAATGCTTATTGATGTCTTTCATTACAAGAAGAGAAGAAACTCTCATCTTCATTTTTTTAATAAAAAAGTAAATTAATAAAATAAAACCAATCAATTATAATTTTCTTAAGACAAAGATTTGTTTCTTTTTCTTGTTGAATATAAAATGCATATCCTGTGAGGATTTTGTTCCTCTTTCTAAGAAGGACTGAAGCATCCACACTTTGGTCTTCCTTCTTTTTGAGTTTAAAGTGGTCTGTGAATTATATCTTGGGTATTCTGAGCTTTTAGAATAATATCCATTTATCAGTGAGTGCATAGCATGTGTGTTCTTTTGTGATTTGGTTACCTCACTCAGGATGATATTTTCTAGTTCCATCTAGTTGCCTAAGAATTTCATGAAGCCATTTTTTTTAATGGCTGAGTAGTACCCCATTGTGCAAATTGACCACATTATTTGTATCTATTCCTCTGTTGAAGGACATCTGGGTTCTTTCCAGCTTCTGGCTATTATAAAGAAGGGTGTTATGAACATAGTGGAGCATGTGTCTTTATTACATGTTGGAGCATCTTCTGGGTATATGCCCAGGAGTGGTATATCTGGGTCCTGAGGTAATACTATGTCCAGTTTTCTGAGGAACCACGAGACTGATTTCCAGAGTGGGTGTACCCATTGCAATCCTACCAACAATGGAGGAGTGTTCCTCTTTCTCCACATCCTCGCCAGGATCTGCTGTCACCTGAGTTTTTGATCTTAGCCATTCTGACTGGTGTGAGGTGGAATCTCAGGGTTGTTTTGATTTGCTTTTCCCTGATTACTAAGGATATTGAACAGTTCTTGAGGTGTTTCTAGGCCATCTGAGTTTCCTCAGTTGAGAATTCTTGGTTTAGCTCTGTACCCCATTTTAAATAGGGTTATTTGATTCTCTGGAGTCTAACTTCTTGAGTTCTTTGTATTTATTGGATATTAGCCCTCTATCAGAGGTAGGATTGGTAAAGACCTTTTCCCAATCGGTTGGTTGCTGTTTTGTCCTATTGACAGTGTATTTTGACTTACAGAAGCTTTGCAATTTTATGAGGTCCCATTTTTACAGAGGTGAATGCTCACAGCCAACCATTAGATTGAGTACTGGGTCCTCAACAAGGAGTTAGAGAAAGGACTGAAGGAGCTGGAAGAGTTTACCACCCCATAGGAAGAACAACAATGCCAACCAACCAGACCCCCCCCCCCCGAGCTCCTAGGGACTAAACCACCAACCAAGAAGTATACATGGAGGGACTCATGGCTCCAGCCACATATGTAGCAGAGGATGGCCTTGTCTGGCATCAGTGGGGGGAGAGGTCCTTGGTCTTATGAAGGCTCAATGACCCAGCGTAGGAGAATGCCAGGGTAGGGAGGTGGGAGTGGGTGGGTGGTTGAAGGAGCACCCTCATATGTCAGCTCCTTGCAGTCAGGTCCAGACAAGAGGAGAGAACCCTGGGTCTGTCCGGAGCTGAGTAGAATGGAAACACATCAGGCAGGGAGTCTTGTCAAAGCAGGAACTCAACTTTATTGTATCAGCCCCCGCTTATATAGAGAAGGCAAATGGGGTGGGCACTTAGGTATGGGGAGAGATTATGTAAGAGGTGGAGAAAGGTAAGGGGTAACTGACAGGGCAAATAGCAAAGCTCCATATCAGCAATGGAGGGGGCAGAGGGAGGGCCAAACATGTCTTGCTGAGTCACCCCCATAAGGAAGTGACTGAGACAGGTCTCAGAACTCGACTCAGGCTTGGGTTTGTCCTCAAGGCCCAAACCAGGGCCAAAATGGGTCCCAACACTACCACTGCCTGAGACTGTTCCTTCTCTCCCTTGGGACAGTGGGACAGGGAGAACACCCCCAGCATGGCCCCATCAGGGTCTGGTTCAGGATGACCCCAGGGCTGAGCCCAGGTCCAGAGCTGCCGCATGCCCAGCTTGGCTCAGCAACACTGCCCAGTGCAGGAGGGCAGACCTGCAAGTCAGTGAGGAACCTGGAACCCCTGCACCCTGCCCCTTTGGCCGGGGTTGCCCCAGGCCTCACGCAGCACTACCTGTCTGTGTGCCAGAGAGGCGCACCCTGCGGGTGGAGGCGGTCTTCCCTGGCATGGGAGGCAGTGGCAGCGCCTCATCAAGCTGCAGTGCTGAGCTAGTGCTCCCTCCTACTCATCTGCCTGCAGGGTATCAGTAGCCTGGGAGCTAGGGAGCAGGCTGCCTACCAATCACTGCCAGAGGAGAAGGCACATTACAGGCCCAGCACTCATAGAAGCAGGGGGAGGAGAATGGGATAGGGGGTTTGCAGAGGGGAAAGGGGATAACATTTGGCATGTTAATAAAGAAAATATCTAATATAAGTAAATAAATAAATAAACAAACAAACAAACAAACATGCCATCCCATTAGTTTGCAAATTTGCTTTCATCTTAATAATAAGTTTCATGTACATCAAAAAATAAAATAAAATACATATCACACAGTTTTCATTGCTTTGCATCACAAACTATTAGTATTACAGTATCAAATTATATCCAACATAAAATTTTGCTCTGACACTTATCCAGAAAATATAGAAAGTATTTGTGCATGTATGTGACCAAATGACTATTTTACATCACAATATACTTATTTTTGCAAATGGAGCTGAAATTGCTAACTTAAATTTCAGTCTAAAACTTTATTTTCAAACTTACTTTCTTCAGTTCCTTCTTGAGATACTAAGTGCTTTACTTATTATTAATCTCTTTTTCTTCTGTCTTAATATAGGTGTCCTGAAAAGTTACACACTCATAAAAGCAGGGAGAGAGGAGATGGGATAGAAGTTTTCTGGAGGGGAGGAGAACCGGGAAAGGGGATAACATTTGAAATGTAAATAAAGAAAATAACCAATAAAAACATTTAAAAGCCATTTAATTGAAAGCTATATTTTATTGAATTGCACTTTTACTTCTTGTCAGATTAACAGTATTACATTTTTCAACAAGTTTATGATAAAAAGAAATAAAATAACACTCATATAATGTGTTTGTTGGGAAAGGATATATTCACAAATTTGCTTTTATATAAAAAAAAATCCCCATTTAAAAGGTATTCACTTAAAATATTAAAGAAAATAAGCTTGTGGACCCCTATTAAATAATACACTTTATTCTGAAATACATCTATGTACAATAATTACATTTTAGTCACAAACATTTCATGGACTATGCCAAATGAATTAAGTTTTAAAACTATAATTAGAAAGGATATTAAATTATTAATTATTGCAAAGTTGTTCTATTATGATAGTCAATGTATTTTAGAATATGTCAAACACATAGCTCTTGTTTAAATCGCACCACCATCTCATGTCTTTTTTTTAATCTTCATCTTCATTATCATTTCTAGTTCATCTTTACTCTTTCTTACTAGCAAGGATTTTTACAGATAGTAAAAAACATAACTCCAAGTGAAATTGAATTGAAACTAGGAATATATGTTTGCTGACTTTGCTGGCTGTTATACTACATGAATACATATCTTATTCTACCCTTTGCTTTTTCAATAGAATCAGGTTTTTGCTTGCTTGTTTGTTTGTTTTGTTTTTCAGTGTTAGTGTTATAATAGAATTCAACTGACTTTTTTATTCCTGCTTTGTTTTGCTTGAAAAAAATCCATCCTTTCATGTAGACATAAATATACTAATATATGTTTTAAAATGGGATTTTTTTCTTCTATATTAAGCTTTACCCAGAGATTTATTTTTGTTTAATCTGAAAGAAGGGTTTTTTTTCACTTTTTAAAATTTTTGATATTATACTACAATTGAAACATTTCTCCCTTCCCTTTCCTTCCATCAAACCTCCCACCCACTGTCCCCTGCTTTTTTCAAATTTGTGGCCTCTTTTTGCATTAAATGTTATTTCATGCATATATGTATATACATATATATTCTTAAGTATAGCCTGCTTAGACTCTATAATGTTACTTTTATGCATTTTTTTCAGGGCTGACCATTTGGTGCTGGATAACCAATTGTTGTGCTCTTCCCAGGAGAAGACTATTTCTCCCATGCTTGGCATTCTTTGGTTGCCTACAGTTCTTTGCATAGGATTAAGGATTTGTGGGCTTTTCCCTATAAACTTTGGTATGTCTATTGTGGTTGCCCATGTTCAGCTAATGATTAGGCAGTCATATTGGTTGGTAAGACTTTATAGTTGCAGCTTCTGACATTCCTGTAGGATGAAGCTTAAAATTGGCATTTTTTCTAACTCCCAGCTAACTCCCAAATAATTGAGACAGAGACCTATTAAGTTTCTTGGCAAGCTTTAGGCACTATGACTGGGCAAGTTGTAAGCTACCTACATCCCATTCACAGGCTCCACGCTACTTGCAGTTTGATTGGCCCTGGCTTGCTCTGTGCCATGTGTGCCCTCATGGTGAATTCCTTTGGCAATTCCTCCTCATGCCTGAACTCAAGGCAACTTTCCTCCTCCCCCTCCTCCTCCTCCTCCTCCTCCTCCTCCTCCTCCTCCTCCTCCTCCTCCTCCTCCTCCTCCTCCTCCTCTTCCTCCTCTTTCTTTACCTCATGACCCTTCTTCTCCTGCAATCTCACCTGCCTCATGATGTACTCCCTCTACCTGTCTTCTCCTTAGGGTTCCTGGCTGGGACAGGAAGTCCAGCCTTTCTATCTCCTCTCCCCAGCCTTTCACTGTTCAGTTTTTTCACTAGCCAATCAGAGATAATTGGGAAACATTCTTTACACCACATTGATATAGGGAATTCCTCAATGTTCATAACTGTGTCTGGACTGTAACTAGATCATAGGGCACAGAACTCAGCATATGAATTCACAGAGCACAAGATCAACCCCCAACACTTTCTTATGAGACACACAGGGAACTCCATGTTCCTCTGGCTCTTACAGTGTTACTGCCCACTCTTCCACAATGTGCCCCAAGCTTTAGGTGAGGAGGTTAAGGTGGGACTGGGCTCCACGACTCTGCATTTTGGTTAGTTGTGGCTTTCTATAATGATCTCTGTCTGTTGCAAAGAGGAGTTTCCTTGATGAGGGGTGAGGACTACACTTACATGTGACTATAAGGACAAATGTTAAGATTGTTATTAGGGATCATGCTATTTTAGTAAAGCAATAGTTGTAGATTCTCCTCCAATATCCAGACTTCACTAGCACTAAATAGTTGGCTATGTTTCTAGAATCAGGCATAGATTCTCTCTTGTTGAGCATATCTTAAATCTAATTAGAGAGACCTGTTGGGTACTCCCAAGTTATGCATGCCACTACTGAACCCTGAGGGTTACAATGCCATGTTGGTTGTTGATACAGTTCATAGGCATCATAGCTTGATAGGAGAGTTGATTGCCTCCCTCCTTTGGAAGCTTGCAAGCTGAATTTTGCTACCATGAAAACTAATCCTCAGCAAGGAAGCTTTCAAAACTGTCCTATATTAGTGATCTCTGGTCCATGTTTATGAAGTGCATGGCATCTTCAGCAGTGGGAATTTATCTTCCACCTCTGGAAACAAGCAAGGACAACAGCAGTAGGCTGTATGTTTTGGTAGTCTCTTGGACAGTGCTGGCAGATGAATCAAAAGAAGCATTCTTATGCCTGGAATTGTTTTTTGTTTTTTGTTTGTTTGTTGTTAAGTGGTCTTTGGTTCTTGGATGGAGTATTGCCAGTCTAGAGGGTAAAAGCTTATTAGAACTATATGTGTATATTTATACACAGAATTATGTGTATTATAGGGGTTTGTAAGTAAATAGTTAATAGTATGACAATCTTACTTTTTTTCAAACATCCTTAGCATCATTTTAGCCTTCTTTCTGTATTTACCTCCTTCCCTCTTTCTAAATTGCCCCTCTTATTTCCCTGATGAGATCACTAGGATCCTGTTATCTTCCTATTGTTGGTTACTCAATCCCCCAATCCTGAAAATGGTCCTGATTTACTTTCTGGGTTTCTGCTTTGTACTCAGATCTGAAGATTTGGAGTTAGGAGCCTCCAATGAGACAGAGCATGTGACGTTTGTCTTTCTATCTCAGGATTACCTCACACAATATCATCTTTTCTAAACTATATGGGCTTTGCTCAGGACCTAAAATAGTACAACATGAGCCATTTATTTCCTGTCCACCTAGAAAAGACAATTCTGAAAAACCACTAGAAAAATCTAAACCTGACAGAAGAAAGAGAGTGGTTCCAAACTTAAATAAACCATTTAACGGAGATATAGCCACTCCTATGTGTAAAACAGGAGATTCTATAGATACCAAAAACAAAAAACAAAAACAAAAAAAAACAAACAAAAAAAAACCCAACAGATAATTTTGGCAAAGTGCTGTAAATGACAAGAGAACAATGATAAATTACAGGTGGATAGAATTGAGATTGAAGGATTAATAAATATAAAAACAAATGTAACTTTAATAGGAAAGATGATCTTTAAATATTTTTTTAAAGAAACAAAATGTAAGATGCTTTAATTATGGTAAGCAAGGTCATTTCAAATGAAACTGTAGGCAAAGTGTTCCTAGAAACAATGTTTGTTCTAGAGATAATCTAAAAAGAAGGCCCCAGTCTTCTGAAATTTCCAAAAGGTGTGGCAAAGGCTGACACTGGACTAATAATTATAGATCAACAATAGAAAGACAGGGTAACCCCTTGTTGGGGAATAATCACGACTTGTGGTATCATCCCTTCCTTTGGAATGGATAAAAATTTGTATTACAGTTTGGTTATACAATCCAAACCAACTTATAAAGAAAGATAGATATCTTTCACTTGCTTAAACAAAGAATAAAACAATCATATTTAACTGATTTGTGCACACTGCACATTCCATACTTCTGTTAATGCAAAAACATAAAACATCTTTGAAAGTTTATATATTCACACAGAAAAACAACCATAAATGTAGCCCTGACAAGATTTGCCATGAGGATGCTGAACAAGATGCTGAGATACTGAGGCATATTTATTCCATCGACCTGCCTGATCTTACCTCAGATCCCCTCAGTGCTGCTTCCTCAAAATTCTGCATCCAAGGCAGCTTCAAAGAAAGCTGCTGACCTTGATTGGTCCAGCATCACAGACTGTCCAGTCAGGACTTCAATTAAGCCCTGAACTTCCCCTGCACATAGAGACTGAATGGCAATTGTTACAGCTATTTTTCCTAAGATTTGACAATATTCCCAATTCCCACGGGCAAGAAAACTATGCCCCAAAATTAGCAGAAAGCAATTTTAAGAGAACAGCACCCCATTTCCAAAAGGCAGAATGTGGGTTTGTTTTTTGTTTTTTGTTTTTAGTTGTTTGGTGGGTTATATATATGTATTTGTCACCAGTTAAGGAGAATAGTTACAAGTTGTAATGGTCTTGGGCCAGGGAGGAAACAACATATAAGAGGTTAGGCTCAGGAATTTTTCTTTTCTTTTTCCAGTGTCTTTCTTTCTCCCCTCTCTAGTATTAAGATAAAAGGGGGGAGATGAGATGAAAAGAAAGGGGGAAATATAGCAATAATAGAAAAAACATGATAATTAAATCTACTTTTAGACCAAAGATTATTAACAAGCCAAAAATCTTATAGTAGTATAGATCTTTATGTGTTGATACAAATTGAGCTTATATTTTGTTACCTAGGTATAAATCTTTGTTTATTGATGCAAATTTGTGGTTGTATTTTGCTACAGCATACTATATAGACATGTTTTCAACTCTTATTTGAGATACTTTTCTTAGGTGATTGTTAAAAATGCAATATTACGTTCCAGTTCTTTTAAAGGCTGCTACTACAAACTGTTTATGATACATAATACAAGTTAATAGTCAATTGAATGCATGATCTTGAAGATACTAGTTTAGTTACTTACAAAATAAGTTGTATTTAGTCTCCTAATAGATGTTTTCAAGGTTAATCAGATAGTGAATAGCTAGAAACAGACTATTTATATATACTATAGATAGATAGGTGATCTTCAAAAACATCAGAGATCTACAAGATATGACATTTAAATATGTTTTATTATTAAAAGGCATTTTTAGTACTGAGACATACAGCCCCTGGCAGCACTCCCTTTCTACACAAAGAAGATGATGAGCATCAAATAATCTCCTTATGGAGTTTGTTTCAAATGTGGCAAGTTGTCACTGGGCAAGAAACTGCCCTAGTGTCAACTACAGACAGAATGCTGTCCAAAATGGACAAATGGGATGAAAGGACATTGACGGTCAAACCTTGCACTGAAAGGGTAGACAAGTCCTTCACAATTCCTGCTTCACAGAGAAGTCTGTCAGTCATAATGGGCCAGAAGGCTGGAGATTGATGCTCCAACATTATAGAGTAATTTTGGGGGACTGCTTAGGCAACTAACTTTATCTGTCATTTTACTAGTTTTAGAAGCTGCTTGCGTACACATCCCACATACTTAGGTAATATTTATTCCTTCTCAGGTCTGTGTTGGAATTGAAGACTTGATAGTTATAGTCTCACAATTAAGCCTAAATTGTTTAGTTTTTTTTTTTTAATGTTTTTGAGTCTAAGAAGATGTTTTAGGTTGGTTGTACAAATTTTTATAGAAATTGATTAAGGTACAGAATTCTGAACTCACCAAGATAGGATAGATTATAGAATATTTTCTCAAAAGTTGTCAAAACATATGGACTGAACATTATGAATGTAAATCTTACCTGACAGTTTTCATAATTATTATTGTATACAGTTTCTTTTTGTAAGAAAAAGACTCTCTTGTTGGACTAAATGGGGGAAATGTAGAAATAAACTCTTGTGCACTGTGTAAAAGCATTCACCTGTCAATAAAATGCTGATTGACCAATGAGCTTAGGCAGAAAATTAGAAAGTGGGACATCCAGTAGAGAGACAAAGAGAGATGATGAGATAGAGACAGGCAGGAGATTGGCCCATAATGTTAATGGTATCAGCAGAAAAACAAATAAACAAACAGGGAACCAGCCACATGGGAGAACTTAGACTAGAATAATGAGTTAATTCATTTATGAGATAGTTGGACAATAGCCAATGTAGGACCTGGGTATTTGTAAGTACTCAGTCTCAGAGTACTTATTCCAAGAACAGTGGTCAGGAGGAAAAACATGAACATACAGAAAATGCACAACTACATCCGTCCATTTACCTGCAAAGTTCTTGATTTTAGTTTTCTTTACAGCTGAATAGTATTCCACACTGTATATGAGCCACATTTTCTTTATCAATTCTTCCTTGAAGAGTACCCAGGTTCTTTTCATTTTCTACATATTATAGAGCAGCAATGAGCATGGGTGAGCAAGGGTGTTTGGAGTAGGGTATTAATTTGTGTCCATGGGGCATATGCCAAGGAGTGGTATACATAAATCATATGGTAGATTTGTTTTTACTTTTTTAATAATTGTCCACAGTGATTTCCATAGTGTCTACACTGGTTTGCACTCCACCAACAAAGAATAGGGGTTCATATGCATGGCTGATTGGCTCAGAACTATTTGGTAAATAATCTGTTTTATTGTTTAGTTTTATGACGATGTCCTCAGTTAGAATTCCATGTAAGTGTGGGCTTTATCCTGGGTTGATAATTACATTTTATTGATCTTTCTATAGAGCCATACGCATAACACACTAGCCTTATTAAACTTTAGTGAAATTTATAGTAAAGCTTTGTCTTTTTAGTCTTCATAGCATTATGATCTAGTCTTAATCTTTGATGTTAAATGTGAATATTAAGACCAGTACATCAATTCTGTGTGGAAACATATTGAAGTTAATTTCTGTATAATTAAATTAAATTTAAAGATTTATTTGAAGGATCAGCGCACTTTTACAAATCTCAGTCTTCTCATCCTATGTGTGTATGTATGTGTGAATACATATATTATTTAAGCCTTTCTAGCAGTCTTTTATATTTTCAAAAAGGTTTAGATATGCTTTTATTCAGTTTATCGGATTCAAGTTTCCTATTGTATAAATTAGAAATAATTCTTCCATCACTACTTTCCACAGTTGGTTTGAGGCAAAATTGAAATGATAATTATGAAATAATTACATAAATGATAAGATTTTTCTGAGAGGTTGAGTTATTTTTAACCTGAGGTAGATGCTTAATGAAATTTGGGGGTTCTTTGAGATTCTGTTTAATTATTATTCTCCTTTTTCTAGTGTAAAAGTTAAGATCTTATAATTATTTAAAGTAATTGTATTTTTCAACATTAGGAAAACTATTGTTATGTTTAATTATTTCTACAAGGCTTAGTCAACCCTGGCTTTTCACTTATCTACTATTGCCTTGAATTAATGAGGGATATAAAATAGCATTTCCACAATTATTCGTTATATTATATACTATGTTGATAGCATTGAATCAAGTTTGAGATGATTAGTTTTGTTTTAGGAGAAAAACTGAAATTCAATAAAGCATTTTAGAGGACTCTTATTTGATTTAAATGTGTGTGTGTGTGTATTTACGTGTGTGTGTGTGTTTCTTGCATATATATATATCTGCAAGATGAGCATACAGTGTCTACAGAAACAAATGTTTGTTGTGTGCATGTTTTATTTTGTATTGGCATTTTTATGTGATTGGTTTTAGTCATTTATTTTTTTTTTTATATTTAGTTTGTATGGTTTTAACTTTTTTTAGAAAGGACATGAAAATGGATGGGTAGGAAAGTGATGAAAATCTCTGAGAAGTTGGAGAGAAGAAAGGATATTATCAAAATACACTGTATAAAAATTTTAAAGATTTTTAAAAATCTTATTTTATGTATGTATTTTTCTGTCTTATTTTTGCATGTAGCATGTGTCTGAAGTGACCACGAAGGCTATCAGAGGGCATTGGATCTCCTGGAACTGGAGTTACAGTCAGTTGTAGAATGCTGTGTGGGTGCTAGAAATAAAATTGGATCCTCTGAAAGGACATCCAGAGCCTTTAACCACTAATCTACCTTTCCTGGCCCCTGATTTTTCTTTTTTCTTTCTTTTATACTTTTTCTTCTTCATTTGGAACAGGGTCTCATACTCTGGCTGGCCTAGAAGTCACTATGTAAACCAAGCTGGGCTTGAACTTATAGAACTTATATATATATAAGTTCTATATATACACACACATACATACATATATATATATAGGTCATTCTTGAATATCATTTTTATTATTACAATTTTTATCAGCAAATTTCCTTTTAAAGTTTTATTTGTTGATGGTATTAACAAGTAACCTAAAATGTAATGTTTGTTTTCCTTTTGGATTCTTTTAAGCTGATCACTTCAATCACTTTTCAAAGAGATGTAATATTCAAGCTTGCCAAATCACTAATAAAAATCACCTTGTTTTGCTATGTTTTCATCAGTATATTATCTGAAAACTAAGTTGAGATAAGAAAATAGTCACTCCAATGAATGTAAAAATATAAATTACAGTGACATGAATATAAAATTTTAGCAAAATGCTTATAAAGAATATACAACTCTTAAGAGATGACATCATAAATAGCCAGCCAGCATATTAAGTAATAACTACTTTTGAAGTAAGAAAAGAATTAACTTACTCTAGAGAACAGATAAAAATATTATAATAGATTAAAATACAGACTAATTACCAGTAAAGGAGATAATTATTAGGTCCAAATCTGAAGTTCTACTCATGCCTTTTGGTAAAGTTCTATTCTATAAAAGCAAATATTTATGTTGCTATTGTGATGAATTAGTTGCCAATAGTCATATACATGTGATACATTGGGTTAAGTATTTAATGGATGCTTAGACTATATGAATAAAAGATATTTTTATTTTAAAAGCAAGACTTTTTCTTGCAGACTCTATCAGTCTATTATGCTAAAACGTGAGGATCACGTTTTAAGAGAGATATTCATGAATCAAACTGTATTCTGATATAAGCTTGTAAATTGATGAAAGAAGTGACAACCCTATCACGAAAAGAGTCAAGGATAAACAATGACCACAGAACGGATAAATGAAGTCCAACACTTAAGTGATAGTCATAAGGACAAAGTAAAGTCTAATACACTTCTTGGGGTGGAACTCTTAATAGGCAAGTTCTAATTCAAACAAGACTAATTATTGACACTCAAGGTATTTAAACATGAGAACATTCTACTGTGATTAGTAGAGGAACTTGTGGTCTGAGAAGACTGAACTAGATGATTCTATCTAACTTAGTATTTGTAAAATATTTACATTGTCCTAATTGTTGAGGTTTATTTGTTCTTAATTATCACCAGTTCTTAGTAGTATGCAATTCTCCGTTTTAATCTACATGGAAAATCTTTCTCGCGGCCTGTGTATAAAGGTGTTTGCCACTAAGCCTGACAACCAGAATTCAATTCCTGGAACCCATGTGACAGAAGGAGAAAAACAATTACAGCAAGTTGTTCTCTGACCTCCACTTTAAGCTGTGGCACTCTCTGCCCCCCACACACACCCAGTATAAAAATGTAAATTTTTCTTACAGTTACTTACTTCATATAAATTTTTAATTTTTTCTTTTATTTATATCTGTGTGAGTGCTTGCTTGTCTATAAAGCCATTGTGTTCGTGTAGATGCCCACAGAAAAAGGCATTGGGCCCCTTTGAGCATCATTTATATGCAGTTGTGAGCCAGTTGACATGGGTGCTGAGGACTGAAGTGCAATTTCCACATCCTCTGCAAGTGGAGAAAGTGTTCTTAAATGCTGAGTCATTTATCTGCTCTCACATGTACATTTTTTTAAAAAAAAAACTTTATAGATTTTCCTACCAAGTAATGAATGTCATCACAGCATTATTAAGTATACCATATATACAAACTTCATAAAAATGTTGTAGTAATTATTATTCATATAATGTAGTTTTAGATATATACAAATCTACACATCTCTATGAAGTAGGATAAGTAACCAGAAAATACAGTCAAGAAACACAAGACTATTCCATTTTTAAAATGAGTTCAGGAGTTGGATTCATTTGTTTTTATATTTTTTAAATTTCTAATATGGGGGAGGGGGTAAAATGATCTGATGAATAGAAGCAAAGAACGGAAGAGTTAGGATAAGACTTCCAAAGTCCTTTCCAGGGCTCACTATAGACCTGGTGAACCAGAAACTTCATGATGTCAGGGGACATGAGGTGCACTTTATTCAAACTTCCAGCTAACTGGAATTCATGTTCAAGTCAGACTACTGAAGTACACTGCTGGATGAAGAAGAGCTTAGACGGAATTTCTTTGGATATAATTTGGAAAGCTCTTCCTGGTCAAAGCATAATACTGGAAATAAAAGATTCAGATCCCATAATTTCTAGTAGTCACATGGTTTAGTGATTAACTTATGAGGTGAACAGCCCTGGAGAGTTTAAAATAGTTTTGAAACTCTTGTGTTGAAAAATAATATTGAGATATATTTTTCAATGTTTGCATTTATCATTTCAAATAATAAAACTGTATATAGCTGCTTGCCAGAAACAAGGCCTATTTACTTTCTCTCACAGAGAATGAATCCTTTCTTCCTCTAAAACTGTTGGGTAATGTTCCAAAAAAGTAATTACAAGCCAGTTAGTAAATATATGCTGAGACAGTAGAGTGCCAGATAACAGCAGCTATATGTTTGCCATTGCTGCCTAATCAGCTATGCCTGCTTTTAGTTTTATTTATTTATTTATTTATTTATTTATTTATTTATTTATTTATTTATTTATTTAATATGTATTAGGGACCCCATTGAGGACAGAATCTATACTGCAATTACAAAACATTCTCTCACTGTTTTCCTAGGTATTTGGGTATTATTTTCTTTTCTGCTGCTGTCTAGTAGAATGACAATCAGGATTGCACGTTTTTACAAATTGCTTCTTGACCTCCTGTCCTCCTGTTTTATTCAAAAGGCTTGTCAAGCCGTATAGCTTATGGAAGTTTAGAGAGTTACACATCACAGTCAATTCAATTTCATTTTAATATAAACTGAACAGCAAATTCTTTTATTGTAACAGTTTATCACTTTGGACCCAAATTACAGAAAAGTAGTTTGGAGATCCCATAACAAAGATAGAAGAGTCCATTTGTGGAGGCATGTTTCCTACAGTTTGCTATATAACTATCTGCTCTAGCACATTTTATATAACAGTTTAATATAATGGTTTAGGTGAAGATAGACCATGATCTTCTGGGCTTTCTGATTTTCCTCTCTATTCTTAATTGCTTAAGCTATTAAAAACATTTTTAATTCAGTGATTTCACATTCTAGGATTATTTGTGTTTAGCATTAAGAAGAATGTGAAAAGCTGGATGTCTGGCAAGGGACAGCTTGTCATTGACTCACATATTGTTGCTTGTCCTCTTCTTCTGTTGCAGGCTTATTCCGATAATTCATCTTGCCTTAACAGTTGTGATAAGGAATTACCCTTGCATTCAGTAATTAGTTTCAAGCTCTGCTTACACACACAGCTGTGGCTCTCTAGTCATTTTTTTAATGTAGAAAATTATTGCCATAATTTCTAGTCTTGCTGTTTCCCTGGACATCTGCCAAAAGAGGTATCAAATTATTCTGTTTCCAGTCAATCTTATTTGATTCTCCTTATACATATTGGTACTCTCAATCTAAAGGATCTGTGTGAAAATCTTTGTTGGCTATTAGAAAGAGTCTTCTATTGTCTACTCTATAGGTTACTATTGGTATGTCATTCAAATGTTGCTAGCTTTCAAGTTCATGTGGATCCCTACTGCTAGTAATATTGGGTTATTTTACTCCTATGGCCATCACAGTCTGCTCTAGAGGAGTCTCTTAGATGAATCATCTGCACATCTGAATCTCACAGAGTACATTCTGAAGCACACAGCTGGCCTTAGATCCTAGGCCTTCTGATTCAGTTGGTGCACTGACCTTGAATTATTATGCATTTTTAATAATTCTCAGAGTGGTAACTAATATTGTTACTCTGGTTGTAAATCTGGTTAGTTGGTTGGTTGGTTGGTTGGTTGGTTGGTTGGTTGGTTGTTTACATTCATGCTCCAGAGCTGCTTAATAATATCAGATACTCTGACTCAGCCTTTTTTGTTCCATATCCTTCTTTTTATGCTCTTCTAATCCTAAGAGCACAATTCCAGGAAAATATATGAACAAAATCACCATCTCAGACTCTGTTAATTGGGAACATGATCTGAGGATCTCTAATATCAAGTGTCTTTAGTTCAACTTACTCAACAAACTAGTATTGAATGCCGTAGGTGGTATATGAGAGATAATTACCAGTCTATTTCTCAGGCAACTCAAATCATCTATTCCAGAGTATAAAAATAAATGTGCAATTACAGCAGCATGATAATAGTGCTGAGAATTTCAGGCTAGGAAAGCTTTCATCTGAGCTTTGAAATATAAGTTGAATTTCATGGGAGAAAGATTTTGAAATACAACTGTGTAGGCTTGAAATGTATTGAAGACAGTCCTAGAGATATGAATGAAGAAGTGCAGCAAGCAGAATTGTAGAGATAGAGAAGTTTGGAAAATGCTCAGTTGAACCAATAGACATGAAACATCCCTTCAAAATTGACCATAATTAAGGAAAAAGATCAACCATTCAACATAGGCTATTCAGTGAGAGGAGCATAATGTTGGAGAAATAAGTCTGGTTAACAGAGAGATGCTCAAAGAAGATACATACAGTATACATATAATAAATTACCTACAGTAGATGGCTGATTGTAATCATCTCAGTAATATACACTGACTTCCAGCCAGGTAGCCATTGAGCCTACTGAACCCAACAAGGAAATTTAACTGAATCTTCTCTTAAGTATTACATTTCTTCAATATCACAAATGCTAAATGCAAGATAAATCTGAAATTGTGATTTTTCTCAAAAAGTATACTGTAGCCAGACCTGAAAATGTTTCAGACCTTGTTGAAATGACTTTGAGGAGCAATGCAGCAGGTAACAAATCTGCCAACAAGAAGCAATCTTCAGAATAAACATATGTGGGCCCAGAGTTCAGAGGCTAAAGTCAATTTAATGAGAAAGCTGTCACTATTGTTTTTTACATGAATTAAATATGTTGCAAGTAGCGGAAGTCATAACCTAATGGTAAATAGTCTGGCTGAAGAGCGGAGCATTTATTTTATGCTGTTCTCAGGGTCACCTAAAGAAGAATGTGAATTATTTGGATTGAACAGAATTCTACTCACTATGTTCTAATGTGTAGTGACAAAACTCAAGAATATAATTAAAGATTATTCATCTGAATGCAAATGTAGGTATTTTGTACTACAACAATTCCAAATATTGAAATTTTTCTATCAAAGTAACAATACCACATAGTTTGGAGAAGGGCATTATAGTCTGAATGAATAAAAGAGAAGACTATGAATAATTCTTCAAAAGGTTAATTGCACATTGTTATTGTGACAGAAAGATAAGTCACTGCATACGGTGGTTTCAATAAGAAAAGCCCCCAGAGGCCCTTATATTTAAATGCTTAGTCTCAGGGAGTGGTACTATTTGAGGAGGTTTAGAAGGATTAAGATGTATGGCCTTGTTGGAAGAAGTGTGTCACTATGGGTAGATTTTGAAGTGTCAAACCCCACACCAGGCCCAGTGTTGTTCTCCCAGCCTGTAGATCAGAATATAGCTCTTGCTAATGCCCCAGCACCATGAGTGTGTCTAAGCTGCCTGCTATGATAAGGGACTAAGCTTCTGAAACTCTAAGCAAGCTCCCTAAACAATAATTTTTCTTACATGATTCACCTTGGTCATAGTGTCTCTTCACAGTAATAGAACAGTGACTAAGACACCTACTCAGAGTAAATGTTACCAAACCTACAATTCTTGTATTCTATATAAAGTGTCAGGGATCCACACCCCACACACATACAAACATACATACACAGATGCATGCACATTTAACAGTCACACAATAATTAAATATGCCCACATCTATCTTTACAGTAGTTGAATTTCATCCTGATAGAATGGCTTTTGACAATATTATGAATCTGTATGATAAAAATAGCAGATTTGGCCTCTAGAAACTACCTACCCTCTGAAATGCCATGCTGAAATTTACCTCATGGCAAGGCCAGTGACATTCAGGGGTTGGGAATGTGGTTTGATAAATGACAATATGTCTCCACTTCTCAGATCTTTTGCCTTTCTACATTATTTAAACATTCTGCTGAAGAAAGGATAATATAAAACTCCAGTATCCAAAACCTTATAGAACAATAAGCCACTTTTGGACCCTGTACTCCAGTTCAAAGTTTTGCAAACTAAAACCTTAGGGCGAAATGCAGGCACTCATTTTTGTAAGCACAATTATTATTGGGCCACAGCCATGATCATATGTATATACGTTGTTCTGGCTATTTTTTAGCTACAGAGGCATAATTGAGTAGTTCAACAGAGACAATGTGAACCACAATGGTGGCATCTGTTCTTCCCAGTTCTGCTTCCCAGTCCCTGTCTTGGGAAAGTCCAAGTCAGTATGGATGGATAAGACCCAGAAACTTATCTGGTTAACAAACACTGGAACATTTAGTAAACACATGCCTAGTAATTTAGCCTTCTGATTCCTTTGCATGCTAGTGTTTGCATTCATCAAATTCATATTCTTTTCTTTATGTTCTTCTCCTCCCCCAAATACTGACCAATGCAATGTGTAAAATTGCCATGGCTGAGAATGACTAGAGGCAGAACTTGTGATATTAGTAGAGGGGGGACTCTCAGGTAGAAGAAAGCAGGACAGGAAAGGGGAGAATAGTTAAGTAATGGGTTCGCAGGTGAAGACATGTTTCGGTGTGATTTTTTCAGAGGGACCTCTGAAGCATGAATTGAACCATAATATTGAGGTATGAGGCTTTTTGGACTCATTTGTAACCCCCATGGTATCAGTCATTTGGAAGTATGTCCCCTTAAATAGGGGACAGCCAGGAGCTGTTAGCAGCAATGTCTGTGGGCACATGTGCAACCACAAAGATCAGTAAATCTATAACATCCAGTCCATGAGTTAAAAATCCAAAATGAATAAAATTTACAGGAAGTTTATATGCAATAGCCCTTAAGAAGTAACTTAAGGGGCTGATGAGATGTCTCAGCAAGACCACTGGCTGCCCTTCCAGAGGACCCAGGTTTAATTCTTAGCACCCACATGAAAGCTCACAACTGTCTGTAACTCCAGTTCCAGGGGATCCAACACCCTCACACCAACACACATGAAGGCAAAACAGTAATGCCCATAAAATAAATATAAATAACATCACCTTTTTAAAAAGTAACTTTCCAAATTAGCATATTTTGTAAGTAATAAATACATCTGCTGAGATTAAAAATCAAGCATTCTATGATGTATGGCAAGTGAAAGTGTATATCAGAAAAACATTACTTTTCTATCTGGTACATAGTCTTCTATTCTTGATCAGTGTCACTGATAAGACACTTGGTTAGTAAGATGATTTGGCTATGGTTATCACTGAGAGGCTGACAGGGGTGTCTTAGGATCAGCACATATGAAAGTTTTAGGTTCACTTGCAATGGTATTGCTCCCGATAGCACGTTCCCATGATTTCCTAATTTTTCAGAGGTCACTTAAAGAATATAAAATATCATTACACTCTCCATACTTAGACTTTATTTTCAAAAGAATCATTGCTACCACTATTTGTGTAATTCTCCCCGAACACAAGTTAGGAAAACCATTCCTCAATCTTTATGCAAAGTCACATAATGAGCCCTTGGTATACCTGAACGTTGCCGAAGTTATTTCAATTCACATTATAACTTTGTTACCAGTATATACCGGATGTTTGAATTATATCTGTGTCTTTTGTCCCTGGGTATATAAGGGGTATACAACTATATGGGTACAGCATTTATTTGTAAAGATTTTCATCAGACTGGAAGGAATGAACTTCTTACTGGTTTCAGTGTGTGTATTTCTACATCACTAACTATTTGCTTAAAATAACATTTTCTTGAAAAATAAATTACAATAGTGATTTTTTTATTCATAATTTTAGTATCTGTGTTAGTTTACATTTTATTGCTGTGATAAAACACTGACAAAAACTAACTTGGAAAAGGAAAGGGGTTTCTTGTTTGGTTTGGTTTGTGTTTTGTTCATTTATTTGTTCTGTTTTGATATGTTTTTGCTTTGTTTTGTTTTGACTCCCATGTCCCAATCACAATCCACCTGGTCTCTGAGAGAAACCAAGGCAGGAACTCAAGCAGGGCAGAGACCTGGAGACTGGAATTGAAGCAGAGAGCACAGGAAAAAAAAAATGCTTACAAGCTTACAAACCTCCTAGCTTGCTGAGTTTGCGTTTTATATAGTTCAAAACTACCTTCCCAGGGGTAGCACTACCCATAGCAGGTAGGGCCTTTTCACATTAATCTAATCAAGAAAAGAGCTCCAGACGCATGCCTAGAGGTCCATCTGATCTCAATTGAGGCTTCATGTTCCCAGATGACTCTCTAATTTATGTCAAGTTGCCAAAACACAAAAACCAAAAAAACAAACAAAAGAGAAACAAAAACAAAATAAACAAATGAAATGAGTCAACATGCTAGGACTAATTTCAGTAACTTGTGATCAACTATAATCAAAAAGACTAAATGGGAAATTCCCCAGATCAAGAATTTGTAGATAAAATTTTGTTTCAGGCTCTGTGCTGCTCAGGAGGTATGTGTGTAGTAAGGAAATTGAGGCAGGAAGATCCCCAGATTTGGATGAGCAGCCAGCCAGTCTAGCTGAATCACTGAACTCTAGGTTCTACACACACACACACACACACACACACACACACACACACACACACACACACACACACACACACAGAGGCATGCACATACATACACACATAGGAAATCAAATCAAATATAAGGTGTTCTTGCCCTCTTATTAGACATTCTTGTCTATTGCTAGAGAAGAGACGAAGGGTGCTAAAAATCACTCTGATGGCCAGAATTATTATAAGTTAATATATTGGCAAAGGCAAATCTGAAGCCAGTACATTCTTGGGAAAAAAATTGAATGTTCCTCGGCCTTGGCTAGAGTATCAATTATATCTCATACTTCTGCTTCACAAGCTATTTAAAGGAAAAAATGTAGGGTAACAGGCTGCCAGACAGTCCTTGTGATATTTAATTATTTAGACTCTCCCGATAGACCTACGTCAAATCCTGACATTGCCAAATATTAAGAGCTCACAAAAGAATAAATTCCTTTAGTTCTTTAGGCTTCCAGTTTTTTTTAAAAGACATGATTTATTTTGGCTTACAGTTCCAGGGAGATAGAGTCCACTATGGCAAGGAAGACATGACATGGTAGTAGTAGCTGGAAGTTGGCTAATCACACTTAAGCTCTAAACTGGAAGTAGAATGATAATAGGAAATTGGCAAAGCAAATAAACCCTCAAATTCCATTCTACAGTAATATACTTCTCTCAACAATAAGCCTCTACTTCTTAGCCAAATAAAACTTAATATGTAAATTGCATCTCTAGCTTCAAAAATCCACATTCTCCACAATTCAAAATGATTTGGGTTCTGATATAATGCCACAACTGAAATTTTCTATGTTATGGAAATGAACAAAATTACTAAAATATTTACTAAAACCTGCCCAAGCTATATCAAAGATTGTGAAGCTATTCAGTATTAGTATCTTTACTAATTTCCCAATTCACTTAAAGTATTAAATAATATTTTAATAAACTGAAAGTAGAATTCAGATAAATGGGCATTATCAAGAATTGTTCTCTAAAAATTAATAATTTTGATGGAAAATTTTTACTTAGAGTAAGAAATCAACTTCAGTTGTAAAGATTCGGTATGTAGTAGATGTACTTCATTCCTATGATTTTTACCAAAGCAGAAAAAAAATGTTACAAATTATGGTGTTACTGAAGTTTGTGAGAATAAGGAAAACCTTCAAAGCCCTCGCATTTGTAAGACAAAGGCAGTGGCCTTGAACATTACATTGCTTGTTTTACCAAATAATACACTTGTTTTCTAGATTTTGATGAGCTTGCCAGGTGGAAGAACACATAATTAGATTTGAAAGCAGATTGTTCCTCAACACTACTCTCTTTCATTTGGACTGGCATTACTTGAAATAATTCCATGTCTCTAATATTCCATTATATTTTTCATGTAGCCTTGTGGTCAGTGGTCCATCCCTAATCCCTTCCATTAAGGCAACTAGTTCTCTCATTTCATGCCCACAAAATGCTCCTTGGTAACATCCAACTAGAATTTCTTTTTCCAGTACATGAGTGTGTATCTGTCTCTGTGTATGTGTAATCACAAATGTGCTATCAATCTATATTCCTGTCTATAAACACATAAGAGATGATTTCGCTGTGTTTATATGATGATTCTGCTGTACAAAAGCTGAACTGTGGAATGTTCCAAATAAAGATTGTTTCCCTTCCTTTCCTTCCTCTTTCTCTTTCTCTCTCTCTCTCTCTTCCTTTCATAATTTTCTAGTACCTTTTCCTGCTACCTGAATCATACCCAATCAATGTATACGGGTTTCATGATTGATATAAATTCCCCATTCTAGATTTGAGACCAGTAAACACATAAACACTATTGGTGGGGATGCAACAAGTAGTGAATTGATAAGCAGAAATGGAAAGAAAAATGTTTGAGTGTTATTTTAGATTAATAATACATTTGGGGTGACTTCCCCAGATCTTTTAAATTCAATTTCCAGTTTATAATGTGAAACCAATATTTATACATAGTCAGTACCTTTAGTCTGTAGAATTCTTTTGGTGACTCTAAAATAAAAATTAATCATTACCATGTAACTAACACAGTCTCCTTAGTTTGTTGGTTTTCCTCAGTTATTTTACAGCAAACTGAGCATGTAAATGGTCTTTCAAAAAATACATGAATGAGAACACAGTCTGGCTCTCAAATTTTTACACAAAGATACTTTAACTATTTGATTTTATTTATGTTTGAAAATAAAAAAATAACCTTATCAACAATGGAATGTGTGGGAAAGAATGGAATTCAGTAGTAGGTTGATGTGTAGAGTTTAAACAATGCCTTCATCATCTGAAGCATCTATCAAAGGGACACACAGTGACAGTGACTCCAGTCTATCTGGTGTTGGGTCCATCCTGCTTTGCATAGCCATGTTGTTCAGAACTAAATAACTGTTGTCACTGCTCTATAATTTTGCCATGAGCTATCTGGTTATGTTCAGACAAAGGAAAATGTCTTATAGTACAGGAATTTTTACAATTCTATTCTTTATTCAAAAGAAGAGTAAGGATTTACATCCATTCATATTGAGGAAGAAAAGCAGCTTTAAAAAGTTTTACTCCACCCTCCCTTTACCCTTAGCACTTTTTGAGTATGAAATAGTTATCAAATGGTCACAACTGTCAAGTATTTGAAGAAGATAATTTCTTCTTTATGTGTCTCATGTAAATGTGGAAGGAAAAATCCCTCTGGATAAATTAGCACTTTGAGGATTTAGCAAATGTGAATTAACTGTGACAAAGTCCCTTAACATCTTCAACTGATGATCTTGCAAGTCTTTTGGCTGATTACCTAGGATACTACAACTCTCTGGGATTCCACTGAGTCGTTAAAATGTAAGACAGATTCTCTGGGAGAGAAAAACAAATGAATCTTGACTTATAGACAGTATGGCTTGCTGAATAGCATTCTCTTTGGCTGACCACAGGGTGCCTGATTTCTCTTGCCTGCTCATTTGACAAACAGCTGACAGAATGTCAGCTGTAAAACCTCCAAGATATGTTGCAGAGGCACTTTACAAGCAATTAGCAAATGTGCTCCCCAAAACAGAACCCCTAAATATCATTTTAGATGTGTATATTGTTGCTATAACCTAGCTTTTGTTTTTTCACAGTGGAAAGGAAAAAAATGAGAGTAGATACCTGTGATGACTATACTTAGAAAAAAATACCAAGCCCAACACTTTCCTTTTTCTCAGTTCCAAATTAAAATAGCCCTAAATCACAATAACACACAGAGAGAGAGAGAGAGAGAGAGAGAGAGAGAGAGAGAGAGAGAGAGAGAGAGATCTTAGTGATGGCAGATTCAAAGCAACTTGTGACTGAAAGCTACTCACCAGATTGTGAGATATTCATCTGTCTTTACCTTCTTTTACCTAGCATGATGTCATTATTCATAAGATTCACAACAGGAAAAGGTCAGGATATTTAACCACTAAGCTGCTTAGTCTCTACTGAATGTAGTACAGAATGTGTATCTTATTAATTAAAACTCTTACATTCAGAATGTCATAACAGTTCATTTTAAATGTTGGAATACATAGTCTCTAATATATATTTCGAATTGAGGCATGGTGCTAACTGCCTTACAAACTTGATTTCATTAAACCTCACAACACCCTTTGAAAATAGGCTTTGCTGTGACCCTTAGTTTACAGATGAGGAAAATAAGGATTTGAAGAAGTAAAATAACAGTAGCTTTTGGTCCCTCTTCTAGTTATGCATTCTTGCATAATAAACACCATGAAATGAAGTGACATAAAAAATTCTTTATAGTCAATGAACATAATTCCATGACTTGACTCAGCTCAGCTGCATGGTTCCCACATATGTGTTTTGTCAAACAAGAGCTGGGATTATCATTATCTGTAGATTGACATTTTGGCTCAAATCTCTATGCTTCGATAGGAACACCACACACAAAGTTGGCATCTGTCTCTCTGTGCGTTGACATTAGTGTTTAGTATGGCAGCCTCATGGTCACACCTCTATGGCACCTGGCATGCTGTACTAGAGTATATGTTCCAGGAAACAGAAAGTGAAACCTTCCAGTGGCCTTATAAACTATCAACATGTCACTTCCATTTATGTTTGTCCCCAGATTGAGAAAGAAAGATTACATCGAAAGAACACATACTCTTGTATTCTATGTGGAAACAGAGGCTACTCACCCAGAAAGCTGTATTATTTGGCTTTTAATGTTATAACAAAGTATCTGAGGAAATCAATTTTGGCTTGTGGCTTTTGGATTATTTTGGCTCATGGTTTTACATCTGGGCCTGTGATTGAGTGCTCCCACAGCTTTGTGCCCTGGATCAACAGAGAATAATGGAGGAGCGCAGATCAGAATCAGCTAGTCAACATACCACTCAAGAAACAAAATGTGGAAATGAAAAGGAAACAAAACCAATGCCCCACAATCCCCAAGGGCACATGTCCAGTATTCTGAGCATATCCTAAAATGTATCTTCTGCCAACAGTTCCACTGTCTACCAATAATGCTACCCTGAGGACAAAGTACTTAAGACACAGAATTTTGGGCAATGTTTAATATCCAAACCACATTCATAAGTAACATCTAAAATTGATTTTAAATGTACTTGATGCAATGTTCATTCACAATGGAGCAAAGTCACCTCTCACTAATCATTTTCTCAGTGTAGCACCTCAGCTTATAATGTTCTGTTGCTTAATATTCCAACCTTACACACACGCACACGCACACACACACGCACACACACACACACACACACACACACACACACACACACACACACACTGTGGAGCCAAAATTCAGAGGGATGGTTAATTTGGAAATATAAGTAGGAGGGTTTTTCCTTCCTTATTCTAATTTTAGTGATTCTAATTCACGCTTTTTTCTCACATTTAAACTTTTTAAACAATTACATTCATTTATTTTGTGGGGATGGCAGTGTGCATGACACATCACATATATGGAGGTCAGCATCCAATTTTGAAGAGTTATTTCTCTCCTTCCACCTTGTGGATCCTAGCGATCAAACTCAGATTGCTGGGCCATCTTCCAGACCCTTAACCCACAGTCTGATAAGAGATAATCAGGAAATAACAATCAAAAGAGTGATGTAGGGAAGAATCAACTCGAAGAACACAAAGGGAAGGAAGAAAGCACAGAGTACCTTTATTCCCACCTTGTCTTCCCTCTACTTAAAAACTGCAATATATATATATATATATATACATATATATATATATATATATGTATATATATATATATATATATGCCCATTCTATAAATATTTCATTCTGTAAACATTTGCTCTGGCTACTAGTGCAGTGACTGATATGTATTACTTCCCATTTCTGCAGCATAAATACATGCACAGAGCTCCATAAGCTGGGGGATACGCCCCCCAGATAGCTCACTAATTAACTGTCTCTCAGTCTGCCCTCTATCCACCAGAAAATGAAAAATGAAAAACAGTTGTATCATGCTGATTACATGACAAGGTTTTTAGCTTTGAGATCTGAGTTGGTTTTGTCTTTGTGTGTTAAGCATTGAGCCCTTGTAAACCTCGAGACAAATAGGGAGGGCCTGGAGAATTGAGGTTCTGTCCTGATTTGTGGAGGAATAATCACACAGTGCTGCTCAGAAAAGAGTTGATTTAGTTGATGTTTCTTTGGGGAGAATCAGAGTTTCGCTGGGATTTAGCTAACTGGCAGTCATGATTTTGAACTCTATCCCCATTTGGCTAAGCCTATCGCATGTGTCAAAATGACATGTGTTGTTTTTTTTTTTTTTTTCCTTCAGGGAGCTTTGGGAGGGAAACTCACAGCTAGCAGCTGTACTGATAAAATCCAGCTGAATGGTAGCTCAGCACTTCCTGCATTCCTCAGAGGCTCAGAGTACTTATCTTCTGTTTTCTGTCTTTCTCAACCTTCCTCCTGAATACTGACCTTTGCAAGCATCCCTCCTTGCCCTGGATTTTCTTACTCTCCCAATACCAAGCAACCTCCTGTTTAAAACAACAAAAAGGAAGGAAGGAAGGAAGGAGGGAAGGAAGGAAGGAAGGAAGGAAGGAAGGAAGGAAGGAAGGAGGGAGGGAGGGAGGGAGGGAGGGAGGGAGGGAGGGAGGGAGGGAGGGAGGGAAGGAAGGAAGGAAGGAAGGAAGGAAGGAAGGAAGGAAGGAAGGAAGGAAGGAAGGAAGGAGGGAGGAAGGGAGAAAAGGAGGTAGGGAAGAAGGGAGGAAGGGAGGGAAAACCCCACCCCCAGAGTTCTCTCAGTTCTCACACGTTCTAATATCAGATTAAAACTGTTCATGACTCTTTCCTATGGAAACAAGCACCACTATGGACAACCTTCCTGAATTTTAATTCATTAGTTATACCAAGTATGGACATGTCTATTCTGTGTTTTTTGGAGGGGGGTCTCAATTCTCTTGTTTTAGTGCTAACCTGGCTAAAAATATTCTAAAGAATCATTACTCCCCCAAATCCAAAAAATTAGGCAAAAAACTAGTTGTCTTACCAGTAACAGAACTGCTATGCTTCGGTGCAAGAAGGCCACTGAGATCACCTCATCTAATTGCCTCATTTTATCAGCTAGAAAATTGGAAGCCAAATGATAAAGCCATCTTCCCAGAGAGCTTCAGCGACACGCCACACTATAACCCAAGTCACATTCCTCTTAGTTCAGCTGACTTTCTATAAGCTGTTTTCATAGCGCAACTCGTTTGCCTATCACAATGTTCTGAATATTTAATTTGTCCCATGCTATACATGTATATATCTTGTCATGTTGTCTCTTCAAAGCCATTTTAAAATTTTTAGTTCTCATTTAAAAGTAGCCAAGAGAGCTCTCCTTGATCTCATTTAGATACCAGCATGTTCATTATTTTTTAAAAGATTTATTGTTTTTAATTTCATATGTATGATTGATTGTTTGCCTACATGTATGTCTGTGAACCATGTGTGTGCTTAGCAAGAAAGCCATAAGAGGGTGTCAGTTCCACTGGAATTAGAGTTACAGATGGTTGTTAACCACCACGTGGGTGTTAGTAATTGAACCCAGGTTCTCTGAAAAAGCTGTCTGGGTTCTAAACTACTAAGCTATCTCTCCAGCTCCGTAACAACATGTGCACTTTTGCTCTCTGTTCTCATTGGGTGGTTGATCCCATGTTGCCAGGACAACTTGCATATGTTTTGATAAAAAGGAAAGGAGTAACATGGAGTCTGGAAGTTATCATACAGCATCACTGTGTCTGTTGGGAATTTACACTCTCAGCACAAAATATTATTATATAATAATAGGTGATATTCCATACTCTGTGGTTGCTTATAAATAGAACAACCCAGTTGGAAGGACCCATAATTACTGTGTATGGTCCTATTAGTCTATTCTAGAATTCAACTGCCCGAGTCATGTATCAAAGACATCCAATGTGGCTAGATACACACACCTTACCTGCTTAAGGTCTGAAAAGTCAATGACCATGACTTCAGCTCAGATGTGTCCCCTGTTGGGTTTTGAGAGAAGGTTCCCCTAAAAACAGTGCTAGGTAAAAAGTTATACCCCTGGCTCTGAACTTCATGTTTGGCCTAAAAACCTTGCCTTTCTGAGTTAAAGAACTCGAAACTAATGTTTTGGTTTGGTAAGGAAATGTGGGATCTGGGATCAAGCAGGTGCTCTTGTATTCTGTCTAGGATTCCACTCTGCAATTTGGAGCTGGAGAAGAAGTGCAAAGCCCCCTTTGCATACTTGAAAAACACTTAAGATGGACGTCGAGGTTCTACTTTTATCATATTGCAAGCTATTTAGAGAGCAAGAGCTGAGGAAGGAGCTTAGAAAAAAGTCTAGGAGGGAACTTTCTCAACAAATAAAACCTGGGAACACTGAAGTGGAACCAAAATTATTTTTGCCTAACAAAACAACCTATCCTCCTAGTCAACAGAAGATCCTTTAATTACTTCAGCCCACGAATCAAATACAAACACAGACACATAGACTATTAATTATCAATCGAGGCCAGGTAATTTTGTTGTCTTGTAGTTTTCTAAATAATTCAGACCCTTGCATATTTACTATCTTGACAATGACTAGTATGTTGATAAATAAAAGACAACAAATTGCTTAAATAGATCTAAATAACAAGTGCACTCATTGAGTAATATTGTATGTTAGAAAGACATTTGTCTTCCTTGGAAGTTATTCACAAGAGGATAGAACTGTTGTTTCTTGCACTTGTTACCTCCCACAAACGTGTAACTGTTTTGTCACATTAACATAAAATATGGTAAAAAATAATTTCTCTGATCATAATTTTATTCTGTTTTAATTATTATCTCATAATATGCTAGTGGTATAATTGACAAGCCTTATTTGTAGTTCTAGACTCTTAAAAATCTGGCAGTAGTCCCATTCTTAAACACTAATCCATAGAACTTCCCTTTGGTCCAAATCTCTGTAGCCTAACTCTATCAAGTTGATGAATAAGAATGGTATGGACCTGCAATAAAGAGTGCATGTTCTTGCCTCAGTATACTACCCACTGCCTTTGGTCCTACCTGATCAGTTGTTACTTGTTCTGCAAATTCTACTTGATTTGATTCTACTTCTTCAAGGATATAATCAAGTTTTCATATGAGTCCATGATGCAAAATGACTCTTTAGCCAACCTCACTTATATTTCTCCTGCGTTATCTGTCTGCATTTATTCTATCAAGGCTCAATGATGGTATCTAACAATTTTTCTTTGTACAATGGAACCAGATATTTCAAAACTAATTTTGTAGCCCTTTTGTAGTCATGAGAGCAAGTTTTTTTTTAACCACCTTCTTGACTGTGATTTTGCAAACAACATTTTTTATTTACCTTGCATTTAATATTTCATACTATGTCTCTCATGTAACATCTTATATAGCCCCCATTTGTAGTAAAATGTACACGGATAACAGGATGAGAACTGAAGTCACAGGGAAGAAGAGAAAAGAATATAAACTCAAAAACTGTTTTCTATATATCTTATTCTGCCATCTGGAAGAATGAATTACTTTCCCTCTGAGGCCTCCTAAGACTTTGAAGTTCTTATTTACAAGCAATCAAAGCATCCATATCCCTTTGTATCATTTCATTTTCTTCTTAAACATTCTCTCCCTTCTTCCTGACTGCAAAGGCTTTTAAAAAAATAAAAGCTCTGTTCTTTTCTCAGCATCCTCAGCTTCTGGCACAGTTCTTGGCTCCAGAAGCTGTTCAATATATGTTTATTGAGTATATACAGGTGAAAATATGTCCAGAAATTTTAAGCAGTCATATACATTAATTCATCTCATTGAAGTCATGTTTAAAAGACAGTTTCACTCTATGGTTCATATTTCTGACCTTCAGAACTTTATTTGTGACTACTCTTAGTCATATTTTTATTATGCATTTCCCCAACTGACTTTCAGCAAATAACCTGCAGCTTTATTTAAATACAAATCAGATCATATTAAATATAATTAAAAACTCTCCATGAAATACAATAAAATCCCATTAGGGTACCACAAAACACAATTATACCTTCATGGCATATGCTCTTTTAAAGCAAACACATTCTGACAATAATTTCTCATTTGTATCAGCCTATGCATAATATCATATACCAAATAATAATTAAGAAGGTATTGTATTATCTCTATCCTGGATTATTTCTCTAAGAAGAATCATCAACATTGATACATATGAGGAATTTATTTGAGTTTAATTTCAAATCAGTTATATTGGTATAAAAGTTCATTATTACTATTCTTTTTTAAAAGATGATGAAATTTGACAATATGGACTTGGTAAAAGCAGATCTAGGACTACAAGACAAGTTTATATTTCTTTCTATACAAGATTTAACAGGTTTGACTACTACATGGCCTACTCATTTAGACTTTCATGGTCATTGGCAGGGTATTGCCTTCATTATCATTTGAAACTTTTGAATAGTAATAAAACTGTCTGGGAAATTACTATTAATTCTTAATTTTCTTCTTCAGAGAAGGAATTGTCACAGGAAGAAAGAAGAGGGTGTTGGTAGTTGAAGAATAGAGACGAGACTTACATATTGTTTTTCATTTTGAGAGACTAAAAAGACAGTTTCATTCAGGCAATCATAGATTCATGACTATGTAAAGAAACAAGGAAAAGTGGCTTAAAGCATAACATGTATGTGGGTTGTATATGCATATATTCACATTTAAACACATGCAACCATATGTTACCGATGTCTCATGATAAAGTGTAATGTCACAGAAGTCACCAATTATGATCAACATTAGTGCAGAGTACAATAAAAAAGCCCAATAACTAGTTCTAGCCTCACAGCTTGAGAAGACGCTGTCTTTCAGTATTTGGGATAAAAGAGAGGAGATGTGAGGCAATTTTCCAGATGAAAGTTTGTGGAAATTCACTTGCTTATATGGTCAATAATTCCAATTCTTTCCAAGGATGTGTTTATTGTTCCTTTGATGAAGCAAGTTCCCATTAATGACTTAACCACTTTAAAATCTCTCCATTCAACTCATCATCAGTCTTCTCAACATAATGGTGACTTCAGCCAGAAAAGAACAAGCTGCGACTGCCTTTTCTTTTACTTTTTACTTGGTGTCAACACCATCAAAAGCTATAGAGTTGAACAGAGAGAATTATAATGTAAGAAGGGGAAGCCTGAGGTTATGTAAGATTCTCAGGGGAAAGCAATGTATACTTAACCTTTCACAGGATACTCCCAGTGGCCATATCCTCCTTTAATCTTTTTGATACACATTCTTAACAGTTGAATCGTTCTTCTAAAGTGAATCCTTTTTTCTAAAACAACTGTTTTTATTTTCTATTCATGATACAATAACCTACCACAGACCTTAAAAGAATTCCATCCAAGTATTTTACAATTCCAAAGATCAGAAGTCAGGAACAGAATGTATTGGGCTACCATCTAGTTGCTGGTGAGTCAGTGTTACTTTCTCTGGACTGTAGGGATATTCTCACTTTTGCCTTTTCTAACTTCTGCAGGCTTTCACCACTACTTGTCCCATGGCCATTTCCTTTGTCTTCAGAGCTATGATATCTAATTGAATCTGTCTCACACTGCATACCTCTGCAGATGAGAGATGGACATGGCTGTTGTCTTATAAGGACATCTATAATTACATGAAGATGATCAAGATAACACAGGATATTTGCTTTATTTCCTTCATTTATTTTTTTTGAGAACTTCATATAAAAGTACTGTATTTACCCAATTATAATCAGCCAGGAGAAAGGAAACCTTTCTTAAATGGTGACATTATTCACACAAACACACACACACACACACACACACACACACACACACAGAGGGGGAGAGAGAGAGAGAGAGAGAGAGAGAGAGAGAGAGAGAGAGAGAGAGAGAGAGAGAGCTAACTTGTTCATGATAACCCACTGAGGTATAGAAAGGAAATGTAAGCATTTTTATCAGAAACCAAAGAACTTGAGCTTTACTGATATTTAAAATGTTTCTTGACACATGATCACTCATTTGAAGTGGTAGCCATTCATTTATCACACATGTCAGTTAAAGAGATTGTTTGAGAAAGGATAAGTCTCATCATGTGGGCAGGTTGACTGACATAATTTAATTCATATGTTGTCACTTTAGTTTGACTACTTGAATTACTCATAAAACCAGTAATTGAACTGATTGTTCCATTTAGTTTTAACTAGATTAACCCTCATAGAATAAACAGGTGGTTTAAAAATAGGTAAATATCTTAAAGATTTCTGTGATAAACTGTCCAGATAAGATCAGCATGGGTGTTTACCAAGCAAATAGCAGGAGTGGCATTTCTCTAAATTCCAGGGCTGTGGTTTCAGTCACAAAGCATCATTAATCATAATGATTGGTTCTAGGACATTCAATTCTGAGTAGAAAACTATTTTTATTTATAGTTAATAAATGTAGTAAAATAAATTTATATTAATTTGCATTTCACTTTTTGTTCTTTTAAATTGTCTTTACTACATTTTATGTTTATTTTATGATGGTGCAAGAGTCAAAGTCTATATTCTATGAAGTACCAACATATTCTGATGCTATGTAGTCACATTTGTTTTATGATTAGGGGTGTATCATCAAAATCGTTTGTAGAAAAGGTCATGGTGTGCTCAGCCTTAAAAAGGACATTTGTACCACATATATTCTTTCCAAATCTCTGGGATCATCTCAGTAGATGGTGTGGAAAGATGATAAGAGCCAAAGGTGTGTGCAGTTCAAGTATTTTCCAGACATGACAGGGAAGTTGCACACTACCTTATTATATAGGCTGACTGCAAGCCCAGAACCTGTACAAAATCAAACCATATGCAATATCATCATGGATGGGATAGGGGCTCAAGAAATTCCACCTACTTCCTGAGGAGCTATTTGGCAATTGATGGCTGCTGTAAGAGGAAGTCAGTTTTCTTCAAGGATATGGCTCCAAGGAAACTGCTCATGCTCCAGTGGGTGTCTCTACACCTGCTAAACTACCGAGAGGATTAAGTGCACTTGGTGGATTTAAATATTAAAAAGCACATGAAATTGAGCAGGAAGAGTTGCAGGGATGGGATAAGGAAGGATTTGGAAAGAGAAGAATGGGAGTAGACGTGATCAAACACATTGTATGCACGTATGAAATTCTCAAACAATATAAAAACTACAGTATGCTACTACAGAGAATCAAACTTTTGGAGGAAGTCAGAAAAGTCCACATGAAAAGTTTGGCAGGATAAAAGGTGAAAGGTCATCAGAAACAGGATATATAAAGGAGCAACTCCAATGTAGGTCATAAGACCTGCTACCCTAAATCATGACATTGACCAAATTTGGCTTTGTCAGGAATCTAGTTCTCACACTCATCTTGGTATAGTACTTCTATCCTACATACGCTCTTTGATACATCAGATAAATAAAATCAGCCATAAACACTTCAATGAAATCTTTACAATTCTCTAGTTCTACTTTGTCTTCAGTTTTAAGAACATGAACTTCAAAAATGGCTATAACAAATTCCATTTTTGTCTGTGATTAAAGGACATGAAGCATGTCAGATTATATTTATCTCAGCATTAAATATGAAAGTATCTATTTTTATAATAAGTAGATTTAGCTAGCAATGTAGTTATAGATAGTGTACAATGAGTTCATCTAATAGTAAGTCTCATTTCTATACAGAGTGAACCTATAGCTACCTTTGCATTGACTTTTAAGCGCATTTATATGTATTTTAAAGCAAAAAGAACTTTTGTTATGGAAGGCTGATTATTATATGGCTTAGTAGATTTTCACAACGTCCATTCTAACATAATGCAAAAGCAGCCTCAAGTATGTTATCTTTGAGATCACAGAAACTAAGAGATTTAGATTTCAAAGCAAATCTTAACTACTGTCTGTTCATTCTCAACCCATTTACAGGCAAACCCTCTAATGCCCTCAGCATTTCTTTAACCTTTTTCTGTCTTTTGAATTTCACTGGGAATAAATTCCAGGTCACAAAGGAGGGAAAAATTACCCATGTCCCACCTCCCACCTCAAACACATTTTCCCAGATAGTGTTTTATCTATATTAAATACATTCACGTATACAGGACTGGTTCCCTATCCACATTAGCAGCTTCTATGAAGCTCACTGAAGTACACATAGACCCCATAATGCTGTCTTTCAGCCCCCTGGCAAGACTGAGATGATTCTAAAGGATTCTAGCCTGCCTGTGAGCCATTTTGTGACTCATTTTCATTGTATTACCATCTACATTTTAGTTCTCACTTCTAGTACAGAGAGTCATAGGAATATTAGAAAACTGAGTTAGACGATTGTTCCATTATATGTACCTGGAACAAATAATAAATCCTTGATCAACTCCATAATAAGATGCTATGTCAGGAATTTCCTCCATTATATCACCTAGAAAGAGCTTGCTTCAGGAATAATGTTTATTTTAGATCATAGAACATATAATTTGGTCAATCTGTTATTCATATCGATTGACAACTTGACAGGATTCAGAGTCACTGTGGAAACATACATGTCAACGGGCATGTTTCAAGAAATGTTTAGCTCAGCAGAGAAGACCCACTCTGAATATGGATGACACCATATCATAGACTCAGGTCATGGACTGGAGAAAATGAGTTGAGCAGAAACATTTATCTCTTTCTGCTTCTTAGGTGGATATAAAATGTGACCAGGTGCCTTATGCATCTATGGTCATGACTTCCCTGCCACACTGGACTGCATCCCTTCTTACACTTTAAGACAAAATAAACCATTCCTTCTTTAAGTTGTCTCTTATCAGGTATTTGGTCACAGTGATAAGAAAAGTAATTAATACACATTCTAACAGGAATGGTAACAAGTGACCTGAGCATTGATAGGGTTCTCCTATATTAGGTGTTTTCATCTTCACAGATCAGAGAAAACCAATTAGGTAATGTTTCCCTATTTCTTAGTCCAGGGAAGGAAATTTGTGAAAGGTTAATTGGTGTTCTGAATGACACATAGTGAAGGCTTTAGCCCATATTCTATTTTAGTTCTTTTACATTATGTTGTCGCCTACAAATGCATTATCAAATAGGCAGTGTTACTCCTTTTCTGAGATAAGGTTTTACTTTGCAGATAAGGCTTACCTAGAACTTACTAATTACTAATCTGGGCTAGCCTCAAGCTCAAGCAGTCCTCCAGCTTCAACTTCTCTCAAATGCTGAGATTACAGGCATGAGTCCCAGATTACTCATTTAAAATGCTAAAATTATACTTCAATTTTCTTGTCACATACAAGTGAAGATGTTCAATTATTTTTGAGGAATATAACAAAACTTTATTATTTGTTCAATTTTTTAGTAAGTATGTTCCTCTTTACGTATGTTAATGTTGAAGATTGCTTCTCAATGTTGGCAAAAGACTTCAACTTTCTACCATCTAGTAGTAGCAAACACCTTGCCATGTGCCTTTTAAGTTGATCATGATTTGCAATAAAAATGAAGATGTTGTTTACTTATATGGTGGTTTAAATAGGCATCACCCCATAGACTCATGTGTTTGAATATTTGGCCCATAGAGAGTGGCACTATTAGGAGATATAGCCTTATTGGAGTAGGTGTGGGCATGCTAAAGGAAGTGTGTTCATGTGTAAGCAGGCTTTGAGGTCTTATACATGCTCAAGCCACACCCAGTGTGGAAAACAGTCTCCTTCTGCCGCCTTCTGATCCAGAGGTAGAACTCTCAGCTCCTTCTCCAGTCCCATGTCTGCCTGCACGCTGCCATGCTTCCCGCCATGATGATAATGGTTCATACTTCTGAAACTGCAAGCCTACCTCAATGAGATGTTTTCCTTTTACAGAGTTGCCTTGGTCATGGTGTCTTTTTAGAGCAATAAAACTCTAAGACAATGTGTATGTTTAATTACTAAAGTAAGAAATGATTGTAAGACATAGTCTCATAGCTTTGTGGTCATAGCTACACACTAGCAATCTCCATAGGTTTCTGTGACTTAAATGCCATGTTTTACCATGTTTCATCTTACCTAATTCTAACCACTAATTCTCTAGCAAAATAATTTTAGTTATCTTGAAACACAATTGCTCTGTTTATACCCAGCCTCATCTCAGTCCACACATTAAATATTCAAAGTAAGATACTGGGTGCTTTCTCTTTTGGAGATGAGCTATGAATCAGGGATTTTAGTCTTTCACCTCCACAAAAGTTGCTGTTAAGGAGACCCTGTGATTCACACAAATTTCTAGAATAATCTGTGTTTCACCTCCACCTTCCTAATAGAAATATCTCTCTGGAGGCTCCAGTTCAACTTATCTACAACCATAATTGCTACCTTTCTCCTAAAGTTAAAAAAAGAAAATAGAAAGAAAAAGAAAATGAAAACAAAAGCCTTCTAATCCTCATTCCATCATTGTCTTAGAAGTACTCTTCAGCTTTTGTCCTTAAATCTTTTCTTTATCTCTTGTCTTGTATCCTATGTCATATAAACTGTAGCTGATACTAACTGGACCATTTTCGTTGCCACCATGTTATCTATGCTGAGACTACAATGCTTGGTCTTAATCAGCCTCTTTTCCAGCTCTCCTTTATCCACCTTCTAAGCTACTCCACTGTTTGAAGATCCATCACTTCATTTCACATGTGCCCCTTAATCCATTAAAAGCATGCATTCTTCTATAACAACACTGAAAATACCATCCAAATTTCTTTAGTTAGGGTTCAAAACCATTCCTCCCATGTGTGCTTTGGCCTCTAAAAAGATGAGTGACCCAAATTCTTCAGAATTCTTTATTCTTATTGTCATTCTGCTTCTTCAGTGACTTAGGACTTTTGGATTGACATCTAGTATTTTATTGGTCATGATGAATAAAAATATGTTAATCACAGATCTCAAGCAGAAATATACAGTAGTCTAAAGAGATTCTGAAGTAGACTTATATCTGTAGTCTTTTTGCGATTCTATCAGACTTTTTTTGAAAGAAGAATGCATAGATTTTGTAAGAGTTTTAAAATTTTGTCAATTAAAAGTTATCTTTTTGATCATTCATTTATGTTCCTTTGAATAGTCTTTTGAAAACCTATATATTTTTCTGAAACTGAAAATGCCTGTCTACAAATAATCCTTTCAATTCATGTCCATAATCATCATAAAGGTTTTAGTTTGAAAATAAAAGATAAATATAGCAAGTATTGTTAATCTAGTAGGTACGCTATGTGAACACACACCTGAGGTCATTGCTGTCATTTAAAGCAACAATTGCTAGGTTTATTTCAACAAGATTACTTTTTTTCTCCAGTAATAAATAAATGAAATAGAGACCTGAAGTCAAGCATATGCATATTGTAAGTGAGGGAATCTTAGATGAAGTAACTCTGAAAACTACATATCATTGGGACTATCTGCAGACACAGAGCCAGGAAGCAACGCCCCATGTCTCACTGCTGACCTCACACAACTTCCTAATTAGTATATAGCACTGATGCATTTCAGACTTCTCACAACACTGCACTTCTGTTATTCTGGAATCATTTTATTTTCCCAAAGGAGGCTGATAGATGAAAGCTTCAACTATTCGTATCATAGTCCTTTTGTATTATTACAAAACTAGGAAAAAAACTTTCCTTACAAAGCTGTCCAAATACTACGTGAGGAATAGGGGAAAATGTGTATGCATGCTAAGAGGAGAAATAATTAACTTAGATTATACTGCTTAGTGTTTTATAAATCCACTTCTAATGGAAAAAGTAGATTAAATTGTAATGGCTACTAAAAATGAAACAGGAGTATAAGTGAATAAGTACTAATTTCTTTTCAAGTAATTTACCTTTAGGTAAATGAACATATTTAGATTTTAGAATTTCTGGTCAAATTACTGTATAATTAGAGCAAAGGTCAGAACTGAATTCTATCTGGAGCTGGAGAAAACTAAACTACAGTCATAATTTCTACTCCTAAATCCAGTCTGCTGACTGTTAACACTGTGAGGTAGCTGAACAAAGGACTGACTATTAAAAAATATCTTTAATATAAAAATGTAAGTCTTATTAATGATTAGGTTTAAAGCAATAATCTTTCAGAAAACAAAGAAGAAGAGAAAAACCAAAATCATACAATGGAAGTATAAGTGTACAAATTGACTCTGAGCTATTGTAATTCATCTCAATACATGGCAATTAGTTTTCAATGATTAATAATAGTAAATATTCAAATATCACAGAGAAATATTCATTTTAGGTTAAAGAGATTTTAAATAATCTTCAATTTTCCCTTTCCTTTTCCTGGACTTGACAGCAAAAATGGTGTGGTATCAAGAGAGATTAAGAGGTCAGAAAATCTCAGCCTTAAATTCCAGTTCAGTCCCTTTCTTAGGTGATCTGTAACAAATCGGTTAGTTTTTTGTGATCCTTTCCCTTCAGACAAAGAATAAAAAAATGGTACTTATGAGTGATTATTTTTATAAGGATGTATGACACAAACAAGTAAATAATATTTAATATAATAATATTAAGAGAATATAATGTAATAAGATAAAGTATGGTCATATGCCATGTGTATATTATATGTAAATATATGGTGTGGTTTGAATGTAAAATATCCCCCATAGGTTCAAATACTTAAACACCTGCTCTTCAGCTGAGGCACTGTTCTGGAAGAATGTGGGACCTTTAGGAGGCAAAGCATCGCTAGAGAAAATGGATCACTGGGTTAACTGAGGTTTTATAGCCAAGCCCCACTTTCAGTCTACTTTCAGCTGCCTGACTCAGTGCTTTGTGCCTAGTCACCTCATGTTTCAACAATCCACCATGCCTTCCCTAGCACGATGGGTTATCATTTCTTAAACTATTAGCCAGAAGAAATGATATTTTCTCTTAAGTTGATTCATGTCAGTATGTTGGTCAAAGCAGCCAGCTAAGTAATATAATATGCTAATATCATATTATCACAAAAGCGTGTAGGTTAGTTTGAAATCATGCTTTTATATATACCTATTTTGTTATATATGTGGAATTATAGAAAAGTACGATAGTTGTTATGTCTTAGAACTTTACAACTTAACTCTTCTTAACCAAGGTCATTAGACTATTGACAAATTCAGCGTTGTTGCTTTGTCATGTAATTTTCTTTAGAAAAGCAACGGATGAGATACTCTGTATTTCCTTTTAAATATTGTTTATAATAAATGCCTGTCTTGTATGCTGTTATATTAAGCAAGCATTAATTTTCTTTTGAAACAGATTGCCAACATGCAAGCACATAGCAATAGCAGGAAAGAGCTTGTGTTTTAAGTTCTTTTTCTGGAAGGTAACAGAGCTTTTCTCATTAGAGCAAATGCTTAAATGAATGAACAGTGCCAGCACAAGTGTTCCATAATTCTCCCATCAAACAACACCATCGCAGCCTCAGGATTGTTGCTGTTGTTCAGCATTATTGATTTTTCAAACACCTGAGTTTGTTTGCAATAAGCTGAACCAGAGAATAACCTTGCACTAATTAGAAAAAATGTATGAGTATTAGCTTGAGAAAGCAACAGCATTCCTGTTTGTTGTCTAACACAAACTCGGGGTGATGCTTTGTGTGATTGTTATGGTTTCTTTTTCCCCTTGTGACAATACTGTTAAGTCTGCTGTAAAACAAGGCAGACAGCCCTCTAGATACCACATGCCCCTACTGAACAGGAAAGCCCTACAAAGATCATTTTTTCATGGATGCAAAACACATGTTTTCTTAGAATGGTAGTTTCTCCCACAATTCTCTGTATACCTCTGAGCCTTTGTCTTTATATTTTACATTCTTTAAAACTAAAGACTTTAAAAAATATTTTTCAATTATAAAATTAGTAATTATTCTTTGAGAAATAATCATTCTCTAAACATTTTTATGAAATAATACTATATTAAGAAACTGGAAAAAAAAAAGAAACTGGGAAATATGTGTGTGTGTGTGTGTGTGTGTGTGTGTGTGTGTGTGTGTGTGTGTGTGTGTGATTCACAGTGTAGTTCTTACCACTCTTGTCAGGCTAATTGAATTGACCCATGTAGATTTCTTTAGCTTAGTAATGCTCAATCATATAAGTATTTTCAATTATATAATAAATTAAAACTGCTCTTCAACATATTCACAGTGATTGAAAGTAACTCATTGTTTGAAATCAGATAGTGTTCCTTCACTGATTTGCCTTATTTTTATTTTTGAAACAGGGTCTCAGCCAGGCTAGCCTAAAAGTCACTATGTTAAGGCTCTTTTCCCATCCACAGCAGCCCTCCTGCTTTAGTCTCCTAAGTGCTGAGATTATTGGCATGACCCACAGTGCCTGCTCACAACACTGGTTTAGCCTTATCAAACTGAGTTTGGGTCACCATCAGGTTATGTGCATTCGCAAGAAGTGAAACTGCCACGTTCCTCATTCTTTTTGCCTGTTGACATGCTATTATAATTAATACAATTATTTTATTAGACATTATTGTCAGTTACTTCATTACACATAACAATCATATTAGTAAATGATTGGTTTATGGTAAAATTTATTTTCTTGATACAGTTGTTTCCTCACTTTCTAAAGTGGCCTCCTTAGGTTGATACAATGATAGTATATTCGGGGACTTGTAGAACTAAGTAGCACCATGTAAATCCCAGCTAGCATACTGTTAAAGTGTTCTAGCCTTAAAATCCTAACTGCTTCCTTAGAAATTATAATAATAAATTTTAAGGAATTTTTGATAAGTGCAAAATGAACTTTTGAAATATTAATACATTAGCAAAACATATCTTCTGGGGGAATTTTATCGTAAGAAAGAGCTCGGAAATTTGATAATAAGTATAATTTAATGAATAATTTTCCATAGTGAGTCACTATTTCTTTGCTATAAAAATAAATTTTCTCTTTATATATTCATGGAGTGAGTTTCTGCAAAAGAATCCAAAATTTGTGAGGAAAAGAACCTAAAAGATTGCCAAATGCTCCTGGTTTCTAGACATTCCTGCAATGTTTGATAGTATGTTGAGTAACTGCTTTCAAAAGATTTGGTAACAGAGATTGCTGGATTAATCTCATCCCTTGTTAATCATGAAATATTATGTTAAAAATAATAAGTAACAGCAAACCATTACGATAGTCTCAATTCACTGATCCAGTCAAAGTGCATGAACATAATAAGCACTCCATAAACAACTTTTGAAGTAGTCAGGATTAATTCATGATGGGAACCAGAATGGAAGCCACTAGAAAGTAAAGCACACGATATTGGCCTTAATCACGTGGTTGTTCTCCAACTGGAGGTGATAAAAGGCCTGAGGCAGCTCAGTGCTCCAGCCATTTGAGTATGGGGATAAAAGTGTGCTCCTGGCTCTTAATGCACTATAGTTTTTTTTTTTTTTCTGAAACAGAGACACCCTAATTAGACCTGGAGCAGATGTTATAAATATGATTCTAAGAATATTGCTGTAGTGAAATGAACATTTCATACAGCACATGTATAAAAACTGGTTCTACATATCTAAAATGTTCATATACATTTTAATATAAATAATGATCGTTTATAAAATTCAGTGGAAAAAGTATTATGAAATTAAGACATGCTAAACAAATTCACTGAGTGACATCATTATATCTTGTTTTTAAATAAGTAAGAGTCTCAGTGGGGCTTATTTATTGGGATATCTAAATTAAAGAAGATAGGCACTTACATTCCATCTTAATTTAGAATCAATGTTTGTCTGACTAATCTTGGCCTTGTGATCTTTTCACACCTTGAAGTTTATCTTACACCCCCAGGTATTTTACATTAATTACAATTTCTCACACAGTTGGCTTAGATAGAAATGATACAAATTTTATTAATAAAATTATCCCCTCTATGGGCAAGTCATTAATTCTATCTTTTCTCTATTTCTTCCTATGTAAAAATATGCCGCTAATTTACTTGATGGTCTCAGACTGATGAGTGAACCTATATAATCAAAAGTATGAATGAGTCCACTGTACCTTCCTTTAGCATCATTGTAACAGTTGGGCTCATAAAGTGAGACCTTATAAAAAGGACGGCTTGTCTAAATTCAAATGTTTTATTCATAACCTACTAGACTAGATTGGTCAATTAAGTTAAAATAAAGTAATTCTAGTTTAATTAGTCTATCTAAAACATCCTAGACAATTAAAAATAACCAGTAAGCAAAACTGGGGACACATAAAAGTTATTTTAATTATCAATCAAAAGCAGAATAATCTCAACTATGTTGATACCTTGCTCAAGCAGGGATGTGTTTATGAGGTGCTTACTTCATTACTTATTTGTCACCACTGCAGATAAATATATACTGGAGTGCATGTCATCTGAAAATAATTGGCATACCCTAGAGAGAGATAGGAAACTGAAATACGCATTAGCCCTCCCAAAATTTAATGACTTAAATCTACCTCAATGACTTGGCATTCTACTCCAATAAATAGTTTGCCATGTGATCTACTAAAATCATTTTTTGTAGTATTATTACAACAAAGGACATCCTTTTATATGACAAGCTGTAATATCTAGTTATGAAAGGCCTTCCCTACTTCTCTCCCACTGAGAACTACTTTTTATCTAATGTCACTTATAGACTACATGTAAATCAAATTATTATTTCCAGCTCCACATGCTGCAATGCTGATTAAAACCTTGTCAAGCTATCAGAAGAATAAGGCCATATCCCAGCAGGGAATGATGTTATTTATTCTAGGCTCAATGACTGGTACCAGAACTGATGCTTAATAATATTATTGGTGACCCGGGGTGATGGCAGAGAATCATTTAGAATGGTCTCTCTTATCACAATCCTCCAGCACTAGAACTGTTGACAATATTTAAATCATTGTATAATTTTAAAGAAATATATCAGAAAGCCATAAAGCTCTCGTGGAATTCACCAAAGGCAACAGGTACTCTGCTATTCCCAGCACTGAGCCCATCATGAAAGTATTTAACCCTGTTGATCACTGTCCTCTTAAAATAGCCTATTTATCCTCTCACTTTTCTTGTATTCCTTCTCTCTGCTCACTGACTTTTTGCATTCTGACATCACAGTAAAATAGTGTTTCATCTTGTGATTTTTCTTGCATTCTCCTTTTGTTTCTCTTGCTGCCCTGGATAATTCTCTTGCTGCCTTCACATGTGCTTACCTCTTCCCACATATTCTCTAAGAAAGATCTTCGTCCTGACCCTCAAGCACATACATCTGAGAGGTCTCCCACCAATAGCTCAGATTCTAGTTGGACAATTTAATTTTCTTATCTTTTGCCTAAACTGGGTACTCCAAATATGGGATTCTGAAATTCACATATTCTTGTGGCAAAATTCCTAAGAAGCATTCTTTTTCACAGTCTCATTCACTAAAGCATAATGAGTGAGCTTCTCAACACTGATCACATGTATTCTGGAAATACTTTTCCCCACTGCTTTGCTTGTATTCCCATCACTTGTCCACTGTCATCATTTCAAACTATTCTCTGCTTCTCTATTCATTGACATCACTGATCCAGGTGCCTTGGTCGGTGCACTTTCTTTAAAGACCTGATTACATTTCTAGCCTTCAACTGTATAACAGTGTCTAGATTTAAAACACAAGAGAATGCCCTAACTAGCCTTTCTAGTCATATCATTTTTATTTCAAAAAAATTTTTTCTGAAAAGAAACATGCACAGACATGCACACATGCACATACACATGCACACGTGCAGTCTCTCTCTTTCTCTCTCTCTCTCCATCTCTCTCTCTCTCTCTCTCTCTCTCTCTCTCTCTCTCACACACACACACACACACACACACACACACACACACCATAAAAACTCAGAATCAGAAACCATAATATATAAACAAAGACCAAAAAAGCCTAAACAAAGCAATGAGAATCCCCCATCCCCAAGGAATCTACAAAGATACCCTTGAGTTCATTTTGTGTTGGTGGTCTTACTGTTGGGCATGAGGCCTACACTTAAGTACAGTTAATATAACCAGTGACACTCACTACTGGAGAAGTACTTTTTCCTTTGCTAACAGGTATCAGTTATAGACAACTCCTTACTTAGGAATGAGAGCACATGTCCACTTTCCCCTCTCAGTGCTCGTTTTATATTGCCAGGCTTTTGGAGTCTGCTTGGGGTTTAATAATAAAGACATGGAGACATCTGTTTAGTATAATACTGTTAGCCTGTTTGCTTGTGCAGTTCTCAGCTAGCCTTTAACTTACCGTCTCTGTCATTGCTTCTCTACGTGTGGTTCTCACTGCTCTACAGCCCTACTCAGTTCTCATCCATGACTCTGTCTCTCTGTGTCTGTCTCTCTGCCTGGTCATTCTGCTGGTTCTTCTACACCAGCCCCAGCCACCAGCTCTTTATTATGCAAAAAGCCATACTCCTTACTCATCCAGTTGGCCTTGGGAGCTAAGTGACCTTCCCCCAAGGCAGCTTGCCTTTCTTTTGAAGGCAAGTGAGGAAGTGGCAAACTTTACATATCCCGCTAGCCTGGCTCCACTGGCTCAGCAAGTAGCCCTTGAGAACACAGGGACATACTTTTTCAGAGTCAGTAAATACAATATTTGTGTGTCAGCCTAACCCATAAAGCAAGGAAATTTTATGTATCATGGGAAAGTATAGACTGTTGTAAGTTTGTCAGGCCCTGTGCATGTGACCACAGTCTCAGTCCCAATGAGTTAATATGTGAATTGGTCCTGCAGTATCTGGAAGACACTGTTTTTTGGAGTCATCCATCATCTCTGGCTCTTAAAATCTTTCTGAATTCAATTCCACAGAGTTTCCTAAACCCTGAGAGAAAGAACTTAATAAACACATCTCATTTAGGGCTAAGTATTTCAAAGTCTCTTCCTCTGCACACATTGTCTATTTGTGGGTCTTTGTGTTAGTTTACATATACCAAAATAAGAAGCTTCTCTAATTATAGCTGTGTAAGGAACTGCTGTGTATAGCAGAATATCATTAGGAATCACTTTATTGCTGTGTTTTTTTAGCAGAACAACAGGATTTGGTCTTTCTTTACGCCCATAGCTTATTTAGTTTCAGGTTCTTGGCCACCCAAGGAGTATCAGGCTTGAGTGTCATACCCATTCAAAGAGATGTTTGGTTGGATCCTTCTGCAATGTTTGTACCACTAGTGCACTCAGCATGTCATTCAGGAATGGGTTACATCTAGTTGAGTCACTGGCCAAAGGCGCCCCATGATATACTCCCAAGTTGTTTTCCACAAAGTGGTGGTAGGGCCCAATTGCTCAAGACAAAACTTATTAAATATCTCACTGAACATGAAAAATTAAAGCTGGTACTTAACTAGAGTCATCACTCCTACTAACTAGTGTTCATGGTGAAAGACCCCCGCATATGAAGGGGACCCTCACTCCAGTCTCGGGATAGCGTGACCCCCCAAGGAACTCACGAGAGACCATTCTTGCTGCAATCACACGAGGTTTATTCAGGGGACCCGTGCACCGGGGTCAAGCTCGTAACCTACGCAGAGGCAGAGGAGTTCAACACTGAACAGCTAAAGTCAGGGGTATTTAAAGAAAAAAACCCATAAAGCAAGGAAATTTTATGTATCATGGGAAAGTATAGACTGTTGTAAGTTTGTCATATGGCAGTTGCAATAACGTTCCTGTGGTTAGCTATTTCCTGGGACAAAGGATATAGGTTAGCCATAAGGCGGTTGTGATAACATTCCTGTGGTTAGCTATTTCCTGGGGTCAGTTCCTGGAGCTGGAGGGACAGCCCTGGGGGTCAGGCCAAGATCATCCGTTTCTCATGGGAAAGCATAGGCAGTGGAATATGGCTATATTATCTCTGGCTTTAATTTTGCTAAGGGGGGTCTAACTTCCTTATAATGTGCTCGGGTCTTTCAATGGTACTGGAAGGTACTCTGCATAGTACCAGAGGAGAAAGATAACTACCAATACAGCTACAAAACTTGTGAGATATCTTTCTGGCCTTAGTCCTTGGTTTGCTCACTTTTGTGCTGTGTTTCAGACAGACTGTATTACAAACAAAATAGCTAGATTATTACACTCCTATGTGTGCACACGAATTTATTTTACATGGTTTTTTGGCTTGTAAGACAGTGTGTGTGTGTGTGTGTGTGTGTGTGTGTGTGTGTGTGTGTGTGTGTCTTGTTACATAGTAAATTGTTCAAATATTAATGTATATGTCAATGCTTATTTGTTATTTCATATTTTTTGTAGGTGAGTAATCCATTTGTATCTAATATGGGTTTTATAATTCAAAATGTCTAACAAGCAGCAATGAAGTTGCCATATTCTCATCAAAAGGCTTAACTCTGAAAAGTTCTACTTGTAGATGTATTTGTTGGTTATCTGTCCTTGTTTTCTTTCTATTCCTGTGATCAACACCATGATTAAAAGCAACACAGAGAGGAAAGGGTTTATTTAGCTTGCAGGTTATAGTCTATCATCAAGGGAAGGGAAGGCTGGAGCTTAAGAAGGATCCTGGAAGCAGGAACTTAAGCAGAAACCACTGAGGAATGTTGCTTACTGACTTGTTTTTCACAGCTTTCTTATGCAACTTAGAACCTCTTGCTCAGGAGTATAGTCATCTGCATTGGATGGGGATTTTTCAATCAAACATTAATCAACAAAATGCCCTACAGACATGCCCAGAGGACAGTCTGATGGAGCCAGATTCTCAACCGAGGATTCCTTTTCTCTGATGGCTGTATTATGTATCAAGTTGACAAAAATAATTTAGTTACTTAAGACCTCAGTTCCTAACTGGCTATTGCCCACAAACTTCCCTCAATTTCTTGCTGCATGGGCCTTGTCATAGGCAGCTTCCTCAAAAATATGATGGAAAGAATTTTCTAGAAAGAAAAATTTTGCACTTATGTAATCTAATATCAGAAGTGACATCCCCTGATTAGTAGAAACAAGTCAGTAGATTTAGTTCATGTTGAAATGGAAATATACAGGGATGAACATATTAAGAGATGGGAATTACTGGGCATTATTTCAGAACTTATCATATTTTCTAGCACTATTTCTCACATTCCTATTGACTTAACAATAAATACTTGGTTGAATTTTTAAGGATTGTCAGTTTAAAGACTACAGTTCACTGATGAAGATATCCCTGCATAATTCATCCTGAAGTTAATTAATCTCTTTCTTGCACTTTTGTTTTTTTTTTTTCATTTTACTTTATGCCATGGCTGTTTTACCTGCATATATGTCTGTATATATGCTGTGCCTGTAGAGGCCTGAAAGGAGCCTCAGATCCCCTAGAAATTGGACTTACAAAAGGTTGTGAGCCGCTTTGTGGATTCTGGGAATTGAACTCAGGTCCTTGGAAGAGCTGCTAATATTCTTAATGACTGAGCCAATTTTCCAACTCCTCTTCACTGTACTTGTAAAGTGTGTCTAATATTTTCAGTTATTCTTACATAGCTTTCTCTGCTACTATACTTTGTGAATAGAATCTGTAGTTGTGATTTCTAATATCTGGTAAGACAGTTCAAAAAAGTACTCATTAAATGTTTAACAAATATTTAAGAGTAAATAAAGTGGAGCCATGAATGTTGGTACACATCTTTAAACTCAGCACTTGGGAGGCAGAGGCAGGCAACTCTCTATGAGGTTGAGGTCATCCTTCTCTACACAGTAAGCTCCAAGCAAGCCAGAGGCTACATAGTGATCCCTACCTCAAAAAAAAACGAAAACAGAAGGAAGGAAGGAAGGAAGGAAGGAAGGAAGGAAGGAAGGAAGGAAGGAAGGAAGGAAGAGAAAAAAGAATAAATGAAAGATTCAGGTTTAATAGTGCTTGCTTAGCACAGACAAGGCCCAGTGTTCTATCTCTGCCACCAAAAAAAAAAAAAGAAAAAAAGAAAGAAAAGGAAATTTAAAGTGTAATAACAAGGATTATATGAACTTAAAATTGTCTAGAGGAATAGTGTCTTTTAGACCTGCTTGGCATGAATGTATCTATTTGACAACAGAGGGTATCATTCCTGTTAGGTTATAAATACTAATTATTTTAAGAGTGACATCATAATGTGAAAGAGTTGTTTATATCTACTATTTTGAGTTATTTTATTTTTGTTTTCAGAAGACATGCTGATTATGTAGCATTGGCTGACCTGCAAATCATTACATGCATGTACTACCATGTCTGGCCTTAACTTACTTTAAATGAGAAAATCAAATATAAATTAAATGTAAAATGGCTAATATTTTATAGTAATTATGGTATAAGTGTAATAGGCTTCAGCATCAAAATATGGAATGGAACACTAACTTTACTATTTATTAACTTTGTGGCATTTTATATGTTAATTTCCCTGTTCCTTGAATCACTATTCTTTGAAATGGGAATAGCAATTTGATCTATACTGGGAAAATGTTACAAAGATTGAATGAAATGATTCATGGAAGGTGGGAGAGACAAATGCAAGATGTGAAAACTCCATACATTTCAATCACTGTTGCTGTGTTTATAAAAAGGTAAAGAGGAGAGGAATATCTTTTATGGAGGTGTGGTGAGGTATGAGGGAAGGGAGTGCCTTGCTGAGCCCATGGTAAAGCAACCCTTCCCTCTGAGGGACCAGACACATAGAGTTTATTCCGGGCATGGGGTGGGGCGTCAAGAAGGTAGCAGAGGTAGAGAAAGGCAGAGAGAGAGAGAGAGAGAGAGAGAGAGAGAGAGAGAGAGAGAGAGAGAGAGGAGGGGAATGGGGAGAGAGTGGGAGCAGGAAGGCAAGAGCAGGAGCAAGAGAGCAAGAGAGGGAGGAGAGGGCAAGCAGCCCCTTTTATAGTGACTCAGGCATACCTGGTTGTTGCCAGGTAACTGTGGGGCAGAGCTTAGACAGAATGCTAACAACTGTTATTTCCAAATATAATATAAATTTAAAGGTATTCATGACATATAATTAAAGAACTTGGCGAGCTATGTGCATATATCAATTCATCTCTATGTTTATTTATAGGAAAAATTTTAAGTGTATACAGATTTGTGTGTGTTTGTATACAGGTGTGGTGCACGTGCATATGTATGTGTGTGAATGTGCACTTGTGCATGTATGCATGCAGCTAAAGAGGTATGAGAAATTTCTAGGTTACATACCTTGGACTACAACCTCATTTGGAAACATCCTTGTAGATGTGATCAGTTAAGATGCCTCTGCAGTGGTATACGTGGGCCTGAATCCAGGACTAAAATCAGTATAAAAAGAGAGGAGTTGAATAAACACACACACAAGAAAAACCACTATGTAGTAACTGAGGCAGACTGAAGCACTGCAGATGCAAGGCATGAGGAAGTTTGTAGGGAAAGCCAGTTAAGGATTTTTAAAAGAAGAAGGAACCTCGTTCAGGGGCAACCTGCCTCTGCCAACAACTGCCTCCAGAACTCTGAAACACTGTTTCTCTTGTTTTAAGATAACCTAGTCTCACCGGGCAGTGGTGGCGCATGCCTTTAATCCCAGCACTTGGGAGGCACAGACAGGTGGATTTCTGAGTTTGAGTCCAGCCTGGTCTACAGAGTGAGTTCCAGGACAGCCAGGGCTACACAGAGAAACCCTGTTTCGAAAAAACAAACAAACAAACAAAAAATAAGATACCCAGTCTCTGTCTTGTTGTGAAAAAGTGGTTTATATCTACTATTTACAACCATCAAAGAAGAATTAAAATGTAACCAAAATGACATGATAGTTATTCTAAAGTATAAGGAAAAGAAAAAGGGCATAGTGGTTGCTATAAGAGATGGTGCCGGGAAATTACCAAACCAGACCTCTCTACATATATAAGAAAGGTAGATTTATTAACGATCAAACTGCTAAGGCTATCTTTCAGTGGAGGGCAGGGCAGAGAAGGGCAAAATGGCAGAAAAGCAAGCAGGTGGTGATGTGATCTGTTACTGGTTGCCTGGATTGAATAGATACTAGGTACCTTTGCTAGAGATAATTGACCTTCTGGGGAAGATTAAGGGAGATTCCTGAAAGATTAATGGTGGTTCCTTGTGTAAGAGTCTGAAAATTGCTGAAGGAAGACCCAAGGCTCAATAGGTATGCAGAAACAACGAGTGTTTATTTTACAGAAACAACCAGTATGCAAGGGTCAACCTTTGTCCAAAATAGTGACCCTGGACAAAGGTACACAGGCCTTATAAAGAACCAGGTAGAAGGATTAGGTGATCTGTAATGTTATTGGTAGGGTCAAAGTGGTGACATTAGCATAACTTTGATTGCCTCCTGTTAGTTCTTCTAAATTTAGAGAGTAGGTTAGGTAATCTAAAATTTCAATGGTGGATGCTGGAGCGATCACAGGGGTCGGCTTCTGATTGGCTTGTATCAGGTGGTCAGTGGTCTTCATTCCTATGTCATGAACATTTAATGACAAAGTGAGATAGGGCTGCCCAGCAGAGATGGCCCATCCTGGGATTAGGTATTTTCTCATTCTTGTGGTTATCCGCAGGCTGTTCTTTGGGAGGGAGTTTTATGACATTGTTTCTGGATTTTATGATCTGTTCCTGGAGCTGGTGTCTTATGGCCTAGTTTCTGGAGCTTATGGTCTGTTCCTGGAGCTAGTGCCTTATGGCCTTCTTTTTGAAATCAGGCCTGGTCCTTAAATGGAGACCAATGGGGTGTGTGATGTCCTGTCACTTGCAAACAGGAAACTATTTCAGGAGATCTGTTTTTCTGATTAACAGAAACCCACCTTTAGGCTTATTTCCCAACAAGAATCATTTGTTTACCTTGGCCAAAGTTCTTCAGTTTAGAGCCACATCACCACCACTATTGACATTAGTCAGAGCTGGGGTGGGGTGGGTGGGGAGTTGGACCTAACTTTCCAGCCTTTTGTTAGTGATAAGGTATGATGAGTTCTCTGGCTACTTCCAGATGATTGTGGGTTGTAAATCAGGAAGGTCTGGAATGCTGGTTCAAAGCAGGGGCTCAAGCTGACAGACAATGCTAGGAAATCTGAGAAAATTACATCAGGAATTTTCAGACCATCAGGTAATTTTGCCTGAAAGAACCTAAAGAGATTGGGAGCAATCACGTTATAAGGATAGAATCAGTGGGCTGAAGAAGGGTAGAAGCTAAGAACCCAAAGGAGTCTTGGAGTTGGCCACTGGAGTCAAGGAATAAACACAAGTTTACAGACTAGTCTCTTTCACTTGGCTGGACTGGTTCCCATCAGCATTAAGCATATCCACGGCTCACCAATTCTGCAGGATCATCTGGAACTAGTGAGGTGAGTTTCTCATTTTGGAGCAGTTGGAGAGCCAAAGTTGATTCCTAAATGGTTTGTCAGCTTAGTAGAGATCTGCTGGGACAGATAAAGAGTTGGGGCAAAAGGTAAGGTTAAGGGGCCTAAGGCAGTCTTTAAATTTCCAAACTTGTTGCTTGGAGGTCAGGAAGACAAAGAGAAATTGAACCCAAAGAGAAGGAGAGCAAGAGTCCTTTTGAACCCTGAAAGGTGGATCTAAATCCTGTCTCCCTAAAGCTTGCACATGAATCCTTTAAAGTTGACAAAAAGATCAACATTTTGGTTTTTTTTATTTTTATTTTATTTTTATACTTTATTTACATTTCAAATGTTTTCCCCTTTCCAGGTCTCCCTTTTAGAAACACCTTATCTCATCCCACCTTCCTCTGCCTCTACGAGAGTATTCCCCCACCCACCAACCCACCCACTCCCTTCTTCCCTCCCTGGCATTCCCTGATACTGGGGCATCTAACACTCTCAGACCCAAGGGTCTCTCCTCCCCCTGATGTCCAACAAGGTCCTCCTCTGCCACATATGTGGCCAGGACCATGGATCCCTCCATATGCATTCTTTGGTTGGTGGCCCAGTCTCTGGAAGCTCCATGGGAGGGGGGGGCAGTCAGGCCAGTTGACACTGTTGCTCCCTCCATGGGGCGGCAAACTCCCTCAGCTCCTTCAGTCCCTTCTCCAACTCCTCCATCTGGGTCCTCACTCTCAGTCCAGCAGTTACTGTAAAGTGAAACTTGAGTATTCCAAATGTTTTGGCTAATATCCACTTATCAGTAAATTCATACCGTGTTCATTCTTTTGTGGCTAAGTTATCTCGCTCAGGATGATATTTTTAAGTTCCATCCATTTGCCTGTGAATTTCATGAAGACATTGTTTCTAAGAACTGTGTAGTGTTCCATTCTGTAAATGTACCACATTAACTGTATCTATTCCTCCATTGAGGGACATCTGGATTGTTTCCAGCTTCTGGTTGTTATAAATATGGCTGCTTTGAACATAGTGGAGCATGTGTCCTTATTACATGTTGGAGCATCTTCTGGGTATATGCCCAGTAGTGGTATAGCTGGGTCCTCAGGTAGTATTATGTTCAGTTTTCTGAGGGTCCGCCAAACTGATTTCTGTATTAGCTTGCAATCCCATCAGCAATGGAGGAGTGTTCTTCTTTCTCCACATCTTTGCCAGCATCTGCTGTCACCTGAGTTTTTGATCTTAGCCATTCTGACTGGTGTGAGGTGGAATCTCAGGGTTGTTTTGATTTGCATTTCCCTGATGACTAAGGATGTTGAACATTTCTTTAAGTGCTTCTTAGCCAGTCAAGTTTCCTCAGTTGAGAATTCTCTGTTTAGTTCTGTTCCCCATTTTTTTGATAGAGTTATTTGGATCTCTGGAGTCTAACTTCTTCACTTCTTTGTATATATTGGATATTAGCCCTCTATTGGATGTAGGATTGGTAAAGATCTTTTCCCAAACTGCTGGTTGCCGTTTTGTCCTATTTACAGTGTCCTTTGCCTTAGAGAAGCTTTGAAATTTTATGAGGTCCCATTTGTTGATTCTTGATCTTAGGGCATAAGTCACTGGTGTTCTGTTCAGGAAATTTTGCCCTGTGCCCATGTGTTGGAGACTTTTCCCCACTTTCTCTTCTATTAGATTCAGTGTATCTGGTTTTATGTGGACGTCCTTGATTTGAATTTGAGCTTTGTACAGGGAGATAGGAATGGATAAATTTGCATTCTTCTACATGTTGACCTCCAGTTGAGCAAGCACCATTTGTTGCAAATGCTTTCTTTTTTCCATTGGATGGTTTTAACTCCTTTGTCAAAGATCAAATGACCATAGGTATGTGGGTTCATTTCTGGGTCTTCAATTCTATTCCAAAAATCTACCTGCCTGTCACTGTATCTATACCATGCAGTTTTTATCACTGCTGTTCTGTAGTACAGCTTGAGGTCAGGGATGCTGATTCCCCTAGAAGTTCTTTTATTGTTGAGAATAGTTTTTGCTATCCTGGGTTTTTTGTTATTCCAAATGAATTTGAGAATTGCTCTTTCTAAATCTATGAAGAATTGAGTTGGAATTTTGATTGCACTGAATCTGTAGATAGCTTTCAGCAAGATGACCATTTTTACTATGTTAATCTTGCCAATCCATGAGCATGGGAGAGCTTTCCATCTTCTGAGGTCTTCTTCAATTTCTTTCTTCAGAGACACGATGTTCTTGTCATACAGCTCTTTCACTTGTTTGCTTAGAGTCACACCAAGATACTTTATATTGTTTGTGACAATTGTGAAGGTTGTCATTTCCCTAATTACTTTCTCAGCCTGTTTATCCTTTGAGTATAGGAAGGCTACTCATTTGTTTGAGTTAATTTTATATCCAGCCACTTTGCTGAAGTTGTTTATCAGCTGTAGCAGTTCTCTGGTGGAGTTTTTCGGGTCACTTAGGTATACGATCATATCATCTGCAAATAGTGATAATTTTATTTCTTCCTTACCAATTTGTATCCCTTTGACCTCCTTTTGTTGTCTAATTGCTCTAGCTAGAACTTCAAGTACTATGTTGAATAGATAGGGAGAGAGTGGGCAGCCTTGTCTAGTCCCTGATTTTAGTGGGATTGCTTCAAGTTTCCCTCCATTTAGTTTGATGTTGGCCACTGGTTTGCTGTATATTGCTTTTACATATTTAGGTATGGGCCTGAAGTCCTGATCTTTCCAAGACTTTTATCATGAAGTGATATTGAATTTTGTCAAATGCTTTTTCAGCATCTAATGAAATGACCATGTGGTTTTTTTTCTTTGAGATTGTTTATGTAGTGGATTACATTGATGAATTTCTGGGTATTGAACCATCCCTGCATCACTGGGATGAAGCTTACTTGATCGTGGTGAATGATCATTTTGATGTGTTCTTGGATTCGATTTCTGAGAATTTTATTGTGTATTTTTGCATCGATATTTATAAGTAAAATTGGTCTGAAGTTTTCTTTCTTTGTTGGGTTTTTGTGAGGTTTTGGTATCAGTGTAACTGTGGCCTCATGGAATGAATTGGGTAGTGTTCCTTCTGTTTCTATTTTGTAGAATAGTTTGAAGAATATTGATACTAGATCTTCTTTGAAGGTCCCATAGAATTCTGCACTGAACCCATCTGGCCCTGGGCATTTTTTGTTTGGGAGACTTTTAATGACTGCTTCTAATTCTTTAGGGGTTATGGGACTGTTTAGATGGTTTATCTGATCCTGACTTAACTTTGGTATTTGGTATCTATCTAGAAAATTGTCCATTTTTTCCAGATTTTTCAATCTTGTTGAGTATAGGCTTTTGTACTAGGATCTGGTTTTTTTTTTTTTTTCATTTCCTCAGATTCTGTTGTTATAGCTCCCTTTTCATTTCTGATTTTGTTAATTTGGTTACTGTCTCTGTGCCCTCTGGTTAGTCTGGCTAAGGGTTTATCTATCTTGTTGATTTTCTCAAATAACCAGCTCCTGGTTTGGTTGATTCTTTGTATAGTTCTTTTTGTTTCTACTTGGTTGATTTCAGCCCTTAATTTGATTATTTCCTGCCTTCTACTCCTCTTGGGTGTATTAGTTTCTTTTTGTTCTAGAGCTTTCAGATCTTCTGTTAAGCTGCTAGTATATGCTCTCTCTGGTTTCTTTTTGGAGGCACTCAGAGCTATGAGTTTTCCTGTTAACAGTGTTTTCATTGTGTCCCATAAGTTTGGGTATAATGTACTTACTTTCATTTTCATTAAATTCTAGGAAGTCTTTAATTTCTTTCTTTATTTCTTCTTTGACCAAGTTATCATTGAGTAGAGCGTTGTTCGGCTTCCATGTATATGTTGCCTTTCTGTTGTTTTTGTTGCCATTGAAGACCAGCCTTAATCAGTAGTGATCTGATAGGAGGCATGGGATTATTTCAATCTTATATCTGTTGGAATTTCTTTGTGACCAATTACATGGTCAATTTTGGAGAAAGTACCATGAGTTGCTGAGAAGAAGGTATATTCTTTTGATTTAGGATGAAATGTTCTATAGATAATCTGTTAAATCCATTTGGTCCAGAACTTCTTTTAGTTTCACTGTGTCTCTGCTTAGTTTGTGTTTCCAAGATCTGTCCAGTGATGATAATGGGGTGTTGAAGTCTTCTACTATTATTGTGTGAGGTGCAATGTGTGCTTTGAGCTTTATTAAAGTTTCTTTTATGAATGTGGATGTCCTTGCATTTGGAGCATAGATGTTTAGACTTGAGAGTTTTCTTGGTAGATTTTTTTCTTTGATGAGGATGAAATGTCTTTCGTTATCTTTTTTGATGACTTTTGGTTGAAAGTCGATTTTATCCCATATTAGGATGGCTACTCCAGCCTGTTTCTTGGGACCATTTGCCTGGAAATTTGTTTTCCAGTGCTTTACTCTGAGGTAGTGTTTGTCTTTAACTTGGAGGTTCTTTTCCTGGATGCAGCAAAATGCTGGGTCCTGTTTATGTGTCCAGTCTGTTAGCCTATGTCCTTTTTGGGGGAATTGAGTCCACTGATGTTAAGAGATATTAAGGAATAGTGATTATTGCTTACTGTTATTTTCAATGTTATTTTTATGTTTGTGTGGCTATCTTCTTTTGAGTTGGTTGAAAGAGTACTTTCTTGCTTTTTCTAGGGTGTAGTTTCCCTCCTTGAGTTGATGTTTTCCATCTATTATCCTTTGTAGGGCTGGGTTTGTGGAGACATGTTGTATAAATTTGGTTTTGTCATAGAATATTTTGGTTTCACCATCTATGGTAATTGAGAGTTTTGCTGAGTATTGCAGCCTGGGCTGGCATTTGTGTTCTCTTAGGGTCTGTATGATATCTGTCCAGGATCTTCTAGCTTTCATAGTCTCTGGTGATAAGTCTGGTGTAATTCTGATAGCTCTGCTTTTATATGTGACTTGACCTTTTTCCCTTACTGCTTTTATTATTCTTTCCTTGTTTTGTGCATTTGGTGTTTTGACTATTATGTGACAGGAGGAATTTCTTTTCTGGTCCAATCTATTTGGAGTTCTGTAAGCTTCTTGAGTGTTTATGTTCATCTCTTTCTTTAGGTTAGGGAAGTTTTCTTCTATAATTTTGTTGAAGATATTTACTGGCCCTTTAAGATGGGAATGTTCACTCTCTTCTATACCTATTATCCTTAGGTTTGGTCTTCTCATTGTGTCGTGGATTTCCTGTATGTTTTTGGTTACGAGCTTTTATATTTTGCATTTTCTTTGACTGTTGTGTCAATGTTTTCTATGGTATCTTCTGCACCTGAGATTCTCTCTTCTATCACTTGTATTCTGTTGATGATGCTTGCATCTATGACTCCTGATCTCTTTCCTAGGGTCTCTGTCTCCAGAGTTGTCTCCCTTTGTGATTTCTTTATTGTTTCTATTTCCATTTTTAGATTTTGGATGGTTTTGTTCATTTCCTTTGCCTGTTTGATTGTGTTTTCCAGTATTTCCTCTTTATGGGTTTCTAGCTGTTTACCTTTGTTCTCTTGTATTTCTTTAAGGGAGCTATTTAGTTCCTTCTTAAAGTCTTCTATCATCATCATGAGAAGTGATTGTAAATCTGAGTCTTGCTTTTTTTGTGTGTTGGGGTATCCAGGGCTTGCTGTGGTAGGAGAACTGGGTTCTAATGATGCCAAGTTACCATGGCTTCTGTTCCTTATGTTCTTGCTTTTGCCTTTCTCTGGTTTTAGCTGGTCTTGCTCTTTCTGACTGTGGCTTGTCCCTCCTGCAAGTCTTTGTATCAGTACTGTCAGTACTCCTTAGAGACAAGCTCTCTCTGAGAGGAATATGGGTTTGGAGAGCTGTGGTACAGGGTCAGCTCTGGGATGCAGACAGAAACCAGAAGGATCCTGCCCCTAGCTGTTCCTTGATTCCTGTCTCCTGATGGCTCTGCGAGGGTCCCTCTTGATCGAGGAATTTGAACAGAAGTGGTGGTCTTTCTGTGCTCGAAGGTGTGTTGGCACTCCTGGGAGATCAGTTCTCACCTGGCACTGAGTATGGAGCCCTGTGTCACAGGATCAGCTCCCTGGCCACAGAAGGAAACCGGAAGATCACCCCTCATTCCCTGTGTCCTGAGGGTTCTGGGTAAGTCCTGCTGAGCAGGGGTGCTGGCCTTATCCCCAATCACAGGCCTGTCAACACTCCTGGGAGGGTAGCTCTTTCCCTTCGCTCTTTGGGTATGGAGCAGCTGTATGGCACAGACCACAGGTGTAAACCAGAGACCAACATTTTAACTCACTGTTATAGCATGACCACTGTCTGCAATCAGCACTGAAATCCTCACTGTAGAAAAAGTTGTTACTAAGTGAAGGTAAACAGCTCAACCAAATGTATACTTTTAGCCATAGCAGAATAATACCTGAAAAGTTATGAACATATAGAGATATGAGTCAGTAATGAGACACATTTCCTTGCAGTTAAGAGAACAAAGGGGAAGAAGAGATTGAGGACCCAAAAGATGGTTGTGGGATAAAAAGGAACACTTTTTGTTTGGTTTCAGACCTCCTTAGGACAAGGGGCTAAGGTTTTACATACCAAAGCTGACTATGCCTCCAGATTCTCCCAGCATCCCTCAGTCCCTACCTGGCCTACCCTGACCCCAACCATGAACATTCCAGCCCAGGGGCTGGGCTGTCCTTCCCCTGATGCTGAGACTGTTCCCTAAGTAATCCAGACATTGTCTCCCTGTCCTCTCTCCTTCTCGCTCTTCTCTGCTTCTCTCTTCTCTCCCTCTGTCTGCCTGAACACTTTTCCCTCTCTCTATTCCCCCTCACCTCTCTCTCCCTTTCCATAGCGATTTCCCTGGCTTCCTTCCTTGGGGCCAGTGAAGTTGCCCGCCCAAGAGCAGCTTCCCAATACACCACCCCGTGGGTGTACGTGCATGCATGTGTGCATGCGTGTGTGTGTGTGTGTGTGTGTGTGTGTGTGTGTGTGTGTGTATGTGTGTGTGTGTGTGTGTGTTAATCTGACATGCATTGGCTCATTTCACTGGCAGAGAAATAACATCACTTTCCCTCTATCCAGATGTCTATGTATATATAGATTGAACAGAGGTGTTTTCAGCATAATGAGAAACACTTTAAAATCTATATTTAGAAAACAACCGAAGAACACTTAAATTCGAGCCTGTGACTATGTTTTTTAAAGTGTTTAGCAGCCAGTCCTTCTAACTATTACCAAGACTGGATTAATAATTTATCAGAACTCCATTGTATTATCTTTAAATCTCATTTGTACATACTTTCAATCACCTCTTAAGACCTCCACAATTTAAACCTTTAAGTTATTCTTTTCATCTGAAAATATCCAGTCTTTTAATATTAGACATAAATGTTTCTTTACTAAGAGTTGTCATTGAAAAGCAAGGGGTTTTTATTGTTCTTTTTAAAAATAAAGGTATAATGCAAAGCAAATTTTCTGTCAATACTGACAGCATGGTAATTTGATTTTTTTTCCTTCTATTGAATCCTGTTTTTGAGTTTACCTTTTTCAGCATAAAGTATGTCAGAGTGTAAACCTGTGAGTTTAACCTATCTCAACAGGAGACCTGGTAGCTTGAGGAAAAGCAAGGCTTATTGTTTTTGTTTAAGAGACTGGGATAATTTAAATTCTTTTTAAAAATGTTTTAAAATTGTTATCATCGGCAAGTATCATATTCATCTTTTGCACCCGAAGTTACTGTAAAGCTAGAACTTTTGACTTTCTAGCTATAAATGGACTGACATAGTAGCTGCAGCTAGCAGGAGAGGCTGGCTGAAGTTGGCTTGCTGTTGCTAAACTATCTGATGAAGATAAGACCTGTCATCAATATCATGGAGATCTGAAAAAGATACATTTGATCAGGAAGTATAACGAAATGGCATAAGTATCAATTAAAATGATAGAGACTTATCTGATACCTAGACAGCCATCCTCTATGGTGATCTTGATGACTTTGTTGGAGGCAGATGCTGTCAGTCTTTGCCCACCACTCCGGGCAGAATTAAGTCTTCCAGTACCACATGGGAAATCATTAGTCTCTAGCTGCCAGTCTCAGAAGATCTGAGAGATTTTCCTGTGGAGGAAGAATTTCTGGGAAACAGCCTACTTTGGCATGGCAGAGTGGAGCAGCCTACTCAGCAGTGTCCACAATTTGGGCAAGGCTCTGGCAATGGGTAACGCATGTGACAGTTCTTTGCCCAATCGTCAGCCTTACCACACACAAAGTAGGTACAGGTGGATTCTTCGTTGGAGATAGCTGGGGGGGGGGGGGGAGTTGCCAGAAGCTTGTATTTCTGTCTATCAGAGGGAGCTTTATTCATTAAACATCTTAAATTCTGCAGATCTTTCTCAGGGGAGGTTGAGGGCAATCATGTAATCTATTAAGTATACCTGATTTAAACAAACTTTACTCAGGTTTTAGTAACTTGCTTCAGACTTAACTTTGGTAACATATAAAAAAGGCTAAAAGTATATGCTTGTAAATCAGTGGTTCTCAATTTTTGTAATTCTGTGACTCTTTAATACAGTTCCTCTAATTCTGAGCACATTGAAGAACTTGGTCATTTGTAAGGTGTATGACCATTAACTTGAATATCTTAATTATCTTTAACAGTTTTCAACAAGTTAGTATGTTTTTAAGATTAAGATTTTATTCTCTGTTAAATTTGAGCCTTAAAATTTTGAATTACATATTTAATTGAAGATCCATTAACATCAAAATAAGACACCTTTATTACAGTCCACAGAGAGACTGGAAACCTTACTTTTCTGATCCTTTACAGTACATTACAGATTCTTGTGTGATTCATTTTATAGAAATAGCTAAAGTTTAACAAAGTTAGCAAAGACAAGAAGGCTAGCCATATATCTTCAACTCAGTTACTGTTAACCTAGGTGGATCTTAGGAACTTATAAACCTTATTTATCAGACATATATTATTTATCAAACATATGTTTCTTATCTAAATCTTTCTAGAAGCCTGGGGTTGAGTAATTAGCAAAGTCATAAGTAGTTAGACATACACCTTTAAGTCAGTTTCTGTTATCCACCAGAGGAGACCATCATAACATTAGGAATTTATAAACCTCAATCACTAAATAAATATTATTTTAAGTCTTATTTTCCATAAACCTTGTTCATGGTTTGGTCCTCATTTGTTGTTTTCCACTTTCAGGACAAAAATTGCCATACATAAATTTTCTTAGTCTAAAATACCTTTGAGGCCTACTATTGCCTTCTTTTTTTAAAAAAAAATATTATTTGATTTGTTTAAATTTCAAATGTCCCCCTTCCTGGTCTCTCTTCCATGAACCACCATCCCACCCCCTTCCCCTTTGCCTTTAAGAGGGTGCTCTCCCACGCGTCCACCCACTTAAGCCTCACCCCTCTAACATCCCCCTTGTCTGGGGCATCAGGCCTCCACAGGACCAAGAGCCTCCCCTCCCACTGACACCAGATAAGGCCGTCCTCTGCTACATAGTAGCAGGATCCATGGACCCATTCATGTATACTCTTTGGTTGGTGGTTTGGTCCCTGGGAGCTCTGAGGGGTCCTGTTAGTTGATATTGTTCTTCTTCCTATGAGGTTGTTCCTTCAGTCTTTCTCCTAACTCTTCGACTGGGGTCCCGGGCTCAGTCCAATGATTGTATCTGCATCTGCTTAGTCAGGTGCTAGGAGAGCCTCTCAGAGGACAACCATACCAGGCTCCTCTCTGCAAGCATATCTTGGCATCAGCATACTATTGCCTTCATAATGTATGGAAAATAATACATCTTGAAGGCCTAGTGTTGCTTTCTTTGCCTAAGAAAAATAAAATATAAAAAAACCATCTTGAATAAAATAAATCATCTTAAAATATCTCTACTTTTCTAAATAAATGTTGACTCCAAGTATCATATCACACACATTAAATATATATGTGTATATATATATGTATATATATATATATGTATACACACACACACACACACATATATATATATATATATATATATATATATATATATATATATAAAACTATTAACCCTTTTTTTAAGAATTTAAAATAACTTTTTCTGCTTGGGACTTTACAGATATTTTTCAACTACACCCTAACTGTCTTACAAATACTGAGATAAGAAAGTTTATCTTTCAACAAAAATTTCAAAGATATACCTGACCTTGAATAGGACATATTTTCATAAACTGTGCCCCAGTGATATTATAGATCCTGAGATAGAGAAAAGTTTACATTTCAACAAAAGTTTCAAACACAGTTAAAAAAAATGCAAAAAGGAAAAGGGGAAAAAAATCAGATAACTAAACATCTGGGATTACACTTTGCCATTTGTAACCTTTATTGGAAATCGTTGATCTTTTAGTTGTTCTTTAGTGCAAAGTGTCTTTGTTTCTGTTTGGTCTGTTTTGTTATCCTCCTCCATCTTAGAGTCAGGTGGCCAGCCTGACCCAGGACAGAGACTTTGGAGGAAACTTTTATACAAACATGCTCAGGACTAGGGCAGGCCAAATCCCAACTCTAGGGCCAGCTTTTTAGTAAGGCAGAACGATTGTGACAATATTTCACTATTTCCAGATTCAAAAGATATTTGAATATTTGTAAAACTGAATTTAGTGATTAAAGGGAGGAACTAAAGCAAGTGGAGAGCAAAGATTTTCAAGAGCAGAAAGAAGAGAAAGTCTAGAGATAATTAATTTTGAGTAAGAGCCCATGGTTAGAGACAGAACAAGCTCCAGCAGTGAGAGAGAGACAGAGACAGAGAGAGAGAGAGAGAGAGAGAGAGAGAGAGAGAGGCATAGACACAGAGAGACACAGAAAGAGACAAAGACAAAGAGAGAAGGGGAAGGAAGAAGAGGGAGATGTAAATAATTTCCAGGAGGAGAGCATGAAAGAGGTGAGAGAGACTTAGAAAAGGGCCATAGGAGTTCCACCAGAGGATTCCAATAGGGAGGGAAGGGAAGGGCTAGGTGCTTTGTTGACAGAGTCTCAATCTGAGGTTGTCACCAAAGGGAAAAAGACTTGTCTGAGGAATGCGCATGATCAGTTGAGGTGTGTCCTTCCTCTACTATTATAGGTTATAGAGAAGCTGCCTGACACACCAGTGTGGCTTTTGCAGCAGTAGTCTCTCCAGGAGTCTCTCCAGGAGTCAAGAGATGCAGGACCCAGTGAGCCAATAAGGGAGTGGGGGATGGGATTGGGGGAGAAACTAGGGAGAAGCAGCTGAAGATGCAAACTCTAAAAACTTGTAGTCAAATATGATGGATGGCACTAGCCAGTTGAAGAAATGATCTGCATCGAAGAGACTCAAAAATTGGCAACTTGGCTCGGTTAAGAGGGACCAGGGGCCCGTTAGGAGGCCCAGAGTCTCCACTAGGTTTTCAAACCAATTATGCCACAGAGAAACTACTGAACTAGATAGCTCTGTGGGTTTAAAAAAATATTTATTGGGGATCAATCTACCAAGGCTATCTCAGTGGGTAGGGGCAAAAAGAAAAATGGCAGAAGAGAAAATATATTTTTATATGTCAGTAAGAAGGGTCATACAGGCTGATTGAGCTGATACAGGCTATCTGGATTGACAAGAACCTAGGTGCCTTTGCCTGAAGTAGTTGACTTTTCGGGGAAAGGTTAAGGGTAGTTCCTGCCAAACAAGATCCTATGTTGGGAGATCTGCCTTCCTAGTCAACAGAAACCCTCTGCTTCAGTTTATCTGGCTTGTTTAACGCACAACAATCCTTCTGTTTACTTAGACAATGTCATCTCATCATCACTGGTATTTGTGGGAGTGGGAGGGTGTTGAATGGATCTAACAGTTGTCAGGTTATATAATTAGCACTTGGCGAAGTTTTCGCTTCAGTTGCATCTGAACTGTTACTTCTCTGACCATGGCTTTGGCCAGTATCAGAAAGAAAAAGAAAAGGAAAAGAAAAGCTTATATAGTCTCCCACTGCTGCTTCGTGGGAACTCTGTGACTGCACTGAAGAAGAAGTTAGTGGGAAGGAAAAGTCCATTATCTCATTAGAGGGGTAATTAGTCCTCCCATTCCTTAGTGTGCTTTCAGTTGACTCTGATTTCCTAAGTTGGATTGGGGTGTAGACTCATCCAAATGATTGTCAGGCATATCTGGGTTAACTCTTAAGGGAAGAAACGATAATGTTCTGGGTAGTTTAGAATGTCAATCAGGTCTCCAGCCAGAGCCAGAGGTAGAACTTAGATTCTATTTTATTTTATTTTTTTTAATTTGGCTGTTTTGTTTGTTTTTGTTTATTGTTTGTCTGACCAAGAGAAAGTAGCTTTGCTTTAATGGGTATCAACAAAGTCCAGATACCACTACCACCATATGATAATTTAATACTTAAGGAGATCCAAGACTGATTTTACCTTTCTAGCATTGCCAGGAAAAGAGAAGGCAGGGCCCAAAGTAGACCAAGAAGAGGAGATTCTTCCTCATTTGCCTCCAAAGCTGTTAACCTCTGTAACATTAGTAATGTATGAATATGGTATTATAAAACATAAAAAGCAAAGAAAAATATAATGATAGAAGCAGAAGGGTGGTAAGATCAGGGAAGGAATTATATGGAGAAAAAAAGGAAGGAAAATAAAAATGAAAGCGTATTTTTCCTCTAAATCTTCCATTTGCACAATTGTTAAATATTTGTCATTGTAAAGAAAGGAACAAGTATGCGTGTGTGTGTGTGTGTGTGTGTCTGTGTGTGTGTGTCTGTGTGTGTGTTTGATGTTATTCAGAGCTACTCTTTTTTATTGAAAGAGCAAACCACTAATGTTTTCCTCCTCAGCTAATGCAAAGGTCAAACAATCTGAGAATTACCTGAATGTGGAAATGTATCCTGGGGTTAATAAGAACAAAGTGCCCATCTTTGAGTTATTTTGACAACTAAACCCTAGAGACCAGAGAAAACTAAAAGACAGTAAAGAAATAATTACACCGGACACTCCTGTCAGGAAGGGTTAATTAGGCATCAGTGGGTCATAACTTATTTTGAGGATGTGGCATTTTAGAAAACCACCTAGATTGATTCATATTACCCTCAGACACTCAAGGGATAATTGTTGTCGTTATCATTTCAATCTGTGCCATAATTTAGTGGTTATCCATGTAGTTGTTGTAATGTCTTTTCACCTGTTGAAGATTTTGATATTTAAAGTATAACCTGAGAAAATAATTATGACATTTCATATATTGGATATTGCTTTTTGTGGTTAATAACAATGTTGCTTTAAAAAAATGGTTATCATTGACAGAACATGTGCACAGGGGCTTATAGAGCTGCCTTGCATAGCACTTTGGCCGGTAATTTTAATTGTCAACTTGGCAATATTTGGAATTACTTTGCAAGGGACTTCCAATGAGCAGTTGCCTAGATTGATTTGGTCTATGGGCATATATGTGAGAGATTTTTTAATTGGATAAATTGTGTTGGAAAGACCTATACTAAATATGGGTAGTACAGTTGCAAGGTCAGAGCCCTGGACTGAATGAAAGAGCTGAGTATACATAGTCCTTGCTCTCTCCTTCTTGACTCTGAAAGCAACATTACCAGCTGTCTGCAACTGCTGCCATTAAGACTTCCAAGCAACGGTGAACTATAGCCTAGAACCCTTTCTCCCCTGGGGCTGATTTTATCAGAGTATTTCATCACAGTAACTGTTGAGTTTTGTAAAAGGGCAGTATAATGTAACACAGTAAAGCAGCAGCAGGAGCAACTTGGCAGGTTGGCCAATCAAGCCATGAGACAGACCTAGTATAAAGATTTATTGGCCGGGGAAGGGAAGGAGACCTGGAAAGGGGTAGAGACAGAAAAGGGGGCAGAGAAAGACAAAAAGAAAGATGAGAGGAAGAGGCCAGGGAAAGCATGTGGAGACAGAGAGAGTGAAGAAGGGGGGAGACTAGGAGATGGAGACAGAGAGAGCAGGAATAGCTGAGATAAGCCTTATAGTCTATCAACTGGTGCTATGTTGCTGTTGCTGGGTTCCTGGGAGGAGCCTAGTGGAATTGTCTGTTAGCCAATGGTAACCAGAAAAGAAACAAAGACTGGCACCATATTCTGTTTTTCTTGAAGATTGTGGAGACTAGTTAATGACACCTACATGAATACTGTAAGCCATACATAATGTAAAGGCAGTATGTGACCAGGTACTGAAAGGAAACACACTTGTGGTAGTTTCTAATTGGAAAGCAATACAGTTACTACAACTTATGGCCAGAATAATTTCTTGTCCATGGTAGGTCTTGATTTGGAAGTGCTGGGAAACCCACAATGCACAGAGTTTGAAATATGTATAGTCCAATGAGTAGGAATGCTTACTCCCCTAAAATATGAAAAGAATGAGGAGTCAGTTTTTGATGAACATATTTAACTATGTCCTAAAGGGACTATTTTTCTACCCAGCAGTAGAATAAATTTAGATAATTACAAAAAGAGTCTTTGTCAAAATCACTGCTGGGTCCTTAGTGAGCACCATGGTCTTCATAGATGTTTGGTGGGAAAACTATCATTCCCCTTGGAGTAATGGCCAGTTCTTCTACTACTGTAATAGCTTCAATGTCTAGACTTTCAGTTAACTGTACTTCCTCAATCTTGAAAATGGGGAGAAGCATACATATCTGAGAGGAATATTTACTTGGCTACCTTCAGTTTTAGTAGCAGAGTTTCAGATTTTTGAATTTGGCCTCTCCTCTGAACTTAAGTAAGAACTGTTCAGTACATTATAAACTCTTTAAAAAGGCTGCACTGTCACCATAAAATGGCAAGGGTCCAGATATACCTTCAGTTGTCTTGATTTAATTGGTTCTTATCTGGGTCTTAGACATTTTTGATAAGGCTCCAAGGTGATACTAATAGGGTGCCAGGGCTGAAAAATTATTGCATTTTTAATGTTTAGATCAGTTGTCAAGACACCGCCCACCATACACTGGTGGTTCTATTGATGCCACTGTGATATTGCACTACGGTTTTGCAAGAGGTTACCACTGGGAAAATTTGACTAAATGGGGCATGAAATAGTATTTCAAGGCTTCCTGTCTTACTGCTTGTGAATATGCAATCATTTAAAAAGAAAGAAAGATTAATTCAATGTTTTAAGAAGTCTGCTTGTGAATTCTATTCAAATCACCTGTGACTTTTTAACATGCAAATTTATGGATCTTCTCTCAGATCTAACACATCAGAAAGTCTGTGAAAGGTCTCCTGCAATCCAGGTTTTGGCAAGTTCTCTAGGTGATTTTGCTACAAGTGAAGAATCCAATTTAGGTGCTTATCTGGTTATGTCTTTGAGCAATGATTCAAGTCTTTACATACAGTAGGATCGGAAAGATTGACCTGCCAAGGTTCTCTTTCCCTTCAGTATTCTCCTCCTATTCCCATTTCACTTGTCTCAGGAAAGATATTTTTATATATCAAGATGATGTGATCCTTGTAAAGGAAATACATAAAAGTAATAAATACTTGGTGAGTCACTCATTCAACAGGTTGTTAATGAAAATTTGCAATTTACCAGATACGACGTAGTGCTCCATTTAAGATTTGGGATAAGAAATCTGTAAGATAACCATCTTAGAGGTTATTATGACCCTTTTATGCATTTCTTGTTAAGCCTCGGGACTAATGTCATGTAGATCCCTTCCTTGTTCTCACATCGGAGAAGAGGACACTAAAGCAGAGAGAGAGTTAATTCTTGATAAGTATATTACTCATATACATCATGGGTCTTAACCATGTGAGTTCTGTATCTACTTGTCAAATTTGTAATCTGAAATGAGGTTGTTGCATTGTGATAAAATATACATAAGATGCGTCATTTGACATGCAGTTTATATCACTGTGGAAATAGTCCAGTCTATCTCCAGAATCTGTTCTTCTCAAACTAAAGCCCAGTAGCTACTAAACACAATTCAAGGGTATTTTTATTGCATAATATGTGACAATTTTCCCCTAGGAATTCTCCAGCCATGGACATTCTGGCAAAAGATGAAGAAAACAATTTGGGAGAAAAAATATTTGCAGAATTTCCCAAATCATGCTATGTAGACAAGCCATGTGTTGTGATCCAACTTCCATAGGGCTGGATGTTAACTGACTCTGAAATAAGTAATTATTAACAACATTGTATTGTGATAAAAAACAAACAAAGAAACAAACACTAATTCCAGCTGTACAGTCAGTCAGCCAGTTAGAAAGCCAGGGTGGCCTGGCTTAATGGCTTAGGATCCATAATTCAGCCTTTCTGTGCACCAGTTACCTCTCATTTGTGTTATAAATAAGCATATTGATGGTGCCAGAATAATAAGTTCATTGTGAATATTAAGCAATTAATGTACGAGAAGCACTTAGAATATCACCCAATATCTCCTCCACCAGCATACCCACTCAGCCGTTCTCAGTCAAAAGTTGTTTATTTCAATTGTCAATTTTATGTGTTTCAATTCTTGTATACCATCTCACTACAGCTTCACAGTTCAGTAGTAAGCCCAGTATCTAACTAACTAATTTTTAATTATAATTATTTTTAAAATGACAGAATCCCATCATCACCTCTAGGTCTCAAACAATTTCACTTGGAAAGTTTTTCAGGCACTAGAGAAAATGAAAGCATCCCCTGTCTATAATATTTGAGCAGAAAAAGCATTGCTTTCAGGAAGACACATTTCTGTTTCTTTCCCTTGTCTCAATAATAGAGAGTTGATGGCAAATCCATGGGCAATCTAAATATATAACTAATTAGAAAAGCAAATTGAAATTGACTAAATCTCTCAGAACTTTGGGAAAATGGTGTTTCAAATGGTCAAAACAATTACTTGGGATGCAAACGTGCATTTAAATGCAAGACAGTGTGCAGTGGCAGTACAAAAGAGAAACTAGGCTCCTGTGAAATTATAAATGCTAACCCTGCCCCTTAAAGCAAGCAAAAGTCTCTTCCTATTGTCACTAGCTGTCTTCTAGGACAAATAGTTTCTTATTTTATGAAAGGAAAAAAATTATCAAAAACATTTCCATGAAATGTACCTCTTTTGAAAAATTACTCCTTGAATCTAACTAAAAGAATTCTTTAGAAGCTACTGCTGAGATGATTCATCTGCACAAAAGAAAAAATACTATTCAAGATGCATATGTGGAGATATGTTATTGAAAATCAGAGATGATTTTTAAAATAAGCTTCAAAAAGCAAAAGGAAGGGGGACAGAAAATTTGGTAATTACAGTCATAGGTGATTCAAGTTTGGAGATTACGTTCATTCACTATATTACTATGCAGTGGCAAACAAACGATAGGAATGAGTTTTTTTTCTTGATGTTTCCACTGCCTAGGACATTGAAGCATGGCGGGAGCTTAGCCACTGCTAGGAATTTTCTTTGATGGTAATTATGTGACAGAACACCAGGGGTTTCACTTTCAGATAAAGATGGACAACGAAGGTCAATTTCTGACCTGCCTTTTTGGCTATTCAGCGCTAGCACAATTTAATTGGGATCAGGTAATTGCTCAGAAGGCTACACTGAGCACATTATCATCCCTCAGTGTCACTCCTGTACGCCTAGTTATCCTGATGTTGTTTGTCAAAAACTGTCACAAGGGAGTGCATCTCACTAAGAAAAATAGCCTATGTATCATTGCTTGAAACTTCAAGACCAAACTCTAAAGGAATGAGAAAAAGAACTTTTTAGCAAAACCTTTTCATCTCTCAGCCGATTAAACTTATATATTGGTAATATTAAAGTTTTAAACAAAATCAACTATTTAAGGTAGATCAGTGGTCATTGTTTCTCCAGTTCATGGATGACGGTGACTAATGTCTCTCATTGTTTCTTGGCACTGAAGGATCATATGTTTGTTTTGAATATTGTCTGCATTGTATTGATGAATTTTGCAAGTTGAAATACTGTCTTAAGGATCATAGTACTTTCAAGTTTGTTGCATTGCAAAAGAACCATTTGTGATTCTTTCATTATTGAACTAGAAACAAAATTATGAAGTAGGGTAGAATTTTTTGTAATAAAAATTGACTATAAGATCATAATGAAAGATCTTAGTCACAGATCTTGTTTTATTTTTCAAGACAGGGTTTCTCCATCTAGCCTTGACTTTCCTGTAACTCACTCTGTAAACCAGGCTGGCCTTGAACTTGTGGATCTGCCTACCTCTGTTTCTGCCTCTCTGCCTCTCTGCCTCTGTCCTCTGCTGGGATTAAAGGCACCTTCCATCACCACCCTGCGTAACAATACTATTATATATAACAAATTCCTATAATTTATAATAACTATAATGAGAAATAGTGTTTTATTTTATTCTTTTACATTTTAATTGTAACCCATGAATTTTGAATTTCATACTGAAAGAGGACTCAAATGTTAATTGGTGATAAGATTTCCAATGTGTTTACTCTCTGTAGACAATGAACTGAGACAAATATTACTCTGTGCTACATTTCTGATTTTGTAAAATGAAAGCAATAGTATAGAAGCCAACTATGTTCTTTCTTGAAAATGGCTCTGTACAAAGTTGTGCTGTACACTTTACACAAATATGGAAATGAAAATGAAGGGAGTATTTTAAATTGGCAGGCTCGCTACTGTATTTAGCACCATTATATTCAAAGGAACTGCATTATTTTTTAACACCTGCTCATTGTTACTAATGTGGATAGGGATTGAAAATCTTTGATTGCGTCCCTGTAATAAACATGATTCAAATTATGGAACTTACAGTTTGTAGAATAAAGATCCTAAACATATTCTATGAATAAAGTGGAAGCCAAATGATAAATTGAACTTAACTATCAGTAAAATGTATTTGTATGATTCTCTTCCTACTTGAAGTTTCAGGAATTTTCACTGGCACTCATACAGTTAAGAGAAGCTTGCATCTGAGTGCAATTTTCCAAAGGCGTACAGCACCAAGTTTCATTCTTCCTCTTCTCAAGCACTGCTGCCATTCTCACATCTGGAGATGAGAAACGGGTATCATCCGCAAGAAAGAACCTGATTATACAGAAGGCTGCTTTATCTTTCCTTCTGAATAATGGGCATCCATGTGACCTTAACAAAGCCATCAGTCTTGTTTTTACTGGGAGGTAGACTTTATATGTTGCAATAAGGTCCAAGCTGTAAACTTAAATGATCGACTGGGTTGTCATCCTTAACTTAATTTGTTTTATTCATATCAAGAATTCTTTTTAATTATTCGACCATAGAAAGAGTAGTAAGTGCACTTATGAATCTTCAATATGGGTTAGAGATACAATAGATCATAAAATACAATGAAAGCACCCACAACAAATTTATAAATTTTTCCATTTGTTTTGTCCAAGCCACATTTTACATTGCACATTTAGCTACAGTGCTGAAATAGGAAAAAAAAAAAAAGAAAAAGAAAAAGAAAAAGAAAAAGAAAAAGAAAAAGAAAAAGAAAAAGAAAAAGAAAAAGAAAAAGAAAACTGTGCATTGGTAGGAAGCCCTAGTCAGAGCAGGACTCAATGGTCACAGCATACGTTTGTTCAGTGCTTAGAGGCCTGTCAAGATGAGGAAGTCTTTTTGATGTTCTTTCTTCTATGGCTTTGCTCTCCCTGGCTCAGTCAGTTCTTGCCTATAAACAGAACTCACCCATGTGCTGGAGAATGAGATACTAAACTAGGACAAGAGCTGCTGCTGAAAAGCTCACGCCACTATCTTCTGGAAACTAATTAAAATTACTGTTTCAATAAACCAGTCCTCTACTCATTCCAGTGACAGTACAAGGAAAAGAAACCATCCTTTTTGTTTCCTTTGTTTCACGCAGTGATTTGTGTGGTTAATTCATTACAGTCTTTGTTCTCAAGTGGAATAAAATGAGCCAGTGAAAGAAGCATTTTTCTTCTTTGGCTTTAAAGTGCTTTTCCTTTTTAACAGGTACAACTCAGCTCTCAATTGTCTTTAGGTGTGAAGGTAATAGCAGAGGTTGTAAGCATTTTTTTTTTAATCAATGGTTTCTTAAATGTCATTCTGGTTATTTACATGTGAATATAGAGGCCACATTCTCTCTCTGCCAGGCAGCCAGGGCATTGCCACTAGTATAATTTATAACATGACTAATTAAAATGAATTTGGTCACAATAATGTCCTGTGTGCTATTTGTAGGAAAGAAGTTATTAAAATCTTCAGTACAGCTCCTGTAAACTTGAATACAAAGTAATAATAATCTTGCATTTTTAATTACATGTTTAATACCCATTTGGCTAATATAGAAGTATTATGAAAATTGCTTAGGCTCAGCCCAATGTTCTTTGTACTTAGTGGTATCGAAAGACATCCTTCATATGGGCTCAGCATGTATGTTGTCAGTGAGATGTGACCGTTTAATAGAAGGCACACAAGTGTGTTCCTGTGGTTTGCACAGGGGCCGTTATGATGAACGTGGCTCTGTTTTGATTACTGTAGGTATATTCATTATCACATGTGAATTTTCCGAAAACACATTTGGAACCAGGTCATTCATTGTTTCTTTCTCTCCTTCTTCCTTCCTTCCTTCCTTCCTTCCTTCCTTCCTTCCTTCCTTCCTTCCTTCCTTCCTTTCCTTTTCTTTCATCAGACACACAGTTTGCCATTTCCGCTGCTTATTGCTATTTATTTCTCTCCTAATAAGGATGTCTCTTATTGTAAAAGAATGCAAGTTTTCAAAGATGCTTACATTTCTGCCAAAATTCATTAGAAGTATTTCAAGCAACAAGAAAATAATAAGTACGCATCTGCCCTTCATTCAGAGCTTAGACCCGCATGTTCTCTCCCTCTTTCTGTCTCCCCTTTCTACATATAGATATGAATATTATTAGGTGATTGAATGATTTTTCTGAAAGATTTTACAGGTAATTACAGATATCATCTTCTAGAGACTTATATTTCCCTAACTGTCTCATGAATTAATGTCAATTACAGTTTTTCCCCAGTCACTACCTTGGTTCTAATCCAGAAACATGCAGAACATTCACTTGGGGGGGGGGGTATTCTATAATCTTATAAGTGTTTTCAATCTCTTTTATATTCTTAAAACCTTGGTTCCAATTTTTAATAGCTTTTCATGTTTTCTTTTGTTGTTGTTTTTAACCAGTTTCTGAGATGCTATAAATTCTCACACAATAATCATAAACAGTGTCATTAATAAGGATTTTATCTCAATAAAATCCATTCTCAACTCTTTGTTATCCCTCCACCTCTTTTATTTGGGAAGATATTTAAACATTTATGTGGCAAGATACTTTCTTAGCTTTAATATATGTTGTGTAGACTACTCTTACCTACTAAGGCCTCAACTCTACACAAAGACATATGTGAAACTTAGGAAAGGGAAAAGCTGGCTATGTGGTTTTCCCCAGGAAAGAGCACACCGGTTGGTTGTTCAGTGCCAAATGGTAAGCCCGAAAACATATATACATATGACATTACACAAAATGAGGAGGTTGTACATGTATGTATGCAATAACAATGACTGAAAAGAATCCATTCATTTTTAATCAAAAATTCATATAATATGTTTTGATCATAGTTTACCTTCACCCTCCTGGATCCATTCAATTCCACGCCTATCATTTTTGAAAACAGACAGGAAAAAAACACAGTTAAAAATATAACACACACACACACTCACAGAGAGAGAGGGGAGAGCACGAGAGAGAGAGAGAGAGAGAGAGAGAGAGAGAGAGAGAGAGAGAGAGAGAAGATAAGGGAGAGAGAAAGAGATCACAAAAACAAAACCCACAATAAGACCATAAAAATGCCCTAACAAAGCAATAGGAGTCAAATCTACAAAGGCCCCATTGGGTTTGTTTTATGTTGGTCATCTACTGCTGGCACAGGAGACTTTACACCTAGTGGAGAAAACATTTTTCCCTTTGCCAACAGGTATCAGTTGTGGATACATTTTTGTTTAGGGATGAGAGCATGTGTGCGTCTACTTCCTCCTCTCAGTGCTGAGACCTCATCTGGCCTGAATTTATGCAAGTCCTATGCATGCTGCCAAAGTCTCTGTGAGTTGTTATGTGAATCATTCCAGTAGTGTCTGGAAGACACCGTTTCTCCTTGGTACTATCCCCTCTGGCTCTTACAGTTTTTCTGCCTCCTTTTCCTCATAACTCCCTCAACCCTGAGAGGGACAAGTTTGATGCATACATTCCTTTTAGGGGGCTCAGTGTTCCAAAGTCCCTTTACACTCTGCACATTGTCCAGTTGAGGGATTCTATATTAGTTAATATCTATTGCAAAAGGAAGTTTCTCTGATGATGGTTGAGCTCAGGCCAGTCATCTGTGAGTATAACAGAATGTCATTAGGAATTATTGTATTGCTGTGTTCCTTTAGCACTACCAATAGTGTTTGGTATTCCCCTAGGTCCATGGACAATCTAGTCTCAGATTCTTTCCATCTAAGCAGTGTCAGACATGGGCTCTTTCTCATAGAATAGGAGTCTATGAATTTGAAGGAGAGCAGAGAAGGCCATATAAAACTATTTGGTGGGAGGAAAAGAAAGGGAGAGACGTTGTAATTATAATTAAAATTAAGAAAAAAAAACAAAAAAAAGTGTATACATAATATGTATGTATAGATGTATGAACGACGTCATATATGGTCATTTTCATGTACACACACATTTGGAGGCTCATGTGTGGATATGGATGCATATGGCTATCAGTGGACAATTTTGGATATTGGTTCCTGTTTGAGGCTTGTTTGTGTCTCTCATTGCTGTGTACCTGAAAGGGTCCAAGGATAGCCATGTCTCTGCATCCCACCTCCTGGTGGGAACACTGGAATTTTGGATGCCATAGTCATCAGACTTTTATGTAGGGTCTGGATGTTCAAATTAGGCCTCATGTTTGCAAGTCAAGGGATTTATTCACTGAACTATCCCCCTGGCCAATATATTAACTTTATTCATACCCTTAATGAAGATTTTCCTATATTTAGAAATGGATGAAGTTTTAGGAATCAAATAATTTTAACAATGAAAGGAAGTAGGAACATGAAGAGAATCAATACAGCTGAAGGATGTTTAGAGATTCACACTCTGTTGCTAGACAATTTACTATTATGACTAAGTGCTATAGGAAATAAATCTGTATCAACTGTGATTTATATATTAATTGGTTTTTATAAGGATAATGCAATAGTACATCTGCATAAGAGCATATGGCTTCAAGGACAATAAGCTAATTATTGCTCATAAATATGCATTCTTTAACTTATCAAAACTATGCTATAAACTTTTGGTATCTGATACTTTAAAACATCATGCAATATTGAAAAAACTCCTAAGAGAATCTAAGTAATGATGCTTTCAAAAACATACCTGTTAGTGGTGCTATATTGGGAATTGGATCACTATGTGTGTGACAGATCTCTACACAAAGTTTATTCTGATTAGGTATTCTGAATTTTATATCTGTGTTATATTTATTAAGCCTGTCTAGCTTTTATTCGTAGTTTTAAAAGGTTCTATTTTTCTACTTAATTATCTAGACATAGAGCACACAATGTTTAACAATAATTCTTTACAAATTGTTTGTTTCTTTAGACTCTAAAGTTTAGAGTATTATGACAAGTTTTGAAAGATTTTCTTTCAGGATTCAATAACCTAAGAATGAAAAGCCACTTTAGATTCAGTGATTACAACTGCATGAATCTTCTCATTAATGAGTTTTTCTCAAATGCGTTTTAGGCAGAATGAAAACTGCTGAATATAAACTAAAACCGCTCAGAGAAATGCTTTTGATTATGCACTTTGAAAATGAAAGCAAATGCGCAGTGGGCCCAGTTCCCTCTTCAGTGCTCACTGTGCAGCTCAGGGCCGCACATGTGCCCAGTCCCCTCTCCTCTCCTCTAGTGATGCAATTAGAGTTGATTGACGGATAGACCACACACTTAATGTTTGTCAATGGTCACTAAGCCAACCACACCCTACACAAGTCTATCAAGCCATTAAAGTGTCTGGCTCCATACTAGAGAGTAAAAATAGCATAATTTTTTTAATCATACCTACATGGAGTTTGCTATTCAAAATATCTGCCTGCTTATACCTATTTACATTTACTTTGTGATTTTGTTTCTTCAGGGCTGAATATAAAATTTATAGATTTTCCTTATGTATTTCACTCTGTTTTAATTTTTTTAAAAAGAATACATTCATAAATTTTGTTTGTTATTTAATAGTGCTTATATGTAGCATTTAATATGTGTTCTGGCATTTCCAAGAGGGTTTTTGAAGTTATGGTTAATCTGAAATATAGTATGAGCAAGATCTCATATGTACTTCTTTTGTATATAAAATATATTTCAGAATGCTTTCTGTATGTTGAGCAGCTCACCAGGTCCACTGCTATCCAAGCATCATCATCTTTTACACTACATGCGAAGTCCAATATGCCCCTCTTTCAATCGTTCTGCTAACACAGTGAAATAAACTTTATCTAGCTCAGCAGTCACTTGGCGACATTTCATTGCCTCAGTCCCTAGTAACCACTAATCTGCTTTATGTTTCTGGAACTTTGCCTATTCTGGACATTGTTTATAAATGTAGTCACACAATGTACAGTCTTTTTTTTTTTTGTACAACCTCTTTTATCTGGCTTCTTTGACATAGCATAAAATTTGTAATATACATCTATGTTTTTTGTTTTTATTTGTTTGTTTTTATTTGTTTGTTTTTCTTTTCTTTGCTACATGTTCCATATTTTACATATCCATTCACCAGTTGATGTAAATTTCATTGTATTTCTGTGTTTGATATTTTTTGCTATTGCAAATAATGCTGCTATGAATATTGGTGTACATATTTTGTATGGACATATTCTTTCAATGTTCTTGATTATATGATTCTATACCTACTAATGAAATTACTACGTCATATTTTTAAAAGAGTCCAAAACTCTGTGCTTCTTCCTTCTCCTCCTCTTGCTCCTCCTCCTGCTCCTCCTGCTCCTCCTCCTCCTCCTCCTCCTCTTCTTCTTCTTCTTCCTCCCAAATGGTTATTTTTACCTTCCCACTAAATATACTGTAGTGTCAACTGATTGATGACATTCAAAGTGCAATGTTAGGGAGGCATTTTCTCACTTCAAGATCGTTGGCGATTCTTGGCTATATTTGAAATTAAATATTCCAAATATCATAATAAAATGACACTTTACATGACTGCTATGGTTGATGTTAATTACCAAACTGCTAGAATGATCACCTGGGAGATGAGCCTTTGGGCATGCCTATAGGGACTGTTTTGAGTACACTAATTGATGTAAAAAGACCTATATTAATTGTGGACAAGGCCTGGACTATACTGGTGTAGAAAGTGATCTGAGTCTTACATACATTCATCATTGTTCTCTGTTCCTCATTGTGAGTGCAGTGTGACCAGCTCCCTCAAGTTCCTCCCACTGTGATTCTCTTCTAAAATGGACTGTAACCTGAAACTGTGGGACTAAATAAACCCATTCTCCTTTAAGTTGCTTTTGTGATGGTGTTTTACCCAGCAATAGAAAAGAAACTAAGACAATGACAACATTATTATGGTGGCTGACTATATAATCATTTACAAAAGCATAATTTGTGATATTTTGGCACTAAAATTCATAGATGCATGATTATACCTTGCAAAGCCCAGCATAAAGCCAAAGAGCAGCTGAGTGTGGTGGTATCCACCTGTAACCCTGCCCTTTGGGAATGAGGCAGTCATCCAGAAGGAGGAAGCTGTGGTTGATGTCTCTACATACAGAGGTTTTAGGTAAAGTTAGTATAATATCCATACTTGGACCAGAGAAATTCTTTGTCATTACTCTGAGGTTGATGTAGGGAAACCCTTGCTATACCCATGTCAAGAAAACGCATTCATTCAGGACTCCATTGGCTCCTGACATGACGTGAAGTACATTTTGTCACATATAAAGTGATATTGTGATTGAATGTACACTATATGCTAGACAAACTCACTTGATCTTCACTGGATTAATATAAGCCTCTTGGTTAGGTATTATTGGTCTACTTGCTATATTTTAATTGTTATTCTATGATTCAAACATGTTATATTCTGTAAGTGTTCTTCAGGAAGTTACTGTATGAGCTTGTCATGCCATTCCTCAAATATTTCTAACTTGATGGTAACAGTCCCACAGCATGAAATGTAGTCAGACATTTTCTTTCAGTAAATGTTCATAGGTAAAAAATTACGTCTAAAAATATATCCATCTTCAATGCAAGGGTGAACACAACTGTGTTGTAGATCACATATCACTGTTTATTTTGCTTCCTTCTACCAGTGGTCCATGTCTTTGAAGGAAATTATTTCCTTGTAACTTCAGATTTAAAAGTTTAAAGTCAACGGCATATTCTTAAATAAAAAAGGTAAAGCAATTTTTGTGTGTTTTATAGATTTAAAGCCAAACTGTCTACTCATGACATCATTTAAGGCTTTTCAGTACTTAAGATTTTTGGTAGGGTTCTTCTATTGTTAGAGTTTCTGTTGCTAGAAGGAAACTACAAGAAAAATAAAACTAATGGCTTTTTTTCGTTTTTGTGCCTCAAAAGTTTGGGGTCACTGTTTTGAAAATAATAAGACCCTGCAATGAGTTGGATATCTAGCAAAGAACAAACCACTTTCCCTCCTTTATTCATCTATGTGGTTCTATCATCTAGCTTCAGCATTATCTTCAAGGGAAGAATACAGTACATGATGCCTGACAAGAGACATGTTGAAGTACTGTTTACTCTGACCTTGGAAAAGAATCTCAAATCTGGCTTTCAAACTGTCAGTTTAATTCATTGTCAATTTTATTAGCTATTATGATGAGATAGTTATGATGTGATTGAGTCTGAATAGATAGTGTCTATTCATCCATAAACAGGGGTATATTAATTTTGGATATTAATTATTATATTGCCATCACAGATCATTTATGAGTTTCCCCTTGTATGCACATCTATAGATGTAATTGCACTGTGTTAGAGCTATAGTAAAGTTTGTAAAGTTGGTATATTGTGAAACCAATGTCAAGGGAAGCCTTTAACTTCATTAGTATACTATGGTTAAATAGTATTATATTGCTAATTTACTTTAAGGTTACAGTTTTAATTCACTTATAAGAAGCTTATTTTGTTATTGTTTGATTACAGTAGCAAAATACATGACAGAAGCTACTTAAGGGATCATAACGTAAATATGGGTGTTTTCCAATGGTCTCAAGATATCTGTGTGAAAGGGACGTTCAGTTGAGAACACTGTTCTAGAAACACTCTCATAGACTTATCACAGGCATGTCTCCTATCTTATATCAAGTTCAGTGAAGTTGGTAATGAACATTAACCATCATGACTATGTATAGAAATTATATTTCTCCACTCTCTCTGTCTGTCTCTGTCTGTCTCTGTCTCTCCCTCCCTCTCTGTGTGTCTCTGTCTGTCTCTGTCTCTCCCTCCCTCTCTCTCTCTCTCTCTCTCTCTCTCCTCATTCTCTCTTTCTCTTGCTTGGAGCAGAGGATGATGAAAAAGGGGTTGACCAGTAAAATGAGTCCTACTTAGTTCCTTTCCCACTTGTTTTACACTTTAAGAATTTGCAAATTCCACTTTCATTTCTAGTTGTCCCCATCATTAAGAGAGTGCTCTATTCTTCTCCATTTGTTAGGGAGCCCTGTGGTCATTATTATTATTTCCTCATAGATTCCTCTAAAGGCATATGGCAGTTATGCTATAATCTAAGAATGACTTTACCCTTGGTAATGATATTTCTTGTTCTGAGAAACTGCATGAAAGTCAGTTGACAATATAATGGTAAAACATTTCAACTCAATATGTGAGAATTTGAAATAGATGTAGGGAAATTACAAGTGAATACATAATTAACTCTTAACCTACTAATTCACAGAAATAGTGCAGAAGTAGTTCAAGGCTGCATAAGGTAAAGAAAGAGTTTCTATGCCAGTGCTTTGTTGCTAAGTAATTGTTTCCTTCCTGAATTGGTTTCATCCATAAAAATATACATTAGCTAATGATAAAGAGACTGTGACTTGTTTGCACTAATTTGTTCATCTTGGTTTGCAGCAGTGCCAGTTGACTTTCATTATTTATTCAAAACTTCCATTATTACTCCTTGCAATACATATTTCTGTTACTAAGAAATTTGTCTTTCAGTTCATATAGTGAAGATCGTTGTGGTGGCTTTAGTATAATTGCATTTAGATTTAAAGATTAAAGCTTATAACTTATGAACCAGACTTCACAAGGGTTTAATTTGAAGTGAATATTTTAATTCAGCTCAATTCGTGTGTTCTTCTTACATGTCCCTGCATTGAATTCATCCATGCCATTAACTTGGACATCAGTGCTATTTCAGATACAGGATAGAACACAATAACGATGCAGACTCAACTTCTGTTTGAGCTAATGTTCAGAGAGGAGATCATATATATATATATATATATATATATATATATATATATATATATATGCTACTGGTGACATTGACATCTTAGTCTATCTAGTTTAACAAATGCCTTTGTGTGTGGATAAGTATTTGTGTCTGAGAGATAAAGAAAAAGAGGGGGAGAACATTCATGTGCAAATATGTATAAACATATATCTATGTGCCTTGCTATGATAAAACCTAAACAATAAACCTAATTAAAATTTATCTGTATAATCTAACTTCAAATAATAAAGTAAATAAAATTTGAGAGGAAACACAGGTGCCTTCCCAATATTATGCTCTGTGCAAACATATCAGTATATACAGCACTGTGCACAAATATACATACAAATTACACTTTTACCAATATAGTTATGTAGATGTTCAAATGTTAGCATCTACTATTTATAGGAATCCTTCAGACCTTCTGCAGCATCTTCTTTTTTTTCCACCTTATATTTCTCTAATTGTCAGAAAATGGACAAAGTAAATTAGGAAGAACTGTTTTAGGGGGACTACCCACATTCTGTGCTTTTTTTCTGTCAGTAGAAATTTTCTGCTCATCATAGAGCTCATCACGTCAGAAGGGACATATACAATGTTTTTAAAATATTCAGGAGCATTTGTGAGCTCTCCATATAATTAAGGACTAATAGTGATGAACAACAGATATTCTCAATGGTTAAGAATACTTGTTGCTCCTTCAGAAGTTGAGCTACACATATAAATTTTTAATTAGGTTTATTGTTTAGGTCTTATCATAGCAAGACACATAGTTATCTATAGATATGCATTTATGCATATGTGCACATGAATACACACGACTGTCCTCTCTGTCTTTCTCTCTATCTTTTCTGCCTCTGTCTCTTTGTCTTTGTGTTTCTCTATCTTTCTCTCTTTTGCATTCTCTTACACACAGACACACAGACACACAGACACACAGACACACACACACACACACACACACACACACACATACACATTCCAAAGCATTTATTAACTTAGAAAAACTGTAAATGTTGACAGTACCCACATGGTCATTCACAGTGATCCATAACCCTAATTTGGGGGATCCAATACTTTCTTTAGACCTCCATACATATCAGATATTGTCCATAGTGCACATACATACATGTAAAAAACACTTATACACATTAAATATGTGTAATTTTTTACCTTTTTAAGAAGACTAATAGTGAAATATTTGGATGTGTTCTTATCATAGGCAATACTAAAGAATAATATCAACCTGGGCATGGTGGCCTGTGCTTTAATTCTAACACTCAGCACCCAGGAGGCAGAGGCAGGCAGATCTCTAAATATTAGGCCAGCTTGGTCTATAAAGTGAGTTCCAAGATAGCCAGGGCTATACAGAGAAACCCTGTCTTGAAAAAAATAGTTATTATTTATCATTATTAATTATTGATATATGAAAATGTAAATGAGTATCCAAGTTTTGTTTCTATTTCATACTATTTAAAATTCCAATATACATATGTTTTTAGAAGTAGATACAATTAATTGATATTCAAAAAAATCTTGAAATTGAAAAAGAATTACTTGTCACTTTAGCATCAGTAATTTTGAATTGTGTTATCTTTAAGACAATGTGGTTCAGCCACCTAGCTGAAGTAATTATCTTAGGAGGAGATGGCATCTTGGTAGGGGCTATCCTCAGCCTAACTAAGGAGCTCCACTTTGATGTACTTTAAAATTGGATTTTCATTGTTGTTTTATTTTGCATAAAATAGGTTACTTGTTTTAAAATATTTGACAATCAATGTAAGTTAACAGTTACATTTATCTTTGTTGGAGTACATATGAAGCACAATGTATCTGCAATTAGCCATAAGTATGACTGAAAACTAAACAGAATCACCCATTACTACCTATATTTTATGCCTGGAATGTGCTGTTTAAGGAAAGCAGATGTAATTAGAAAACGACAGTAGACATCTTAAGAATTTGTTGATAATTCTGAACAGAGAACGAGGGCATTTTCTAGAGCCACAAGCTTTAGAGAGTGTTTCTGGGCCACTGCCGTCCCATTTTGTCACTGTTATTCTCACTATCACTGTATTTATTAATCATCATTGTGGCTGTTTGAAATCTTACAAGTGACTTTAGAAGCTGAGGAGGAAAAAAACTATAGCTATTAAACAACAACAACAACAACAAAGATGAAAACAAGAAAGGGGGTGTCAGAATAGTATGCTTTGGTGTGCTGACATACCTGAGGTAGAAATAGTCACCTAGTAAGAAATAAAATGGGAAAACTAGCTAGTATGTCATTTCATATTGCTTTCTGGAAAAACTTCATCAGATATTTATTCAATGACTCTTTTCTGAGCAGAATACATTGCGTGAGCATTAGGGGAATAACATTCACCAGGGCTGCAATGGTTTCTAAGCTATTTTAGTGTACAATCATAGACCAAAGGAGCACATATTTTCCTTATATGTGAAATTTTTCTTTTAAGTTTTGTATATGTGTTTCAAACTGAATAATCACAGAGGGGAGGTGTAGAGGAATTTTAATCCAACAACGTGGTTTCTTTAGCAAGGGATCACATCCAAAGACCTAGGTCTATGTGATCCAGCTGGAATGTAGGCAGACCACACACATTTAATCTGTCTGGCTAAAATACAGACATGCCCTTAGTATGTACCTTTAATCTAAATAGTTTCAGTAAGTTTAGTTTGTAGTAGGAAGCAGCCATGTTTGAAATTGATGTCTAATTGAGGGATGGGCTAAGTGATGAATCAGAATGTTTTGACAGAATGAGTCAAGGGATAGGATTTACCCAACTCTTAAGAACCTGAAAGTAAAGAGAGGTGACTTAAGAGCAGGGAGAAGAAGAAAGGTGTGTGTGTGTGTGTGTGTGTGTGTGTGAGAGAGAGAGAGAGAGAGAGAGAGAGAGAGAGAGAGAGAGAGAGAGAGAGAGAGAGAGAGAGTGAGTTTTACCAGAGACAGGTTAGACACGGGTGAAAAGAGAAGGAGCCAGAGAATGATAAGGAGCCCGAAGATTAGAACATATTGCCAAACTTAGTATGAGGCCAAGCACAACAATTCAGAGAATTCAAGAGAATCCAAATTGAATCAGTCAGGTTGGAGAGCAGTTTGGACCAGCTGAATAGAACCAGCCATGTAGAGTTTAGAAAAAACTACAAAGGGTGAGTTTATTCATCAGTAAGCCTCTGAGATGACAATTGCATCTAGAGAATAAAAGATACTGTACTGGCTGGTTTTGTGTGTCAACTAGACACAAGCTTGAGTTATCACAGAAAAAGGAATTTCAGGTGAGGAAATGCCTCCATGAGATCCAACTGTAAGGCATTTTTCTCAGTTAGTGATTGTAGGGGATGCCATCCCTGGGCTGATAGTCTTGGATTCTACAAGAAAGCAAGCTGAGCAAGCCAGGGGAAGCAAGCCAGGAAGGAACATCCCTCCGTGGCCTCTGCATCAGCTCCTGCTTCCTGACCTGCTTGATTTCCAGTCATGACTTCCTTGGGTGATGAATAGCAATGTGGAAGTATAAGCTGAATAAACCCTTCCCTCCCCAACTTGCTACTTGATCATGATGTTTGTGCAGAAATAGAAACCCCGACTAAGATTTACAGAGAGATAGCTAGTAAGGGATAAGGAAAGAAGAAGATAACTTCTGAGGAAAGGAAAAATAGAGTACATGTTTTTAAGAGATGGAGGGAAGCTAGAATAAAAGCATTATGAAGAGATAGAGATAGGACATCGCTGTAAATGAATGACTATGAGGAAGAAAAACTAATACTAAAGGTCACTTGAAAAACCTATGGAAACCTATGCACATATTGGAATCTAAATGGACTAAACATATAGTAGAGGACATAATGTTTCAGCTAGACATCTTATTCCATGAAGTATAGCCTCAAGTACAGGAATGAGTTACACCTTTTTGAGCTATTGGCCAAAGGGTCCCATAGACTCCTCCAAACATTATATGCTGTTGCTGACGCCACAGCTATTTGTTGCTCTCCACAACCTGATGGTAAGTCCCTATTGCTGGAGATAACACGAACTTATATCATTGAATATGGAGAAATTGAGCTAATGCCTAACTAGAAGTTACATTCCTATGGATCAGTATTTATGGTACTAGAAGGTACTATTCAAGCTATCAGAGAAGAAAAGTAATCATCAGTTTCACCCAGCTACACCCTGTGATCTACAACAGAGACCAGCCTATAAATAAGATATAGTGGTGTTATACTGATACAACTGTTATGAGAGCAACCAACCACTTTCTTATTCATTATATTTAAGGCCCACTACCTGAGATGGAACCCATACGTCTCATGAGGCTAGGGGAAAACCTACTGTTATTATGCTAAAGAATCCCTAAAAGTCATAAGCCATAAAAATGACATCTACTGACATATTGCTGTACCCGTAAAGCAGAGCATCACCCAAATCTCATGAGAGAAGTTTCTTCTTGCAGTAGATGGTAATTAGCAAAGAGACCTATAGCTGGACAATATGCAGAATGAGAGAGAATGAAATACTCACTCCAATGCCTCCATCAAACTTCTCTCCTCAAGACTCTGGGATCTATATAGAAGAAAAGAAGGAAAGATAAGACACAGAGGTAGTGGATGACTCCAAGAAAACAGTATCTTTGAGATAGAACGGGACTAATACCTATATGGACTCAGAGACTGTGACAGTACATACAAAGGACCAGTACAGGTTCAGAATAGACATAAATTTCAGCACTGAAAAGGGCAAGTGGACACAAAGTCTCACCCCTAACCAAAAGCTCTTTGCAACTGATACCTGCAGGGAAATGGAAAATTAGTTTTCTTCAACACTGGGAGTATCAACCACACCCTATGGCAGATCCCAGGCCAGGTAGTAGTTGATCAACACAAAACAGACTCCATGTAACCTATGACCAATGTGATAAAAATGATTCTTCTAGGGGCAAAGGTCAAGCCCTTTGATACTTTTTAAGATTTACTTTTCAAATTTTTAAAATTATCTGTATGCATGCATCTGTAGGTTACTATGCATATAGAAGTGCAGGTACTTATGGAGGCCAGAAGATGGTGTTGATTCCAGCTGGCACTGCAGTCTAGATCTTGTGAGTTGCTCCCCATCAGGACTGGGAAGTGAATTTGAGTTCTGTGCAAGAGCAGATTGCACCCTTAACCACTGAACCATCTCTGCCCCAACCAAAAAAACAATTTAAATGTTAGATTTTCCCTTGCCCCAGAATTGACTTACACAAGGGTTTGCTCCTCAGCGCAGGCCATAGCAATGACATAGACTACAGAACAAAACACACCACCGCTGAACACACTCAACATAATCTCTATTCAACCCGACTACATTTTTCAAATTCTTGCCACGTGCATCTCCTTGCTTATTGCTGAACATAGCAGGCAATTAGGCTCTGAGACCTATAAAGATGTGTGCACAACCTCTTCTTCTAATTCCTAAGCAGTTTGTATCACGTGTGCTCTCATACTCTAAACTTACCTTGCTTGTTTTCTTGTAATTATGTAACTTTTACCTGCCTCTCCCCCTTTCTGCATTCACTCTACCCTGCCATGTATTGTCAAGTTCTAGAATTTGTTTGATTTATATAGTCCCTTTATGTCTTGTTTCTATACTTCTTCAGTTGGAAATAAAAATTGGTATTTTTGAATTTTAGCAACTTTCTAGAATGGAAGCAAGAGACAATGCAAAAGGAGAAACAACGTGTTTGTGATAAGGATCTAGAGTATTTTGGTTTATTAACTCCTTTTATACAGATATGTGTGCTTTCAGAAGAATGATCATTAATAATTATCTTATAGACATTATCAAATAATACTTTCAAGCTTTACCTGCATGAAGAAAAACACAAACATTTTAAAAGTTAGCATTTTTTACTAATAATGTTTAAGTTCTTAGTTAGCAATCATTACTAAATACTCATGTTCGAAGACTTATATTAACAAAACTGAAGACTTATGATTTTAGACACAGTATTATTACTTACATAAAATTAATTTATTGTGCAATTATTGGTTCATTACTCACTGGTAATTAGGTACAATTAAACATGAAACTCCTCAGAGTTGGATATGTTTTTTAGCCAATTTGTAATTGAGTCTTATGAATCAAACAACACTTCTAAATTGTCAGGCATTTATTTTTGACTGTTTTTACAAACCTTGACACTAGTTACTCAGGGGAATCTAAGAAGCGAATGCTATCAGATTTTCACCCTTTGTATTCCAACCTTTTTTTCTTTCTCAATTTATTCATTGTACAAACCAGAACACATGCAGGCTGTAATAGAAATGAGAATCCTGCTGGGCTTCTTCGCCAATAATAAAAAAATATTTTTGTAAAAATGGAAGTATACAAGATGGTAGGCATCTGTTATTTAAAAACAACAGAACTATATTTAAATCTAATTATAGTGTGAGGGCTAAGCTTTGAAGCAAGAACAGATTTATTTATGGTCATCTAAATAGGGGAAAGCTTTTATGTTTTGCTTCCTTTACGCTGAGATTGGATAACAGTTGATCATCTTTAATTATAGACATGATTGCTTGAAAAATGTAATATTTTCAGTTATTTATGAACCATGCAGACAGAGTAATTGGACAATTTTGATATATTTTCCTTTACATTTGCATAGCTTGAAATGCAGACACATTGTCTCAACAAATCTACAAAAGATATGTAATAACAGAAATCAGCACAACAGTCTAAATGCTCTCCACCTTCAAAAAATTTAAAGCATAAAAATCATACTAGAAATAAAAATAGGAGTAGTTGCACAGGGGTTTACAAAAAATAAATTCAAATATGATATGATAAAAGTATTTTTCTACATGTGCAACAAAATTATTATTAAATTACATAGTTAATATTATTTTTATAGTTCATAGAAATATTATATTTTCTATGAAAATCACTCCAATTATTGCTTCAATTTCTGTGCTTATGAGAATATTAGAAAGTGTATATGTACATTTCATACATACCATTATGCATTATGGATGAAAAAATATTAATTTAATGTATGTTCCCTGAAAAAGATAATTCACTCTTGCAACACATACATTTTACAGAGGTTAATGAGTTACAAATCATATAGAGATTTTTACTGATATGCAATGTATACTGAAAGAATGCAAATGAATTAACTTTATTTATATATTAGTATATCAATGAACAATTTTATTTCCCTTTATAAACTACAGTAGTGAACACTGCACATTCAATCTAGAATGAAGAGTACACCATGGTTTCAAAATGCCCAAAATATGAGAATGCCCAAGAGCAAGAATTATTTGTTTTGTTTTGTTTTGTTTTGAGATAGAGTCATGGACTGGAACATGCTATGTAGATCAGGCTGACCTTGAATTGGCAAGAGCTCCTTTGAATTTGTCTCCTGCAATTTGGAAGTACAGGATTAGCAGTGCGGGAGATCAAACCCAGAGCTAAGCAACACTCTATCAATGGAACTAAATTTCCCAGATTTAAAAAAAAATAAACATACTTTAAAAGATAACTTTATTCTCTCTGTCATAATTGAAATCGTCAACCATTTCTACTTGAATTAAAGGATTCGTAGGGTAACACTTGTTCCATAGGGAATGTGTTGGGCATAACTGTCCTCCAAATATTTTTGGGGATATGTGAATGAATTACCTTTACTTTTATCTTTAGACTGGTTCTTATTTCTCCTACCAAGATAACCATTATTGTATATTATGCCAGAAAAATCTTTCAAGATTGTCTCAAGTTCTTCACTATTATACTTCCTTTTACTCTTTATTATAATACTACTGGTAGAAATAGCAATGAAGCAAAAATTCATACATTAAATGTGTTCTGTCATGAAATATTTATAAATCAAAAAAGTGAGATATTAAGCCAAATATATGCTATGTAATGAAATGTACACTACAGCACAGTATTTAAAATTACAAATTCTACATGAGGAATCATGTTGAGGAAGGTATCCATTACTAAATCAGTGCTTCTTTGATTTTAATATTTTCCAATATCTCCTGGCAATCACATTAAAATGCAAATCTGTATTCTGTGTGTGGAACCTGAGAATCTAAATTTATAATAAGGCCTCAGGTGATACTGACATTGCTTATTCATGGACAAAATATTGTGAAATGAGATATGAAGTGAAATGAAATATGAAATGAAACCTGAAATATTTATTTAAAAAATAACCAGGTTTGGGACAGCAATGTGGCTCAGGAGGTAAATATGCTTGCTGCCGTGCCTATGGACTTGACGACCTGAGTTTGATCATTGGACCCACATGATAGAAAGATGGATCAGTCTTCTGCAAGTTGTCCTCTAATTTACAACACACATAAGTGTGTGGGGGCACACACACACTCCTGTGTGTATGCACAGACATACATACAAATAAATGTAATAAAAATTGGAGGACTATATATGATAAAAATGATGGACATTTATCAATTTGCTATTAAGTTTAACTTTCTGAAAATGTCCAACTAGGATGTATACTTACAGTAAAAACACTACGGTGGTAAACTGGAAGGAGATTGAGATATTATCTCTTACCTCAACAAATATACTGGAAATCTAGAGCTCACAGACAATAGAAAAATGGGCTTTTATAAAACCCACCCACTACACTACTGATGGAACCAATGTTTCCTTATTCCCAGATCCATGTCTTTTAAAAGAGAACATTTTGACTCTTACATGTTGAAATCTTGACAGAATGCCATCAATAAAACATTTAGAAATTTTTTAAACTTCATAATATACTTAGAAGGTATGAAAGCAAATAGTATATTTGTGAAAAATATTTATTAATAACATTACCTTTCTTAATAAAAATTATGCTGGATAATACTATATACTTGATAATGAAAGAGTCTGATGAATCAGTGATTATTCCTTTACAGAAAGTTTGATTTTATTCCAAAGCTAATAATTAGGAAAATACATATCAAAAAATACAAAACCGAATATTATTATTTTGTTGATTAAGATAATTTCTTAAGGTAAATTGAGTTTGCTAATTTTTAAAAATCTATATGAAATACTTCTACTCCTATATGAAAAGCATTCAACTGTTTCATTATAAAATAATTCACATTCATAAAAAATTATCTTCTATTTTATTGTATACATGTGTTTATGAATATAAATGTCACAGATTCATTTTTCATATTTATTATCTAAGTTATACATACAGACGTAAGTGTCTCTGTGGATATGTGCACATGACTGCTGATGCCCACTGAGACCACGGGCATTGGATGATCTTAGATCTGGAGTTCTAAAGGTTCTGGGAATTGAACTCAAGTCTGCTGAAAGAGTATTACATTATCTTAAGCACTGGGTCATCTCTCTTTCATACATGTTTCCAAATGTAGGCAAAAGAAAATAATTTTTTGCATGTACAGTGTAAGATAAAACAAAATTATATTATAGGCATGAGTTAGACATTACTTCATTGGTAGTTTTATCAAACATGAAATATTCTATTGACCTAAAAATTTAATCAGATTATGTCACCAAATGAAAAGCCCCATATATCCATAGGGACTCCAAGGAACCTGAGTTTCAGAAGGAAGTTGCAATATTTTCTGAGGAACCATTTATCATCAGTTCTATCTGTCCTATCCTTGAGAACCTCTTACCTTAAATTGTATTAATTTCATGAGAATAATAAATGGAATCTCTTCACAAGTTGTAAGAGTATGTTGTTATGATGTAAGAACATATAGTATAAACAAGAAATATAATTTATGGTACAAATTAGGTTTAGACAATTAAAGTTATAATTTCTGCATTATTATTACTGATCATATCACGTGAATATTGCCTCATAGATTACAAAATGCTTCCTCAGATGCTTTTCATATCACAAACTATGATGCCAATATTTTCAAAAATAATATATTTTAAAGTATTATTTTAATATCACATGAAGCTTTGACTTTTTGTGATGCCATGTGTTTCCACAGTAATTATGATTGATGAATTGTTATAGAGTCATAAACAATATTCTCCTTTGAGATCTGACAACAGATGTTGACATTTTAACAAAAGGCAAATTAAATAATCCACATTGTGCTCAGAATATTAAACTGATGTTTTAAACAAATCATGGTAGCTGGTAAATTTTCTGATACCTATATATTTTCTCCTGTTCTCCAGTGTCCTTAGTTGCCTGTAGTTCTTTTTGTAGGGCTAAGGCTTCATTAGCTTCTTCCCCTTCCACATTAGCAAGTCTATTGTTGCCATCCTTGTTCAGGTCATGTTTTGGTAGCCATGTTGATGAGAAATCATTGTGTAGCTTCTCTGGTATTTCTAGGAGACAGTCTCATAGGAAACTTTCTGTTCCTCTGGCTCTTACATCCCTTCTGCCTCCTCTTCTACAACGATTGCTAAGCCTTAGGTGTAGCACTTGTGTTGTAGATAGATCAGTTTTGACTTGGCTCCACAGTTCTGAATTTTGATCAGTTAAGGTTTTCTGTAATGAGTTCTATCCTTTGTAAAGAGGATGTTGTCCAATCTTCCAAAAGAGGGGGTGACCAAACATCCTACCCAGCATTTATGCTTATGGAACACAGCTAAGAGTAGTTCTCATCCTTACAATCTTTGAAGAAATCCAAGCAGATGTCTTTCATAGGTATTTATTTACCTGGAAATCATATTGCTAGCTACTAAAGTTTGAGCTAACAACTCTTTTGAAAGAACACAATTACTTCAAAAGAAATAGATATAATGATACATAGTCAGAAATCATCATTTATATTTTAGTTTAATGTGGTTGCTTTGTTCTAATGTGTCAACAAAATCAAGCTGCAGAGAGGAGACATCTTGTTATTAAGGAAAGAGGGTGGAATTATAAAAAAGCTTTACATCAATATGAATGAGTACCTATATATGAAAAGGTAGTCACTGATTTATAGGGGGGACAATCTTTCCTTACACCTGAGAGGACGAAGCATTATCCCTGAAAAAATTTACTATTTTGCTTGTTGTTATTACTTCTTGAATTTAGCAAGGCAGGATGGACAGCAAGCCCAGGCAATCCTCTTGTTTGTACCTCCATAGGCATGTGCCTTCATGCCTCAATTTTCACATGGGTGCTGGGGATCAGAAGTCAGTCCACATGCTTGCTTACTACACACTGTATCTATGGCCCATTTCTAAAGCCGTAAAACAGAGATCTTACACATTAAAAGTTTCTAACTCCTGAGTGTGGGATGGAGAACTTCTAAAATTACTTTTATGCCCTTTTCCAAGTGCACTTTAGAATTAAATAGTTGTATAATAATCTAATCAATATAGTATCCCAGTAAAGCTCATTTTTTTTCCTCAAAAGTCACCAATTTTTGTAATGGTTTAGCATCCATTAAAATTGGTTCAGGACTGACAGTTACTAATGTTTATTAATTGTAAGTATATTTTGTTTACAATATATGGTGTTTCTTATAGCCTATTAATTGAATGCTTACATTTAAAATGGAAAGAGCACTTATAAGCATCCACCTTCTTTAAACTTGAAGATGTAACAAATTGGAACTCATTTTCTGCTACAAATGAGTGTTTACTGCCCTCTTACCATTATCCAAGATCCAGGTAAATGTGCCTCTTTCTTGGCCACAGTTGTCCTGGCACCTACTGGCATTAAATGTTGAAATGATACTCCTGAAATTTGGATAATGCACTGATTCTCTGGTTTATTGAAAACACACACCAAGCTGAATAAACCATATTGTCTTCTCATTGATCTGTTATTTATGTTTGTGAAAATATTCATATGAGTTATTTCTGACTCATGATTTTCAACATTATGATATTGTGCACAAAATCAATACTAATTCAGTAGAGTTTTCTCATTTACATGAGTTGGTGACATGTAATGTGATCATCTCTCCTGATGTCAGGTTATGGCAGGAAGCAGTGGAAACCCTTCAGCCATGTTTGTGATCCTAAAGGGAAACAAACGCTACAGAGTATACTGTTGCCAATGGTACACTAGTCAGTAGGTTAGGTATATTTCATGGACTTTCAACTCATAGTATTTTCAATTTATCACGCTTTCATTAAGGTGCTTAACTCCATTATAAGTTGAGGAGCATATTGTATAAGACAGATAGAGATACAAAGAAAGAGGAGAGAAACACAGAGAGGGACAGAGAGACACAGCAACACAGAGATACAGAGACAGAGGCAGAGAGGGAAAGGAGATGAAGAAAAAGAAGAGAGGAGGGAGGGAAAGGAGGGGAGGGGAGGGAAGAGGCGGGGAGGGAAAAGGAAACCATGGTATATGTGAGGTTTTTCAGTAGACCAAGTGAAGGTGCGTGTCATATAGGTATGAGAGTAGGAAGCACAAAAAAATATGCAGAGCAAGTTCCAGAACAGCCAGGAATACACAGGGAAATACTGGTTCAAGAAAAACAAAACAAACAAAAGCAAAGTTAAAAAGCTGGAGATTCAGAAACCTAAGTCCCAGAAAAAGAAGTGGACCTTGAGCTAACTACTAATTCTTAGGCACAAAAGGTGAGTAAAATTTTACTTGACATAGTAAATTTAGAAGTTGGGGTAGAGGAATAAATCTAATCAAAATATTTTGTGTGATATCTTCAAATAATAAATGAAAACATTATTTAAAAATAATTTCTATGAAGAAATAACATGCATAACTATCTGAATATATGAAAGACAATTTTTTTTTTAATCTATGAAAGTTTCCAATGAAGCTCATTGTCAAAGATAAAGGTAGTGAAGGGAGACATGGAAGAGGTTTAAATCAGTTTACCTATGATGTTTAAAGTTATTTTATTCTTTCCCAAAGAACTAGGGTATTTAGTTTTCTACAATAGGAAGAAGTCAATGGTTTTAGGGGGGGTATGAAGACCTCTGCCTACAGTGCGTAGGTTTATCAGAAAGAATATGAGAAGCTAGCAAGTTTGTGGAATGCTTTAAGAACTGGCAATGTACAGAGACTGAGAAATTACAGTGGGCGATTGGAGAAATCAGAAAAGTAAAGGAAAAATTATGTAAGCACATTGTCACAAGTGTGTATGTGTCCTCAGAAGGAGCTAAGCTGCAAAAAAAAAGTGAAGAAATCATGTCTGGGACAGGAAGTATTTTCTGCAGTATGGATAAGAGTTCCCTGAGAAATTCGGAAATTCTGTAACAACATTTTTCCACATACATAGTAATTGGTTATCTGTACGAGACATTGTTTGGAATTCATTATTATTATTGCTGTCACTGTTGTTTTTTGCATTAGAAGTCATATTTTAGAAATGTGTATGACCTCGTGTTGTCATACATCTTGGGGATATGGCTGAAAGTAAAACAGAAACAAAAACAGATTTGATACAAGGTGATGCACATTTTAAATGCATATATCTTCTTTGATATTTTGAATTCATGTTCTTGCCATTTCTGGTGAACACATTATCTGTGTAAAATAGCTGTGTACAAAGCACAAATGAAGTCTACCACTACTCTGGATAATAAAAGCTCATTTATTGAAGGGCCTTTGGGTCCCTCCCAAGTTATGAATATCATTTTGGACTATATTGAAGTAAAATCTCCCAAGCTTCCTAATAGATATAAATTCAATATAGCCACTGGTATTTGACATAGACTTTTAAATGTTCACATAGATTATATTTATTTATTGCACTGTTACTATGTACCTTTTTCATTCATGATTACTATTTCTAAGTCTCTTTTTCCATGACTAAGTTCTACATTGTTTGTCCTATTAGACATGTCACCACTAACATAGCATACACTGGCCATTCAATATTTCAGTACCTGACTCTACTTCCTCTAGTATAGGATTCTAGTGCAATATACTGAGCATAGCAAGCTGCCTTCCTAAGATGCAGTGACAAGTCACAGACAGGCAAATGACATGCATTTCAATGAAATCATATTCTGTATGTTATACACCTTGATACACTGGTCTGTTTTGAATTTTGAAATCAACAAAAAATAAAATTGTACTCTAGAACTATATAAGTATATACGAGTGTGAAATATGAAAAGTGGCTGCCTTACTTATCAAATTTGGAATTAAAAATTACATTTAGATAATTAAAGTAGAAGAACTTTCAGTTCACAAACTTCCTCATTATCTTAAGGGAAAAAAAAAAGATTGCTGGGATTTCCGGTCAAGAAATATGGTTGCAAACAAGCATTTTGTTCCAGTTAGCTAACTTTTGCACATGTGTTATATTCATCATATATTTTAAAGGCGAATGAGCCATCTCTATCTCTTTTCATATTTGTGGGAAACTCTTACTCTGTCAATTTGAGAATACATTCATTTTAGGGAGAATAAATATTCTAATATTCCTCATAATTTTAAGTTAAAAGAACAAAATTAGTTCATTATGCTAGCACAACCATTAACAGGTTGTACTAGTCAGACTGTCATTGTTTCTTTTGGCAAACTAGGAAAATATGTCTATATATAATATGGCAAATTCCTTCATTAAATTACATAATAATGTGAATGTCATTAGATTTCAACTCAATGAACTAATCAGTTCCTGCAAGCCAAAATTTCTTGATAGATGTGCTGTTACTGGAGATTTCAGGCATTTTTCAAATAATTATAGTGAACTGTCAATGAAATTATATTCATTATGAAAGCAGATCCTTCCCAAGTGAAGTTGTAAGAACAGATAATAAATGTATGCATTGTTCATTAGCTGGATCAGGTAGATTAATTTTCCAATGAGATATTATTACACAGCTCTTATAATCACTAAAATTTTAAAGATTAAGCATGCCAAGTATTATAAGGAGATGGATCAAGAACATTTATATGTTGTCAATAAGATATAGTAAAATCGTCTTAGTAAATGGTATAGCATCTTACAAAACTAAGCCTACGCATATCTACCCACGTTGCACAAAGAAATACTTGTTCACAGATATTCATAACAGCTATATTCATAATATCTCAAATTGGAAATGAACAAAATGTGCATCAGCAGGTACATGGAAAGAAACTCAGCGATGTAAAGCAATAAAAGGATAGGACACTTAAATGAATCTCAAATCATATTGTTATGCAAAGAAACCAGACATAAAAGAGTATGTAGGCATTATCATGAAGACGGAGCTTTAGTCAAACTCTTCAGTGGTAATTTCTTGGTCATATGAAAATCTCCTGAGGTATTAGAAATATGTAGCACCTTTTGTCTTACAAAACTGCTATAGATTATAATATCTGAATAAGGAAAATTAGGTTTTATATTACTCTAGGGCTAAGCATTCACCCAAATGAGAAAGTAAAGAAAGTACCATTTGGACCAGCAATCTCTTTTTAGAATAGAGATAGGTTACAGAGTTTTATGTGAGTGCTTTTTAAAAGAGTGTTTTAAAAACATTATTATTTAGTGTTTATATTTAAGGAAGTATAAAATGTGACAAAAACACATGTAAAGAGTATACTGTAATAAGAAAGCAAGATCATTTAGAAGATTATTGTCATCCTCCTATAATGAAATGATGGTACCTTGAATTCAGGAGGTAACAACTGAGATACAAGTAGGTAATTTCAAAATATAGTTTATACATAGATTTGAGGTATATATTTGATATGGTGTAATGCATAAAATGGAAAAATCAATAACTGTGGAATTAACATTGTTGCTATTTATGGGAATGGAGAATTCCAAGTGTGTGAAGCATGGAATCAATAGTAAAACGTTCATACCATTCAGAGGTTTGGCAATAATGAGATGCTAGTGCCAAATCAGGTAAGATGAACAGAGAGACCACTTACAATGGTGCAGAAAATAGGTAAGCAGGTGTAACGCTGCACCCTGGGCTAGTACCGTAGCAACTCACTGCTATCTCTGAGAAACATGAGGCAAGGAGAACAAGTAAATGTGCTGGTGGATGATGTTTTATTTTCATATTCTGTTGTTATGATAAAATACTTTAGTGAAGGAGGGCTTATGTTAACTCCTACTTCAAAGTGTAGACCATCACAACAGGGAATTTAAGGTAGCAGGAGCTTGAATCAGCTGGTCCCATCCACTATCAATAAACACTGAAGGAGGAATGTACAGCAGTGCTCAACTTGCTTTCTTCATTTTATTCAGTCCATGATCCTTTGTCAAGAGAATGGCTTTGCTTAAAGCTGCTTTAAACTCCTTTGAAATTATAAACAATTACAGAAATTTTGCCACACTGGAGAAATGTTTCTTACTGGTTGAACTAATATGAAGGTCTTGCTAGTTATGTGTTATTTGTGAGTTTTTGTTTTAATACTTCTTAGACAAAGCTGTTACCCTTAAAAGTACCACATTAAGAACTTATTAAGCAGTTCTGCAATAACCATCAAGGAAAGAGTGAACAAATTACAGGATGAAAGAAAACCTTAAGACAAATTTTGCATTACAGATCTTGAGTTTTAGACAGATGGAAGCAAAGAATCCATCCGTTTCTTTACCATTAAGACCTTGCATAGGTGTTTGTGACATTTGGAGCTGGGATAGGGAAATCAGATTTTTTTTCCATCTGTTCAAAGTCTTTTATTATGCTTTTCAGTATAATTATATCTTTTTAGTTATCACATGTGATTCTATTTCTGTAGTTTGTGAGGATTGTCTAACAAGGACAGCATTGTGTACTTTTATAATGTAAGCTCTCAAAGGGACTCACTGGCTAGTATCAAGTATCTCATAAATGAAATAAGAGGGCTGAGTTATCAAGGTATTGGCAACAATTTTTGGTGGTAACCCCACTTAAAGCAAAAATTACATGTTTGCCTATTTAAATTTTGTGTGTATGGTTGCATATGGATATACAAACTATTTTGTGAAGCACTGTTATATTATTCATTTGGAAATAAAGAATATTTACTGATTCTACAAAGATCTGTTAAATGCTTATTATATTCTGGGCAACTTTTCTTGACACTTGGGGCATTTCAATGGAAAATTGTCCCAGACTCTTTTTTGTTCCAGTGTAAGAACATATGCAGTAAATAATACATATAATACAGGTTCCCCATATAATATGATATATGGCGATAAATATAGAGGATGTAAACAGTAAGGTACTATTCATCAAAGTAATAAAATGGCATTAATATCATCTCTTTGAACTGAGAATTTAAGCTTTACTGTGTGCTTGTTCACTGGCATGCTTATGTACAGTATCGCTATGTCACAGCAATATGTGAAGGTTTTTTGTTTGTTTTTATGTTTTTTTTTTAATTTTTTATTGGCTATTTTATTTATTTACATTCCAAATGTTTCCCCCTTCTCTCTTTCCCTTCCACATTCCCCCTATCCCATTCCCCCTCCCCCTGCTTCTATGAGGGAGCTCTCCTACCGTCCCACCCACTCTGTCCTCACTGCCCCAGCATTCCCCTACACTGGGGCATCGAGCCTTCACAGGACCAAGGGCCTCCCCTCTCATTGATGCCATATAAGGTCATCCTCTGCTACATATGTGGCTGAAGCCATGGGTCGTTTCCTGTGTACTATTTGGTTGGTGGTTTTCTCCCTGGGAGCTCTGGGGGATCTGGTTGGAGGTTTAAAGGAAACCTTGGGTGTTAGTTCTTGTCTTCTGCCTTCCCTCAGACAGTGTTTCTTCCATTGAACCCTCCAGAATAGTTGATCCTTGAAGTTTCAGGCATTTCCCCTCTCTCTGCTTCACATCTCCCTATAGGAGAATTGGGAATACAAATGTGTTATTATAGCCACATTTATATGGGTTCTTGAGATCTGAACTAAGGTCTTGTGCAAATCATTTTACTAATTGAATGATCTCCCAAGCCTACTTTTATACATATCCATTCTTCAGTGATCAAATACATTTTTATTAGAAATCATCAGCATGTACGTGTTTGATATATTGAAGGTCTAGATCACTAAGTAAATTTAAATATGGCAATCTTTCAATTTTCATTAATAAACTTATAATTAATAAAATTAATAACAATGAAAGTGACAGAAAAATCAAACAACATAATTTTTTTAACAAATTCAATTTATGTTATCATAGGAAATTGTCCAATATTCATATGCTTGAGGCTCTTATACTGGAACACAAAGGAGTATGTTTTCATTTTATTAAAGGAATTCTTTTATGTGAATTTTAATCCATGTTGCTGTCCCATTTTAATATTGAATACAAATGGAAACGTCTTGTGTTTATGTATATTAGTCTTGAATAAATTATACTCACATGAAGATTAATCCACATTAACGTTTCTTTTCTATTAAAGATTACAGCAATTGCTGAAGCTATGTTTAATGATGCAAAATCATTAAACAAGGTTCCCCAACATGACAACTGAGAAGAGTGAGCTGAGGGCAATTGTCCCCTTAGGCAATGGGCAAAGCGCCCAGTTACAAACTCAGTTCTGAAACTTGAACTCATTCAACCAAGAAAATCTATATGTGATAGTGGTGTCTATTACATTTGACTTCTATTCACAGCCAATTTTCTAGGTTTAAACTCCTCTTTGTCTACTAGGGTAGAAAATAAAATAAATGTTTAAGAAGATTTTCATAAGTCAAAAAGTAGAAAAAAAGAAAAAGTTGTCCCACTCTGAGTTATTAGTAACTTTAGAAAAAAATAAAATTAATTTTGTTGGTGTTTTTCTGTTAATAGTCAGAAATAAAATGTTTTCCCCTAACAAATTAGAACATCTTATTTCCTCTACAGGAACAGATAAATGAGACTTCTAATTAGTGGAAGCTTTTAACAAACCAGTGATGGAGAAAAATAAACTCGTATTTATTTCCTTTTTGAGATACTTTGTTCTCAAAAATCTCAAAGGGTTCTTGGAGATTGATGATTGGCTGTCTAACTCATAAGAAGGATCTAATGGAAAAATATTATTAAGATTCTAATACTCTCAGATCAAAGGCAATATTTGAGACCAGATTAATATTATGCCATACTTCCCAATCATGAGTGGAAGATAGGTAGTGACTTTGGACAGAATGATTGTATCTATCAGCCATAAAATTCACATTCATAGGCCTAATACTCTTAATGCATTTTCCTCTGACTGGTGTTTTCTATCAGTTCTATGACTCATGAGGATTTAGCAGTAACATCAACATCAACATTTTATCATCTTATACTTGGTGCCTTTCGGTTTCTTTAAAAGAAATGCAGCTGCTTTTTTAATATATTGGTGAATCTATGATTTTATTTATAAAAATTACCAGTAGGAGTCACCATGAATTACAGCAATACTGTTAGTGCTGCTAAGAAAACTTCTCAGTAGCTACCCCAGTCTCTGTTTTCCAGTAGGTTTATTCCTTTTTAATGCCCCTTTACTTCCCTCTCTTTAAAGTTCAATTTTCAAATATTCATGGTTCTTATTATGAACTATAAAATATGTGCTTAATGCCATTGTTTTTCCAAAAATCATCTAATGTCCTTACAGTGTAATCACATATCTTGCCTATAAAGTAAATTTACCAGTATATATAAATTGTCACAACCCAAGAATCACATGCATTTAAAATTCCTATGTAACAATATGAATTTTAAGGGAATAGACACATTGGCTGTTTTGAAAAATTATTTAACTTTATAAATGATGTCTTCTCATATTTCTATTGAATAAAATCAAAGCGGAATTTAGAGGTCAAATATTCTTAAACCCAGAGCCTTTGGAATGCCTGTAGTCTGTCCTTTTTTATCCCTCTGCTAATCCTCCTTCTACTGAGTGTCTAAAAATTTACATCACGCAATTACTCCTGGCTTGCCCACTGCCTTCTTTCTAATCCATTCTTAACACAGCAAAGAAACATAATTATTTTTCAAACAACAATCTAATATTTATTAAGCACTCACTAGTTTCAAAACAAGATAGATAGATATTTATACTTAATCCTTCCAAAAATACATTACAAATATTATTATAAAGGTAATTTCGGTGAATCATTTTCCTGTCTGAAGCTGGTCACTGATGTAAAGCACAAACTCCCCATGACCAGCTAATCCACATACTAGCTGGTCTTTGTCTTCTTATTTCATCTGTCTTTTCACTTTCTGTTCAAAACCATGCTCTTTTCCACTCCAGGGCCTTGATTCTTGCTAATCCTTCTGCAAACCAATGGGCATTCTCTGTCTCAAAGTTTCTTTTTATGTTTCTCATGTTTCAGCTCACATGTCACCTTTCTAAGGAAACAATCTTCTCCAGAGTAGCCCCAAGAGAGCACCTCTCATGTCTTCCAATACTATTTATTTTATAACAATTTACTACATTGACATTATTTCTTTGCTGTTTTATTGTATATCTGTAGCTCTCCCCCTCTCCTTACAAGTTCTAACAGACTGAGAACCTTATCTCCTTCAAAGTAATTTGCTTTGAGGTCATATCCTTCCACATATACTTTATAATCCTCATAGTTATACCATGAATAATGTATTGATATGTCAAAGTTCAGAAGAAATATGAACAATTATCTTCTTGAAACATTGATTGTCAAATGTTTTTGTCTTGGGATGTTATTGAGTTCTCCATGAATACCACTGAGGCCAGTTAGGGCTACATAAGACCCTGACTCAAAAGAAAAACAAACAGAAAGTTAGTTCAATAGTGTCAGAATTTCGGCTTATTAAAGTCACATTTACTACCAATAGATCCAATTGGAGCAAAATTTTCAGTAAGTCTGGTGTTCTGCACTCTGTGGTTGTGTGAACTTCTTTACAAGAATTAAAGTAGAAATTAAACTGTGTAAGGGAACAAAGGTAACTAATTTGATGAAGGGAACTGGAAAAAATGCTCTTAAGAGAAACAACACAGGATTCACTGTCTTGAGTAGTTTAGAAGATTCATGTTTTCCAAGGCTTATTATGTAGAAAAATTCAGTCTTTTTGGTATGATAGTGTATATTTTTACTTGTGTAAAAATACAATTAATATTTGAACTAAAAAAAAAGAACAAAAGAGGGGGCAAATGGTATATGGTAATGGTCTCAATACACAAAAATTATGGGTTATAATTCAGGGTTTTGAAAAGTGTCTTTACTTCTAATTGTCCTAAATCTTGTTTATGTTGCTGGTTTATATGGGGTCTCATATAGACCAGGTTGGCCTCAGACTTATTCTATCATCAAGTATGTATTTAAACTTTTTTTTTCTTCTTTTTTTTTTTTTCTTATCAAAGACAACATTTATTTAGGGCTAGTTTACAGGTTCAGTCCATCTTTATCAAGGTGAGAGCAGGGCAGCATCTAGGCAGGCATGATGCAAGCATCGCTGAGAGTTGTACATCTTCATCTGAAGGCTGCTAGTAGAAGACTCACTTCCAGGCAGCTAGGATGAGGGTCTTAAAGCCCACGCCCACAGTGACATGCCTACTCCAACAGGGCCACACTGTCTAATAGTGCCACTCCCTGGGCCAAGCATATACAAACCATCACATTCCACTCTCTGGCCCCTATAGGCTTGTTCAAACATATGAGTCTATGGGGGCCATACCTAAACATAGCATAATAAAAAATACATTTAGTCCAATTTCCAAAGTCCTCATAGTTTATAGCAGTCTCAACAGTGTTAAAAGTCCAAAGCTCAAGTTCTCTTCTGAGAGTCATCCAATCACTTAACTGTAATCCCCAAAGCAAGACAGGAAACCATCTGGGTAAACTCCAAACTCTGCATCTCCATGTCCGATGTCAAAGCGGTCTTCAGATCTCCAACTTCTTTTTCATCTTTGTTAACTGCAACAAACTCCTTTCTCCTGGACTGTTTCCACTCTGTTAGCAGCTTTCCTCAGCAGATATCCTATGGCTCTGGCATCTTGAAAATCTTGGGGTCTCCAAGGCAACTTCAGTGTTACAGCTTCTTGTTTCAATGTCTGGGATCCACACATGATCTTCTGGGCCCCTCCAAAGGGCTTACTTCACTTTTCCAGCTCTGCCCTCTGTAGTAGTCTAAGCTCAGGTTGATCCACTCCACTACCGCTGCTGTTCTTGGTGATCATCGCATGGTACTGGCATCTCCAATACACTGGGGTCTTCCGCTGCAACTAGGCTTCACTAATAGCCTCTCATAGGCTCTCTTCATGGTACCAAGCCTCAATTCCTTTGCATGACCCCTTCAATCCTGGGCCATAAAATATAACTGAGGCTGCACCTTCACCAATGACCTTCCATGGCCTCTCACAGTGCCAAGCCTCTGTGGGGCAGTGATCTATGTCAGGCAGTCTAATGCCCGGTTGAGCATAGGCTGGAAGCCCTGGGAGACCCGGTGGAAAATTCCACAAACAGTGGAACCTACACAAGGGACCAGAATTCATGCTTCTGGCCAATGCTCCCGGGAGATTCCCATAGCTCTCATGACCCCTTAAAAACCAGTACCACCTGGTTACACATTACCAAGTACAGCTGCAGCATGAGGTAAAACCTTAGCTATCTCTGGAACACAGCTTCTTTGTGCTCTCAGAAAACACTTCCCAGAAGATTTCACCTCAGTGATTCTGGTCTCTTCTTAATCACCACTAATTTTTTAGCTCCAGCCAACCAGCATCAATTGTTCCAATAGTTGCTTTCTCCTCTTGACTATAAAGCCAGAGACACACGGCTGAAGCTGCCAAGTTCTGCTGCTTGCAGGATCTGGAACCGTATTTAAACTCTTATTCTTCTTTTCCAATCATACCCATTACTTCTGAGTTTTAAATTTAAACCTTTAAAAAAATACCTGTTTATACTGTATTTAAGCAACAGCAACTTCTTTTTACTATTCTGGAGGCTACTGTTCCAAGATCAAAGTTACTGGTGGAGCTGGTTTTTCATAATTGGTGTCTTGGTAAACTTTTATTTCTTTTTTGTGAAATTTGATTGATGTGTAAATGGAAATACCCCTGTGATATAGACTAGACATGGTGGGTTCTTTTTCTCAGTTAGATAAATTAATAAAAGACAGGAAAAAAATCAGAGTAGAACAAAAGCAAAGCATATTAGCAAGTATTACAGACTCTTCAAGTAGATGAAGAGGGCCTCAGAGCTAGTACCCAGTCTTTAAACATATTTGGCCTTACTTTGGGTTTAAGTGTCCCATCCAGTCTCCTCTCCATTTCCTTTCTTCTGTTGGTCTACTAGAACCTCATGTCCTACTTCACTATCAAAGATTGGATCTATGCTTCAGTCCACAAGCAAGGTAATGATTATGATAGGATCCTCTGCCTCTATATATTTACATGGAAGCAGCAGGAACTGGGTACCTTGCTTTGGTGTACTAGCACAAAAATAACTTTTGGTTTCCTGAGATAGGAGTGGCTTCCCCAACCTAATCACAGAGAGACACAACATATGTGAAGATTAATGGCCTATATTAATGCAAATGGAAATGTATTGGTCAGGACACAAAGTCACAAGGAAACAGAGACAGCTAATGACAAAGGTCATTAAAAGGTTCAAAACGAGGCTCACTAAACTCCCTCTTCTTTCATCCTAAAGATCCACTGCCTCAACTGAAAGAATTAACTTTTTAAATAAAGATATTTTCAATTTCAACTTTAGGGTCTTAACTTTATGCTTCTGCAAGCATCTAATAGAAGTTTAATACAGGGAGCTTAAGTTTAATTCATTTTTGATATGATACATCTTTGCATAAAGCATAAAGAATGATATGTTTGAATCAAAATTATTTACAAATGTTTACCATTTATATGTAATAGGAATAAAGCATCCAATTTATGACTCTAAAAGGACATTTGGAGACAGCAAACATTAAAAGGTAATAAAGCAAATTAGACAAAGCAAAACAAAACGAACCAAAAAGCATGGACCTGCACAAGAGCAGATATACACATAACTGAGCCTCTAACCATGAAGGTGGGTTAGTAGGGAGACAGAGAGACTCTTAGTAGAAATGAGGAAGGGAAAGAATAAGATTCAAATATATTTTCTGTAAAACTTTAATTGAAAAAGAAAAAAAGAAAAAGAAAGTAAAACTACTATCACAAAAGAATAGGGAGAAACCAGGTATGTTAATGCACATCTGTAATGCTACAACTTGGGAGGCAGAGAAAAGAATACCAGAAACTCGGGGCTAGTTTTGCCTACACAGTGAGCTTTAGATGAGCTTGATGCCCTATCTCATAAAAAGTGAACACCAAAGGTTTAGAAATCATATACAAATATTGCTCATCTTATAAGCCATGTGGAGGAGGATTAGAAAGAGATCTGGTCCTTTCCCTGGCTCTGCTACTCTGTAAAGTTGAGTAAATCTTACATCCTTAGGGGTGTGTGTGTGTGTGTGTGTGTGTGTGTGTGTGTGTGTGTGTGTGTCTTTATGAGAGAGAGAGAGAGAGAGAGAGAGAGAGAGAGAGAGAGAGAGAGAGAGAGAGAGAAGAGATACAGAGAGGCTGAGGCAAAGAAACTGAGAGGAGAGAAAAAAAGAGAGAGGAGGAGACTGTTGTTGCTCTCTTAATAGTCACATGTTGGGTAGAAATGCCTTACTTTATAATTTTGCATATTATCTGGTGACTCTACTTCTCATAGATACTGGAAAGCATGACAGAGCTGCTATATGGAATGCCAATGTCATTTATGCAAATATACACATGACAAAGCTGTAGTAGAGCAGGGTGTTTGTTTCTAGATAAGCCTTTCGTTCTATAGATATTCTGTGTTTCTGTCACATGTATTAGCAAATTTTAGTGTAAGTGTGTTCAAAAGATACTCACATATCATCTCCTTGAATAAAAAAATTAAAGCAGCATTGTCCATTCAAAGCACTAACCCTGAGAAGAGTGAAGTATAAAGTATTTACCTTATAGAGTATCCAATAAGACATTCTAATTTCTGAATTTTTATTCAATTTTATTTATGAATGTTAAGTTGGTTCAGGATGTATAAACTCATAAGACATTGGTAAGATTAGCATGACACCATATTGTTCAATCCAGTTTCTTTTCATATAACTTATTCTTATAGATACTCTTTGTAAATTAATTGAGTATTTTACTTGCTCCCCTGACTAGCTCATTTTCAGAGGGCAGCTTAGAGAACTTGGCACGATAATAACACTGACAATAGTTATTTCACTAAACTAACAATGGACATAATATGCTCTTAATTTTTTGTTCAAGCAGGATGTAGTTATAATTATTGTGTTGTTACAGTTCATATACTTAATATGTGTATTACAATTGCTATGTTCAGTAAATGATCTCCTGAATCTGACTCTCAGGGGGCACACAACAAATGTTTAAGCAGTGAATGAGCAAAAACACAACATTGAAATTAAGTACACTAAGCATTTCAACCAAGCACTTTATCATAAAGCATGGGAGAAGTTTGATTTTGGAATCTGCACTAGAACAATTATATATATATATATATATATATATATATATATATATATATATTTATATAAATATATATATATATATATATATAAATATATATATTCACGAATGGCATGGAGTCTTGTTTTCATTGAGATGCATGTAATTTGTAGCTATTGTTCCAGGAAGACACGTTGTGTCCTGTTGAAATTACTCCTGCCAGTACATGGAATAGCTAGCAGTAGGGAAGGATAGAGCTTATGACTCTCTCTTTCTCTCTCTCTCTCTCTCTCTCTCTCTCTCTCTCTCTCTCTCTCTGTGTGTGTGTGTGTGTGTGTATGTGTGTATGTGTGTGTATTTAAACATCTGAAGAAAAGAAGTAATAAGAATTAATGTTTTATTTTTAATAGCATAATTATAAGTTTAATAAAGGACAATTTATTGTGTAATACATCTTCACTTTATGAATCATGTGTTCAGTATCATAATTCTTGTATTCATTTTCCATTTGTATGGAGTTGGAGTAAACTCATACAACTTATGAGTCAATCGCAAACTACTTGAAAATGAAGAAAAAGTGCATTATTTTTTAAATGGTGAATGTAAAGACATCATCACAATTAATAGTGTTCAAAAAGATAGTTTATAAACATATTAAACTTAATCTGTTATTTCTACAAAAAGTTTATATTTTTAAACATCTGCCATGAAAGCTAACCCAAGCCAGTCTGGCCATCCAATAGTTTTCAGTCTCTTAAAGCAAATTTTGGTAGGGCCTTACAGTTGAAGACAGCGGGATGATTCATAGCAAACTTTTCCATACAGTCTTACCATTAGATGGTATGCTAAAATTAAAACAAGTATTAGATCATACAGATAAAGGGAAAATGATGTAACTATTATAATCTCAAAAATAAAAGAAGTAATAAAAAAGAATAATTTATTTTTGTTCCCTTTAATTCTGAAATATTATTCATCTTTGTACTAATCATATCAAGTATCACTTCTGCGAATCAATGAAATCTCTAGTGTTAGTTTTTTGTTTCTATTTATTGTGTTGTGTGTGTGCATGTGTGTGTATAGAGGCATGCACATTCTATGGCACATTTGTAGTCAGAGGGCCACTTCTGGTCTTCTCGTTCTACTATGTGAGTCCTGGGAATGAAATTCAGGCCAGTGTACTTAGCGACAATGGTTATTACCTGCTAAGCCATCTTCCCAGCCCTCT
>CM052722.1:37204526-37270261 GCA_028551405.1 Uromys caudimaculatus | reverse complement strand
ATTCCCCTGATGACTAGGGATTTTGAGCATTTCTTTAGGTGCTTCTCAGCCCTGCGAATTTCCTCAGTTGAGAATTCTCTGCTTAGCTCTGTTCCCCATTTTTTGATGGGGTTATTTGGTTTTTTGGAGTCTAACTTCTTGAGTTCTTTGTATATATTGGATATTAGCCCTCAGTCGGACATAGGATTGGTTAAGATCTTTTCCCAATCTGTTGGTTGCCGTTTTGTCCTATTGACAGTGTCCTTTGCCTTGCAGAAGCTTTGCAGTTTCATGAGGTCCCATTTGTCTATTCTTGATCTTAGAGCATAAGCACCTGGTGTTCTGTTCAGAGATTTTTCCCCTGTACCCATGTGTTTGAGGATTTCCCCCACTTTCTCTTCTATTAGATTCGGTGTATCTGGTTTTAGGTGGAGGTCCTTGATCCACTTGGACTTGAGCTTTGTACAAGGAGATAGGAATGGATCAATTTGCATTCTTCTACATGTAGACCGCCAGTTGAACCAGCACCATTTATTGAAGATGCTGTCCAGAAGACTTTTAAAACTTCAAGTCAAAATGAAGTCCTACTTGGAGGTGTCCAGAATTAAGCAGAGGCAAGATTACTCTTACCAAAAGAAGTTCTCCTTATCAATGGAGTGAATTTCAGTTTCTCTTGGGGCATATGGCCACATGTACTTAGGAAAACTTCTGATCAAAATGCTCTATGTCTTAATAGTATAATGCAGTAGAGACAGTGATAATGGCAAGACAACACTCTCTGTTACTTGGCTTCTTCATCATAATTGGTCCCTGAAGAAATACACAGGGAAAGGAGAGCCCTTGTAGGTAAGCTGCCATGAGCAACATGTATTTCTAAATATAGCTGGAGGACAAAGGAAGACAATCACAATGTTCATACTTTACCCTTAAGTTAAACTAATTGATAGAATTCCTTAACAAGTACAACTTCAGAAATTCAATTCAAGATCTCAATACTTAAGCAAATAAAGCCCTAGTTAATTCTTCAGGGCAGTGCCTTATTTTGATAAACACTGAATCTATCACTAAAATCTGTACCACCACAGGTTTCACAACTTACCTGCTTAATTTGTCCTCATTTCAGTCTTACTAAATCATTAAACATAACTGTTATATAAATTGACCTTTAAGTTGATTAGGAAGCATTAGCATTCTTAGGGATGAGTCACAGCAATACATTTTAAATGTACATTAAAGATATATATTTAGTGCCAAGATAATATTTTAACTGCTGCCAGTTCAATAGGAAGCAGTCTTTTCTTCCTTTATTCAATATAAAAGCATAAATTGGTTTATGATTATAACTCTTCATGAAGCCAGATGAGTATAGATGCCACCTAGAAAGAAATTTTCCCTATTTAAATAAAAATAAAGTAACCATAAAATATACTCTTATGGTGGAAATTTATTTTTAGTTAAGAATTGCAAAGTCTTGGACAGATTAATGCTAGTTTCATTCCATTTGACTCTCAACTTCTCCTGGCAGATAATCTGCTGTAGTGTGTTATATATACAATCTTCTTTAACATTTGAACAGCAAAAGTAGCATCTGTTTTTAAAAGACACTAACATTGTCAGCAAGTAATTATTGTTAATATTCAGCATTAGTTCTCTTAGTAAATACTACTTATATTCACTGGGGCTAAATTGAGGAATAAATTATTGATATTTCAATTATCATATCACTTATCTTTCTGAGGTAGGGTTACCTTGCTCAATATGACTTTTTTGTGGATTCATCCATTTATCTGTAAATGTCATAATTTAACTCTTCCTATGGGTGAGTAAAATTTCATTGTGAATATGGTCTCTATTGTCATTATCCATTCTTCAGTTGATGAACATCCAGTCTGATTCAATTCCCTAGCTATAGTAAACAGAGCAAGAGTGAACATGACTGAGCAAATATCTCTGAAGATACAGAAACCTTTATGTAGATGCCTTTGATGTAGGTGTGTTGAAAGGTTGTTACATTTTTAGCTGAGGAATCTCTACACTGAATTTTATAGTGACTGCACCAAAATTCATTCCTGCCACCAACAGTAAATAAAGGATCCTCTTTCCTGAAAACCTTACCAACATTTGTTGTCATTTGACATCTTGATGGTGACTATCCTGGCTAGAAAGAGAGGAAATCTCAGTGTAGTTTTAACTTGCATCCCCTGAGAGCTAATAGTGTTGAATACTTTTAGAAAGTATTTATTAGCAATTTTTCTTTCTTTTTTTTTTTTGAGAATTCTATATTCAGTTCAATGTCTTATTCTTTGTTGTTGTTTTTGTTAAAAATAGATTTATTTTATATGAATTTACATATATTTGTGCCTATGGAGGTCAGAAAGGGACAGGGGATCCCTTCAAACTGCAGGTACACGTGGTTGGGAGTCACCATGTGGGAGCTGGGAACTGAACTCAGATCTTATCAAACAGTCAATGTTCTTAATCACTGAGCTGTCATCTCCAGTCTGATGACTCCTCTTTGTTTTATCATTTTGGGTTTTAATTCTTTGCATATTGTAGATACTAATCTTCTGTTGGAAACAAAACTGGAAATTGTTTCTTCCATTCTGTGGTATGCCACTCACTCAATTGAAGGTTTCCTTTGCTACACAGAATATTTTTGGTTTTATGAGATTGCATGTATCTTATTTTCTGTTACTGGAGTCCTGTTGAGGAAGTCATTGCCTGTGCCTATATACTAAGTATACTCCCTATTTTTACTTGTAGACTTTTTAAAGTATCCAGTATTATATTGATTCATGGTTCATTTAGAATAGAGTTTTGGTGCAGGTTGAGAGACAAAGATCTCGTTTCACTCTACTTTATTTTGATATCCAATTTTCCCCATACCATTTATTAAATGTTGCCATTTTTTCTGTGTGTGTGTGTGTGTGTGTGTGTGTGTGTGTGTGTGCGTGTGTGTGTGTGTGTGTCTGTGTTTCACATTTTTGTTCAAACATCAGGTAACTGTAGATGTATGGCCATACAGACATGCATATCATTCTAATCTATTCTATACATCTATATGTCTGTTTAAAGGGCAGTGTTCTGCTCTTTTTATTGCTATGTTTCTGTAGTAGAACTTGATATCAAGTATGATGATATTTCCTGCAGAAGACATTTTGTTCAGGACTGAACTGGAGTATCTATAGAACTAAGGAAACTCGAAAATGGCCACTGGGGTTAGAAATTACCTTAAGAGAGAGAGGAAGGCTTAATATAGCTTATTCAAAACCAGAAAGTGGGACTTTGGGTGGTGAAAAGTTTTAAGCAAAGATGAGTGTGGGGTTAGGCAAATGAAGAGGGAAGAAGGTTTAACCAAACTTAAGGTTGTATGAAAAAGCCTTATAGAAATTTGATGAGTTTTAAACCAATTTTAGAAGCATATTTTTTAAAAAGGGAGTTAGCCGTGAGATATCCTGCATCTCTAGAGTGCTGTCTCTGAGACCCAAGGAGTGCTTTAAAAAACCCAGTGACAAATATGAGACACCTGTTTATGAGCTGTCTGTTTGTCAGAGCAACTCCAATGTCCCCTAAAACAATACAGGTTCTCATCACTCCTCTTGATTTTCCATCAAAACTTGTTGATAAGACCCTATTGCTGAAGATATTGCATGCTTTGGTTACAAGATATAAAGAAATCAAGCTGGAGGTGATATGGAAAATTCTCCCTGCTGGCTAACTTTCATAAGGAATGGAGCTGTTATACATGCTGTTAGGAGAAAGGGCATCAATTGCTTACCCAACTCTGAACCCTACAATCTGTAACACCAACCTGTCAGGCAAGATGTGCCTACTGGTACAAAAGTGGCTTGACTGCTGTGAGGATAATGCACCATAGATCTGAGCCCTGTTCACAGAAGAGATCGATTCCTGTTATTGTAAACCCAGTCAAAAACTCATGGCTGGGAAGATCTCCAAGCATAAGATTCAACTTAGCTAAAATGTCATGGCATTAATCCTACTTTCTAAATGTTTATGTTTGTACTCAGATAGAAATGGACTAGCAGCTTTAATCTGAGAATTGGTTTACAATGAATGGTGGTGAACGGAGAGATGTTCAATTTGCTAAGAATAACTGTTTAATGTTAAGCCTTTAACAAGGCATTTTTATCATCCACTGGAAGGCTCAGTGAACATCATGGAAGAGGAGGCAGCAAGAGTATAAGAACCAGAAGATGTGGAAAGAGGTTATGAAATGCTGTCTTCTGAGCATGGAGCAGCCAATGCACTCATGACCTCATAGCAATAATGACAGGCTGCAATACACCTAAAAAAAAAAACCAAGCCTGTCATGAACCATAGAGGAAGGCTTCCTAACCTTCACTGGTGAACTATTGGCTAACAATTGGTTCTGAGAGAGGGGAAATAAATCTTCGTGTCCAGTTGGATTCCCAATGAGAGGCCCGCCAGGTTCCACTAGATAGTTCTAACTCATAGTCACATAGTGGTTGGATCTGGCAGGTCTCACAAAACATGCACACAACAACAACAACAACAACAAAATCTATGAATTCAAGGATGAAACTTGTAGGGAAGAGGGAAGTGTAACAGAGGTAGGAGGGCGATTTAGGGACGTGTGATAATCAGAATGCATGATATACATACCTGAAAGTTGTAGAAATAAATCTCTGTAAAATTTTAAAAATAAAGTTTCAATTTTTTTCTGGTATAAATGTGATTTTAATTACAGTTGAACAAAAATATCCCAGTGAGATATTTTACCAAAACATTCTCAGTACAGATAAGGACACTATATTTAAAAACGCATTTCTATCAAAACATCTCATAATTATCTAGTTGCCTAGAGGTGAATTAGTAATATAAAGATTGATTTAGATAAGCATGAAGGTAATTATGTGCCCTTTTGAGAGTTAAAATTATTCACTTAATCTGAGTCATGATATATGGGCAGTTTATTATCATAGATAACACCAGGCTTTATCAACATATATCACAAAATAGAGATGCAATATTTATAGATCAATGATATGTAGAGGTATTTTTTACCAGTAGATATATCTAAAAGTCAATGAAAATGACTCTAAAATTGTTCCAATTATTATTTTTAATGGTGCAATTCTTTCTTTAAACCAATGTTTATGAGACACTCCAATGAAGAATAAAGATGAAGGGTGTTGATTATAGCAAAGATGGTGTGGTGAGTTCAAAAACTGATTTCTTAGCTTATTTGCACCGTTAAGTGGTCACAAGTCACCTGTTAAACACAGAATTTTTAGGATGGCAGGCAGACTCTGGTGATTTTATTTTGTTCTAACAATTATACTTAACTTGAGGCTCTCCACTGGGCCAAGAATTAGAAGGAGTAATAGAAAGCAGCCTAAATAGGGTTATTTGATTGTCTAGAGTTTAACTTCTTGAGTTCTTTGTATATATTGGATATTAGCCCTCTATCAGATGTAGGATTGGTAAAGATCTTTTCCCAATCTGTTGGTTGCCTTTTTGTCCTATTGACAGTGTCCTTTGCCTTACAGAAGCGTTGCAATTTTATGAGGTCCCATTTGTTGATTCTTAATCTTAGAGCATAAGTCATTGGTATTTTTTCCAGGAAATTTTCCCCTGTGCCCATGTATTCGAGGCTCTCCCCGGCTTTCTCTTCTATTAGTCAGTGTATCTGGTTTTATGTGGAGGTCCTTGATCCACTTAGACTTGAGTTTTGTACAAGGAGATAAGAATGGATTGATTTGCATTCTTCTACATGCTGAGTGCTAGTTGAACCAGCACCATTTGTTGAAAATGCTGTCTGTCTTTTTTCCACTGGATGCTTTTAGCTCCTCTATCAAAGATCAAATGACCATAAGTGTGTGGGTTCATTTCTGAGTCTACAGTTCTATTCCATTGATCTTCCTGCTTCTCTCTGTACCAATACCATGCAGGTTTTATCACTATTGCTCTGCAGTAGAGTTTGAGGTCAGGGATGGTGATTCTCCCAGAATTTCTTCTATTGTTGAGAATAGTTTTTGCTATCCTGGGTTTTCTGCTATTCCAAATGCATTTGCAAATTGCTCTTTCTAACTCTATGAAGAATTGAGCTGGAATTTTGAATTCTCAACTCAGAAAACTCGAATGATCTAGAAGCACCTAAAGAAATGTTCAACATCCTTAGTCATCACGAAAATGCAAATCAAAACAACCCTAAGATTCCATCTCACACCAGTCAGAATGGCTAAGATCAAAATCTCAGGTGACAGCAGATGCTGGCGAGGATGTGGAGAAAGAGGAATACTCCTTCATTGTTGGTGGCATTGCAAGTTGGTACAACCACTCTGGAAATCAGTATGGCGGACCCTCAGAAAAATGGGCATAATACTACCTGAGGACCCAGCTATACCACTCCTGGGCATATACCCAGAAGATGCCCCAACATGTAATAAAGACACATGCTCCACTATGTTCATAGCAGCCATATTTATAATAGCCAGAAGCTGGAAAAAACCACAGATGTCTTTCTACAGAGGAATGGATACATAAAATGTGGTACATTTACAAAATGGAGTACTACTCAGCTATTAAAAAGCAATGACTTCATGAAATTCTTAGGCAAATGGATGGAACTAGAAGATATCATCCTGGGTGAGGTAACCCAATCACAAAAGAACACACATGGTATGCACTCACTGATAAGTGGATATTAGTCCCAAAGCTCAGAATATCAAAGATACAATTCACAGACCACATGAAGCTCAAGAAGAAGTAAAACCAAAGTGTGGGTGCTTCAGTCCTTCTTAGAAGCGGGAACAAAATACTCATGGGAGCAAATATGGTGACAAAATGTGGAGCAGAGACTGAAGGAAAGGCTATCCAGAGATTGTCCCACCTGGGGCTCCATCCTGTATACAAACACTAAACCAAGACACTACTGTGAATGCCAAGAAGTGCATGCTGAAAGGAGCCTGATATAGCTGTCTCCTGAGAGGCTGTGCTGTGTAGCCTGCCATATACAGAGGCGGATAGTCACAGCCAACCATTGGACTGAGGACGGAGTCCCCAATGGAGGAGTTAAGGGAAGGATTGAAGGAGCTGAAGGCATTTGCAACCCCATAGGAAGAACAACAAATCAAACAACCATAGCTTCCAGAGACTAAACCACCAACCTAAGAGTTTACATGGAGGGGCCCATGGCTCCAGCTTCATATGTACCAGAGGATTACCTTGTCGGACATCAATGGGAGAAGAGGCCCTTGGTCCTGTGAAAGCTTGATGCCCCAGTGTAGGGGAATCCGAGGGCAGGGAGGTAGGAGTGGGTGGGTGGGTGGGAGTACACCCTCATAGAAGCAGGGGAGAGGGGATGGGATAGGGGGTTTCTGGTGGGGATATCGGGAAAAGGAATAACATTTGAAATGTAAATAAATAAAATATCCAATAAAAAAAGAGACCAAAAACAAAAAACAAAAAACAAACAAAACAAAACAAAAATCAAAAAACAGAAGAAAGCGACCTGAACTTCAAACCACATTTTTTTAACTGTCCCTGTAATCCATGAAGGATATCTAATTGCTTAAAAGGAATTCATAGTTCATAATTAGGCATTATTGAGATTTCCTTGTTGTATCTCTGACTCACATTTGACAGATTTGACATTATATAAAGTTGACACTTCTAACAAATTTGTACACTTTAGAATGTTTTTTTTTTCTTTTTCTTCATTTCACAATTTATTTTCCTTTTCTTTTGTCTCATGTAGTGTTGGAAATTCTCTTTAGACTTGTGTGTTTGGATGTCCTGACCTGAAGACCCTTTATATAGCAGGGGGACTATTTTGAGAAATGCAAAGAACCATAAAATTGATAGAAGTGTTGCTCTGAGTGTTGCTGATGATGCATAATGCCTGCCCTATTCTACTCGTGTCTTCTAGTGGCCACAGGTAAACTAAAGTCAGAAACGGTCTAAGGCACACTACAAGGAGGATAGATGTAGAGGGGACAATGAAGATCCCAGAAGTTTTAGATATGCCTTTTTTGTCTAACCATTTTATCATTTAAGTGCCTGATATTAATTTTTAAAGCTACGTTTATCTAAAATATGCCATATTTCATACTGTACTAAGAACCGTTCTATAGTCACTGTGCATCTATACCTTCTTATAGACTTGCAAAATATTACTGTTCTTTCACTTTACTATGAGGAGTATTATATCTAAGTAGTATTATAGCTTGCTATTACTATCAAACCACAGACCAAGGTAATTATAAAACCATATTCATAATCAATATTATGTAGTTTTCCACTCTTCCTCTGAGTGGCATTATTTCCAATTCACTCAGTGTTCTCTGCTATGATTTTTTGAAAATTCCATTTTCAAGTGTTCTGTTTTGAACATTCTGTTAGGTTGATTCAGCCTGCCTCCTAAAATTTGTCATTTGACTTGTAGAAATCTCTATTGTCACTGAATTGTATGAACAAAAGAATAAATTATTTGTGTTTGGTGAGAAGCATTAAGTAATTTATTATTTTTATTTAAAGATTTGTTTTATGTTTAATTGCGTGTAGGTGTATGTAGCTATGTGCTTATGAGGTCAGAAGTTCTGGATCTCTCAGGTGCTGGAGAAATGGGCTGGAAACTCAGATCCTCTACACGTACAGTGATTGGTCTAAATAACTGAGCTGTCTCTCCAGCCCCCAATAAGCAGTTTACAATGACAAATGTGCAATCTTTGAGAACATAAAGAGAATCTTAATTCATGCAACGAATAACACTATGAGTAATCTAAGAGTTCTCCACTTAGTAAAGTTAACATTTGGAGGGAGCAGTTTAGGTTTTACAGTTGGTAACCTCTGTGTGCTAACCACTGTTTTAATATGGTACAAGTCTTTAAATGTTCATGATTCACCTCCAGTGACATTCTTCCTCCAACACAGGCCATACCTCCAAAACTTCCTCAAATAGTGCCAACACTGGAGAACAGTATTCAAATGCCAGAGCTTATGGGCAACATTATCATTCAAGCCACTAAGGCATGTCATATTTGAAGTATCCATCAAAAAGTTTACTTTAGCTGTAATGTGAATGGGGGGGGTATTACAATGGGAGATGAAAATAAAAATTAACTAGGAAAAGAATACAATTTTTCATATGGAAGGAGTAAGTAATAGGCGAAGTGAACAACCAAATACAGTTCCTAGAGTGTTTTTTTGTAGTTTTCCTAAGTTTATTTGTGGTTCCTTTGCACTTTTTCTTGTCTTCTGAATCTTGGACTGACCCCATTTTTCCAGAATGCCTTTTGCTCACAAGAAATTTTCATAAGTCTCAAGTTTAAAATATTCACCATTATTCTAAAACAGAAACAGGTGAAAAAACCTACTTCACAGAGTCCTAGAAGCACCAAAGGGAAAGGAGCTGAAGGACAAAGGAGATTTCCAGGGCAAATCCATAATGTCTCACTTCCTACAAGTAGCCCCCACTTCGTAATAATGCCATCATATTATGAATAAATGAATAGACTAATCATTTACATTATATGATGCAATCTCCTTCCAGTGACTGAACCCATCAGTTGAGGACTAACCCCTCAACACAGAGCTTTGGAGGGGAAGACATCATGTCCAAACTGGGATATTTATGTTACATGTTATGGTCACAACTTTAAATAGCTACTGTTAGTTATTTAATGTAAGTGGTTAGGAACATCAAACAATGTGGATGACTAGAAAATCTCTATTGAGAGAGTCTGTAAAACAGTGTGCCTTACTGGAGTGTGATCAGTATTAGTAGCATCATCCCACATTGAGAGTTACTATTTTATGCTATCAAGCCTAAGATTTATTATAGATAGTTAAATGATCTCATTTATACTATGTATTGAGATAGTTCCTGAAAAAATATGCCTTCAAAACATAATATCTTTGACTTATTTTATTATACTTGTGTTCCAACCCAATTCAAAGTCATGTCTATAAAGGTTGGCATTTAGTCAGCTAAACATCTGAATATTTCGTTATTCTTAGGAGGAAGTCAAAAGACTAATTTCCCTAACTAGTAATTACAGGTGCAGGTTTTGTTTATAGTCTTCCAAAAGGAAGTGTCTCAGTGAAGAAGAAATTAAATGACAGTGTTAGAAAGGATATTTGAATACTCTTTTTTTTTAAATCCTGCTTTAAAATCCATCTTTCTTAAGAAGTGAGATTAAATTATGGGATGTCTTCTTAATAGTAGCTTAAGGGGCTGGAAGGAACCAAAAGGAAAGAAATTGTCCAAACATAGTCATTAGGTTATCTTAAGTATTATTCAATAAGATGGAAGCAGGTAAAAATCTATGCAGAGAAGAATAAATAAAACAACTAAGGATAAAATAATTGCATGCTCTAGTCATCCACTAGAGACAAGCAGAATTTGCCTGTAGGTCTTTTACTTACTTATGTTTGAAAAGAACTTTAACTGAAATTTATTTATATTTTTTGTTATTGTCAAAGATTATTTCCAAGCATACAATTGGATAATGTGTCTCTTGAGGAGTCTTAACACTAATGAACCATATAATTTGAAGGCCTCTTAGACCTCCAGTGTGGACACAAAGGGGACCTTGTCTTCAGATAACAATTATTCATAGGAATAGTTGGTGGCAAGAAGAGTTTTACATACCTATCTTATTTAGCTGATTCAGAATTTTATAAATTTTACTATTAATCTGTGAAACTTTTCATATAAAATTGAAGGCTTTTGCTTTATTTATTTTTATCTTATGTGTATCAGTGTTTTGCCTACATGTATAGAAGTGCACGGTTTTTAAGCCTGAAGAGGCTAGAAGAAGGCACCAAATCCCATGAAAATGGATTAACATACAGTTAAGTATGTGAACTGCCATTTGGATGCTGAGAACTGATCTGAGATCATCTACAAGAGCAGCAAGTTCTCTTAAGAGTTGAACCATCTCATTTATATGAGTACACTGTAGCTGTCTTCAGACATACCAGGAGAGGGCATCCAATGGCATTACAAATGGTTATGAGACACCATGTGGTTGCTGAGAATTGAACTCAGGACCTCTGGGAGAGCAGTCGGTGCTCTTAATCACTCAATGCACCAGTGTAGGGTAATGCCAGGACAGGGAGACAGGAGTGGGTGGGTGAGTGGGGAAGCACCCTCATAGAAGCAGGGAGAGGAAAGATGGGATAGGGGGTTTCTGGAGTGGAAACTGGAAAAGGGGATAACATTTGAAATGTAAATAAATAAAATATCCAATAAAAAAAGGGGGTATCGATACAATGATAGCAATCTCCCCCTAAAAAAAGAGTTGAACCATCTCTCAGCCCTAGAACCTCTTTTTGTTGGCTTTAATTTCCTTTCTCTATTTCTTGACATTCTATCATGCTTTGCTGACTATGTAGCTCCCATGAAACCACCTCTAAAAAGGTCAAATTCTTTCTGGCTATAGCAGATCATCAACTGATGCTTTGGAGAAGTAAACATGCAATGTTTACTGTAAATTAAGCAGAGTCTGGAAAGCTGTTTCTGCAGGCACTCGATAGTAAGTGTATTTGGCTTCATCAATGGTATGATCTGCCACAGATATTCTGTGCTTTCCATTCTCATTCAAAAGGCATAGTATTTAAACAAATAGGTGTTGTTTAGTCCAGTGAAACTTCATTTATAAATCCTCAAGCCATCTGATAGAATTTTGATATTACAAATACCAGCCTGTAAATGTGAAAATAATTTTTAGCATGTAAGATATATAAAAAATAATAATAGGAAAAATAGGCCAAATTTGAAATATCAACTATGGTTTGCTCATCCAGGTTAAGTGTTGCAAAATTTAAGTCTTCCCATAGTGTTGTAAGAAAGCTAAACCTCCACCATTGTATACCTAATGTAATCACAAAGCAGCAATATGACATATGGATAGAGAGAAGGCTGATTAAAGTGGTTCTAGAAACTGACTATATTGTCCCACATTTAATTGTATGTTCTGATGCATATAATATACTTTATATTAGTTTATGATTGACAAAATTCCAGCCTCCAAACAAAATACCTTTCAGGAAACCATTTTTAAGTTTTTAAAGCATTACTATCTATACATATTCATAGTGTACAACATGATGATTTTGTTGTATGTAGAATTTAACAAACAATATAAAGTACTTAATATTTCCATCTGATTTTTTAAATTTCTACTTCCATAAAATTTTGTACGTTTATGAAGTACTGAGTGAACAGTGTGTTTATAAATATGTACTATTCAAATCAGGATAAATTAAAATTCCATCTTCTTGTGGTTTTTGTTCACTGGGTCATAGCTTACAATGCTGTTCTTTGGAAGACATTTATCAAAAGTAGCATATCTTCAAATTGTTCTAGAAACACCTGGAAAACTTGTTAAAACATAAGCTGCTGGGCACACCCACAGAGTTATAAGTTTCATGGAGTTGGGAAAGGGCTCAAGGATTTCTGTTTCTGTCATTTAGTGAGATATAATTCATACGCACAAGTTTCACCATTTACAGTGTTCTTTAGTTTTCAGTGTCTTTATAGAATCGTACAACCATCATCCAATCAGATGAAGTCCAGAACAGTATCGTTGGTCTCAAATAGAAAATGTAACCGATTCACATTCACTTGCAGTTTGTCCCTTCTCTCTAGCTCTTAACGATCACTGACTGATTTTTTCACATCTATAGATTTTCTTATTTGGGGTTTCTTATATAAATTGAATCATGTTAGATGGCTTTTTTGTCTACCTTCTTTCATTTGATTATCAAAAGTCATCTCATGTTCATTTGTTTTGTAACATTTACTGTCATTCTTTTTATGACCAAATACTGTTCTGTTTCATATCTATACTACAATTTATTTATTCATTCATTGCCTGACAGACTATTACATTGTCCAGCTATTATGAATACTATTTACATGAACATTCTAAGTTTTGGTATGAATATGTGTTTTCAACACTTTTAGGTATGTACCTAGGCATGGAATGTTGGGATAATATGTTAGGTCTGTATTTCAGTTTTGGAGAAACCAGCAATGTCTTCTAGAAGCAGCTGTACTATTTTGTCTTTACACTTGCAGAGAATAAGAATCCCAACTTTTCCATATCTTCATTAATACCTGTTATTGCCTGCTTATTGGCCTATCATCTTAGTGGATAAATACTAGTATTTTACTGTGGGTTTGATTTGTATTTGACTAGAGAAGTGTGAGGAAGGGGAAAAGAAGAGAAAGAGATTAATGTAAAGTCAGAGGGGCTAGGCCAGGATCAGACAACATTCAAATAGCAGGTCTTATTTAAAAACCTTGTGATTTGAGTGAGATAAGGAGATATTGTGGAGTTTATGAAGATTGAGAATGAACTCATGTTAACAAGATCACTCAGGCTCAGATTTAGATGATCAATGGTTGAAAACACAAGAATTGCAAGCAGGAAAATCCATGACTGTGGATGACATGTGATGCTCATGTTTTTCCCTTAAAATATCACATCTAATTAGGTAACACTAAGCACACTATTAAAAAGATATCACATTCCCTTAGATAATAATCCTTTAAGGTCATATGTTCTTACACTTTTAACTTGCTAATGATTTTACAGATGAAAATTATAACAATGTTATAAGATTTTTGATGTCTAATTTTTATCTAGAAGAGGTGTAGTATATATACCTTTCATGTTCTGTCTTCACTATTTTTTACTTTTAAAATTTAGCTTTTATGTATCTGAACATTATAAATAAAATGTAGGATTCATCCTACTTTAGTGCTATAGTCAAACATTAAAAATAATACGTATGAAAATGTATTCCAGAAAGTATCAAAATTATATTCAAGAAGAAATTTTGAGATGCTATCCTTGGAGACCCTGTTTTGATTGTTTACTGTTGTGTTCTCAATGCATAGTTCTTAGAGCATAAATATTTATTGACTGTCAAAATGCTATTAGTCAGTTGTATTTGGTATATGTTTATCTGAATTATTTTATTTCCATTCTAAAGCACTATGTGAGCAAACAAGCTCTAATGAAAGGGCTTAGGAAGGAAAGAACAGTACTATAAATTAAAAAACGAACATGCACACAAAGAAAGTATGGTTCCTTCTTACTCTTGGAGACTAAACAATATTAAGTTCTCCTACAGAATTCAGTTTAAAAGAAGCACATTCATACTGTCCACCAGAAATAGTCCTCAAAGAATGATTAGAAACTCAACAGCATATAAGATTAATATTGGTCCCACCAAGCAAGAACGAAACACACCATCTAAATTAAAGTCAATTAAGCAAGTTTTATTTATTATACATAGGACTGATTCTCCAAAGCAGAATTTGAAAGACCACTGTATTCTGTTCAGAAACTTTTCCCCTGTGCCCATGTATTCGAGAGTTTTCCCTACTTTCTCTTCTATTAGATTCAGTGTATCTGGTTTTATGTGGAGGTCCTTGATCCACTTGGGTTTGAGCTTTGTACAGAGAGATCAGAATGGATCAATTTCCATTCTTCTACATGTTGACCACCAGTTGAAGCAGCACCATTTGTTGAAAATGCTGTCTTTTTTCCACTGGATGGATTTAGCTCCTTTGTCAAAGATCAAGTGACCAAAGGTATGTGGGTTTATTTCTGGGTCTTTAATTCTATTCCGTTGATCAACCTGCCTGTCACTGTACCAGTACCATGCAGTTTTTATCACTACTGCTCTGTAGTACAGCTTGAGGTCAGGGATGCTGATTCCCCCAGAAGTCTTTTTATTGTTGAGAATAGTCTTTGCTCTACTGAGTCTTTTGCTATACCAAATGAATTTGAGAATTCGTCTTTCTAACTCTATGAAGAATTGAGTTGGAATTTTTGATGAGGATTGCATTGAATTTGTAGATTGCTTTTGGCCATTTTTACTATATTAATCCTGCCAATCCACCTGAGGACCCAGATATACCACTCCTGGGCATATACCGAGAAGATGTTCCAACATGTAATGAGGACACATGCTATACTATGTTCGTAGCAGCCATATTTATAATAGCCAGAAGCTGGAAACAACCCAGATGACTCTCAACAAAGGAATGGATACACAAAATGTGGTACATTTACACAATGGAATATTACTCAGCTATTAAAAACAATGACTTCATGAAATTCGCAAGCAAATGGATGGAAATTGAAAATATCATCCTGGATGAGGTAACTCAGTCACAAAAGAACAAACACGGTATGTACTCACTGATGAGTAAATATTAGCCTAAAAGCTTGGAATACCCAAGATTCAATTCACAGACCATATGAAGTCTAAGAAGAAGTAAGACCAAAATGTGGATGTTTCAGTGTTTCTTAGAAGGGTGAACAAACACTGATAAGTGAATATTAGCCGAAATGTTTGGAATACCCAAGTTTCACTTTACAGCAACCACTGGACTGAGAGTGAGGTCCCAGATGGAGAAGTTGGAAAAGGGACTGAAGGAGCTGAGGGAGTCTGCAACCCCATGGACAGAGCAACAGTGTCAACTGGCCTGACCCCCCGGGTCCTCATAGAGGCTGGACCACCAACCAAAGAATACACATGGAGGGACCCATGGTTCGGACCACATTTGTGGCAGAGGAGGGCCTTGTTGGTCATCAGGGGGAGGAGAGGCCCCAGTAAAGGGGAATGTCAAAGTGGGGTATATATGAGTGGGTGGGCTAGTGGGTGGGAGGTGGAATTCCCTCTTAGAGTTGGGGGAGGGGGAAGGGATAGGTGGTTTCCAAAGAGGAGACCTAGAAAGGGGGAAACATTGGAAATGTAAATAAAGTGTCAAAAAATTTTAAAAAATCATAAAAACCAAAAAAAAAAAAAAGGTGAACAAAATACTCACAGGAGGAAATATGGAGACAACGTGTGGAGCAGAAGGAAAGGCCATCCAGAGACCATCCCACCTGGGGATATATCCCATATATAGTCACCAAACCCAGACGTTATTGTGGATTCTGGGAAATACTTGCTTATGGAAGCAAGATATGCTGTCTCCCAAGAGGTTCAGGCAGAGCCTGACAAATACAGAGACAGATGCTCATAGCCAACCATTGGACTGAGTGTGGGGTCCTGGATGGAGAAGTTGCAGAAGGGATTGAAGGAGCTGAGGGGATTTGCAGCTCAATGGAGGGAGCAACAGTGTCAACTGGCCTGACCTCCCACCCCCACCCAGAGCTCCTGGAGACTGCACCACCAACCAAAGAATACACATGGAGGGACCCATGGTGCTGGCCACATATGTGGCCGAGGAAGGCCTTGTTGGACATCAGTAGGAGGAGAGGCCCTTGGGCCTGAGGGTGTTCATGGCCTAGTGTAGGGGAATGCTAGGGAGGGAACACAGGAGTGGGTGGGTGTGGAGCACCCTCATAGAGGCAGGGGTAGAGGGGAGGGGATAGGGGGTTTCTGAAGGGGAGACCTGGAAAGGGGAAAACATTTGAAATGTAAATAAAGTAAATATCAAAAGAAGAGAAAAGAAAGAAAAAAAAAAAAAAAGAAAGACCAGTGTGAGTAAATTTTTAGGCCACTTTTTATATGGAAAAAGTTTAAACTGGTAGTTTTCAAAGGCATTTGATGATGTAAGGATTTAGCAAGAAAATGTTCTTATAGAAAGGGAAATCATAGGAAATTATTTGACAGATCATTGTCGCAGAACATCTTATTTCAACAGAGTAGAATACATCTGAGGTGTGAGCCAAACACCATAGAGTAGGGAGTGGGTCAAATTTCAGAGACAGGTTAAAGCATGGTCAAGTTGAATTTTGCAGCAAACAGAAACAAACTTATTTTGACATTTTAACAAAATGGCTTTTAACTTTAAAATAAAGTTAGGATGGTCCATCGTAGCCATAAGGACAGTCCATCATAGCCATATAATCTCAGCCAAAAGCAAAAATATGTATAATTCTTCTTTGTATCATATAAAAGGATTGTATTCTGGCTAGTTTTGTGTCAACTTAACACAAGATGGAGTCATCTAAAAGGAGGGGTCCTCATTGAGAAAATAAATGGCTTAATATAAGATACAGCAGTATGGCATCATTTTAATTAGTGAATGGTGGGAACGGTCACAGCCCACTGTGGCTAGGACCATCCCTGCACTAGTGGTCCTGGGTTCTATTTGTAGCCCCATGGAGGGAGCAAGAGCGTCAATGGGCCTGAACCCTCCCTGGTCGTCCTGGAGTTCGAACCACCAACCAAAGAATACACATCTATTGACCCATGATTCGGACCACATATGTGGCAGAGGAATCACCTCGATGGCCATCAGGGAGAAAGGAGAGGCCCTTGGGCCTGAGGGTGCTAGAGGCCCCAGTAAAGGGGAATGTCAAGGTGGGAATATGGGGATGGGTGGGCGGGTAGTTGGGAGGAGGAATTCCCTCACAGAGGCGGGGAGGGGGAGGGGACACGGGGTTTCCAAAGAGGAGACCCGGAAAAGGGGAAACATTGGAAATGTAAATAAAGTATCAAAAATAAATAAATGAATAAATTAAAAAAAAAAAAAGAAAGAAATCAGGCTGAGCAAGCCATGGGAAGCAAGCCAGTAAGCAGCACCATCCTCCCCTCATGACCTCTGCATCAGCTCCTGCCTCCAGGTTACTGCCCTGTTTGAGTTCCTGCTCTTACTTCCTTTGATGAGGAACAGATGAATAGTAATGTGAATCTGTAAGATAAATAATCCCTTTCCTCCCCGACTTGGTTTTGGTCATCATAACAACACTAACCCTAAGACGGGTGGCTTTCTTGGAAGATGTTTTATACTTTACTATGAGTCTAATGGAAAATGCTATTGAAAACCACAAGTCAGATTCTAACGATATTTACTGCAGTGATAAGGAATCTGTAGTTTGTGATTTAGATAGCCACTTTGACCATGATGACATAAAAATATAACCCAAAGATTTTAATCTTGCACAGGAAATTTTGGTTTGGTACAAACATTCTAATGATTACTTTATAAAGCATAGATAAGTCATGAAAAAGCACAGTCTTCTGTCTAAATATGAGAGATACATCTTTTTGTCAGAAGTATTGATAACATAGACACCTCTTCACAACCTCTCCAACAATATTTACTTAAATGATGCTTTATTACAAATTCTGGCTAGATCAGGTTCTACTATGACTGCCTTATAGTTTTACTATATAAGATTATTAACTATTTCATGTTTAACTTAATTAAAAAGGAAGATTTACTTTATGATAGTTTGAGCTACTGTTTGTATAGTTGTTAATAACATTGTCCCTACATGACCAATAGTGACATTCTTTTTTATGAAGTGGCATCACAACTGATATTGTGTGTGATGCTAAAACAGTAGAAGTGGCTGGTCATCAGACAAAAGTAAGTAAATACCTCCTGCCCTATTATTTCAAATGACTTATAAATACTCTAGATTTTAAGTATATTTAATGAAAATTGATTGATGTGTGTCACTGAGAATGGCAACAACTTGAAGAATAAAGTTGAGATTTTTGTCTTACAAAACTTAATTTTATCTATTCATTAAAAAAATACTTAGTATCCTCTTATAAAGGAAAAGAACTCCAAATAATGAGACCTTTCCATCATGTCCAAACCATAAAACATAAGATCAGTTAATAGGTTGGAGAATAAAGAAGAAAAATCTGGGAGTATGAGTAAGGAACTGGAGGCAGGAAAAATAATAGGTAGAAAAGAAAAGTCTTATTAATATCCCTGACTGTCTATGCCAAAGACAACTGGACAATTTTTAACTGAGACAGGTTGATCGTACCAAAAACATGAAAAATACCACACACCACTGATTGCTAATCAAATGGGATTCACTTCTCAATGCCAGAATTTGCCTTGTAAGTACCATCTTAGGTTTGTTTTCTTGCCTTTGGTTTTTAGCATGTATGCACATAATTTTCCCATCTTTGCGGTATTTATTGCTTCAAATCCCCCCCTTTACCTGTAATGAATATCTGTTGACTTTGATGTTCACTGTAGTGATAAAGAGATTTACATGTGTTTGATGCATACTGCTCAAGCCTGTGATATCTAACAAGATGTTATTTGCTAATAAACAACAAAGAAGAAGTTCACAGATAAATAAATACCATGGTTGTTGATGAACTAGGATACAAAAAAAACGGTTGAATATATTCTCCATTACTTTGAGTACAAATATCAAAAATATACTATGTATTTTAAGCAGTCTCTTTTAGATATAAAATAACCATTATAATGATACTAATTCCAAAATTCCAAGCATACAAATTCTTTTAGAATTTCAAAATACTTTATGCAAGATTATTATAAATTACTAATATTCTATGCATTCATAAAAATATACATGCAGATAAGCACATATACATAGTTGATTTGTAGATTACATTAGATATATAGATAGACAGACAGACAGAAAGATGATATAAATTGTCTCTTGTATTAAGGAACAAGAAAAGAAAGATAATTATGTTTAAGTCACTAAAATTTTAATCATGTTTAGCACTTTTTTTTTGGTTCCTGGATGTTTTAATTCATGCTTTGTGTCCTCCAGAGTGGAGTTGCAAGTTGTGTGAAAGGCCTTACAACCAACATCTTCTTGTGTGAATTCTTTAAACAACACTTTCCAACATTGTAAATTAATACATTTAGGAGATGTACTGATAGCCCATGATAATCTCAACAGACTAAAAACATAGAATGCTTGTAATATGGGTCTAAAATCTCTCTTTAGAACACTTGGGTTTATTCTTCTTGGAGATCACTTTAGAAACTGTAAATATTCCTAAAATATTAAATAATTCTTATTCCTGAGTAAACTTAGATTAATCTTGACTTGCTGCCATATGAGGAACAATTCTAAGCTATTTTTACTGACATCACATAAAAGAGCAGTAATCTCTTGAGAGTCGTCTGCTTTGGGTATAGTATAGAATTCATTATGTTTGGACTAAGTGTACTTTTGATTCTCTCAAAAATCTCTCAAAATTGTGAAAAAGAGCAGCCATGTTTTATCTAAAGGAATATTCTCTACCAACATCTAAGATCTTCTTGTTGTCTCCCAACACATGATGTAGCATCTCACTCTTCTCTCAGTGTGCTACAGCTTGTTCTCTGAATATCCTTCTATCCATCACCTCAGTCACAAAGCACAGAAGTATATGTTTGCAGAAACTCCAATAAAACAATCTTTCCTTTGGGGTCACAAGTGACTCTTGAATACTTCTTTAAAGTTGCTGTGAATATATGAACTCAGTGTGCTAAAAACAAAACGTTCTTTATTTCTTAACTACTAACAGAGCTTGCTGTGAATATCAAATAACCGCTTTCAAATGTCTATTTCTTACCTTGCTAACCAACTTCGTATTCTGCTACTACCATGAAGATTTTTGTGTGCTTATATGTCTCACTAAATATTACTATGGGCATACCAATGACCTCAGTCGTGAGTACATTTGACACCAAAAGCAAGGAAACAAGCAAGCAAACAAACAAACAAACAAAAAAAACAGCTACATTTGTTAAAATGAGAGCATCACAGCAGAAACCCCATTTCTACCACCTACCAAGGGACTATGAAAAAGATGATTTTGAAATTGACTTTATGTGATGATAATTTAAAGTAAATGTTATTACTTTTAGTTCTACTTGAGACAAAATGCCTTATATACAGTCATATGATGGACTCCCAGAACAGCCTTGAATCAATCAACATAATGTCAAATAATATACCTGCAATTTTATAATTCTATCAGTATAAAACAATTTGAGTTTTGAATATTCAGCCATGGTGCATAACTGGTTGAGGAAAATCATTCAGAACTCCTAATGGACAATCCCTGTCATGTTTCTTCATGTACTGATATATTTAAGAGTCTTTGGTGCAGGTCTACCTCTATTTTATATTCTGGGTTATCTTGTATCAGCAACATATACAAAACTGTTCATGTTTCCTGTTATGACACATGTATAAAGTCCATATCTCAGAGCTGTATATGAAAGTGCCAAACATAATAACACAATAAAGGTCTGTTTTGACACTTATATGGATTTCGTGTTTGCTTCACGGCCCCTTGGCCACACATTCAAAAACATTGTAGTATTTTCTAACTAAAAGTCCAGAAGCAAAATCCACATGATCTGTCTAATATTTTGAGTACAATTCATACAATGCAGAAATATACCTTGCTTTTCAACATTTTGCATTTTACTGTGTACCTTGTATTTTTAGTGTTAAAATGCTATGTTCTTCAAATTCAAAATCTGCCTGAAGGTAAAGTAAGAGGTTTCTTTAGAAGGTTCTCTTAGTTTTCCAACAAATTTTTAAAAATATCACTTTTTCAGGACTTTTCTAGACTTCTTTGCAGCTTACAACAGGGCTATATACTTATTCTTGCATTTCCATAAGAATTATGTTAAATCTTATGATGACCCTAGTAGGCAAATTGTATTGTTGTCTTTGTTACAGATAATAACACCGAGACTCAGAGATGTAAAATGATGCTTTCAAAATTAGTACTAATATGGTCATATTTTGAATCTGGCAAATCTAACTTATGAGGTCACAGTTATTTTCTAGAATATTTAAAATTATGATGAAAGTAAAAACATGAGTCAGGGTCCTCAGATCTATTAGTGAGTCCCTACTATGTGTTATGAATCCTGCCAGACAACATCAACGATCTTCTTACTTTCTTTATCAGTCCTATTAATTAAAGAACAATGTTACTCTATTTTGTAAATATGGCTTTAAAAGTTAAGCTAATAAATGTTAAGATTAGAACAGTAAAAACCTTTTCATTACAAAGATGGTAAGGAAGAAATGCTAGCTATGGATTCCCACCTGCTCAGCTGGGCTAGGTGTTCATTCTGCGTACACTCTGTCTCTAGTCTCAAATAAAACATAATATGAAAAACATGGTTGCCTAAACTGTATTGGTTATTTAATTCTTTATTCCTTTTTGTTAGCATTTATTAATTGTACCGAATAATGGACTTCACTATTTCATACATGTATATAATATACTTTGATCAACTTCAATTCCCTGTTATATCCTACTCTTCACTCTTTCTGATGTTTCCATATGTTTGGATTGAGACAGCAAGACACTAAAGGGCTTTGTGCCAGGCAGAACATACACTTCTGTGTTTCTAATGTTTTCAACCCCCATTGAATCCATTTTAGCAGCATTCTGTCTTAAATTTTTCTTGGAAATTGAGTGACTGTTAGCATTTTGAAAGGCACTGATATGAATGCATATTATATCATAAGAATAGACAATTACAGAAAGAGTCTAAGATAAAGTACCTATACACAGGCTGTAATTGCAGCTGGTAATTAAACTGAAGTGTTTCATTTTCTCACTCAGCTCATCAGTGACACTAGAAAATAAACAATTTGGAATTGAAACCCTTGGGGGCAAACAATAGTAATTAATTGCATTTTCTAAAAGAAAAAAGTCTTCCCCAAACCTATTTGGGATGACCTCTTGAGTAACATACCCAGTGATTTACACTGTGAGCAGAGGGTAGGGTCCAGAACTAGACCTGATTGGACTTGAATATTCATGCCATATCCAGATTGATTTATATTTCAAACCCATTTCTTTTGTCAAAATTTATTGCCTCCTACAGTAAAAGTGAAGGCAGATTTATATTCTGAAACACTCACACCACACAATGAGATAATCAGCATGAAAAGACTTTACGGAGGTAGAAGCACACACTGTGGGGCTGTTACTAGTTTCTTCCAACCTGGAATCTCGTCAAGTATCAGGAACACTTTTTTTTAGATGTTTGGATGGTGAGATAAAAATCTTTGTGTATATAAACTCGAGTCCCCACCTCATGTATCTAGTAGATTAGAATCATACAGGACAGACTGTCTGCTTTGCCACTGTTCACTTGAACAGAAGAGAGTTGTGTTCAAGACTTGTGCACCTTTTCTTTGTCAGTTTTATCACATGGAACAGACTTCAGTTGCTTAACTCTGACTTATACTGTTTGGGTTGATGCCTGAACTGAAGTAAGTTTTATTTCTTTACCACATCACTTCCTTTTGTCAAGTGCTGTAGCACTAGTTTCCCTTCCTTGTTTTCTTATGATATGAACATGCCCACTGAATTAGATGGACATGGATAAGAGCCAAGGTCCTGTAATATACTGTGTATTATTTAGATTTTACCATTTGATAATCTTTAATGCTTTAAAATAATAATTGTTTGTTAAGCTTATGATTTTGCAAGAAGACTTTTGAGCCTGGAGTAGAATCTCTGTTATCTCAGGCTCATCAGATCTCAACAGATGTAACTTTAGCATTTTGCAAGTGGCATCCAGTTTGGATAGGTGTAGACTTCTCTGTTGCTTCCACTGGAATGGTGCTTTTTGGCTCCAAGCAATTTTTAAAAATTGTAGCTGGCATTTCAAAATGGTGATATGAGTAGGGAATCTAAACTCGGAAAGAGACACCTAATTCAAATGAACAAGCAACTTTGGCAACTCTGCTGCAAGACCATTGGTTACCTCCAGAGACAAATCTTCATATATAAAAAAGAGAAAAACCATGGAACCAAGAAGCATAAAAAATCAGGGACTGTTACCAAAATAATTGACTACATACACACATAATAAAATACAAGATCCTCAGGCCCAGTTTCAGTATTATTTTAGGAAATTAAATTACTATGAATAAATCAATGAAAACATTGTCTGACACTGGGGATAACAGATATTGACCTCCCCTTTTCTTTTATTGACTATATGAAGTTTAATTTTTTCTAAATTTTATTAAGACTGTAATCTTTCCTTTTAAAGGAATTCAATGAATTCTTAATAGAATAAAAAGTATAAGCAATATAAAACTAATCATTATAATGTTTAGGAATCTGCCAACTCTCTACCTATCCATTTGATAAAACAATCAGGACAAAAGCAAGATTTGCTACAATACAGGACAGGGTCTACTTCTACTAAGAATAACTAAACATTTTCAAATACTTTAGTACACTCTTTTTCTCAAGTGCACTAAAAAATAAATATTTGTTATTTATTAATCTGCATTTACATGAAATGCACACACACATATATATGTATAATAGACATCAAAGGAATGTAGTTCAGATGTTTTTCTTATGTACTTACAAGCACATAAACCATTTCCTTCTTTTTGTTATTGTTTTAAACAATTGTTTCTAATAATACTCCACCTCCACTAAGTAAGACAACTACAATAATAGTGGAATGTTTTGGCTACTATAACCTACTTTGGTTTCTCTCCATTCCTATGGACATTGTTATATTTAAAAAAAAAAAAACTATCATCTTGCATTCAAACAAACAAATTTAGCCTGTAGATCCTACACAAAGAATTGTGTTTGAGCTAGCTTGGTCATAAGACAAATACCGGCTTTGAACTATTGAACCAATGAAAAATTCCTGATTCAAGGCTGGCAATGACAAGGGCTTTCCCCACCCTAGGCTTCAGTGCCAGGGCAGTCATTATGTCACAATGAAGATACCTGGATTTATTTATCTATATTGTCAAATTTGATATGGGGTGAAGGACATCAAGACACCCACTCTATGTATATTGAGGTCAATTTCAAACAAGTCCAAGGCAGGGTTAGAGTAGGTCTTGAGGATTAATGGTCAGCACAGCCAAGGTAATGGGGCTCCCTCAAATGCTCAGTATATATTTGAGCCTTCAGAAGTTTTTCTCCTAGTCTTGGCAGCACTAAACACATTTGGAATCTTTTGTAATGAATTTTCTGTTCTACATCAGAGACAAGATGATTCCATGTGATTCTGAATCATTAGTATCGAGCATAGAAAATATCCAAAGGTATAAACTCATGAAGTAGATTTGCCTAATGCCAGGGTCCTTCATGTCTGACACAAACACATATTTGAAAAGTATTTTTATAGGACATCCTCTTGTGTTCTCCACAATGTTCACCCTGGTCCATATGATTTCAGGCTCTCTCTGTTGTTGAAGTATCCAGGGCAACTCTCCTTAGGACCTGAGAGTGTTCTTTCTTCCTGAGATTTCATTCTTTCTTCATTCACCTGCTCAGTATTTTTAACACTTGCAGGATTACTGATTACTACATATTACTCTCATAGTGGAGTTATAGATCATATCCTCCAGAAAACAGTTTTGACTCTCCTTTTTAAAAATTCCTTGTACCCATGGCCTTATACCTAGGTAGACCTCTATGACACTAGTCCAAGCACAGGAACTATAACTGAGTCATCTCTTAGTGCCCATCGCTTGTTAACACTTGGCACTGGACTGAGCTCAGACCAACACTAATTGAAAGCACCATGCTTCAGGAAGAGATGCACATCTGAGACAGACATATCTCGTAAAGGATCCGAGCTCTGCCATTTAATGGCTTAGACATGTTTCTTTATTACAATTAGTATGGTGATTAATACAAAGCAGGTATTTTAATACAAAAATAACCTCACTACAGCATATCTTCCAACTGACCTGTAAAATTTTTTCATTATCTGTTTGACATCAACATCTCTTTCTTCCTAAACAATTTCATGGCAACCTAAAGTCTCACAGATTGGTTTAGCTTAATGGTTGCATTTCAAATGTATTGATCATGAATATGTATTAATTTGTCAATAAGAGAGTTTCTATAAAGAGCTATATTTCTAAAAACAATATGTGGATATTTACAAAAAGTATTTCCATGAGAACTAAATAGTTGTTGAAACATTTATTTAACTCTTCTTTTATTTCCTTACAACCTAAGAATTAATCAGAGAAAATCTGTCCTAATACAACCCACCCATTGCATCAGGGGTCAGACTAGATGAGATCATAATGGGTCAGTTTCCAAAGTATTGATTATGGCTATTGAAGAGGCTAAGACATTTTAAAGTCAGCTTGACGTTATAATCGAATAATCAAAAGAGCCCTTAAATTGAATTCTACTTTGGCCTGATTGTCTTTAAAAGCTCTCTCTGATATTAATGCACGGATGTTCACATCTTTAATTTGGAATGAGGCCACTGACACAATAGAGGAGATGAGGTTCCATAATTTTCAAGTACACACATTCTTTTTTCTCATTGATCTGTAGATAATAGATCACTCCATTGGCTCCGCTGCAGCATTCGCATTAATCTGCCTAATTCAAATTGGCCAGTAAATGGAATACCTTGACCTGAAAATCACATAGATGAAGACTCTTAAAAATCCCAAGAATACTGGGTTCATTTTATTTATTATGTGAAATGTACAATTTCTTTATTTCTCTAAAATACTACTTTATAGGTCATTGAAATAGTATAGGGCACCATAAACACATATACCTACTTGTTCTGTCATGACTGATCAAACCTCTTTTATCTTTGCTGATTTTTTCACCAAAACCAAAACAAACCAAAACAAACAAACAAAAACAACATAACATTGGTCAATATGGATTAAGAAAAAGAACTGTCATTATAATATTGACAGTACTAAAATGACCATTTTTGGTCAACAACAGGAAGAGTGAATTTAACATGAATATGTTAATAAGGGACAAGGTGACATGATTTTAAAAGTAATACTGGTTGCCTCAAAATATATCATTCAAATAATAGCATACACACATGTATATATACATATAGTTGGATATGTGCAATTTTTAAATTATAAACATTTGTGTATATAGACAGTTTGTAAATGATCTTTGTAATTCAATTTCTTGGAAAGCAAATAATTGGTTATTTTACCTTAGAGTTTCTTAAGATTGAGGATTATGATTTGGTTTTGTATTTGAATCAATCCTTTCTTACTGGAAAAAAGATTCTAAACTAGGAAACGTTGTGCCATATCTGCATTACTTTCCCTAAACTGACTAATTCAAATGGATGAAATTTTACCATTGAAAATATTATAAGCTTAATAGAAGTGTTAACAGGATAATTACTGCTTCATGAACATTTATTATTTGTTATTTTAAAATGTAAAACATTTGCATAAAGTCATTTACATCTTGACCAAGGCAAATCTTATAAAGGCACACATTTAATTGGATCTGTCTTACAGTTTCAGAGATTTAGTCCATTATCATCCATGAATTACCTAAAGTTGAATCATAAATACTACATGAATACAACAAAATTTGCTGATCACTGTTTATAGCAAAAGTCTTTCCCTAAATATAAAGTTGTTAAATCTATTCAATTTAAAGGCAGACATAGGTTCACAGTTTACAAAGTACTTAGAATTAATAATTGTAGAAGTTTGACCACATTAAAAGTTATTAATATTTTTATTTTTTACAAAGCATGATAATAGCCATTGTAGGAGAGAAACTAAATCTTCAGTTTATTTGCATATCTTGAGTATATTAATTTATTATGTTGCCATACTTTATCTTAACCTAAATTCTGTTTCCATGCTAAATAAGTTGTTTGAACACAATAATCTTTGAATGATAAAAATGTTAAGGGAATCATATCAAATTTTATGGATTTATCTTTTGTCTTAGTTTGGGTTTTATTGCTGTGAAGAGACATGATGACCAAGGCAATTCTTATAAAACATGCATTTAATTGGGGCTGGCTTACAGTTTCAGAGGTTCAGTCTATTATCATCATGGTGAGAAACATGTCATCATACAGGCATACTTGGTGCTGGAGGAGCCAAGAGTTCTACATCTTGATCTGAAGGCAGCAGAAGGAGGAGACTCTTCCACAGGCAACCAGGAGGAGGTTTTGGATCACACTGGCTAGACTTGAGCATATATATGAGACCTCAAAGCCCCGCCTCCACAGTGACATACTTCCTCATTCCATAAGGCCAGACCTGCTAATAGTGTCGCTTCCCATTGGCCAAGCATATTCAAACCACCACACTTGTATTCAGAGATCCCACATTTTAACCTCTTCTGTAATTCCTACCATGATGATGCTGAAACTGAACTAGTACTTATTACACAATTATTTTGTTCACACCTTACTGTGCTAGAAGTACAATAACAAAAAGATGAATAAGGCATTATTCTTGTCCTCAGAAGAGAGGAGGGATACATAGCAAATGTAATATAGTACATAAGCACTACAACGGTAGTAAGAACTAAGTTGCTCAAAACAATTCAATGGGAGAGTTTTCTGGAAGTGTAAGCAATAAAAGATGCTTCACAGAAGTATTGTTGGAACTGAGAATTCAAGCAGCTGTATCAGGAGATCTCAAGGTCACCCTCAGAGTTCAGTGAGTCACCGGGGCACTTACTGGAGTCAAAAATATTTTCTGCTAGGAAGGTTATTACTGACTCAGTACTGAGGGGCTTGATTGGTATAGAATCATATAAACAACTTCTGCATAATACATATCAAAATTGAAAATCCAGTGTTCATCACAAAGCCTGTCGTTTGCTTAAATAGTTTAGGTGAAGAAGGCAGTCTTATTGAGATACCTCTTAATATTTAAGTTCCCAGACCTTTCTAAAGACAATGGTATGGTTCCACTAAATTTTTCTCTGCAAAAGAGAGTAAAATCTGTCTTGATAGAATTAATTTAAGATGTGAAAATATCAAAGAAGATACAGGGTTATGAGAATTGGTTCAAAAATGTTTCCTTCAGTGTGATATTTGAAATGTCAAATCCCAATTTCTGACACCTCAGATATTTGCTCACCCCTCTGAACAGGTGTCATCCTGTAGAGTTCAAACAGTATACGTACTAAATTTAAAATGCCTTACTTCAATCACCTGCATTATTTATGTAAATGTATATGCATATCAAGATATTGGTCTTGGCCCAGTGATTTATTTTCAGTGTGTCCAGTTATAGATCATAACAACTTTGAAGTTTTATAGTTCAAAGGTCTCTGTTTACAGTGCAATGGAGTGTTTAATGTCCTTAGTGGTAGTATATGTACTCTCAGGGATGACATTTCAGAACATAGTACATTCATAAAAGTGCTCAACACGAAACATCACTTTTGTCACCAGCACTTACTGCATTGCCTATACATCATGGGATTGTATTCTTCTTTCCCTGACCAGATTAACATATGCTTTTATGTCTATCAGATGTTATTCTTCTATATTACAAAGCTGAACTACCCCTGGATTTCACTAGGAAAAGGTGGAAACTGTAACAGTTATAAATATTTTATTATAGACTGCTATGTGCTAGCTGTTCATTATTGAATTTAGCTTTTCTGGAATGCTGATATTTCTCTACTGCTAACTTGAAGACAATCTCTGTTTCAGTAAATACTCTGATTGATGTTGATTTGTGAGTTCCATACATTTACTGAAGGCCAATATAGAATATATTAACCTCATTAATGTAATTTTGTACATTGTGTGTAAATAAATGAGGCTTTCAGTTTAGAAATTTAGCTACTGAAGTGTACTGCCCCTATTAGATTAATGGAACTTATTAATATAAGCTGAATATTTATAAATATGTTATCTCTGCGTTGCCTTTAGAAACATATCAAAGAATAAATACATTTTACTTATCTTTCCATTAATTTTTACTCTTAGAATGGTAATTTCAAATGTAAAATTTTAGTGTAAAATATGTTTCATTGCTTTGTCTTTTTTATTGATGATGATTTAGTACTCTGACCAAAAAGTTATGCCATATATTAGTGGCTTAAGACAATACAAAATATTATTTTACATTTTTGGAGGGCATAAGGCAAAAATTGGCTCTACTAGACTAAACCTCTAAACTTGGGCAGGGGTACCATTCTTCCTGGAGACTCTATAGAACAACCTGTTTTGTTACCTGTCTCACCATCAAGAGTGCCTCCGTTCCTTCCCTAAGTGACCCTTCCCTCTCTCATCAAAGACAACAGCATATAAAACCTTCCTATAAGTCTTTTCTTTTTTAGAGCTTCAACCATAACTTCCTGATTTTGACCCTCCTGCCTGCCACCTTTGAGCTCTGTGATTATGCTGGGCTTATGTGGATCATATAGGATTACATTGACATCGCAGTGCCTTTAATCAAAGCTTCAGTCCCTGAATGTAAAAGAACATAGTCACTGTTTCTAGAGACAAATATGTAATCATCCTTAGTTAGAAACACGTTAACCTACTACAAAATCTATACTGCTTTGCCTGACCATAAATAATGTGAGTTCTGAAATACAAATCACTAGTGTTCGACCAAAATTTGACATTTCAGATCTATTTCACAGACAACCTAATATATGACAAGTAATGTTTAAAATAAGAAACAATAAAAGCAAAATTGGCTCTGTGGGGATTTCTATTTTAGAAAGAGGAGGTATAAACTGATTAGTCAAAATATTAATAATGTTTTAAGTATATGGCGATAATGAATAAAAATAATTTAATGCTAATAGTAGAGCGTGATGGTTCATGTAACCTGAGAGATTTTATTTTGTCACTTAGAAGAATTGATCTCTCTGAAGAAGCAGTGTTAATGTGGTTTAATATCAGCCCCAAAGATATGCCTGTTAAAAAACAAACTAACACACAATACCCCCCAAAAGAAAATACAAACACACACACTTTCTGACTGGGATATCACAAGACTGGAATGAGCCTAACATAAATTCTTATATTAAGAAATCCAACCCCAACATACACAGTAAATTAAAACCAGAAATGGCACCAATGAGAAACTATAACTGACCTTTGAACAATGCTGATCCATTAATGGAGATGGTTCAGCAGTTATTAGCTTTTGGTGCTCTTCAATAGGATCAGTGGCTCACAACTGAGTGTAACTTCAGTTCTAGGCCATCAGATGCCTCCCCCCAACACTTGCTATCTTTTGATGTTTCCAGGCACTCCTGTTGCACATACATACAGGCAAAACTTTCATACATGTAAAATATAAAGAAGTCTTCAAAATATGTTTTCTGCTTCAGCAAACACTGTATAATAAAGTTCCCTTTAACCTCCCTCCTGTTATAATGATAACCCCTCTGATTTGGCTGCTCTGTTGTTTCATGAGTCACTTAATCTTAATAAAATGTAACTGTATTCAAATTTTTCCTTTATTATTTCCAAGTCATAATCTTTCTGACTATGATCTTATATCGAAATAAGATCTCCATAGACATGATTAAAGGAACTTGGGACGAAATCTTCCTGAATATATATCAGGAGGGCCCTAATTTAAACCATGAGTGTCACTGGGCAGTGGTGGTGTATGTCTTTAATCCCAGAACTGGGGAGTCAGAGAGGCAAAAAGATATTTGTGAGTGGGAGGACAGCCTAGTCTACCAAGGTATTTTCAGGGCAGCCACACAAAGAAACCCTATCTCAAATTATCATAAATAAATAGTGTTATTTTAAGAGATAGAACAAGTCATGTCATAGAGAAGCATGGAATGAAAGGCCACATGATTTGCCCATAAGAGAAGGAATGCCAGTTTGCCAGAAAGTTACCAGTGGCCTGGGGAGTGTTGTGGAAGAGATTCTTCTCCTTGTTCCCGAATAAATTAATCCTATAGGTACCATGATTTGAGACTTCTGGTCTCAACTCCTGTGAAAGAATAAGTTGCTGTTGTTTCAAATTACTTAGTGCATATTATTTTTATAGCAGCCCAGACACATAATTTTTGAATCAAGACTTATTTAAAATGAAAGTTCAAACTTCAGAGATATTTGAAGCACCATAGATGAAGATTCATTTTACTGACCAAATGATACAATGAGGTTGTAGGACTAGAACCCAAAACAAAGACTACTTATCTAAAGACAGTTTCAAAACTCTAGCTTAGACCAGATCTAGTAAAAAGTATCTGGAGTTTTACAGTAAACAGCTGTGATTTTATTCTGTATAAATAATTATGGTCTATGGAAAAGGGTGATTTTTTATATAACACTTTAATTTGTTCTTGTACATAATGATTCTAAACTATCAGAAGTAAGTAGTTGTGATACAATTGAATATTACACAAAATATGGAGTTTGTATTCTGGTACACTCAAAATTGTAACTTAGCTAAAGATTTTCTAAGAAATGTTGAACTCAAAGATATTGTCCTCCTCTTTTTCCTTCTTCTCTTCTTCCTCCTTCTCCTCCTCCTTCTCTTCTTCCACCAGCTACTGACCTTATTTTCTGTCTGCACTTATAGAATCTACGGTATTCAGATTCTCATATAGCACTGTATGATATGACTGATACACTCTCATGATCCCACAAGACAACTTTGCCTTACACTGAGAATAGAGACCAAAGAAAACTAGAAAATTCCATGGAAAACCATAAAAAAAAATTTTTGGTCACCAAAGGTATAAGTAAACTAACAGTAAAATGAGTAAGGCTAAGTTTCATGTCCCTGGTTAGCAGCTAATTTTGCTGCTAGAAAGTCATAAAATTTTATTAAAAGAATAAATAAATTAGAGCAGAAATAATAAAGGGCTTGTTCAAATCTTTAATATAGGTACTAATACTTGATAAAACTGTTTAAAATAAGAAACACTTAGTACAAAGGCAAGTCATTGCGAGCACTATACACATCGCTAAGACAAATATCTTCAGTAAGACAAAATTGAGGAATGTAGGGTTTTATTAAACATTATCCATAAATTCAGCCCCAAATACTTTACAGATTTCTAATTCTTTTATCATACTTTCCAGGTCTTAAGTCCCTAAAATCCTGCTTTTTCTCTCCATGTTTATGACAAAAGCGAAGCTGTAACTCAGTGTTCTTGTTTAAGATCATCTCCCCTGCCATTCAGGACAGCTGTCTTCAGGTTAGTATCATCCCCTGAGAATAGAACTTTTCTCTTCTACTTCTCTTTTCCCAACAGGGGAACCATGCACTTCAGGAAAAGGAAGTTCCTAAGAGTAACAATGTTCCATTCTGCTGATCACGGCTCTCCTAAAACCTTTCAATCATCTGTAGATGTGACACATTGTTTATTTGTATGCCCAGGAGCAGCCATTATTCAGGAACTCTTGACCCTTTAGATTTTTCTCCAAGACCTTAAAGGATGCTTCCAGATTAGTCATGGTCATGTGTTTCAGGGTTTGTCTCTTCTTTATTTCTTAGCTGCTTCGTACATAACTAGAATCTAGTCCATGTCCATTAATTAAATCAATCTTAGATTGTTCAATAGTTAGCTATTAATTTGCTTCCATAATAACTAAAATCCAGAATTTCTAGCCATTGCAACTCAGTTTTCTATGTTATCATGAGTAGCTCAGTTTGAGAGAGGTTGCTACTCTCTGTGTGTAGATCAGGGACTTGCCTCTTAAATCCCTACTCTCCAAGGTGAGATTACAAATGTTTCTAAATCCCCAACCTATGTCCACATTGGCTTAAGTAATCAAATATACCACCAAACCTACACTCCTTGTGGCGAAGTTAAGTATGTTCTCTAAAGAAAAATTGTGTGATTCTCCTCTCACATGATCAGTCTCAATAATTCTAACTTTATTTTTTAAACTTTAATTTTTATTTTATTTATTTTTTTCTTTTTTTTTATTGGATATTTTCTTTATTTAGATTTCAAATGTTATCTTCTTTCCTGGTTTGCCCCATGGAAACCACTTATCCCATCCCCCTCCCCCTGCTTCTATGAGGGTTCTCACCACCCACCCACCCACTCCCACCTCTCCACCCTCGAATTCCCCTACACTGTGGTGTACATCGAGCCTTCCGAGGACCAAGGGCCTCTCCTCCCATTGATGCCCAACAAGGCCATCCTCTGCTACATATGCGGCTGGAGAAATTCATCTTATGAGGAGGCAAAATCTAGGAAATCAGAAACTCAAGGTTCTGGATTACATGAGATGGTATTTAACAAACAAACAGCAAAAAACACCTACATAATCTTTCCTCTGTATCTGTCTGGTGGAAGAACCAGGGCTTCTGTCTGATTTATCAAATACCTTTTATTTTAGTTTCTGAGTTGTAACCATGATGAAATTACACAATCAGACCTTTTTCTTTTTGCTTTCTTTCTTTTTTCTTTTATTGGAGTTGGGGCAGGGTATATTTGCTACATATTGCTGATACAGTTGCAACAAATATCACTTGATTTAGGAGCATGGCCTCTAAATAACCTAGTAATGCACTCAAAGGAAAAAATACCCCCCAAAAAAACCATTGAAATAATGTTGATTCTGGGAAAGTGTTTACGTGGAAGGTTTAAGTCAATATATAATGCTGAACATTATTTTTAAAGAACTTTTCCATAGACATTTGCTTTTTAAATTTGTCTAATCCAGGCAGTCTAAAAATTCTTGCCTTTTCTAGCATCCAGATGCTGCCTGGACCCCTTCCTTTGTGGGCAGTAATGGTGAAACAGGCTTTGCTTTATAAACAGGTGCTGTCTCATAGCTGAGAACCATGGGCCTTTTTCTGTCCTGGATGTACTTCCTACAAGCTCTAATATTTTCCCTTACTCAATTCTTACCCTCATAATTCTGGAAAATAAAAAGTGGTTGCATTCTTGGCTCTGGTTTATTGGCAGCCAAAGACTTATTTTCATAAATACATAGTGACCACATACTGAATCTTATTAATTACAGTAATCATAATAACAAGTTAAATATTAAGACATAGTTGACTTCCTAAAATATTGTAGCATAAAATTGTCAGTTTTGATCAAAGTTACACAGAGAATTCTTTTCAAAGATTTCCCAAAGGTTCAAGGGCCACATCTCAGATTTATAGCAATGAAAATAGAATTGAATCTGTCCACTTGGGGCAGGAGGACCAAGCTATGAGAAGTGATGAATGCTCAGCAAACTTGCCAGAAACTGATTTATAAACCAGAATGCTGATTCATTAAATGAAATTGGAGATGAATCTGGTAAGATAACCGACATCCATCATTTGAACAGGGTACTCCCTCTTAATGAATAAGTCCATCAGACTAAATTGCAGATCAGAAGGACTCTCCACAGCCAGAATTAGTGAGAAGAAAAAGCCATATATAAGGAGCCTTTCCTCCAACTCAGTTTGCTAAATTTGTTCCTCATTCTAATATTGTGGTAAGGAACTTTGGCATCTGAAAATGGAATGATGTCACCCTTGGGCAGTGTTTGCCCTTCAGCTGACTTTTGTCTCTTTTCTCAAACACATCCTTGTTTGAAGAAAATAAGCACTTAGAGCAAAGATTAGTTTGTATTTTTGAAATTTATTCTGAAGTTCCTCTAGGGTATAAAGTATAGACTCCATTTGTTTTGTTTTGTTTTATAATCCATTAACTTAAACCCATCAGCTGTCCTTTAATAAGCTATTTTTAGTACTTTTAGCCTTTCTGCCAAAATGGGAGGGTGTCCTGGTACTCAGAAGCCCTGAAACCATGCAGCTCTGAGGGGAGAAGGTATCACAATGGAAAGGCATCCTGAGACATGGGAGCCCAGGAATCACACAGTTCTGAGAGGATGCCTCCTCAGCAGATCCCCAGGGGACAGGGTGTCCCCAGTTGAGCTGAGAAAAAGACTCTGCTCTGCTCCTTCTCTTTCTTTCTCCTCCTCCTCCTCCTCCTCTTCTTTCTTCTTCTTCTTCTTCTTCTTTTTCTTCTTCCTCTTCTTCTCTTCTCTTCTCTTCACTTCATTGCTTCTTGTCTTCTTCTGATGAAAGAGTCACACCAAGCAGAAAATCTCATAAAAGAGATATATTGAAGAGTCCAGAGAGAGGAGGAACGAATCCAGGAGTGGCTGCCTATGCTCCCAGGAAGGAGCAGGCAACAGGGAGTTGGACAAAGCACAGTGCTTATATTAGGGGTTCTTGGAGGGTGGAGCTTTCTAGGGTAGAGATTCCAGGGTGAGGATTGGTGGGATTTCAAGTCATGAGCTTGGTGAACCTCAGGGATTGGTGGGTTTTACTATTCAGGGATTGGTGGCATTTGTTCATACTTTTCACCTAAAATTAACATAATTCTGAGGAGGGTCCTATTGAAGGGCTGGAGATGACCTTTGTGACAGTTACAGAGGTCTGGGGGAGGGGCTGGCTGCGAAAGTTCCTTGGGGAGTGGCCACTTTCCTGCCTTGAGGGTTTGCAAGTTTACAAAGTATACAATATTTGCAAAGGGATTCCACCTGGGGAAAAGTCTTTCCTGCCACTTGAGGGGAGTGAATATCCAAGTACTGTATTTTTTCAACAGATGAATAAGCATATCTGTTTCAACTTAATGGTTATTAACTTTAATTTTCAAGAGGTGACCATTTTTGCTATTCAATTTAAGGTCTGCATACTTACTGATATCCTCAAAAACAAGAAAACTCTTCAGAGGAAAAGAAAAATTAACAAGGCTGTCCTGTATGGAAGCTTTCAGTCAGATCCCAAAGACAAGTGTAAATAAATATGGGGAGAATTAAGAAATCATGAAGGACATCCTGGAGAAGCTACAAGAAAAAAAGATCCTGATATGTTCAAATAAAAAAAAAATGATGTGGATTCTAATGAAAGACTTCAAAGAGTGCATTTAAAAACCCTTCTCTGAAAATTCTGTTATGACAGTAAACATAAACATACTCCTCCAAATTTCATATATAATTGGAAAAATGACTAATCACCTTAGCTGTTTCTTTTCTCTTTACATTTCTGGATGAGAAAAGTGATTTGACACTTACAGGTCTTTGTTCAGTGGAAACCAGATGTCAATAATGGATAGGTTCTTGGTCTTCTTACAAAAAAAAAAAAAAAAAAAACTTAATGAAGAAAGTGTTTTTGTAGCTCAAGGGCACAGTTTGTTACGGCATGGAAATCATGACAGCAGTGTTGGGAGGCAGCTGGTCACATTGCATCCATAGTCAGAAATCAAAGAGTGGGAAATACAGTTATTAGCTTGCTTTCCTCCTTTTATTCAGTCCAAAACTGCAGATAATGGAATGGTGCTGCCAACATTTACGGTAGAATCTCTGACCTCAGTGAATATAATCAAAAGGATCTCTCAAAGGTGAATGTTGTTCCTATCAAAGTGACAATATTAACATCACTGATGGCATAAAAAGAACAAATGGAAATTTAACATAAATCCTTTATGTCTTTTGATAATCCACATAAACTCTGGGCTACCTGGATACAGGAAAATTTCTATCATATGTTTTTCCCTCAGAGGTGCCATCTTTTATGGTATTCTAATTAGTGAAAACTCAATAACTAATGCTCCAATAAAATTAACTAAGTGACAATATTTTTATCTATTACAATACTTTAATATACTTAAAGTGGCTAAAATGTGTTTTCATTGGTTGCTATGTAAACAATGGAAAAAGACTCTCACTATATTTAATGTGTGTGTGTTTTCAATACATTTAAATTCTAAGATATTTAAATTTTTCTATAACCAACTTATTACTTACCTATGCCTCCTTATGAATTTCTCAGGGAGAACTAAACAGGCAGTACAACCTGTGTGCCATGTAATTACTCAGAGTGTGGCTGTTATGATTGAACTTTCCCAGACAGAACATGGGTCTCATCCGTCTGCTATTAGTGTTCTTTTCTTACTACTACTACTATCTTCTGAAAAATAATTTTCAGTTTTTTCTTGTTAATATGATACTTAAGGAATTTGACAAAACTTATATAACTTCTTTTAAATAAAAATTAACATGTATTTGATGGGTACAAATTCCATATATATTTTAAAAGATTCATCTGTTCCATGAATTCAGTCTTGGCTACCAGGCTATAAAGTATGGTACAAGACAAAATCTCAGCACAAAAGGTGGGATGTTGTCCCAAAGTCCACTCCATCCAAGAAGTTATTCATAAATGGGGTCTGTTGGAATAGAGAAAATCAACCACTCTAAGTCAGGACACATGTTCAGGAATAATTGGACAGCCACATTAAACTCCTTGTTTTTAGTAGATTTTTTTTCTTTCATTTTTGTGGTTTGTTGAAGATAGGTTAAGAATATGAAGTTGGGTGGTAGGGAAGTGGAGGGTCTAGGAAGAATTGGAGGATATGAAATGATATAATAAAATACACTGTATAAAATTCTTTTTTTAAAGATTTGTTTATTTATTTTGTATACAGTGTTCTGCCTGGATGTACACCTATCTGTCAGAAGAGAGCACCAGATCTCATTATAGATGGTCATGAGCCACTAATGTGGTTGCTCAGAATTGAACTTAGAACCTCTGTAAAAGCAGTCAATGCACTTGACTTCTGAGCCATCTCTTAAGCCCCTGTATAAAATTCTTAAAGAATAAGTAAAACATTAAATAATCAATATATATAGGTACTGTAACATGTTGGTAGAATTATAAAAGTACCACCTTTCTATTGAATTTTTTTTCATTTGACACTGAATAAAACTATTTTTAAGCTTAAAAAAGGCCACTAACAATTAGAGCTGGGGCTGTCTCTGACTTGGACTTTGTTGCCTGCCTTTGGATCCCTTTTCCCCTAACTGGACTTTCTTGTCTGTCCCAGTAGGAGAGTATGGGTTTCATCCTGTTGCTACTTGATGTGCCATAGTGGGTACATCAAGACCTAGGTGGGGCCTTCCCTTCTCTGAGGAGAAGAAAAGGGGGAATGGGAGTAGGGGAGTTGTTAGGGTGGCACTGGGAGGAGAGGAAGGAGGGTGCTGCAATGATGATGTTAAGTGAATAAATAAATAAATAAAATAATGGGAAATAAAGGAACTGTGACAGCTAATCAACTCCACATAGTTCAAGAACCTCAATATAAGACCTGACACAGTGAACTAATAGGAAAGAAAGCAGAAGATACAGTTGAATTCATTGATACAGAAAAGGAGCCTTTGAACAAAACCACAGTTGTGCAGGCACTGAGACAAAAAGTTTACAAATCCGACCTCAGGGAACTAAAATGTTTCTGGGCAGCAAATGATATATTGTAAGTCAAGCTAATAAGCAGATTACACATTGAGAAAAACATATTTGCCAGCAAACATCTGTGAGAGGGTTAGTATATAAACTATACAAAGAACTCAAAAAACTAAACATCAAGAAAACGAACAACTGAGTTTTAATAATGGAGTTGAAACTAAATAGAATCCTTTTCTTTCTTTCTTTTCTTCTTTCCTTCCTTTCTTTATTACTTATTCACTTTATATCCCACTCACTGCCCCTCTCCTGGTCCAACACCTCCCACAATTCTTCCCTCCATGCCACCCTCCCCTTTTCCTCTGAGTGAGTGGGTGGCCCCTGGGTATAACCCCACCCTGACACATCAAGTCTCTGTAGGGCTAGGCTCGTCTCTCCCACTGAAGCCAGACAAGGCAGCCCAGGTAGAAAAACATATTCCACGGATAGGCAACAACATTGGGATAGCCACCGCTCCAGGTGTTCAGGACCCACGTGAAGGCAAAGCTGCACACCTGCTACTTATGTGCAGGAAAGTGTAGGTCGAGCCAGTGTATGTTCTTTAGTTGTTGGTTCAGTCTCTGAGAGCCCCATGGGTCTAGGTTAGTTGACTCTGTTGGTCTTCCTGTAGAATTCCTATCCAATTCAGTGAGGAATTTTTCAAAAGGTAAAATTTAATAGCTGAAACATCTTTATCCATTGGGGAAATTCAAATTAAAATTACTTTGAGGTTTCATTTCACTTCAGTCAGAATGGCTAAGATCAGTTGTTGAACATGTATGCTGTTTACATATTGTGGCTATTGTGTAAAGAATAACAATAAACATGGATAAATAAGCATTCCTGTAGCGTTCATTTCAGTAAACTGGAACATGTGGTAGAACTATTTCTAGCTTTTGAGCATCCTCCATACTGTTTTCCATAGTAGTTTCACAAGGTTACACTCCTACCAGCAGTGAAGAAATGTTCCACTTTCCTTACATCCATGTCGGTATTTGTCATTATTTAAACTGATGACTGGATAATGAAAATGTGATACATTTACCCAATGGAATATTGTTCACCCATTAAGGAAATGAAATTATGAAAATTGAAGGCAAATGGATGGAGTTAGAAATAATCATTCTAATTGATGTAACCCAAGCCCTGAAAGGCAAATGTATCATCTTCTCTACCATTTTTTTTAAAAGAAATATATTCAAAATGACACAAGTTAAATGTGGAACACATTCCAATGTAATCCACTAAATTCTGCTTCTTTTTGAAGTAGCGTTTTAAAACACATGAAACTCTAGTAAGTTTCAAACATGCCAAACATACTAAGTATAACTCGAAGAAAAAAAGAGGTAATCTGAAGTCAACCAGCTGCTCTTGGGATCGGGTATAAGATGCAATTGAAAACTGCAGTGAAAGTTTGGCCAACAAATAAGTTACTATACCAAAAAACAGGGTTCAGTTTTCTGAAATTTTAATCATTCAGAATCACGGGGGAGGGGGTGGTAACTAAATTCAGATATCCAGGAAGCAGTATAAAATTTACATTCATTTCTATCTTTCTGTACTTAGAGGATTATAAATTGTATCCTAGAAACAGATCTAAATATAGTGTAGTTTATCAAGATGGATAATTTGTGAATTACATAAATAGACACAGGAACTTATAAATTCTTACATATATTATATTCTGTTTGCTTTTCCATATATTTCTTCTTTTAGCAACATTTACCAATGTATCCAAGCAGTTATCCTTAATATAAATCAGTTGCCTAGCCCAAGAAGAATATGTGAATCATTTTAAAAGACTTTAAAATCACAGGTGAAAATTAGAAACCTATCTCAGCAATGACATGTTATATGCAAAGAAAATGAAATGAATTGGCTACTTGAAGCTTAGCACTTCTCAGCTTCTCTTGAAATGATTTTGCCAGAAAATGGCGTAACATTGAATTCACTGATAAGAAAAGCAATGAATTTTCATAAAATAAGCATATTTAAATTTAAAATACATTTAAGATTTCAAGTAACAAAGAGAAAATTTTCCTCGAAGGTTTAAAACTTTGTGAGAATATGAAAGAAAATGTCAACTAAATCATATCTCAATGTCTATGTTCACATTTAGTTATGTGACTGTGTATATCATAGTTAAAATCTTACATTCCTTCCTTTCAAGAAAATACTCTAATTTTTATATGTGGAAAATGGTACCTTTATGCCTCTTTCATCCCTTACCTATCTCGAGTTTTCCCTTGAGGGAAAGCTAAACTTTACCTATACTTGCTTTTGTTTAAAAGCCCACACCATTCCCAGGGTCGGTCTGTCTGTCTGTCTGTCTGTCTCTCTCTCTCGCCCTCGCTCTCGCTCTCTCTCTCGCTGTCTCTCGCTCTCTCTTGCTCTCTCGCTGTCTCCCTTTCCCTATCTCTCTTTCTCTCTCTTTCCCTTGGCCTCATGTTTATGAATCAAGATGTAAGCTCTCAGTACTGCTCTAGTATTTATGTGTGCCTACCTGCATGCCTGCATACCTCCCTGCATGCCTGCCTGCATGCCTGCCTGCCTGCTGCCATGCTTCCCTAAAGATTATCATGGAATTTAGCCCTCAAGAACAGTGAGCTTCAGATTAAATACTTTATTTTATAAATTGCCTTGGTGATAGTACTTGGCCTAACAACAGACAAGTATCTAAGAGAGAACTTGGTACCAGGGGATGCCATATTTCTCTAACAGGCTTGACCATGATGATTTTTAGAGCGATGTAGAAGACTCTATGGCCACAAGTCTATGGTGTTTAGAGAGTGGAATGTGGTTGTTTGAACAAAAATGGTCTGCATAAGCTCATACATTTGAATACTTGGTCTTCAGTTTGTGGAACTGTTTGGGAAGGATTATGAAGTATGGCTTTATTAGAGGAGGTGTGTTACTGAGGAGGGGAACTTTGAGGTTTCAAAAGTCCATGCCATTCCCAGTTTCTTTCCCTCTGCTTCTTGTGAATAAATGTGTAGTTCTCAGCTACTGATCCAGAGCCATGCCTGCCTGCCTGCTCTCATGCTCCATGATGCCCATACACTCTAACCCTATAGTACTGTTTTCTTTTATAAATTACCTTGGTCGTGGAGCTTACATATGGCAATAGAAAAGTAACTAAGGCATATTACCCATTATTTTTTATGTCTCCTTGTTTTCTCAAAAGTCTTCTTAAAATTCTTTTCTACCCCCTTATTCTCTACATAGATGATAGAAATTAACAAAGATTTCTTTGTTGAATCAGACCTCTGAGGGTGATCTTTCCCCTTTTACCGAAGACCACATGATAAATATCCAGACACTAATATTATGATAATATGAATAATTTCAGTATGTTTTAGAATTAAAATGTCAGTCCAAAGAAAAAAATCTTAGGTTATTTTCTTATGAGACTATTAAAATTGAGATAAAATACTCATGCTATGGAAGATCCTCTAAAAAATATTTCAAGGGCCGGGCAGTGGTGGCACATGCCTTTAATCCCAGCACTTGGGAGGCAGAGGCAGGTGGATTTCTAGGTTCAAGGCCAGCCTGGTCTACAGAGTGAGTTCCAAGACAGCCAGGACTTTCACAGAGAAACCCTGTCTCGGAAAAAACAAAACAAAACAAAAATATTTCAAGGGCACTGATGTGTGGCATGTACAGACCAGTCTAATTGTCACTAGTTTTTTACTATAAGAGATTATACTGATAAAACTCTGATGCTGAAATCAAATAAATGCATGTATACTGAAAAGGTCCTATCAGACATTAATATGTCATTTAATATGTTCTAAGATGTATATTTTGAATAAAATGTATTTATTCATTTGTAATGGCTTTTAAAGTTTAATAAAATCTTGTCTTGTAAATGAGCATAGATGAGAGTATTATTAGTACATGAGTGGCTAAGTGTTTTGTTACAGTGATATGAATTCTAAGTAACACAAATTGTTATATTAAATTCGACACTTTATCAGTTATAGTTAAGATAATTCATAAAAGATAATGAGTCCATCAGTCTCTGTCAAGTCATCTTCAGATGTGTATGTGTAGAGTAGAACTTGTCAGGACCTTTGGCACTAGAGGTATAGTTGGGTGCTACCAGATATAATTGCAGGTAACCAAACTTTGTTTCCCTGGAAGAACAGCAAGTGGTCTCAACAATTGAACCGTTTCTCCAACTCCTAAAAATACTGGTTTTAGTAGTGCAAAAAGAATCTTTGAGTAAAAACACATTATGTCCAAATATAGAAAGGTTATGGGAAGAATACCAAAAAGCAAATAAACAAACAAACAAAAACAAGGACAAGAAACAATTAGAGAGACTTGGTTCCTATTTCCACTGTTACTTCATTTTTGGAAGAGGATCTCAATATCTGATTCATCTGTGGGATTTTATAAACTTAAACTCTATGCCAGAGAAAGTAAGCGTAGATCTCCAGGAATAGAAAACATGCGCATGCTTAGTTGAATAAACTCTCTAGGTGATTCTGATATCCAGTCACAGTTGAGCACTTCCAGCCCAATAGATTGGAAAAAGAGAAGCTCTTGAAGAAGATAACAAAGGACTTGAGAGGTGAAGTTGTAATATTCTCACTTAGCTAGTTGATCCTGGTAATATTAGTAGGACAACAACATACAAACTAACAAAATGAACCTCAATTTGAATATGAAAGAGTTGTATTGATAGTTTTCAAAAATTAACATTTGCTATAGTATTTTGAACTGACTAAAGCCAGCTACTAAATCTGATAGGATATTTCTTATTCTAATCTGAATCTAACTAAATACCTCTTGAACCACAAATAAAGCTACTTTTGCTAGACAACATATTAAATAATCTAAGTTTTGAAAAGATGGAAATGTGAGAAGTCAGGTGTAAAAAGTTATTATGTGGGTGGATGATGTCTAAAGCTCCTCCTATCTCTTGATGTCAGTAAATGCACTATTTTTCTCTTATAAAATTCATGTATGGCTTATTACATGCTTGGTACATTCTGTATATAAAGACTCTTCTCACTTATTCTAATTCTGGAGATGTGCTAGTTCCTTGGTGTATAAGAAGAAAAGCTACACTTTGCCATAAAAAAGTGATGGATGTTTGAGTGGCTATATTCAGCTGTAAGCAATAAATGCTGAGCTCAGCAGAAAGTACTATAGGCAAAAATGCAAGTGATTTACTAGCTATCTAAAGCACATGAGATTTGTAATGCATGAAACCCTCAGGCCCATCAGTTCCTTTCAGTAATGGGAAACAATTTTTTTGGTGAAAAATGATATGCTTAATTTCAACGTTGTGTTGTAAAGCAAAAAGCTAGCTAACACACACAGATGTAAGTGTGTGCATTATATATTACTTTTGTACAGGGTCTTTAGATCTTATTGGAGACACAACTGATCTCTTAAAATGTGGGAACAGTAGAGGATGTTAGAAAAATATCTATTAGTAGACATTTATTATTTTTGTGTGTTTTTCCATAATTCATGGGATCAAATGATAAACTAACACTGACAGAACCATTATATTCTGATAGACTCTCCTGAGAACTGATTCTAATAACTTAGCACTCTTTAAGGTGGATATGCATTCTGGTGATTGGCATGGTTTCATATGGATACTGAAAACAGTGGGCTTCCAAGGAAAAAGAAAAAGACCTGAAAAAAATGGTAAGAGGGCATAATATTACCCCCACATTGATATAGAATGTAGTCATAAAAGACCATCCACTCAAATATCACCTCTGTAATGATTAGTAGTTTGAACACCAGAAACTTTAAGTGTCTCATTGTATAATCCTGAAAAACACTGACCCTTTTGACAGTTTCAATGTGAAAGATAAATACAACCTCTTCCTGAGCTCTTTGAAAATAGAGTCTGTATTTCAGAATAAACGTTGAACAATAATAATGATGATGGAATAGCTGATACAATGCAGATTTTAAATGAAGGAGAGTAACTTTCTAATTACTGGCTACAGTTTATTCTTTGTAAGTGTAATTAGAAAGAGACCATGTTCCTTTAATTAGAAAGTTAATTAGATTGTGACCTCTTTTCCTGCCTTATTGTCTTTGACTGCAGGCTGGGAGTAAATTACAAATCCCAAGACCTATGTGTCTATAGCCCCTCCAAAGCCAGATTTGTTATAAACAAATATAGGACCATAAGCAACAGCACTAGGATTTAAAATTGAGTTGGGGACTTCCTATAATAGCGAATAATTTTATTAGGAAAATCGTTTATGCAGATAAATGAAGGAGATACTATTCTGGATCAAACCTAGGCAGGAAGCTCACTAAATTATATTCTTCATAATGTTATTCTGCTGCCCAATGGCTCTTGTATTTTACTATGTATGAAGTATTTGTTAGAACAAATATTTCTCTGCCTCATATATAAAATTCTTATTTCCATGAGTTTTAGAGTTACTGAGAAAAGCGAGGCAAGTTTTTGTTGTTGTTGTTGTTGTTGTTGTTGTTGTTGTTGTTGTTGTGTGTTAGCTCAGATTGTTGATGAACGTTGGAACTCTTCAAGTAAAGAAATACATTTGACCTTCCCAGTTGCTGGAATGTCTATAACTTACTTTAAACTATTTCATTATTGACAACATATGACAGACTGTGTTTGTTACTTAGTCTATGCTAGATGGCAAGATAAAGTTGCATTTAATAATTTCCGAAATTATACCTCTATAATCACCTTCACGTAATATTAGAGCTGTACCAGAGGTTTTGCTATTTCACAGTGATTTTTATTATTTTTTTCTTTTTTCTTTTGTTTTATTTTATTTTATTTTTTGATACTTTATTTACATTTGAAATGCTTCCCCCTTTCCAGGTCTCCCCTTTGAAACCCCCCTATGCTCTCCCCCCTCCCCTGCTTCTATGAGGGTATTCCCCCACCCACCCACCCACTCTCCTCTTCCCTCCTTGCCATTCCCCTATACTGGGACATCTAACACCCTACGGCCCAAGGGCCTGTCCTCCCCCGATGGCTAACAAGGTCCTCCTCTGCCACATATGTGGCCAGCACCATGGGACCCTCCATATGTATTCTTTGATTGGTGATCTAGTCTCCGGGAGCATCTGGAGGTCAGGCTAGTTGACACAGTTGCTACCTCTTTGGGGCTGCAAACCCCCTCAGCTCCTTCAGTCCCAGAGTGGTTGTACCAGCTTGCAATCCCACCAGCAATGGAGGAGTGTTCCTCTTTCTCCACATCCTTGCCAGCATCTGCTGTCACCTGAGTTTTTGATCTGAGCCATTCTGACTGGTGTGAGGTGGAATCTCAGACTTGTTTTGATTTGCATTTCCCTGATAACTAGGGATGTTGAACATTTCTTTAGGTGCTTCTCAGCCCTACTAATGAATTTCCTCAGTTGAGAAATCTCTGTTTAGCTCTGTTCCCCATTTTTTGATAGGATTATTTGGTTTTCTGTAGTCTAACTTCTTGAGTTCTTTGTATATATTAGATATTAAAGATCTTTTCCTAATCTGTTGTTTGCCGTTTTGTCCTATTGACAGTGTCCTTTGCCTTACAGAAGCTTTGCAATTTCATGAGGTCAAATTTATCGATTCTTGATCTTAGACGATAAGCCATTCATGTTCTTTTCAGGAAATTTTACCCTGTTCCCATGTGTTCAAGACTTTTCCTGACTTTCTCTTCTATTAGATTCAGTGTATCTGCTTTTATGTGGAGGTCCTTGATCCACATGGACTTGAGCTTTGTAAAGGGAGATAGGAATGGATCAATTTGCATTTTCTGCATGTAGACCACCAGTTGAACCAGCACCATTTGTTGAAAATGCTGTCTTTTTCCATTGGATGGTTTTAGCTCCTTTGTCAAAGATCAAGTGACCGTAAATGTGTGGGTTCATTTCTGGGTCTTCAATTCTATTCCATTGATCTACCTGCCTGTCACTGTACCAATACCATGCAGTTTTTATCACTACTGCTCTGTAGTATAGCTTGAGGTCAGGGATGCTGATTCCCCCAGAAGTTCTTTTATTGCTGAGAATAGTTTTTGCTATCATGGGTTTTTCTTATTCCATATGAATTTGAGAATTGCTTTTTCTAAGTCGATGAAGAATTGAGGTGGAAATTTGATGGGGATTGCACTGAATCTGTAGATTGCTTTTGGCACCATGGCCAATTTTACTATATTAATCCTGCCAATCCATAGGCATGGGAGATTTTTCCATCTTATTAGGTCTTCTTCCATTTCTTTCTTCAGGGACTTGAAGTTCTTGTCATACAGATCTTTCACTTGTTTGGTTAGAGTCACACCAAGATACTTTATATTGTTTGTGACAATTGTGAAGGGTGTCATTTCCCTAATTTCTTTCTTAGCCTGTTTATCCTTCGAGTATAGGAAGGCTACTATTTGTTTGAGTTAATTTTGTATCCAGCCACTTTGCTGAAGTTGTTTATCAGCTGTAGCAGTTCTCTGGTGGAATTTTTCGGGTCACTTAAGTATACCATCATATCATCTGCAAATAGTGATATTTTTATTTGTTCCTTTCCAATTTGTATCTCTTTGACCTCCTTTTATTGTCTAATTGCACTAGCTAGAACTTCAAGTACTGTATTGAATAGATACAGAGAGAGGGTAGCCTTGTCTAGTCGCTGATTTTAGTGGGATTACTTCAAGTTTCTCTCCATTTAGTTTGATGTTGGCCACTGGTTTGCTGTATATTGCTTTTACTATGTTTAGGTATTGTCCTTGAATTCCTGATCTTTCCAAGACTTTTCTCATGAGGGGATGTTGAATTTTGTCAAATGCTTTTTCAGCATCTAAGGAAATGACCATGTGGTTTTTTTCTTTGAGATTGTTCATGTAGTGGATCACATTGATGGATTTCCAGGTATTGAACCATCCCTGCATCCCTGGGATGAAGCCTACTTGATCATGGTGAATGATTGTTTTGATGTGTTCTTGGATTCGGTTTGCAAGAATTTTATTGAGCATTTTTGCATCGATATACATAAAGGAAATTGGTCTGAAGTTTTCATTCTTTGTTGCATCTTTGTGAGGTTTGGTATCAGTGTAACTGTGGCTCATAGAATGAATTGGGTAGTGTTCCTTCTGTTTCTATTTTGTGGAATAGATTGAAGAGTATTAATACTAGGTCTTCTTTGAAGGTCTGATAGAATTCTGCACTGAACCCACCTGGTCCTGGGCTTTTATTGGTTGGGAGACTTTTAATGACTGCTTCTATTTCTTTAGGCATTATGGGACTACTTAGATAGTTTATCTGATCCTCACTTAACACTGCTTTCATTGTGTCCCATAGGTTTATGTATGTTGTACTTTCATTTTCATTAAATTCTAGGAAGTCTTTCATTTCTTTCTTCATTTGTTCCTTGACCAAGTTATCATTGAGTAGAGTGTTGTTCAGTGTCCATGTGTATGTGGACATTCTGTTGCTGTTTTTGCCATGGAAGAACAGCCTTAATCCGTAGTGATGTGATAGGAGGCATGGGATTATTTCAATCTTCTTATATCTGTTGAGGTTTGTTTTGTGACTGATTATATGGTCAATTTTGGAGAAGGTACCATGAGATGCTGAGAAGAAGGTATATTCTTTTGATTTAGGATGAAATATTCTATAGATATCTGTTTAATTCACTTGGTTCATAACATGTTAGTTTCACTGTGTCTCTGTTTAGTTTTTGTTTCCAAAATCTGTCCATTGATGATAATGGGGTGTTGAAGTCTCCCACTATTATTGTGTGAGGTACAATGTGTGCTTTGAGCTTTAGTAAAGTTTCTTTTATGAATGTGTGTGCCCTTGCATTTGGGGCATAGATATTCAGAATTGAGAGTTCTTCTTGGTAGATTTTTCCTTTGATGAGTATGAAGTATCCTTCATTCCCTTTTTTGATAATATTTGGGTGAAATTTGATTTTATCAAATATTACAATGGCTAATCCAGCCTGTTTCTTGGGACCATTTGCCTGGAAAATTGTTTTCCAGCCATTTACTCTGAGGTAGTGTTTGCCTTTAACATGGAGGTGAATTTCCTGGATGCAGCAAAATGCTGGGTCCTGTTTACAGATCCAGTCTGTCAGTCTATGTCTTTTTATTGGGGAATTGAGTCCATTGATGTTAAAAGATATTAAGGAATAGTGATTGTTGGTTCCTGTTTTTTTCAATGTTATTTTTATGTTTGTGTGGCTATCTTCTTTTGAGTTAGTTGAAAGATTACTTTCTTGCTTTTTCTAGGGTGTAGTTTCCCTCCTTGAGTTGAGGTTTTCCATCTATTATCCTTTGTAGGGCTGGGTTTGTGGAGACATATTGCATAAATTTGGTTTTGTCATAGAATGTTTTGGTTTCACATATTTGGTAATTGAGAGTTTTGCTGGGTATAGCAGCCTGGGCTGGCAGTTGTGTTCTCTTAGGGTCTATATGAGTTCTGCCCAGAATCTTTTAGCTTTCATAGTCTCTGGTGAGAAGTCTGGTGTAATTCTGATAGGTCTGCCTTTATATGTTACTTGACCTTTTTCCCTTACTGTTTTTAATATTCTTTCCTTGTATTGTGTATTTGGTGTTTTCACTATAATTTGATGGGATGAATTTCTTTTCTGGTCCAATCTATTTGGAGTTCTGTAAGCTTCTTTTATATTCCTGTTCACCTCTTCCTCTAGTTTAGGTAAGTTTTCATCTATAATTTTGTTGAAGATATTTACTTGTCCTTTAAGTTGGGAATCTTCACTCTCTTCTATACCTATTATCCTTAGGTTCTATATTCTCATTGTATCTTGGATATCCTGGATGTTTTGGGTTAGGAACATTTTGCATTCTGCATTTTCTTTGACTGTTGTATCAATGTTTTCCAAGATATCTTCCACACCTGAGATTCTCTCTTCTATCTCTTGTATTCTGTTGGTGATGCTTGCATCTATGACTCCTGATCTCTTTCCTAGGTTTTCTAACTCCAGGGTTGTCTCCCTTTGTGATTTCTTTATTGTTTCTATTTCTATTTTTAGTTCCTGGATGGTTTTGTTCATTTCCTTTGTCTTTTGATTGCATTTTCCTGTAATTCAGCCCGTTTGATTATGTTTTCCTGTAATTCTTTAAGGGATTTTGTGTTTCCTCTTTAAGGGTTTTTAGTTGTTTACCTGTGTTCTCTTGTGTTTCTTTGAGGGAGTTATTTATTTCCCTCTTAAAATCTTCTATCATCATCATGAGATGTGATTTTAAATCTGAGTTTTGCTTTTCTGGTGTGTTGGGGTATCCATGGCTTGCTGTTTTGGGAGAGCTGGATTCCGATGATGCCAAGTAGCCTTGGTTTCTGTTCCTCATATCTTTGTCCTTACCTTTCGCCATCTGGTTAACTCTGGTGTTAGCTGGTCTTACTCTCTCTGGCTGTGGCTTGTCCCTCCTGCAAGCCTCGGTGTCAATCTCCTTGAAGACCAGCTCTCTCTGAGAGGAGCTTGGATTTGAAGAACTGTGGCACAGGGTCAACTCTGGGGTGCAGACAGAATCCAGAAGGATCTAGTCCCCAGCTGTCCCTTGCTTCCTGTGTCCTGATGGTTCTGCAAGGTCCCTCTTGATCCATTGAATTTGAACAGAAGTGGTAGTCTTCCCTGTGCTTGAAGGTGTGTCACCACTCCAGGATATGAGCTCCCTCCTGGCACTATTTGGTTATGGAGGCCTGTGTCACAGGCCACCGAAAGTAACCAGAAGACCACTCCTCAGTCTGTGTCCTGGGGATTCCAAGTGGGTCCCTCTGAGCAGACAGGCTTGCCCATACTCCTAGGAGTCTAGCTTTCCTCCAGCACTATTTGGCTGTGTAGTCCTGGTGTCCCAGGCAGAGGTCTCCTGCCACAGATGGAAACCAAAAGGCTTCTTCCCCTGTCTGTTCCTCAGTCCCTCTCTCCCCCGGATTCCTGGCAAGTCCCACTGAGCAGTGCTGCTCATCTTATCTCCACTCATGGGCTCTTCTACACTCCTGGTAGGCTAGCTTTCTCCTGGTATTATTTGGCTATGGAGCCCTGGTGGCCCAGGCAGAGGTCTCCCACCACAGATGGAAACCAGAAGGCTCCTTTCCCCAGCTGTTCCTCAGTCCCTGTGTCCCAAGAATTCCAGGTGAGTCCTTTTGAGCAGTGTTGCTTGTTTACCCCCACTTACTGGTGGCCCACGCAGAGGTCCCCAGCCACCTTTACAGTGATTTTTAAATGAGTTGTTAGCATGGTTAGGGTTTTTTCTAATTGTTTTCAGCAATAATAAAAAAAATGTTAAGAATGAGTTTCTACAGTTGGAATTAGTCATTTCCACATGCAAAATATTGTAGATATTCTCTACTTCTGTAGTAAAAGGGTATACAAATCAAGCAAGGCATCGCTCTGTAATGTTAGAAATGGTACTATTAATTTTATTATTCGTTCTAGAAGTTTTTAATGGATTTACTCTTATTAACCTAATTAGTTAAATCATTTCTTTAGTATCATATTTGCCTCAGGTAAAAAATTCCATGTAAAATGCTATTGGACATCTTTTTAAAGGTTTGTGATTTAATAGTTTGGACGTTTTGTGTGAGCTTTTTAATAAACTTCTAAAGAGAAATTTGTTCTGAGATTTTCATACATTATAATCTAGAAGCAATGTTCCTCAAGGTAGGGACTACACATGCACCACTTTTAACTAGTAGCATTTTTCTAAAGGAAAGGTATACATATGCAGTATTTGTGCGGAAAGGTTGTTCCATATTCCAATTCACGTTGAGCTTGTTTGTTTGTGAAGTAGTTTATGCAAAAAGAGCTCTTCCAAAACACTTGATGAGATGCTATGATATTATTTTCAACCTCATAGAAGAAAGGTTGTATATGTAAGAGGGAAGCAAACAGCATTAGTAAATGAATCTGTAACATCTCAATTGTGCTATGTGAAATGGCATGTGGAATAAAACAGACACCCAGAATCACATAGAAGCAAAAAAGTGAAGAAACAGTGATTCTATGTTTACATTCTCAGTAAGTTTCCAAGGGAAATAATAACTAAAGAGAAATAGGCAATTGCCTTACTTGATGATATGAATTGTATTTTGTCTAGAGAAGTAAGTGCTCTAGCACAGGCAAAAGCACTGTCTACAACACATTAGTATACTGGGAAATTTGAAGAAATCCTGTTGCTGTGTTCTCATTTAGTGTAATTTAATGTAAGATATTGCTAAGTATATGCTAGTAATACTGAGCAAAATGAAAAACTCTAATCCTTACAATGTTGGGTGCAAATATTTTTCAATAAATGCCTGTATTTATATTGGGGGTGTTTACATTCTTATGATGCTATAGTTTCAATTTCACTTACTAGATGTGCTAAATATATACTATATATATATAGTATATGAATTCATATATATATATATATATATATATATATATATATATATATATATATATATATATGAATGAATGAATAATTTGATAGCATAGTTGCTGGATTCTACAGTATATCTTAAATGGGTGTCATTTAAAACCATAATCAGAAGAGAGTACTCAGCATTGGAGGTAGTTTGGGGATCAGTTGTTAGTTGGCTCTAGCCTTTACTGGCTCAGTTAGGGTACTAATATCTTGAAAAATTCTCTAATTTTTATAATATCAACTTGATTCTCCAAAAATATGCTAATAAAACCTTATCTTATAAATGGCTCATGTAAAAATCATTTGATATAGGTCTACATATGTGTCATACCAAGACTGGGGCCAGTAGTGAATAAACTCATTAAGTGTATTTATGGCTGTCTTATCTACAGAACAGACCAACACAAATCATGAGATGGCTCAGTGGGTGAGACCACTTTCTGAGCAAGCATGGGAACCTGAGTTAAAATCTCAAGCACCCATATGAAATTAGGCAAGTCTATGCATTATTATAACCTGTGTATTGGGGAATAAAAAAAAAACCAAAAACAGATTCCAGGAACTTGCTTACTACCCAGTCCAGGCAAAATAATAAGTTTCTGCTTTAAAAAAGAACCCTGTCTCAAGAAAATAATGTAGAGAACAATACAGGAAGACACCCAATGTCCACTGATCTCCACCTGCTTATCTATGTGAAGGTATCACTTACATTTATTCTACATATAACACAGATAAAAATTAATTAATTAATTTGCAGTATAATATCAAAGGATGTTGAGGTACCATGATGAAAACATAAATTAGGGTAAAAGAGTGAGAGAGAACAGTAAATTTCTTTATTGTTGAAGTTCATCAAAGCATAGTCCTTTCTCTTTTTTATCATTTAAAGTTCAATGAGATAATATCCGTGCATTTACAGCTTAACAAGTAAACAATTGAGAAAATTTGAAGTCTCCAGTGTAGTGGGATAGCTTGAGGTAAAACATGTTAAAATACATTGTAAAATATTTGACACAAGATAGATGTCCAGTAAATTGCAATTACCAACACTGTTGACATTAATGTCTTTTCATAAGCACCGACTCATGTGCATGTTTAGGAAACAAACCCAAGAGAAAAATATTTAGTTAATAACAGTGAGTCAAAAAGGAGCTACTGGTTATAAAGAGGATAAGACTTCTGTATATTGCTGCAACAGGAGTCTGAGCTCTTACTATTTCTTTCATGAGATAATTATTATGATTATTGCTGTAGCTTATGCTCCCTTGATTATTGATACAGAAAATATGTGTGACAATAGCTAGTAAAAATAATATCAGCTGCCAGAATTAACTATTTATGTATCATACTGTACTAATTGTGTTGAATTCACTCCTGCTTTACATTCTCACACTAATCCTATAATGAAGCTATTAAGACGTTGTTTTAAGTGATGTATCCAGGAGCACTCGGACACTTATTATCAGACCTAGGATTGGATCTTAGAACAATGTGAAAACAATAATTATGGCATTATTCATTAAATTTACAATAAAATATTTACAAAAGGGAAAATTACATCATGACACCTTCTATACACTTCATTTAACATTATGGAATTAATAACTAAACTGTTGTCCCAGATTCTGAAGTTGAAATGTGCATGTAACTATCATATTGCATGCCATGATCAGAAACCCCCATGTAGACTCATTTGTACAATTGTAATTCATCACAAAAGTATGTTTAAAACATGGGGATTTGGGGCCAGAATGATGGCTCAGTGGTTAAGAGCACTAACTGCTCTTCCAGAGGTCCTAAGTTCAATTCCCAGCAACCACATGATGGCTCAAAACCATCTGTAATGGGATCCAATTTTTTCCTCCGGTGTGTCTGAAGAGAGCAACAGTGTACTCACATACATAAATTAAGTAAATAAATCTTTTAAAAACATGGAGATTTTATAATTTGGCTACTACAGCTTATTTAATTTTTGAACTTTATATAGTATAATGTCCTCTGTTGGTACAAGCAATACAAATTATTGGCCATGAAAACAAAAACCAGATAATTAGGTTATAAATGTATTATAAAGTAAAGGTCCTATTTTCTTCTTTAGAGATGATCATCAAAGTATTGTCCTATCACTTTTAAGTTCAATGCACAAATACCCTGACTTTGCATCTGAAATATGATAATACATGATAGTTGCCATTTTAATTCATTTGTCCTTGAGAAAATTGTATCATAAAAAGACAGTACAAATTTTAAGGATTTTTGTAAATATTTTATCTTATGAGATTTCCCAAGACACTTTGAATTTTTTTTAAAAAAGTAAAATTGGTGATGTTCAATTTTATTTCTAGAATTATTTTGATATCTTCTTTTATTTATGCTTCTTCTATTTTGCTTTATCAGTGGATATTCTTGTAGATTACCTAGAATTGATTCTTATGAAGGACTGGAAGAGACTAAAACTAGTGAATCTGAAACATAATTCTCTCTAGCCAGACCCTGCTCTAATGCTGAATGCAATTATAGCATGAAACTGACACTTATTTAGTATTAGTTATTTGGAACACTCACAGAATAATAAAACATATCAAGCAACTAGCAAATAGAAAACAGAAAGTTGACCTTGTACTTTCTCTTGTTTGTTTAGAGTTTAATTCAAGAATAAAGAATTAGTTGCATACAAATACTAGATAGAAATATAATAGAGAATATGTCATAATTTATACTTTCTACTAACATTTATCTTTTTATTACATTTTTTATTTGGTGTACATATGGATGTGAGCACATGCATGCCACAACATGCATGAGGAGGTCAGAGGACAAGTTACTCTACTGGTTTGGAAAGAATACTGTTCAAAAGCAGCAAAATAATAGTTACCAGAAGCGCTATAAACTGGAGTTGGGCAGGTAGTACCAAGACAAGATTTGTGATCCCTATGGCTCAGCAGAATTAAAAGTCTGATTTAGAATAAAGCTATTTTAAAGACAAATTAGTGCAGTGAATGAGCTGCCTTCCATAAGCCCCTCTATCATAAATTTTCACTTACTATAAGAAAGATATAACACTAATTGCCATCCAATGTATAAAAAGTGTTCTCTGTAAATTACTGTGAATAATTTGAGATTTATTCATTTAGTTGAACTTAAGAAGAGTTACCCAGAGGTGGTGGTGCAAGCTTTTAATCCCAGAACTTGGAAGGCAGAGGCAGGTGGATCTCTTAGTTTGAGGCCAGCCTGGTCTACAGAGTGAGCTGCAGGATACTTAAAGCTGCACAGAGAAACCCTATCTCAAAACACCAAAAAGAAAAAGAAAGTGTTAGAAAATGTTGTGATGTGAAAGAGGTTGAATAAGCACAATAAGAAATTAATCTCAAAGGGGATTCATGAGGTTCTTTGTGTAGAGTAAAGATAGCAAGTAGGAATCAGGACATCATGGGTAGGGTTACAGTATATTAGCATTGTTTCTTTGGCAGATTCTTTGTAGCAATGTGACAAAAACTATTTTGAGAATGACTGGTGAATTAAATAAGGAATAACTAACAAGAGGACAGAAACTTAAAGGGTCTACATTAACAAAACAGCTAGTCATGATCAGTATTTGAAAATTACTAATGGAAGACATTAGACATGACTAGTGTATATGACCACAAATATGGCCATTTTCAAGACCAAGATACAAATAAATGAGCAAGAAGGTATGAGAAAAAATAGTAAGATGGCTTTTATTCACTGTACATCCCGATCACTGACCCTGTCCCGTTCCCCTTCCCACAGTCTCTCCTGGTAACCCCCTCCCCTTCTCCTCTGAGAGGCTGGAGGACACCTGGGTATCCATATGCTAGGTTCCTGTCTGCAAACATAATAGAGTATCATTAATAGTCTCAGGGACTAGTGCTTTGCCATGGGATGGGTCTTAAGTTGGATTGTTTATTGCTTGGTCAGTAGTGTTTTTACCTGTCTAATAAATTAATGGGTTAATTATTCTGATAAACTGAATAAAATTATTCAGTTGCAATAATTTCATGCCTCAGTCATCAGAACAGAACATTCCTTAAGAAAACTGTCACGCTGGATAACTTTTCAGCATAAAGCCTATGGATACCATAATTTAAATAATGAGGCCATTGCAACAAGTTCTGGGTTATTGTCTCCCCTGTAAGTTATCTTTTCTTTTTCTAGCTAATTGTCATATTCAACTAGTAGTCTCTCTTTTATCTCAAGTTACTTTCTCAAGGTTGACTCCAATGTTCCTACACAGGACTTCACAAATGTTCATCTTGGCTGACCATTATTATCAAAATTAGAATTATATGCCTACCCCAGACTGACTAACATTACACTATTTTAAATTTAAAATAAAAGATGAAGAATACCAATAATAATAAAATGAATGAATAATAAAAATAAGAAATATGAGCAGTTTCAATTGATTCTGCTGCCTTGCTTCCCCCCCCCCATTAAGACAAATAACAATGAAGACCTTTACTCAAAATCCCCATTATCACAAATGCTTCTATTTTTGATGTAGCAGCACTAAAATGAATGCAAGCAAAAGCAAACTGTGAGGCCAGGAAGGCCAAAGAAGCACCAATCATTTGAATAAACCTTAGCAACTATTCCATGATATTGGCTGACATAATTAATTCACTCAAGAAACTCTTCAGAAAAGCTTTCTATTTTTCATGTAGTTTGTAAGTAGTCAGTGTGTTAGACGACTACCTCTCATTAAAATGATATGCTTTAGATAATTAACCTATAAAAGAAAGGATTTACTTAGCTCAAAATAGCAATGGTGGAGATAATATGGCAGAGTAAATGGCTGATATCAGGGCCAAGAAACAAAAGAAGAAAGGGAAGCACCAAGAATTCCACAGTTCTCTTCAAGCACAATCCCAATGACTTAAAGACTTCCTGTGAATCCACTTCCTAATGGTCACATCACCTCTCACAACTTATAAATGTAGATGTCACATTTATTTCCGAGAAAGTGATGAGATGAACCTACCCAAGCTGTGTGAATATATGGCTTAGGCTGAGTGCAGAGATTTGCCTCCTCTGTTCTAACTATCCCTAGGGCCTAATCCTGGAAGCTTTTAACCTCTGTATAATCTACTCTTCCAAGATGACTTATTCAATCCAGCTTCTCTCAGCTTCTCACTGAAATGCTCTGCTTGGCATGTATATATTACAGCTGGATCATATCTTTGGATGTGATCCTGCCAGAGCAGCTGTGTTGCTGGATTAAGTTTCCTGTTCAAGAACGGACACTTTGAAGAACTAAACTATAACACACAGATCTTTGGAGCCACTTATCCAAACTATAGTACCAGGTGGTTCCACCTCAGCATATGTGAGCTTTTGTTTGTTTGTTTGTTTGTTTGTTTGTTTTTATATTGCTGTGGTTCAACAAGATTCTCCAATGATATTCTCAAGTGTTATAATCCACCATTGTGAGCTCCAGGGTGCTACATCTGAATATTTATGTCTCACCCCAACTCATACGTCTAGATCCAATTTCTCATAATATTACTAAAAATATTCAATATTATTAAGAGGAGGGCTTGTTGTAGGTGGTCATACCATAAGATAGGACCATCAAAAACAAGATTAATGCCCTTATTAATGAAGTCCAAAGGAGATAGATGTTCTGATTCTCTCACCATTGAGATAACAACAGAGTCCTTTATTCAAATACCTTTCTCCATGCTTAAATTTCCAGTGCTTAGTCTTTAGAACTAAAAGAAATAAAATTATTTTGTTCACAATCACCTGATTTGTAGTATTATCTTAATAACCCAAGTAGACTGAAGCAGCTGATAATATTTCTAAGGCCTCTGTTGTTTTCCAGTTAATTTAACATTAGTAAACATAGGACTTCTAGGAATGGGTCTGTTCAATTACTCACTTATGATAACTCTTCTTTTCACAAGTCAATATGCATATAGTTAGTACAGGTCTATATTGAGCTATCATTTATGAGTGCCTGACCTCTTGGCTATTTATAACAATCTTCCTGAATAGCCTGACCTAATAACCTTATAAAACAGAACACACATTCTAGCTTCAAAGACTATTTCTCTGAATCAATATTTTCTGAATTCTTACTAGTTTGCTTGCAATTCAATATCTAATATTTCCTTTGACTCAGATTCCCGGCATTATATTTACCTTTGGCTTTCTTTTTGTCAATGGAAACATTACATCAATCATTTAATCTTTGCATTAGCTCATGCACACTCAAGTATGCGCTCACACATATATACCCTGTTACATAAACATATGTTCATATATATGCACACACTCACTGTCTTAGTTAGTGTTACTATTGGTGTGCTGAAACATCATGACCAAAAAAGTTAGAAAGGAAGGGTTTATGCTTACATTCATACATTATTATAGTTCACCATTGAAAGAAGTCAGGACAGGAATTCAAACATGGCAGAAACCTGGAGGAAGGAGGTGATGCAGAGGCCATGGAGAGGTGCTGCTTACTGGATTGCTTCCCATAACTTGCTCAGCCTACTTTCTTATAGAACCCAGGACCAACTTCTCAGAGGTAGCCCCACTGACAATGGGCTGGGCTCTTCCATAGCAATCATTAATTTTTAAAAAATGTCCTACAATAATGGTTGCCAACCTTACTAATGCTGCAACACTATAACGGTTCCTCATGCTGTAGTGACCCCCCAACCATATTGCTACCTAATAATGTAAATATTTTTAAAGATAGAGAGTTGTCAAAGGGGTCACAACCCACAAGTTGAGAACCACTGCCCTACAGTTTTGTCTATAGCAAGATTTATGGAGGCATTTTCTCAAATGAGGTTCCCTCTTCTCTAGTGACTCCAGCATGTATCAAGTTGACATAAAACTAGGCAACACACTCACATACATTCATATACACACACTTACACACATACACATATATTCACATACATTTATATACATAGACATACACAATCATTCAAATTTTGGCCATTAAAATCATGTAATGTACTACTGGTACTATGTGTTGGTTTTTTGTCTTTATTTGCTTTCCATTTATAATAAAATCAGTTCCACAATGATAAATTACTCAGAAAAGTAGTGGATTTGAAAACATGAGCAGATCATAGTAAAAGAAATTGTGCATATTTTAATACACATGCAAAGACAACTTTGCACTGAATGAGTATGTAAACTATCAACTTATTTGTTCATGGTATCCAGCACTAGTCAGTTCTTTTCACAAGGTTATCTGAGGACATCCTGTATCATTACCATCTGGGTGCTTCATATTGAAATACGTTCCATAGCTTGCTACAGATTCAGTGAACCAAAGATTCTGAGAATGACACCAGAAAACAGAATCTGTTTGAGTATTTTCATGGCCACTAAAATTAGAGAACACTTATCCCTTACAGCCATTAAAAATATAGTTTATATCTCTCTAGAATTCTATAGGGGCAATCACCATGTGCAACTTAATAAACCCTATGTTTACATGTTAGATCCAGAATCTATAGATTTCAGTGCAACCTAATAAACCCTATATTTACATGGCAGGCCCAGAATCTATAGATTTCAGTTATTTAATTTTATTTAATCATTTATCCCTGGAGATAAGTTAAAGCTGAGCATTTAAGCAAATGTGAGCTAATCAGATAGTCTGAATATAAGTATAACCTGGCATATCAGGAAGAAACAATAATGAACAAAGGGAATAGATTATAATTCAATAGAGTTATTGTCTTAGATGTACAAAGCCTTGGGTTCTATAGTCAAAAAATGGAGGAGAGAGAGAGAGAAAAAGAGAGGAGGGAGAGTAGGTACATATGTATATATATTAGTTTACCTTTGCTGTTTTCTGTCACCACTGCCTTAAAGGCATTCCAGCTTCAAGGGAGATCTGTTGACAGAATCTAAGGTGTTATAAGGTCATCTCTCCATGTCATATACATAAACAATTAATTCATTTCTCTAAAAGTGTTGTCTCTCATACAGTTCAGAAAATGGATACACATTGATTTTATGAAATCACAGTAATAGTCTGGTATTTGTCTATCTCAGGGTGTGGTTCCTGTTAAATAGTCCCACAAGTGCAGTCATATAAATAAGACACTGCACCTAAGAAATATGCTGGCAATAAGAAACCTCTAAGGAAGACAGATGGGTCTGCTGTATCCTATAATCCTAATTTTTACTTTCAGGAAAGAGAAAATAGTAGGAGAAAGAAGAATTAAGAGTCCAAGAAAATGACATTGAACAAGTGCAGATAGGATAAAAAGAGACTAATAAAAGAAATAGAGCGCAGAAGAGCTAAGTTGTCTGGCAGTTCTTGAGAACTGTTATCTGTGTTTTGACTCCCAACTTCCGAGTCAGAATCTACCAATAACAGCTACTAAATAGATCAGACTAAATATCCCATAGCACCCCTTTTAACAGTGCAAAGTGCTAGAGAGAGTGACCCAGTTATAAAAAACAAGGTCTCAGCTTTGCTATCCAGTGTTTTGGGGTTGTTGTTGTTGTTGTTGTTGTTGTTTTGTTTTATTTTTGTTTTTGAGAATAACAGGAAGCCTCAAAGAGCTTTACGCAGGAAATAGATAGTTAATGGGGGGGGGAGCTTATATTAGCGTAGATAAGCTTGGAACAAAACCCTCATACTGGGTTACTTTCCTATAAAAACAAACAAAAAAAAGGTTTGTTTGTAGAAATCCCAGTCCACAGATTACCACTGTAAATCATTGCACAACCAGCTCTTTTGCAAAGTGCAAAGCAATCTGCTCTACATACCTCAGATGCCTTAGCCAAATCAGCACAGAGGGAGACATTTAATCATTTCAGCAACCAGGGCACACTAGCGCTATTCTCAAAAAAAATGCTGGAAGATTCCTGACACCTGTGCTCACCCTAGACTGTACTTCTTGTGACTTTGTAGTGGCAGAGGTTTTGATTTGCTTGTTGGTTGGGGTTACCACAGCCCAGAAGCAAAAGTGTTCTGACACGAGAAAAATCATGCATGCATTCTATTCCTCAAATCCATCAGCTTAACTGGGACTGTGTCTTAGTTGGAGGTTTTGCCTAGATCTGCCTTTTATTTTTAATTTCTCTAAAATGAATGGAGATTGTCTCCAGAACTTATTTTTTAATATCTCACTTGAAGGTCCTTGCTCAAGAAACCACTTGGTAAGCAGCATCATTGAGACAAAGGAATTTGACCATGTTTATATGCAGGAAAGATGACAAATTAGAAACAAATTAGCATCAATATGAACTGCTTATAAAAGGGTCAAACTACAAACACAACTTATAAATACTCCAGCAGTGAGTCTTCCTAATCACTACATTTTCCAAAACATTCTACTGGAAAAAGTAATTAACAACTTCTCATGTTAACTTAAAAAGGGTATAATCACTGAAAAGATATTATATGCAGATAAATAGTATTTGCATGTTAACACATTTTTTATCTCACAGATCTGATTCATTAACTCATAAAATGAGGAAGTGATAAGCTAACTGGCAAGTTCTTACAGTGATAAATGTCTAATATGAACCTGTTAGCTCTAATTTTCAATTTATTTAGATGGAAATTCAAAGTATCTTTCTATACTTTAGAGTTTAGGTTTAGGCTCACACCATACCAATCACAGCAAAAGTCCAACACTTAATCACTGACTTGTATCACAACGGCAGTTCCTAGGTACTAGACAGCTGTATCTGTTTTGATCACCAGTGTATCTATAGTGGCTAAAACAATGTTTGTCATGCTGTGAGCTGTTAATGAATGCTTTCAAAATGAACAAATGTATAGACCTTATTTGTTTTGCTAACAGGCTTACTATTAATTAATAACATTGGCCACATCAATTTACAGGCATAGACATCTTTTGGGGGATAGAATTAACAAGATATGTTACTGAATGTTAATACCTCAACAAAATGTGTTGAGGGGGGTCTCAGTTATCCCATTTTTTCCAATGGATTTATCTCCTCATAAATTTCGACTGTCTAAAAGATTGGAACAAACATCTTTTTGTCATGTATCTTAGAGCTTTCATGCGCAGCTCCCTTCCGCATACAACTCAGGGAATCTTTGATTTTATCCTGATCTTTGATTTTTAAAAGAATGGATTTATGTCACTGAGGGGAGTAGTGTGCCACAGGATGTGTGGAGGTCAGAGGACAATTTGTGGGATTTCATTCTTTCCTTCTACCATGTATGTAATCCCTGGGACTCCAACTCAGGAAGTCAGGCCCAGAAGCAGGAACTTTATCAGTTGAGGATTTGTGGGATAATACCATTAAAATTCTTTGTATACGTTCATGTATTATTTTAGGAAGCTTCTATAGTAGTAGCTTTTAATTCATATCCAACTTCTGGTCTCATCTTTAATTTTTTTTAATCATTTATTTATTTTTTGATACTTTATTTACATTTCCAATGTTTCCACCTTTCCAGGTCCCCTCTTTGGAAACCCCCTAATCCCTCCCCATCCCCTGCCTCTATGAGGGTATTCCACCTCCCACCCACCTGCCCACACACTCCCATATTCCAACCTTGACATTCCCCTTTACTGGGACCTCTAACACCCTCAGGCCCAAGGGTCTCTCCTCCCCCTGAAGGCCAACAAGGCCCTCCTCTGTCACATATGTGGTCTGAACCATGGGTTCCTCGATGTGTATTCCTTGGTTGGTGGTCCAGCCTCCAGGGAGACTGGGGGGTGGTCAGGTCAGTTGACACTGTTGCTCCCTCCATGGGACTGCAAACCCCCACAGCTCCTTCAGTCCCTTCTCCAACTCCTCCATCTGGGACCTCAATCTCAATCCAGAGGTTACTGAAAAGTGAGACTTGGGTATTCCGAACTTTTGGGCTAATATCCACTTATCATACCACGTTCGTTCTTTTGTGACTGAGTTACCTCACTCAGGATGATATTTTCAAGTTCCATCCATTTGCCTGCAAATTTCATTAAATCAGTTTTTTTAATAGCTGAGTAGTACTCCATTGTGTAAATGTAGCATATTTTCTGTATCCATTCTTCTTCTGAGGACATCTGGGTTGTTTCCAGCTTCTGGCTATTATAAATATGGCTGTTATGAACATAGTAGAGCATGGGTCTTTATTACATGTTGGAGCATCTTTTGGGTATATGCTCAGAAGTGGAATAGCTGGGTCCTCAGGTAGTATTATGCCCATTTTTCTGAGGGTCCGCCAAACTGATTTCCAGAGTGGTTGTACCAGCTTGCAATCCCACCAGCAATGGAGGAGTGTTCCTCTTTCTCCACATCCTTGCCAGCATCTGCTGTCACCTGAGTTTTTGATCTGAGCCATTCTGACTGTTGTAAGGTGGAATCTCAGACTTGTTTTGATTTGCATTTCCCTGATGACTAAGGATGTTGAACATTTCTTTAGGTGCTTGTCAGCCCTACGAATTTCCTCAGTTGCGAATTCTCTGTTTAGCTCTGTTCCCCACTTTTTGATAGGGTTATTTGGTTTTCTGGAGTCTAACTTCTTGAGTTCTTTGTATATATTGGGTATTAACCCTCTAACAGACGTAGGGTTGGTTAAGATCTTTTCCCAATCTGTTGGTTGCCGTTTTGTCCTATTGACAGTGTCCTTTGCCTTACAGAAGCTTTGCAATTTCATGAGGTCCCATTTGTCAATTATTTTTTTTTAACCTGGGAGCAAGACAGACTCCTTCCGTTCAAGCTCTGAAGTTTACTTCGGAACAGCAGCTTAAGAATACAGGCAGGTGGGAAAGTTACACATGGCTCAAGGCTAACGGACTACCTTAACCAGTTTACAGGAAATACCAGACATTCTTTCAATCTCTGGGACCCAAGACCTGTCCTTTCTAACCTTGCACCTCAACTAAGTTTCACAGAACAGCGGGTAGTTCCTGGGTTTGGCTCTCAGCACCTCATAGGTTTGGCTCCCGATATCTCCTCCCTTTTATTTTATTTTATGACTTGCGTGATGACCAGTGAGTGAACAAAGACTTGTCTTAAAGACAGGTGGGCATTAATCAGGGAGTAGGAGCACTGATCCTGATTCCTACAGGAAATCTTTTATGTCTTTGAGATAACCCAAGAAAAGGTGTCTTTTGGGGAGGAAAGGTTCCAGGTGACCTTAAGGAACACCTCTTAACACCAACCTCTATGCAATCAGGTTTGCTCCACAGGGGACTCAGAAGCAGAATGCATGGTCCTCCCCTTGCAGTGCTTTGCCTTGCACCTCTCCTGATGCCCATGCTGCTCATAAGCAAGCGTGCACAAATCTGAGTTTTGTGCAGCTCCCGTAGGAGTCTCACTGGCCTCAGGCACTTCAATGCCTTGGTCAAATAAATCAAGGCAGTAGTAATGGGCTTGTAAAGGTTGGGATGCCAAGGAGTCAATCTGTTGTTTTAAATATCAATCTAAATTCTCTAGAATACTCAAAATATTAGTTATTAACTTCTTGTGTCAAAGCAATTGTAGAAGCAATGGTGGTAGCTATTAATGTAATTAAGGCTGCTATATCAGTGATAATCAAGCCCACTACCCTCTTGTCTGAGTCACTTCTTCCAGTACTTGCAAGCCTGTTTTAGAATACCAAGGTCCTGTAAAACTCACAGGTAATAAAACAAAAGCTAGTTGATAAGACCATCATAACAGATATTCCAGATTTCATCACTCTAACACAATTGGAAAGTGTACAGTCAATACAACTTACATTAAACACTGTAGAAGAACTTGCTGAGTGCCCTGACAATGGTGACAGGAAAGCTGTATTGGATATCTGTTCCTGACCTACCTTTGCTTACCCATATCCCAGATTGGACAAACTGCCTAGCCTCAAGATTTTAGACCTTGTGGCACAGAGAACATGGAGACTAGAAACTACTTCAAAAAATCAGTCAAAGAGATAAGTTATAATGACTTTTCTCTTTCCATCATTGAGACCAGTTATTCTGACCCAATCATGTACTGGTATAGAAATCAATCCAATATCAGAAATGACAGTCTTCATTTGGAAGGCTGGTTATGGACATTTTCAGAGACATATTTGGAAGTTAGCTGCAGTTATCTATGCTGTTATGTTAGCAAGAGATAAAGTTGGAACAGGACATGGACATACAACAAGTGTTAGTACATGTTTTAAGACTCCTAGTCTTTTATTAATTTGGTCATTTGTTGATTCTTGATATTAGAGCATAAGCCATTGGTGTTCTGTTCAGGAACTTTTCCCCTGTACCCAGGTGTTCGAGACTTTCCCCCACTTTCTCTTCTATTAGACTCAGTGTATCTGGTTTTATATGGAGGTCCATGATCCACTTGGTCTTGAGCTTTTTACAGGGAGATAGGAATGGATCAATTCTCATTCTTCTACATGTTGACCACCAGTTGAACCAGCACCATTTGTTGAAAATGCTGTCTTTTTTCCACTGGATGGTTTTGGCTCCTTTGTTGAAAATCAAGTGACCGTAGGTGTGTGGGTTCATTTCTGGGTCTTCAATTCTATTCCATTGATCTTCCTGCCTGTCACTGTACCAATACCATGCAGCTTTTATCACTACTGCTCTGTAGTACAGCTTGAGGTCAGGAATGCTGATTCCCCCAGAAGTTCTTTTGTTGTTAAGAATAGCTTTTGCTATCCTGCGTTTTTTGTTGTTCCAAATGAATTTGAGAATTGCTCTTTCTAAGTCTATGAAGAATTGAGGTGGAATTTTGA
>CM052722.1:37145491-37204026 GCA_028551405.1 Uromys caudimaculatus | reverse complement strand
CACTGTTGTGTCAATGTTGTCTATGGTATCTTCTGCTCCTGAGATTCTCTCCTCTATCTATTGTATTCTGTTGGTGATGCTTGCATCTATGACTCCTGATCTCTTTCCTAGGTTTTCTAACTCCAGGGTTGTCTCCCTTTGTGATTTCTTTATTGTTTCTATTTCTATTTTTAGTTCCTGGATGATTGTCTGTTTGATTGTGTTTTTCTGTAATTCTTTAATGGATTTCTGTGTTTCCTCTTTAAGGGCTTCTAATTCTTTACCTCCATTCTCTTGTGTTTCTTTAAGGGTGTTAATTTCTTTCTTAAATTCTTCTATCATCATCATGAGAACTGATTTTAAATCTGAGTCTTGCTTTTCTTGTATGTTGGGGAATCTAGGGCTTGCTGTGGTGGGAGAGCTGGGTTCTGATGTTACCAAGTAGCCTTGGTTTCTGTTCTTTAGGTTCTTGCTCTTGCCTTTTGCCGTCTTGTTAACTCTGATGTTAGCTGATCTTACTCTGTCTGGCTATGGCTTTTCCCTCCTGCAGGCCTTTGTATCAATACTCTTTGAAGACCAGCTCTCTCTGAGAGGTGTTTGGGTTTGGAGTACTGTGGCACAGGGTCAGCTCTGGGGTGCAGACAGAAACCAGAAGGATCTTGTCCCCAGTGGTCCCTTGGTTCCTGTGTCCTTATGGCTCTGCAAGGGTCCCTCTTGATCCAGTGAGTTTGAACAGAAGTGGTGGTTTTGCCTATGCTCGATGGTGTGTCAGCACTCCTGGGATACCAGCTTTTTCCTGGAGCCCTGTGGCCCAGGCTGAGGTCCCCAGGTCCCGGTGAGCACAGGTGCTTGTCTTATCCCCACTCATGGCTTTTCCACGCTCCTGGGAGGGTAGCTTTCTCTTGGCGCTACTTGGCTATGGAACCCTGATGGCCCAGGCACAGGTCCTCACCTTTAATTTATAAAAATGATTTCTCTTATAGTTTGAGATGTTAATTGTATCATTTTCCCCTTTATGTTCCTACCTCCAAACCGTTTCATGAACCTCTTTTTGCTCTCTTTCAAATTTATGACCACTTTTTTCTTTGTTTTTGTCTCTCCCTCTTTCCTTCCCTCCTTCCCTCCCTCCTTCCCTCCTGCCCTTCCTCCCTCACTTTCTTCCCTATACACCTATGTACAACCTGCTCACTTTATAATGTTATTTGTATGTCTGTTTTCAGGCTGACCATTTGACCATTTGGTATTGGATAGCTCATCCATATTAATTCTCCCATTCTCAGCATTTCTTACTTGTAGACAGTTTTTTTCTGTTGATGAGAAGACTCCTGGACTCTACAGCACCCCATCCATATTAGCATGTCCATTTCGTCTTTGTTCATCAGACCATTGTGTTAATGCCTTGATGAGGGGTTATGGGTGTGGCTTCTGACTTTCCTAGGATACACAATCTCACAGCAGACACTGTTCCTCTGGATCTTATAATCTTTGATTTAATTATTTAGCCCGCCCCCACCTTCTGTAAATTTGGCTAAAAACCTTGTCAATCTAGTTAATCTTTTCAAAGAACAAACTCTTTGTTTCATTGACTCTTTGAATTTGTGTTGGTATTTTAAAATTTTATTTCATTATTTTTATACATGACTTTTATCTTATCCTATCTAATTACTCTTTTGGTGAATAGTGATGGGTATCCTTGGTTCTCAGTTTTACTACATCTAGAATTAACTAAAATCCACAGCTGAGTACACCTATGAGATATTTTTCCTGATTGGATTATCTCAGGTGGAAAGACCCATCCTAAATGTGAATCATTTAAAGTGGGAATATTCACCTAACATCTGGGCTTCTCTTTCCAGTGGCAGCCTACATAAAATGTTAATCCCAAAGATGGGAGGACAAAAACCCCCAACTGAAACAACCATGGCCAAATTAATTGAAGCAAACAATTAGATAAGGCAAGCATTTTATTTATGTACACAGATAGGCTGCTTCCCTCGAAGGCAGGGTTCAAGAAGTCAACATTGTATGTGAGGAAGAAAAGCCTTTTATAGAACTCAGGGGTAGGGATTTTCCAAATGAGGGCTTTGACAGACAAAATAGGTGAGGTAACAAGAGGAAAATATATCTTTTTGATCAATTTTTCCTTTAATGTTTATGAAATACCCTTCTTTATCTTTTCTGGTACCCTAAGATAGAATCTATCATTGATGGTGCAAAAAATATGGATCTGCTTTCCTAGTGCAATCTCTTAAACTATTACTGATGAATAATTGAGACCATGAATACTAAAAGTTATTATTGAAATATATTTATTAATTTCAATTATTTTATTGTGCTGGTGGTATTTTCTTAGACCTTTTGGTTAATTGTTACAGGATTATATATATATATATATATCCTTGTGTTCTTTTGAATATGTTTAATGTCCTCTTGAGTATGCTTAATCTTCTTTTCAGACCAAAGCACTCTTTCTAATGTCCTCTGTATTGCTGGGCTTATGATAAGTGCCTTAAATCTGTTTGTGTTATGGGAAGTTTTTCTTTTTCCTTCAGTTATAACTGATAGCTTTACTGAATATAGTAGCTTGGGCTGGCACTTGTGATCTTTTTGAAATTGTAGAACATCAGTCCAGACCCTTCAGGCTTTCAAAGTCTGCATTTAAATGTCAGGATGAAAACATTCACTTTTAATTCTAGTACTCGGGGACTCAGAGCCAAACAGATCTCTGTGAGTTCAAGGCCAGTTTGCTGTACATAGAGAGGTTCAGGCCTGTCAAGGTGACATAGTGAGACCATATTTTAAAAACCAAACGAAACAAAACAGAAAAGTTAAATGTTATTCTGCTATGTCTGCCTTTATATGTAATTTAATCTTTCTTGAAGCTTTCAATATATATTTTCTTTGTTCTGTATATTTTATAGTTTGATTATTATGTGACATGATGAGTTTCTTTTCTGGTACTGTTCTGTACTCTTGCACCTTAATAGGAATCTTTTCCTTTAGATTTGGGATATTTTCTTTTAGGGTTTTGTGATTAGCCATCCAAATTTGTAATAAGGATAATCATATTAGACATGGCCATGAGAGAAACTCTAAAATAACTATCCATGCTTTTATATTATATAACTCTTCCTATTTACTAGTTAGATAATATGGATTTTTTTCTCTTTTCTTTTGATGGAAGTCAACTTTGTTGTGTTTATAAGCTTCTATTAAGTCACATCTAAGAAATGGAATTAAGATGCAACCATTACAAAAGAAGTTTTTTGTCTTAGCCTTTTAACAGTGCATAGTTTAATGTTTAAAATAACACTCTTTATCTCTTATACAGTTAAATACACATTTATAGTGGACCGCAACAACTACAGTTCTGCCTATTTAATAGAAATTAATGAACATTTATGTTCACACAAAAATATGCATATCTATGTTTCTAGTAACATAACTTATTCTTACAAAAATGTAAAAACTTCCTAAAAAGCCTTCATTGTATGAATGAAGAAATAAATGGTATTTGATAAAGCAACATAATATATTTTTTAAAAGAATAATTAATTGACATATACAATAAAATGGTCAGATTCAAAGGCATTGTGTTGAGTGAAATGATTAATCTCAAAAATTATATATTCTGTAACTTCATTTATGATATACTCTGGAAAAGGCAAAACTAGTAGTAGATACTGGAGCTGGAGAGATGGCTCCACAGTTAAGAACACCTACTGTTATTGAAGAGGAGCTGGGTCCAGTTCATAACAGCCACATGGTAGTTTATAATTATCCATAACTCTAGTTCCAGAGTACCCGACATCTTAATCTACCCAGAAACAGACGTGCATGTGGTTCATGTACACATATGAAGGCAAAACATTCACATCTATAAAATGAAGATAAATCTTAATAATAAACTACAGCAGTAAAGAACTGAGTTGTACTTTTCCATAATTATAAATAGGGGGAAATAATGTATCAAAAGAAAGATTTATAGTGCAATATATCTATCCTACAAGATAATGATGGTTTTTACATGAATTTATATATAAGGCAGCATGCACAGAGTCATAAAGTAAAACAAATATTGATATTGTACATGGAATTTAAAAACTTAAAAACATTTAAAGTAGTAAAACTGCTACATTTTGTTCACTACACATTTACAACCTAGAGAGGTGCTTAAAAGTGTGTTAATCAAAATGCTGTGGTCTATAGAAAGACTTCAGAATAAGAATTTACTTCTTCTGCTCTTTGAGAAAGAAACCATTTCTCCTTTTAAAATATTACAAATTTCCTTTTTATTTTGAATTGTTAAAAGTGGTTTTTATTTTAAACTCATTTTCTTACAGCATTTGGTTAATATAAGGATCCAAATTATTAGTGGTTATTTTTATACAGTATGTTTCTGGCAACATTTACTCCATTTGCTTATGGTGAGTGTTAGATTACTTCTGCCAAGCTGGAAAGCTGGGAAGTTTAGATGACAATTTTCTAAGTGTTAAAAATATATAAAATTAATAGTTTCATGCCTAAGAGCCTCTTTGCACATGAGATTAGTACACCATTTCCATTTTCATTTTGTAGTATAATTTGCCTCTTCAGAAAGCTCACTTTATTCCATTCAATTGCAAAGCTGGGATGGTTGATATGCCTACAATTAATTTAGAAAATTAAGTTATTACTCCAATGAAGTTTTAAAAATTCCATTCACTCACAAGTACTTTTGTCATAATATTCATAATAGAGAGAATGGAAAGACAGATACTATCAATATTTCTCTTCTTTATCTGAATTCATTTTCTTAAGCCTTAAAAGTTAAAGTATATCACCATACTATGAACGAACATATATGTGCACGTAACAGAAAAAGAAAAAAATGGACAACATTGTAGCCATATCTTTATGCTCTCTACTTCACTTGGAGAATATAATTACCCTTTCATATGCTAGAATTTCAACAAGAGAAAATTAGTCAATATATATTTTTAATTAATTTACTTATTTATTCACTTTCCATCTCAATATCAGTCACCTTCTCTTCCCAATACTCCCTCATGCTAGTTCTTTCCTCATTTCACCTTCCCTTTCTAAAAAGGCCCCCTCTGGGTGTCACCTCCTACTACTCTATGCATCAAGTGAGGGATTAGGTTGATCCTTTCTCACTGAGGCCAGACAAGGCAAGACAGTCCATTTAGGGACATAGGATCTTAAGGCAGGCAGGCAAGAAGCTCAGGGACAGCCTCTGCTTCAGTTGTTGGGGGACCTGGATGAAGAACAAGCTGTTCATTTGCTACAGATGTGCAGGGGCCTAAGTTCAGCCCATGCTTGCTCTCTGGTTGGTGATTCTGTCTTTGGGCACCCCCAAGGGTTCAGGTTCGTTGACTCTGTTGGTCTTGCTGCAGAGTTCCTGTCCTCTTTGGGTATCTCAATTCTCCTCCCAACGTTTGAGTAAGATTCCCCATGCTCCATCTAATGCTTGGTTGGGTGTGAATCTCTGCATCTGTTTCCATTAGCTCATGGATGGAGGCTCTCAAAGGACAGTTACACAAGGTTCCTGTATGCAAGCATTACAGAGTATCATTAATAGTGTCAGAGATTGGTTCTTGCCCATGGGATGGGTCTCAATTTTGGGCAGTCATTGATTGGTCATTCACTCAGTCTCTGCTCTATTTTTGTCCCTATTTATCTTGTAGGTAGGATATATTTTGGGTCAACGTTTTGTGGTTGGGTTGCTGTACTTACCCTCCACTCAGAGTCCTGCCTGGCTGCAGGAACTAGCCACTTCAGAATCCATATCTCCCACTGCTAGGAGTCTCAGCTAGAGTTGCCCCCACAGACCCTCTGGGCCTTTCCCCATCCCAGGTCTCTGGCAGGTCATAGAGATTCCCCCACCCTAGCTGATTTCCATTTTCTGTCCCTTGCTATCCATATATATAAAATCTCCTCCATGCCCAACTTCCCTCCCTATCCCCTCTGCCACCAAGTTCCCTCCTTCCATCAACCTCCAATATCTGTTTGTTTTGTCACCCCTTCTGAGAAAGATTCAACCATCCTCCCTTGGGCCATCCTTGTTATCTGGCTTCTTTGGGCCTGTTGATTATAGTATAGTTGTCCTGTACTTTATGGCTAATATCAACTTATAAATGAGTACATAACCATGCATTGCCAAGTTCTGCATGGCCATGCCCAAGGGACAGTATGGCACTGTTCCTGCCCCTGGAGCACAGCCAGCAAGGTGTGGCCCTCCATGAGTGCTGACCATTGCTATGCATAAGGCTTGTTTGTTTATCTTATGTCCCTCACTCAGGTATAATGTCCTCCCTGCCAAAGTTAATGACTCCATAATAATTAGAGATAGCATGATTCAGAGAGGCAAGGGTACGTCTATTGTCCTTAGCAAAGTGGTAAATGCTGTGACATTCAGGACTGCTCTTAAGGCTCTGGGAAAGAGCTCTAAAAACATGAGTTCAAAAATATATAAGGAGTATTTCTCAACTATGCATAATATAAAGATGCATTATGAATTATATGAAGGCTTCACAGACTTAAAATCAAACAAAGCAAAATCAGAGACACCTACATGAGGAGCCAGCTTATCAGAAAGATATTAAGGAAGAAGATAAAAAGATTTGGGGAGTGGTGTTCACAGGGCAAGATTCTACCCATTATTGTCTGTGTTTACAATGACAGGCAGATCTCTGAATTCATTTGTAATATTATTTTTTAAAAATGTACTTGCTGTCTTTTCCTAAGAATCAAAAGGTGAAGGTAATAAAATGCTGAGTTGTGGGATAATCAAAAGGGAATCTGGAGTAAAGGAATGATTTGGTACATAAATAAAAGACTGAGCTCTGGTCTGCAAGAGAGAGCTACCCAGAAAGAACTGCTTGGAGAGTGAACATAGCTCTTTAAGAATTTTCTAACATAATTTCTGATTTTGGTTGGAAAATTCAAGAATTGTATTTCTAGAAGCTTTTCTGAATTTAGTCAGAAAATCCAAGAATTTTTTTTCTAGCATGCTTTTCTGACTTTGGTAGGAAAATTCATGAACTATCTAGAGAGCTTTTAGATTTTTTCCTAGCATGAGATAGCTATCTCTAGCAGAGAGCTGTCTCAAGCAGAGAACTGTCTCAAGCAGAAAGATCTCGAACAGACTACAGAGCCAAGCACTATCTACAGAGCTGTCTAGAGAGCCATCTTGAGCAGAACACAGGGCTATCAGCTTGTATCCCTGACTTTAGTCTTTTCTTTTGCCACTTTCAAACATCCCTCCCTTCATCAAGACCCCCTACCAAGCCGAGGCTGATCCTTGGCAATCCATGTCCTTTTAAGTCTGGGTTACCTCATGCAGGATGATATTTTCTAGTTCCATTGATTTGCTTCTGAAATTCATGATGTCTTTGTTTTTAATGTCTGAGTAATATTCCATTGTGTAAATGTACCACATTTTTTGTATCCATTCTTCAGTTGAGGGACATCTGGCTTGTTTCCAGCTTCCGGCTATTATGAATAAGACTTCTATGAGCATGTGTCTTTATAAGAGAGTAGAGCGTCTTTTGGGTATATGCACAAGAGTGGTATAGCTGGGTGTTGAGGTAGAAATACTCCCAATTTTCTGAGAAACCACCAAATTGATTTACAGAGTGGTTGTACCTGTTTGCACTCACTTCAGCAATTGAGGAGAGCTCCTCTTCTTCCACACCTAGCCAACATGTATGTGTGCTCCTTTGAGTTTTTGATCTTAGCCATTCTGATGGGTATAAGGTGGAATCTCAGACTTGTTTTGATTTGCATTTTCCTGAAGACATTGAACATTTTTTTAGGTGCTTCTTGGACACTTAAGGTTCGTCTGTTGAGAATTCTCTGTTTAGCTCTGTACCCCATTTTTAATTGGGTTATTTGGATTGTTGGTGCCTAACTTCTTGAGTTCTTTATATATTTGGGATATTAGCCCTCTTTCAGATGTATGGTTAGTGAAGATCTTTTCCCACTATGTAAGCTGTCATTTTGTCCTTTGACTTACAGAAGTTTTAAGTTTCATGAGGTCCCATTTATTAATTCTCAACCTTAATGCTTGAGCCATTTGTGTTCTGTTCTGTAAGTTGTCTCCTGTACTGATGAGTTTAAAGTTATTCTCCACTTCCTGTTTGTCCGTGTATCTGGTTTTCAATTTAGTTCTTTGATCCACTTGGACTTGAGTTTTGTGCACGGTGATACATATCAATCTATTTGCATTCTTCTACATGCAGATATCCAGTTAGACCAGCACCATTTGTTGAAGATGCTCTCCCTTTTCCATTGTATGGTTTTGGCTTCTTTGCCAAAAATCAAGTATCTGTAGGATTTATTTCTGGGTCTTTGATTCAGTTTTGTTGATCAACCTGTCTGATTCTATACCAGTGGCTGCAGTTTTTATTTCCATTGCTCTGTAGTACAATTTAAAGTAAGGATTCTTTTAGCTCTCCTAGGTTTTTTGTTTTTCCATATGAAGTTGAGAATTGTGCTTTCAAGGTCTGTAAAGAATTGTTTTGAGATTTTGATGGTAATTGCATTGAATCTGTAGATTGCTTTTGGTAAGATGGTCATTTTCACTATGTTAATCTTACCATTTCATGAACATGGGATATCTTTCTATTTTCGGATATCTTCTTCAATTTCATTGTTCAGGGACTTGAAGTTCTTGTCATACAAATATTTCACTTGCTTGGTTAGAGTTATACCAAGGTATATTATTTGTGGCTATTGTGACGGGTACTATCTCCCTAACTTTTTTCTCAGCCCATTTATCGATTGTATAAAGGAGGGCTAAAGATTTCTTTGAGTAAATTTTGTGTCCAGCTACTTTGCTGAAGGTGTTTATCAGCTATAGGAGTTCTCTGGTAGAAATTTGGGGGTCACTTACGTATATCATCTGTGAATAGCAATACTTTAACTTCTCCCTTTCCAATTGTATCTCCTTGATCTCCTTTACTTGGTTTATTGCTCTAGCTAGACTTTCAAATACTATATTAAATAGATAGGATAGAGTGGACAGCCTTATCTTGTCACCGATTTTAGTGGAATTGCTTCAAGTTTCTCTCCATTTAGCTTGATGTTGGCTATTGTCTTGCTGTATACTTCCCTTATTGTGTTTAGGTATGCACCTGTATCCCTGATCTCTCCAAGACTTTTAACATGAAGGGGTGTTGCATTTTGTCAAACACTTTTTTGGCATCTAATGAGATGATCATGTGGTTACTTTATTTCATTTTTTTTTTAAATGGTGGATTACATAGATGGATTTTTATATATAGATTCACCCCTGCATTCCTGGGATGAAGCCTACTTGACTGTGGTAGATGATATCTGTTTACAAGTATTTTATTGGGTATTTTTGTATCAATGTTCATAAGGAAAATTGGTCTGAAATTCTTTCTTTGTTGTATGGTGGGTTCATTGAATAAGTTACAATGTTCCTTCTGTTTATATTTTGTGATGTAGCTTGAGGAGTATTGGTATTAGCTCTTTGAAAATCTAGTAGAATTCTGCATAAAACTATCTAGCCCAGGGTTGGTTGTTTTTGTTTGTTTGCTTGTTTGTTTGTTTGTTTTTGATTTTTGTTTGGGTTTTTTGTTTGTTTGTTTGTTTGTTTTTTGGTTGGGAGACTTCCTTAATTTTTTAATGGTTATTTTATTTATTTACATTTCAAATATTATCCCCCTTTCCAGTACCCCCTCCACAAGCTCCCTATCCACTCCTCCCTCCCCCTGCCTCTATGAGGGTGCTCCCCAACCCACCCACCCACTCCTGCCTCAGTGGCCTAGCATTCCTTTATCCTGGGTCATCAAGCCTCCACAAGACCAAGGGGCCTCCCTCCCAGTGATACCAGATAAACCAACTCTCTGCTATATAACAAGATGGAACCATGTGTACTCTTTGGTTTGTGGTTTAGTCCCTGGGAGCTTTGGGGGGTCTGATTGGTTGATAGTATTGTTCCTAAGGGGTTGCAAAACCCTCTAGCTCCTCCAGTCCTTGCCCTAACTTCCCCATTGGAGTCCCTGTGCTCAGTTCAATGTTTGATTGGGTACATCCCCATCTGTATTGGTCTGGCTCTGGCAGAGCCTCTCAGGGGACAGCCATACAGTGCTCCAGTCCATAAGCACTTCTTGGCATCAGCAATAGTCTCTGTGTTTGGTGTCAGCAGATGGGATGGATCCCTAGGTGGGGCAGTCTCTGAATGGCCTTTTTTTTTCAGTTTCTGCTCCACTCTTTGTCCCTGCATTTCCTGTTTGGCAGGAGGAATTCTGGATTAATATTCTTGAGGTGGGTGGGTGTTCCCATTCCTCACCTGAGGGCTGTGCCTATCCACTGGATACAGTTTCTACAGGTTCTTTCGCCCCTTTGTTGGGTATTTCAGCTAATGTCCTCCCTGTTTTGTCCTATTGACCATTTGACTGCCTCTAATTCTTTGGGTCTTATAAAACTAGTCAGATAGTTTACCTGGTCCTCATTTAGCTTTGGTAAGTGATATATGTTTTGAAAATCACTCATTTCATTTAGATTTTCCAATTTTGTAGAGAAACGGCTTTTGAAGTAAGACTTAATGATTCTTTGAATTTCCTCAGTGTCTGTTGTTTTGTATCCTTTTTTATTTCTGATTTTGTTAATTTGGGTACTGTCTCTGTCTTTTAGTTAGTTTGGCTAAGGGTTTGTCTATCTTGTTGATTTTCTCAAAGAACCAGCTCTTGCTTCCATTTATTCTTTGTATTATTCTCTTTGTTTCTGATTGATTTCAGTCCTATGTTTGATTAATTCCTGGATCTACTCTGCCTAGGTATGTTTCCTTTTTTTTTTCTAGAGCCTTCAGATGTATTTATATTAGTATTAGATTTCTCCGATTTCTTTATGAGGGCACTTAGTGTTATGTACTTTCCTCTTAACACTGCTTTCATAGTGGAAAAGAATTGTTTAAATTTGATTGTGTCATAGAATATCTTGGTTTCTCCATCTATAGTGATTGAAAGTTTTGCTGGGTATAATAGTCTGGGCTGACATCTGAGATCTCTTAGAGACTTCAAGAGAGTCTCTGTCCAGGCCCCTCCATCTTTTAGAGTCTCAGATGAAAAATTGGGTGCAACTTTCACAAGTCTGCCTTTATATGTTACCTGGCCTTTTTCCATTGTAGCTTTTTAGATTCTTTCTTTGTTTTATATATTTAGTGTTTTGATAATTATGTAATGGGAAGGTTTTCTTTTCAGGTCCAATCTGTTTGGTGTTCTGTAAGCTTCTTATACATTTATATGCATCTCTTTCTTTGGATTGGGGAACTTTTTTTTTATGATTTTGTTGAAGATTTTTTTGAGCTTTGAGCTGGAAATCCTCTCCTATTTCTATCCCTATTATTCTTAGGTTTAGTCTTTTCATAATGTTCCGAATTTCTTGGACGTTTTGTATCATGACCATTTTGGATTTTACATTTTCTTTGACCAATATATTGATTTGTTCTATTGTATCTTCTATGCCTGAGATTCTCTCTTCCACCTCTGTATTCTGTTGGTGATCCTTACATCTGTACTTCCTGTTTTCTTTCCTAGGTTTTCCATCTCCAAGATTGCCTCTGTTTGTGTTTTCTTTATTGCTTCAATTTCCACTTTCAGGTCTTGCACAGTTTTATTCATATCTTTCACCTATTTAATTGTATTTTCCTATAATTCTTTATATTTTTTGCTTTCTTTTTTAATGCCTCCATCTGCTTAACTGTATTTTCCTGTATTTCCTTAAGGGATTTATTTATGTCATCTTAAAACCTCTATCATCTTTATAAGATTGGATTTAGGAGTCTCTTCTTTTGCTTCACTTTCATTAAGATATCCAGGGTTTGATGTAGTAGGATAGCTGGGCTCTGGTGGTGCCATGTTGCCCTGGGTCTTGTTGATTATGTTTTTGTGCTGTCCTTTGGGCTTCTGGTTTTCCCTGGTCTTGGCTGGATGATCCTGATGGTGTCAGGACTTCTTGAGAAGGTGAGGGTAGGTGGGGACCAGACAATGGAGGTCGGAGGATCTGACTCTGTTGGCTGTGCCTCAAGTAGACTCTACTGGCAAGAGATTGGTGAGGCAATATTCCAAGCTGGTAGTTGTTCCTGGGATCTCCACAGGCCTCCACAGGTGGGGTCCTGCAAAGCAAAACAAACAAACAAACAAACAAAAATAAAACTGTTACATTACTATACCATATGCAAAGTACAAAAGGGCATCTAAACTGGAATAAAAGATAAACATTAAATATATTGACTAGCTTCCCAGCTGGGCAGCTTGAGACACAGCCTGACAGGACAGAAGAGCAAAGAGTGAGCCCAGAGGTAGACAATGGAGCTCAGGGAACTGTGTGCAGCTCACTGCTTCAGGCTATGTCCTAGGCCGACCCAACTGGGAAGGGATTGGTGGAGCAAGGCTCCAAGCTGGTTAGTCTTGGGGCTCCCAAAGGTTTACAAGGGAAAGCAGGACACTCTTGGGGTCCTGGAAGACTTCTCCAAACCTAATAGCAAGCCCAGAGGTAGAAAGTGGAGTTCAAGAGACCACAAGCAACTCACCTCTGCAGGCTGTGTTCCAGGCAAACAAACTGGGATAGTGGACAGATCTGACTAGGATGGGATTGGTGGGGCAGAGTTCCAAGCTGGTTAGTTCTGGGGGCCCGAACATTGCCAGAACATTTCCACAGGGAAGCAGGATGCTCTAAGAGTCCCACTAGGATCCTCCATACTGAGAAGTGAGCCCAGAGCTCGACAATGGGGCTCAAGGGACCTTCTGCAACTCACCTCTCCAAACTGGGAAGGTTGTCAGTATATTTAATGTTTATCTTTCATGTCAGTTAAGATGTCCTCTTGTGGTAATGTAACATGTTTTGGCTTTTTTTGTTTCATTGAGGAATCTCCTAAAAATGTTTTTAACTACAATAGAGTTATAAATGACCATGAATCAAGGACTGTAGAAGAGTGATACATAATATGCATGTCAGAGTAAACCAGCCTCATAAAATTATTCAAGGGGCTGATGAGATGGTTCAGTGGTTACAAGTGCATGGAAGACTGGAGGTTGATTCCCGGCACCTATGTCAGTTGTCTCACAACCATCTGTAACTCTTAACTCCAGGGGAAACCAAGTCCTCCTCTGGCTTCAGCTGGAACATGAACTTAGGTAATGAACATATAAGCAGATACATATATAGAGAGTTAACATAATAAAAATAACAATAATTTTTTTTTAATTTTAATTTTTTTTTTTTATGGATCCCCAGGTGGCGCAGTCTCTGGATGGCCTTTCCTTCAATCTCTGCTCCACTCTTTGTTCCCGTTTTTCCTTTGGACAGGAGCCCTTCTGAGCTTTTTTTTTTTTTTTTTTTCATTTTCTTTTTTTATCCAATAGTAGTTATTATGCAGTACTTACTGTGTACAAAAGTAATTCAGTGAGATATTTGCAAACAGGTTCCTACTTTTATAATTTTCACTTGAAGTGCTTCTCTATACATTTGAATGCAATTTTTTTTTGGGGGGATATTTACTTTATTTACATTTCAAATGTTTTCCCCTTTGGAAACCCCCTATCCCATCCCCCCTCCCCTGCCTCTATGAGGGTGCTCCCCACCCACCTACCCACTCCTGTCTTCTCTCCCTGGCATTCCCCTACACTGGGGCATCTAACACCTTCAGGCACAAGGGCCTCTCCTCCCCCGATGGACAACAAGGCCCTCTTCTGCCACATATGCGGCCAGTACCATGAGTTCCACCATGTGTATTCTTTGATTGGTGGTCCAGTCTCCAGGAGCTCTGGGAGGTCTGGCCAATTGACACAGTTACTCCCTCCATGGGGCTGCAAACCCCCTCAGCTCCTTCAGTCCCTTCTCCAACTCCTCTATCCAGGACCCCATACTCAGTCCAATGGTTAGCTATGATACTGAGAGCTGAATAAACTATGTTCCTTTAAAGACAATGTGTGTATGTATGTGTGTGTGTGTGTGTGTGTGTGCATGTGTATGTGTGAATATTTCATGCTTCCATTTTAGATCAAATAAGTAACACTAGCTAAAATAAAAACATTTTCCTTTCATAATAAAATCAGTCTAGTTACTGATTTTATAGAAGAATTAAAGTCTTCTACCAATATTGTTTTCTCAAACACTTTTTAATGGAGAACTCTATATTTGTTTATTTTTTGTTAAAAATTACTTAAAAGAAAAGTAAAATAAGTATAGCAAATGTTTTTGCTGCTGTTAAAATGAATTTTAAAGAAATATTACCTTAGCCTTTTTTTTGTCTCCTTTGAGGTCTACCTTCATTACAGAGGGTGATATTTATACTGGAGTGGACTGTTGAAACTATAGGGCTAACAGTTCACTGTGAACAATGATCATAAGAAGATATATTGTATACGGTGGAGACATGGTTGTAAACAACTGGTCAGAAATTCATATTTCTATGTGTCACCGTTTGATTTCTCCTGTTTTCATGAGAAATGTTATCATGCTTGTTTTCTTTCAAAGTTTTTTATACACTCAGTCTTCTGACCTTTGTCACATCTCAGTTCCCTATCTTCTCACAGATGTTGTTACTCATAGTGTAAGTCCTGTGAACCTGGAGAGCTGCTTAGGACAGTTCCAATACTGAAATCCAGTTATTGAGCGTCTATGACATCTCATATTCTAAGACAAACAAAAAGTTAGGGTGAGTTTATGGCAAACATAGCTGACTGAACCTAAAGTGTCAGGGTATAGGCCTCTGACTTCATCAGACTCTCTAAAGTAGAAGACAAGTGGGGACAAAGAGAGGCCACCAAATCTTAGCTATCAGCTGAGGGATAAAGGAAAATTCGGAAATTTCTGGGAGGACAGTTGGTAGGTTTTTAGAAGAAAATAACAGCACATATTTTAGCATGACATTAATTTCAACAATTGCTTTTCACTTTTTTCTAAAATAATTGCTGTGATTTTTTTGTTTTCTGTTCTACTCTATTCTCATTCTTTATCTTTTAAAATATCTCACACATGGTTGTACAAACAAAATAATATTCCTTGATTAGAATTTAGTATTCGATAATTTATTTTTTGTAAGTATATTTTTATTTGTGTGTGTTAGTATGTGTGTGTAGGTACACAAGTTTCACAGAACATATGAGAGGCTGAAGGATAATTAGTAGGTGTTGATTCTCTCCTTCTATCATGTGGTTTAGAATTGAATTTAAGGTTTTAGGTTTGGCAGCAAGTACCTTTATCTGTTGAGCCATTTCACCAGGGCCATTCATTTTAAACATAATACAGTTATTCACAGAAAGACATCCAGGTTTATACTTTAACTCTGCCATTTGGTGACTAACATAACCAGAACCTCGTAATTCCATCTCTGAAATGTGAATATTCTTACTGAATGATACAGAATATTATAGAGGAGAATGCTCATAAAACTTATACATGCTTACAAACATACTAAATGTGAGTATGTTTCTATTTGTGTTAGACCTGGTAGTAGATTATTTCATTTATAAAGCACAGATGATATGTATGCTTATTCTTTTCCTCAAAACATGTGAAGAATTTTTACCAAAAAGTCATCTTTTGCTATCTGTCAGATTTCTTTTAACTTGGGAAATTAAATGCCTATGGTTATGCTGGTTTTCTGAACATACTGTTTTTGTTTTTGTTGACGTTGCTGTTGTTGTTTCAATCATCTTTTTAAAGATTTATTTTGTTATTTACTCATGTGTAAGAGGAACAGTATATACACATACATGAAAGTGCCCTCTAAGGCCAGAAGATGGTATTATATTCCCTAAAGCTGGAGTACAGGAGGTTGTGAGTCACCCCGTGTTAGGAACTGAATTCCAATCTTCTGAAAGATCATTAAGTGTTCTTAAAAACCACCTCTCCAGTCTCATAGTACAGTCTTTATATTACTTTGATGAACAGGGTAATCTTCAGAGATTATTGGGAAGTAGTATACATGGTGATTAACAATTTAAAATTTGAAATGACCTTTGATTCAAATTTGGCTTCTGCTATGTTCTAATTTTTAATCTCGGACAAGTTATTCAATCCTCTGAAGCTTCAGTTCCTCATCTACCATAAACTGATATAATAATAACAATAATAATAATAATGTAGACAATAAGGTACATTAAGATTCAACAAGTATTTTCTGTAATAGGTCAGACAATAAATGCTTTAGACTTTATAAATTATATCATATAGTGTGTCTTCTGAAGATACACTCCAAAGTATGTCTGTAATATAAAAGGCTTCTTAGATAATAAACAAATTCATATGGCTGTGCTTCAAAATGTTTTATTTTCATAAACAAGCAGCAAGCCTGATTTAGCTCACTGGCTCTAATTTGCTAACCACTAACTTATATTAGTGCTTAGCATAAATTAATTAGTATAAATTAAATTTTATGAATCCTGTGGCATCCATTTAAACCTATATAGTATTATTACTGAAGAATATCTAAGAGTCCTATGGAATTACACTGAATTACTATAGAAACTAAAGTTATTAAATGTTAAAACTACCATGATTTGAAGATTGTGAGGAGTTTTACTATCTAACCTGGTGAACAGGTGAGTGTGGCCAGTAATCAGGAAAGAGCTTGCAATGCTTTCAGACCAACAACATTAGTGCTTGATGCTAGGAAAAAGAAACAAACAGCAGTTAGATGAACTGTTCTGTATAGTGGGTCCACATAGTGTCTCATCAAAGCATTGATTCCCTCTTAAACATTACCGAGCATGCACATCGTGTAGGAAGCCGAATGTGCTCAACTGTCATATTAAATTCCATTTCCTTATAAGCCAGGTGTGGTGGCACATGCCTGTGTTCCAGAACTTGGGGCCACTGGAGGCCAGCCAGATCTGCAGACCAAGTTACAGGAGAGCATGGGCTATGCAGAGAAATGCTATCTCAAGAAAAGCAAAAATAACAAAAATTCCCATTTCTTTTATCCCTAACATAATTAATAACATGATTATATTTGTTCTGTAATGTTCATTCTGTTCAGATGGGGAAATCCACTGACTACCAAAAACCAGCCTTGTATTCCTATCCTAGGCATTGGCACCACTCTAACTATGGGCTGTCAGCATTTTCAGTCTAAATGGTCATTTCAGGGGTTTGCAATTCAATCATAAAAGTTAGCTGCAGAGACAAACTTCACATCCATGTCCAGAACCAACAGGAAAATTTGATTATATTTCTAACAGGGAGAGAAAAGTACATGTGACCATTATAAGAAAAAACATAAAAATCATTGTAGAGGACTTGCTGTGCATCCTTTTCTGTTGTATGACAATGATGATTTAAGATTCCTTTCCTGCTCTGCCACCTCTGCTCTCCACTGCACCCACTGAGGAATCCTACAGACTTCCAGTGTTAGATGACTTTACAATGAACTTCCTTAAGGCTACTCTTGTAGCATGAAATATTAAAAAATTGCAGCCCACACTATCACCAGCAAGGCACTGGCTGGCCTTGTTCTCATCTTTGGTGGATTCCCTGACTCAGAGCTCCGAAATCTCTCCATTCAGCTCACTAAGTTCCCATCAGCAGGTCTCTGCTATGCCAGCCCCACACTTCCAAATTTCCACAGCCTTTCAGGGTACACTTCTTGCAAACCCATGCTTTGCCACTACCATTCTCTCTGGAACCCAGTTGAGTCACCATGTGAAGGAAAACACACAAACTTAGCTCAGAATTAACAGGTAACTCAATCACTGGATGCAACAACTAACATCCTAATTTATAAGCCTAATTTATAACATCCTAATTTAGATTTAACATCTAAGTTAAATCCTCAGGTAGGGATCCAAAGAGATCTGCTACCTGAAACTGGGTCTCCACTACCTACGTTTTTGCCTCTATGCACCTGTCCTCAGCACACTCTCCTCTCCTCTTCTGCTGTCCCCCTGTCTGACCCAGAAGTCCTGTCTACTCACCCAGTGATCGGTTTCCTTAAAATCTTTATTCATTAGAAGGGTCACATGAAATCACCTGAGTATGTGATTCACTCCTAGTTCCAGGCATCCCCTCTTGGGAAAGTGGAATTAGCATCAAAATGCAAACAGCACCAGAGCTATCCACAACATACTCTTCTGTTTTAGTTTGAAACACAGTTACATTTTGAATCCCCATTTGTCATCGGGAAAAGGAAATGCCAGCCATTTACTATAGCCTTCTATGCATTCAAAATTAGAATCATTCTTCTGCCATAAATGCAGCAACACAGGGTATGACCTGCATGGGGCTTCGTGTTTTATGATTGAGCATTAAGAACTGGCTTGCGAATGTAAAGACATTTCTTTGATGTGAGGTTGAATTGAGGAAGCTTAATTAACATTTTCTAATTAAATACAGCATGGTGAACTCAATCACATTGTACTATGCTTTGATGAGATTGCTCTGCCTTTATTTAAATAAACAAGATGGCTTGCAGGGTTGAGAGCCTGAGACATAACCATGTCTTTTCTTTCTCAGTTGCTTGCTTTGTCCTTCAGAAATATTTTTAGCTACGGTTACAATTGCAGGAATTTTATAGAAATGCATTTTTCAAAAATATTCAAGGTAGCCAGGCACACATCTGCAATCCCAGAACCTGTGATGCTGATGTAAAGCGATTACTGCAAGTTTGAGGCTGACCTAGGCTGCATATTTGAGACTTTGTCTCAGAAAACTAAGGAAACAAAATGCGTAGTATTTTCTTACTTAATACTTAACTTATGTGTGCTGTACTAATTAGGGACAAATTTTAGTTGTACTACTTCTTAGGGAATTTTATACATGAAAAGTATAATGTGTCATGTCATGCATAATATGTGATACATGGTGTGTGATTTCTGATGATTCCATGTTCAAAATGTAGGAGTCATCACTACCTTCTTTTTCCCTCTCAATCTTCACATTCATCCATCCATCGGGCAATTCTTATGTATCTGACTTGAAAATTATTTAGTATCTCATCTCTTCTCACTTCCCTAGTTATTATCACCCTGCTATACAGCACTTCTCAAAATTTATCTGCTACAAAACTCTCCATTTTCTATTGTAAACCAGAATCGTCTACAAGAGCAGGCCTAAGTAAGTCCTCTCTGTTCCCACTCCTCCTTCTCATGCCATAAGAGTCTCAGTAGTCTGCTTCATGTTCATCTACTATCACAGGTAATTCTCCTTCCCAGGATTTCATATTCACTGCTCCTCTAGCTGAAGTGTTCATTTATTGCATACCCTCCTGGACAGCTTAGCAGCTTACTTCCTTCTTTCTCAACATAATCATTTCGCTTAGAGGTTTCGTGATTCCCCAATTACATTTGAAAAGCTACTCCCACTGCAAATGTAGCCAAATTGCATCTTCCTTGCTTTTACCCACGTATCTGATTATCTTTGACTACATTATATAACTTTTGTCTATTATTATCTATCTATTGCTCTAAGATGCAAATCCCATAAAGAATGAAAGATTTGCTTTGCTCTTTTATATATCCCAAATACCTAAGGCAATGTCTTCCACTTGAAAGTCGCTCAATGACTACCTAAACAATTAAAAGTATATCTAGACATAAGGAATTTTATTTATGTTTAATTATTTACAAATTACAATCTAAGGATCAAACCCAGGGTCTTGCAGATGCTCTACCATGAAGCTAAACTCTAGATTCTAAATTTAAAACATAACTAAAAAAAATCAAGCATCAATAATAGGTAATGCAATGCTAAGTAGTTTTAAAAGCATTTTAATTTAGAAGAAATGATTCTTACAAGTAATTTTTTAAATTATTAACATTTTAAAGTACATATTTTACAAGATAAAAGGATAAATAATGACATTAAATTTTAACATGTTTTAAGGAAATAATGCATATTTTGCCACAGAGTTAAAATAGATTTAGCATACATATATAAAGACAGATGCATAAATATATAATACAATCTACTGGCTCTGTTTTTGTTGTGTATATGGTTGCAGGCTCATCCCTGGGGGAGACTAATTTCTCCATCTCTCAGCAGTCATTAGTATTCTATAGTTCTTTGCCTATGAGAGGGATGCCATAAGATTCTCACCCCTTCTGCATTAGCATGTCATTGTTCAGGTCTTGTTTAGAAGATCATTTGAGAAAAGGAGTCATCAATTTGCAAAGGAATGGGAGACTATGTAAGAGAGAAAATGGGGGAGTGATAGAATTGTATTTTAATTCACGTTTATTTTTCAAATAGGATTAGCTTATGAAAAATTAGCATGGAAAGAATCCTCATGATTTAGTTAATAAAATGTCCAAAAGAGATAAGCTTCCTCACAGATTTAACTAAGGGGTTCACATTTGAAGAAATTTGGTACACTGACGGTGAAAGAAATTTGAACTATTTTTTCTCCAAATCTTTGTATACTATCATTTCTACTTACCATGGTTTGTTAGCTATGCTCACTTAGGAGCTAAGCAATAAGCAATCATTTATTCCCTTTCATCTCTGGTTTATAGAACCTCCTGCTCTGAAGATGGTTTCCCAAAAACAAGTGAGAATGTTGGGAGGGAGCAGGAAATAGAAGTTTCCTTTAGATATTAAATCCCAAGCAAGTTAACAAAAGGTATCCTTAATAAATATTCAGAATTTCATATAAGATCATTGGGAATTTTAAATAATGATTTTGGAGTCACTGAACATAGCTTAATACCAAGAAACATGCTACATGCATAACAGCAGAAAATAGATTAGATGCCAGCTTCGGATTCAAATAAAAATGATAATCTTTCCACTATCATTATTTGCACGCTGGAATTTAGATAGGAATAAAAGTGAGAGCTAAATGTAATATGGACCACATTTCATAGGACTTAGAAATCATACTTAATTTTAAAATTATGCTTTCTAAAATAACTGTGTTGCAGAAACCTTTCTTGAAAAGCATAATTCATGGAATGCAATAGTATGAAGTTCTCACTGAAACCCATCTATGCCTTTGTTTTGATATCTTATAGCATTAATTTTATATTTTATCTGCCCCCTAAGCAGAATTACAAAACATCCAAGTACTTGGAATTTCCTGTATGAATTGACCTCAATCAACAAATTAGAATTTTCATTCAGAAATTAATATTTCTATTTCATAAGCTATATTTTACTTGTATATTAAAATGTTTCAGCATGAAATATTAAATTATTAGTTTTTCAGCTTAATAAAATAGCCTAATCAAGTCTCAAACATCCCACTGACAAAAACATATAATTTATCTGAGTTAAAACACCACACTCTCTCTTCCAATGAGAAAATGAGAAAAATTGAAAATTTTCAGCTACATCACATATGTTTTAATAAATCATAGGACAAATGAAGTAACATGAGTCTCACAAATCATTTTCCATATTCCTCATCACTTTAAATGATGCCTATTATTAATGTCAATAAATGAAAGCTTTTTTTTCCAACAAAGCTACATCTTCTGGGTTCAAAGCAGATTCTTCTATCTTTATGGTGCAAGTTTTCAACAAAATTCTCTCTTATCAATAATTAAGTTCCTGGGGTTGGAGAGATGGTTCAGTTGTTAAAAGCACTGACTGATCTTCCAAAGGAGCAGGGTTTGACATATAATATATTTTATGTATGAGAGAGTACAATTTTAGGTAAATATACAACAATACGATTTTTTGAGGCTTCGTATTTTTTTTTACATTTTCTTTTCTCCCTTCTCTCCAGGTGAAACCCCCTCCCCATTTTTCTGTTTCTCACTTCATATTATTAATCTCAAAGATGGAAGGAGAAAGACCACAGACCTGACTCATCATGACCAAACTAATTAAGCAGCAATTAATTAAAACAAGATTTTTTATCCATGTCCACTGTCTGCTTCCCCTAAGGCAAGCTTTGAGAGGTCAGTATTAGACATGAAGAAGATGAGATTTTTATAGCTCAGAGGTAGGGGCATTCTAAATGGGGGACTTGGCAGGCAAAATAGGCAGGGTTGCAGGAGAAGAATATAAGCAAACAAATTATTTGTAATGATCCCCTGAAACGAAGATATAAGGTAGTCATAGCAACAGACATTCATAAAAACCTTTTGAAACAAAGGTAGAGTTGCAAGAAGGCTCTAGTGAACATTTTGAAACAAAGCCATGGTTGCCATTTCCTGGAACAGCCAGTACAGAACCATTTGTATTTAAGGTTACATGTGGGACCTAGCCTAATCCTTGAGAAACAGAGATTTAATAATAAACAGGTATGAGCCTAGTTTTTCTTTATTAGAAGATGATTTTTAAGTCTCAGATGAAGGCATGCTGGTTCATCAGTATCACATGCCTTCTACCATTCCCTTTCTAACCAGACACCCCCATGGTCCCTTTGCACTTTCCTGGGTTTTATGGTTTTATTCCATGCTATATACTAACACCTGAAGATTTGGAACTAGGGACCACAAATTATCCTCTGTGTGTGTGTGTGTGTGTGTGTGTGTGTGTGTGTGTGTGTGTGTGTGTGTGTGTGCATGCATACTGTATTTGTCTTTCTGGGTCTGAGTTATTTCATTCAACACAATCTTTTCTAGGCCCATCCAGTTACCTGCAAATTTCATGATTTTACTTATCTTTACAGCTGAATAATATATTCCATTGTGTATATTTACCACATTTTCATTATCTATTTCTTAATTTAAGGACATTTAGATTGTTGCCATTTCCTGGGTGTTTTGAGTAGGGAAGCAACAAACATTACTGAGCAAGTATCTGTAGAGTAAGATGTCAAGTCCTTTTTCAAAGGCATGAATGGAATTAAACTATTGTGGAATGTTGCCCAAGCAATTTTAAAAAAATAAAAATAAAGATGTCAAGTCCTTTAGGCATATGCCAAAGGATGACACAGCTAAGTCATATGGTAGCTTTAATTTTAGTTTTTTGAGGGTGCACTCTACTGATGTCCAGGGTGCCTGTACCAATTTACATTCCCATCAAGAGTGAACCAGTTCCTCTTCACTCAGAACCTTGCTAGCTTTTGTTGTCAGTTGTTTGGTTGATCTTTGCTATTTTAACTGAAGTGAGATGAAATCTCAATATTGTTTTGAGTTGCATTGTCCTAATTGCTAAAAATGATGAAGACTGTTTGAGGTCTTTCTTGGCCATTTTAATTTCTTCTGTTGAAAATCTCTGTTTAGAAACTGGGCAATGGTGGCACACGCCTTTAATCCCAGCACTTGGGAGGAAGAGGCAGGTGGATTTCTGAGTTCAAGGCCAGCCTGGTCTACAGAGTGAATTCCAGGACAGTCAGGGCCACACAGAGAAACCCTGTCTCGAACAACAACAACAACAAAAAAAAAAAAAAAAAAGAAAGAAAGAAAATAAAGAAAGAAAGAAAGAGAAAGAAAGAAAGAAAGAAAGAAAGAAAGAAAGAAAGAAAGAAAGAAAGAAAGAAAGAAAGAAAATCTCTGTTTAGATCCCTAGCACATTTTTAATTGGAATATTTGTTTTCCTTGTCTCTGAGTTTGTGGAGTTTTTGGTTTGGTTGGTTGGTTGGTTGGTTGGTTGGCTTTTGTTTTGATTCTCCCCCCTCCATATTCTGGATATTAATCTGTCATATTTACAGCTGGCAAAGATTTTCTCCCAGTCTGATGGTTTCTTCTTCATTCAATTTACTCTTTTGTATAGAAGCTTTTTGGTTTTTAAGTTTTATGAGGATCTAGTTGTTAATCATTGGTCTTAATTCCTATGCAAATCGAGTGTTGTTCAAAAAGTTCTTCCTTATACCTCTATCTTATAGGATATTGCCTATATTTTTATCTAGTAGTTTTAGTGTTTTGGGTTTCAAAATAAGGGCTTTGTTCCACTTGGAGTTAGACTCCTATCTATCAACTTACAAACTTGGATTTTTTAATGTGCATGTTTGATATTTAAATACCACACACTAATGGTGGTTTCTTGGAGAATTAGTCCTTGCTTTTATATGTGCTAGACAAAATAAGATGTAAGATACACACACAAATACTCACATGCATGCACTTATATGCTGTATGTGTATGCCATGCAATCCCTGTCTTCAAATAATTATTATATGATTAAAGAGTATTCAAAATGAAGAAAGACAAGACCCAAATTACTTTGCTTATCACATTTATATTCTGCTTTCTCTTTTTATTTTTCTTAATGCTTTCCCTTTTTATTTTTCTTTCCTTTATCATTTACATTAATTGCTACCACATTTATTGCTTAACCAAGACCTGAGCTTGGCCTCATGTGCCCCATCACCTCAGAGTTAAGTATATTGAAATCTATAATCACAGTTGTGAAAACTTGTAACAGTGTGTGGTCATAGCTTTAAACTGATTCACACCCACAGGAACCAAATACCAAAAATTCCTAACAGTTGGGAAATTCAATCCCAACCCACTCTTGCACCTTTCTAAATCCTCTTAAGTGTTTCTTAGCCACTTCAATAAGGCAATGCTTTCTTTAGGACTAACAAATTCTTGACTGTTACTAAAATGAGCTAAGAGTTCCCACTATTCTCATCAAATTCATTCTGCTAAAGCAAAAAGATGGTTATTTAATCCTAATTATGCTAGCAGCATTACATCAGTAGCCTACAGAGAAGATTCCTGTTTTCCAAACTGTGTATGACTAATTTATTCTGTACTACTTAGCAGTACCTGGAACTGAGAATTTAAAGCATGCCCCAATTTACTTTGTTTTAAGTCACTGCAGATTTCCCACCTAGCCATTAGTACCTAGGGCACAAAACCTAAGCATCCAGGTCTCTAAGCCATATAACTCCTCTGATCCTTCAAGATAGGCCAGACTCCAACTGGGGTCAGATATGGATATGCTCCTTATAAGGGCCATTGGCCTCCCTAAATTCTAACTTTGACATCTTTGGTTTGTTTCTTCTTGATTCAACAGGGAAAAATTCAGGGATTCTTGATAAGTTATTCTATGCCAGTAAAAGAAGCCAATTTTAAGCAAGAGTCAAGTATATAAAGGCAAGTTTATTGAGAAGCTGATTTTTGGTGGTTTATTGCTCCCAGAGAAGGCCTGAGAATTCGCCATGGGGAGGGAGACATAGGGGAGTAGGGAGAGACAGAACGTGTATATGTAGGGAGAAAAAATGCCTAGGGGGGGTGAAAGAGAGAGAGGACCAAAATGATTATATAGGAAAGAGCTTGTGGGGGAGGGGAAGCCCAGACCTCGAGGTGAAAACGTCAGGTAGTGACTGAGGGATGCTGGGAGAACCTGGAGGCCAGGCCCACTTTGGTATGTTAAACATACACCTTAGTGGTTTGTCCCAGATCTGAATCCCAGCCATTCTCAATTCTGTTAAGCAGCTAGGTCATTATGAAAATGTGTTTTAGAAATAGATTGAGTGGTTTTGTGCTGAGTTCAATGACCTGAGTTCTATCCTGATGAACTGGAAGAAAGAAAGAAGTGACTCCTGTTAGGTATTCTCTGACCTCCACACATGCACTGTGGAACTTGTGCACAAACACAAAGACAGATAGACACACTCCCCTTCCCAATCCAGACACAAATGAATGGATATAAATTAATAAATGTGTTTTTTAAGACAAGATAACTAGCTTAGAATCTTAGACCTATGGTTTAAGTTGGACTACTCTGTGTTCCCAGAAGAAGGCCTATGCTCTCAGGGTTTTCCTTAGTTCAGGACAAGCGTTCTCCTTTCCAAAAAGCAATCAGAAGATACTGATGGGTCTGCACTCACAAGGTTTTAGTACAAATTGAAAATGTGCCTGCTGGTCCCAAATTCTTCCCCAGAAGCCCTGATGATAAAATTCATGGGATGACATTGATGTACATTCTTTTTCAAAACGGACTTCTCTCTGCTATGAACTACCTAAGAGTTGAAGACACAGAAAAGAATAAAAAATTCAGACAATTTAAAAAAAGAAAGAAAGAAAAACCTTAGGGATTTGAGTTTAATGGTTTGAGTAAAAACACCCAGAAAAATCTTCTTCGGTTATCTTAGTTGTGATTTAAAGGGGTAGGGGAATTGAAAGAATGAATGCAATAACTTCTCTTAAAAGTCTAAATTTTGGCTGGGCCTATAGGCAGTAGTAGAGCATGTTCGACACCTAGCATTACAAAGAGTATGCAGCATGTCTATAAAAATGATTTTAATAAGTAATAGGAAGAGTTTAAAAGGTCTTCATTAACTGTGGGTGACAATTAATACCATCTCAAAGTAATAGTACCTGGTTTACTAGATAAAGAACTAAGCCTTTGTTAAGTAACACACATTGATAATACACATACCTCGCTTCATATAAATCTTAAACCTAATGGTGAAGGAGAGTCTGCCAGGTAAAATTATGATTCTTTATACTTATATAGGCATAGAGCTCATAGGTTCCAAAACCATTAAACTTTTACCTTTGATTGTATGTCACATTTTCTTTTCTCATTCAAACACGGTGTAACGTACTTTCTACATTTTTTAACATTTATTTACCTTAGAAACTCTCATTAAGGTAAATATTTACTTCTTGAATGTTGAGAAGAATATGCAGCTAGAAGTGCTTCCTAAAATCAGGATCAAGTTTCATAATTTTCTGGCTTCAGATGTTTTTGCTTTGTTTGGTTTTGTTAACTTTTTACCTTGTCTGTTTATTTGTGTGTAAGTGAATATAAAGTTAATTCTCACAGGACAAAAAAAATATCTGTGCAGTATTTCCTTATAGATTTAATCTCTGAGATTTTTTACACTATTCACTAATGATGTCCCAGGTGTCCTTGAATCGAAAATAGCAGGATTTACAGTTCATAAATTTTTATTTAGTTGCAGCCATTGTTTGCAAATTACTTTACAGTCTGGTGAAGAGGCAAAGAAATAAAATGAAGATGTAATGAACTTGAATAAATGGATTAAATTTAGAAGGTACATTGAGGATATAGCAAAGGCTTGCAATTTTAGTCAGCTATGCATTATTAGTCCAATAAAATACCTGTAACGAGGTACTTATGACGTAAAGTAAGCTCATGCTATTAGAGGTTCGAGTCTGTGACACTGACATTAGCTTAGTTTTCAACTAGGCCTCATTTCTCAACATGGCAGATAGCAAAATAGAACCAACAGGTGACTGCAACTCAAACCAAGAGCAGAAAGCAGAGCTAAAATCTCATAACTCACTCTCTCCTCTCGCCCCAAACTACTATCACCTCCCAATACTGCTACCCTGTGTACAATGACTTCAATCACAGTATACTTCAGGGAGACTAGGTAAACCATACCTAAACCTTTCAGCAGTTTGGTCACTTGGGAGGATACTGGGGAAAGTATACAAATATACAGCAGACAAAATATAAAATCTAAATTGTTACTAATGCTAACAATTTCTTGTAGGGGTATTGGGGTTCCGCATCTGCTCCACCACAGGGCACAGCAACTGGGGAGGCAGGATGTGGAGAGTTGACCAGGCTTAGCCCAAGCTGTCGCTGGGTAGGTGTCAGACTGAGGGAAGCCACTGGACACTGCTCCAGGGGTAGGGAAGCATTGTCTGAGGAGCTCCTTTGGGGGTCCACAGGCCTGCAATGAGGCCAGGCCATCTGATTCTCAGGCTCTTGGACATCTAGGCACCGCTGGGAGCTGCAGAAGAGCTGAGAATGGAGGGGGGGGCATGAGCTAGATCTAGCAGGAGCTGAGGGGGAAAAAGGAGGAGCTCTGGCTAGTCCCACGGAGAGAGAGTCCTTAGCTCGGTGGCAGTGGCAGGCTTGAGCTTGGTGGCAGTGGCTGGCAGCACAGAGAGGCCTTCTATTGGAGATTAGGTGGTGACTCTATAGGCCAAGGTCTTCTCCATGCCTCCCCATGGCAGATGCCAATAAAAAGAGGCAGTCCATGTTTTAAAGACATTTATTGTCCTGGCGGAAAGTGGATGAGTAAAACCTTACCCCACTTCTCAGGGTGGGCCTGAGGTTAAATACCTTTTGCAGAGCTGAGTGTCTGGGAAGGAATGTTTATTGGCTAAGGCCTCCAGGCCTTTAGGTACATCTTAAAATGGAGCTCTGTCTTGTGCTTATGTGACCACAGGTCATGTCCTCTGCATGTGGAGGGGCTTAGGGCATTGCCCTTATGTGACTGACTGACGGCCACAAATCTATGGGGAGCTATGGCTAGTGAAACGCCTACTGTCCCTTCAGGGTCTCCCGGGTTTCAAGCCTTAGCTAAACCTGGGACCAAGCTGCCTTTCACGGTCCCACAATTTCTTATCATCATTTATTGAGTCATTGCTCTATGTTAATTTATAGTATACTTAGCACTTCATATAAGAATTAGTACATCTGATCCTTATTAAAAACTTGCATTTAAGTATATACCACCTAGTTTGGCAAAAGAAAAGAGCTTAAGTGGCATAACTTGATGAATATAAGACAAAAAAAGATAGTTCTTTTTTTGAAACAGGGGCCAAGATTTCAACCAATACATTTATGTTTTAGAGTACAAATTGCAAATTGGTGTTGAAGTACCAAAATCACTCTAGGGACCTGTTTTTTGCAGCCTACACAACATGTTTCAAGAAAATCTGGGTGTGAATTTTTTTTATAGGTGGAACTGTTAACTAGAGTCACCATGCAATTTTGTTTTACCCCATCTTGACATTTAAAATTTTGCTCTCTCATTTAAAATTACACGTTTTTCTTCACATATATATATATATATATATATACACACTTAAATAGCTTATTTAAGTAACACTTATATGCATATATACTTAGATAAAGTATTATATACATACACACAGATATATATATATATATATATATATATATATATATATATATATACTTAAGATAAAGTAAGGTATATATAATACTCTTTCTAAGTACGCATGTATATATAAACAAATAGAAAATAAATTAGCACAGCATTTAAATATTGTCCCATTGTTCATGTTGAAGAATTAAAATAGGAATCACTTTAGGAAATACTATAATATTTATGAAGTAATGGGAGACATTACCTTCTCAATATTATAGTGACATGTTCTTGGAAGTTCCTTCTTTCTCTAATGATTTCAGATCTTGCCTTCCTTGAACAGGCACAGCCAGCGGGACTCCCTCATGTAATCTTCATCCATATGTCTGCCAACCAATTAATTGTTCATTAATGCATCAACCTAGGTGTTAATTGGTTGATGGACATACATTTTTAAAAAAGAAGTAGTGAACAGTCCCTAGCATCGTGATGAGTCTTTTCATTCATGTTCTATTGGGATTACTTTTGTTTAGACTTTATGCTATTTTACATTTCTTTTAAATTGAATTGCTAATATCATATTTCACAAGGAGGATGTTTGAAAGAATAATGACCCAAAAGAATCATCTAGTTCATAAAACTGTATTTAATAGATTTTCTCCACCAAAGTAACAAGCCAATTCAACCTGAATTAAAAGAAAATAAAGCAGGTTGATTTAGGAACAGTTCCTGAGCAAGTTCACCAGCCTCAGGGGACTAGACCAGAAAAATTTGTGTGCCTAGGCTATGGTCGAGAAGTTTTTTATAGATTGTATGAGAAGGAAAAAAATGTGTTTGCCACACATTACGCTAGTGACCAGATATGGTCACCTAAGGAGGGCATTTGAGTGGCTGGTGACTTCAAGAGAGGGGTTTGTAACAGCTGTCAGGAATGTCAAGAATGAACAACTGAGCTTTTGCAGTCTTTTCTCTGTTAGGCTTTCTGAGACCACATGGGGAGGGGGACAAGCTGGAGGCTCCAAGTGAACAGAATTTTTCTTAAATGCTTAGAATAAAACTGTTAGCTGAAAAAGAATGGTTGAAATTCAGATGAGACGGTTAGTGATTCTTTTTTTTTTTTCCTCCTTTTTTATTTTTGATACTTTATGTACATTTCCAATGTTTCTCCTTTTCTGAGTCTCCTCTTTGGATACCCCCATCCTCTCCCCAACCCGCCTCTAGAAGGGAATTCCACCTCCCCCCCCCCCCCATCCACCCATCCCCATATTCCCGCCTTGACATTCCCCTTTACTGAGGCCTCTGGAGCCCTGGCTGTCCTGGAACTCACTCTGTAGACCAGGCTGGCCTCAAACTCAGAAATCCACCTACCTATGCCTCCCAAGTCCTGGGATTAAAGGCTTACACCACCACTGCACAGCTGACTAGTGATTCTTATGCATGATAGGAAGTTTTCACATTTTTAAGACCTAGAAACAACTTTAAAATATATTTTGCAAGTTCCAACTAAATGTTATTATAGTCAAATTTTACAATTTTTTTTTATTTTCTTTTGTTTTTTTGAGACAGGATCTCACTATGTAGCCATGGTCTCCCTTAAACATTTATGTAAACCATGCAGTCCTCCAACTCAGAGATCTACCTGCCTCTGTCTCCCAATGGTTAGGATCAAAGGTATATGGCACCACACTCAATTCTTTACCAGTATCTTAATATCTTAAATTAAATGGCCTTTTCACTTAAACTATTTACTAGTTTATCATCACTAGATCAATAAATGTTTTAGTTTTTGTTCCAAAATTCCTAGTAATTTAGGGTTTAGCTTAGTTCGTTTTTTTTTCAAGAGACCCAATATCATTTTTAAAGAATTCTAGATGTTTTAAATTTCTGTTAATTCAAATAGAAAAAAAGGAGTGAAAAGTGAAAACATAGTGAATCCTATAATGCTTTTTGAAGTTACAATGTACATATAATAAATAACTTATATTTTACAATATATTTTAGCTAAATCACAGATTCATTTTTCTTAACTTTGGGGGTGGGGGTTGAGGGTAGTCTCATTATGTAGTCCTATAGCCCTGGATGATCTAGAGCCCTCTCTATGTACGTGAATGTTTTGACTTCAGAGATCTGCCTACTTTTGCCTCCAGAGTTCTTGGATTAAAAGCTTGAGCCACCACACCTAGTTTATTTCTCTCTTTCTTAAACCCCCCTCTTCTCTTTATACTGCAAGTGTGAATGACAGCTTCCTTCTTTTAATGTATTTTAGCAATTTAAAAGATTTAAACATAAACTTACATAATTTCCCACTTCTTACACCTCTGTAACTTTTCTTTTGTCCTCCTCCTTCCAAAATTCATGGCCTCCTCTTCTTAAATATTGTATACACTAATAAGCTTATAAATACGGTTCCTGAATCTGTCCAATGTTACCTGAATATATGTTTGTATAGCTGACCACTTTTTCCTGAATAAACAACCAAGGCTTGTCCTTGGGGAAGACAAATTCTCCCTCTCTCAGAAGATGTTCATTGTTTATACCTCTTGATCTAGGGGTGGAGCTTTCTGAGGTTTCATTCATCTATTTTGGAACATCACCAACTGTATTTCAGGTTGCTCAAGTCTTATTTAGGCAGCCATTTTATTGAGATAAGTGTAGCTAGAAGGCACAATTCTTTGAGAATTTCATATATATATACAATATGTTTTAATCATATTCACCCTCTACTCATTACTTTAAATCTTCCCTGATCCTTCCTCTACCTTCTACCACCCTCCTGACTTTTGTATAAGCCACTGAGTTCTGTTTATGGTGCCTGCACACTCACAGTGAGGAATACGACCTTAGGAGCCCCTCTCCAGTCCACGCTGGAATTTTGGTTGGCTTGTTTCTATGTAGCTCCTGTGTAGGCAACACAGCTGCTAGGAATTCATGAGTGCAATTGACCTGTTGTGTGCAGGAAACATGATTTTACTGGGGTTAACCCAGACTTTGGCTTTTATAATTATTCCATCTTCTCTTCCTCAATATTCCCTGAGACTGGGGAAGAGATATGATACGGATGTCCCCTTTATAGTTTAGCAGCCCACAGACACTTACTTTCTATAGTTCTTCAGTTTTGAATTAATTAGGAGTTCCTTTTTTTTGAAAAACTTCTTGATACAATATATTCTCATCATGTTTTCCTCTATCCAAACTCCTTTGAGAGCCTCCCCACCTCACTGTCTACCCAACTTTACACTTTGTCTTCTCGTTTTCAAAAACATAAAACAAAGGAAAAACAAAAACAAGAATCCTACACACACACAACAAGAAGAAAAATCAAAAGAAATAAACAAAAGACCTATGGATGAGGAGCCAAAAACAAAGCAAAATGAAACAAGAAGTCCTCAAAAATACCAGTAAATTCATTTGGTATAGGCCAAGCATTCCTGGGCATGGGGCCTGCCCTGAAGTATGGCTACTATATCCAGTAAGACTCCATTGGAGAAAACTAAGTTTTCCTTTGCCAGCTGGTACCAACCATAAATAGCTTCTTGGGTAGGGATGGGACTCTGTGATTATTTTCCTGTCTCAATGTGAGAGTCCTCTCTGGTTTGAATCTCTGTGTAGGTGCCTTGTGTCCTGCCATAGTCTCTGTGAGTTAGTATTGAGCATCAGTCATTTTATATCTGGAAGACTCTGTTTCCTTGGAGCTATCAATAACCTCTGACTCTTAAAATCTTTTCCTCCTCTTGTTCTGCATACATCATAGAACCTTGTAGGGAAGAGGTTGTGGAAGACAATGATAGGTTCTTATATATCAATGACTTTACTAGTTTTTCCATCTATATTTTCCAGTAGAAACAATACTAGAGAAAGGGTGGTAAGTCATATAAAGGATGTGGAAACATGGAGTAACAGAAACAAAATAACAATATAACTACCCAAACTAATAATTGGTTTTAGTGCCTTGATCTCAGTGGAAGTCAGACCATGCTAATAACTGTGACATGAGCCTTCAGTGTGTTATATGTTTAGGGAAAGTATTGGGAAACATAATGGGAGAGAAACTTACTCTATAGCATTTGATACATGATGCTGCTTACATACCATGGTAATGGCTTTAAAGTGTTCTTAAAAGAGAACTCATTGAGAGAGCAGAATTCTATATTAAGGGTAAGAGAATGATAACTTTGTATATCATGTGTATCAGCTAGTGTTCTGAGTTGCAGAATAGTAGAGTATTATAGAAAACTTACTGCTTGGTGGGGAAGAAAGGAAGGAAGGAGAGAGGGAAGAGAGGAGAGAGGAAAGAGAGGGAGAAGAAGAGATAGGAAAGAGAGGGATAAAAATATTATTTTTATAACGAATTATTTTTGTACAGAATCTGAAGAAATATGAAAGTCTCCGTAGGTATCTCTACATCTGGTGCTGAAATTTAAAATTGAGATAGGATATTGTAAACAAAGCTGAATTCCCTTAGTTACACTGAAACCTATGTTGACTTAAGGATCAAACACACAGTTGTCTAGTCTAGCAATCAGACACTGAAAGAAGATCTCAGGGGGGAAAAAAGAGTACTTGTAGCTCCAGCTGCTGTTTCATGCTAATGGGGCAAGATAGCAACAACAGCAAGCCTGGCTGTATTCACTTACACACCATTACATTGCTGTCACCCTTTTTATTCTCCACTAGTGTTAAGAGAATTTCTTTTGTAACCTGTTGTGAATAGAAATAGGTAAGTAAAAAAATGAAATAGGTGAGTAAAATTTGGGATATACAATTTGACTGAGTTACTAGACGTTACAAAGCTACCATAAAGTTTGGAACAGTTGAACACATATTGGTGACAATGTTCACTTAAGGCAAAACTATAAATATTGTTCACATTTCTTTGGCTCTCACAATTATCACAAGTTATAGTAGTATATTGCTACTAAATAAACTTAAATGGAAGAGCCAAACACTGCTTTTAAAGTAAGGGGCCAATAGAAAAATAAGTGTCGACTCAGCAAAACTGATCAAAACTTTTCAGTTGCAGTAATGAAGCGCATAGTCTTTTTCTTTAAGTATTCACTTTACATCCTGATCACTGCCCCCTCCCAGTCACCCCTTCCCACAGTCCTTCCCCCATTCCCCTCCCCTTCTTCACTGAGCCTTGGATATTCCCTTACTTGGCAGACCCCTCTCCCACTGAGGCCAGACAAGCCAGCCCAGCTAGAAGAACATATCTCATACACAGGCAACAGCTTTAGGGATAGCACCTGCTCCAGTTGTTCAGCACCATGAAGACCAAGCTGCACATCTGCCACATATGTGTAGGGAGGCCTAGGTCCAGCCTGTTTATGTTATTTGGTTAATGATGGAATCAATTTCTTAAACTAAATCTCTTTCTCATGATCTCTTGCCCTCTCACCTCTAAAGAAACCTAGCTGTACATCTGAAGCACATAGTTTTTAAACACAGATGATCAAAATAACTCTTCTATTATTTGCCCACGTTCTTTTAATGTTGAATTCCCAACGGGGATTAGGGATGTGTAGCCTATAAAACTATACTTTTCAAGGCATATTTCAAATCACAGTACACAACATAATGATTAAATAGTGCTTCACAATCTCAATGTTATTGTTTGAGAATTCCATGCATGCACGTAATGAATTTTCACATGACTAGAAATTCCACTCACAAGAATGTGGCTGTTACTGATCTAGCTCATTTGACACTTTATTCTTTTTTCCTGCTTTGCTATATTTAGATAAATGATGAGAACAAGCCCAGGAAGCTTAAATAATCAGAATGATCTGATCAATCAGATCAATGAGCACTTTCCTTAATCCAAAATGGCACTTGGCTCATAACACACATCCTATCTGCAGCATTTACGATTAACCTTGCAACATGCAGCACTCTTGTGGCTAACACCAAGAATTAATGTGTTATAAAGCATCACCTAGATATGGCTCTACTCTTTCCTCTACTTTAGGCTAGGTGGTTATTGATAAGATTTCCTGCAAAAGATTTAGATATAATTGCTATGTTTTTAGTTATATGAATTATACTACTCATTTAAACATATGAAGGTCAGCTACTGGCAGAAACACAAGCTTATTAGTATATCCACAAGTAAAATACTAATATGAACACTTACACAAAAAATATTTATGCAATGAATGAAGTGGCTATTTCCTAAAGATAAGAAAATTTGATTATTTTAATTTTCTTTCATATTTTTCTACTGAGAGAATTACTTACATTAAAACATTTAAAAGTCACAGGCAATAGTAATAATAATAAACACAAAAATAGACCAGAAAATATATTCTTCTAAAAGAGAGTTGTAAAGATATTCTCAAATTATAACATTTACTCAATGTTGACAATTTTCATATACTACTTTGCAGTCCCCTTTACTGAGCACATCTTGAGGGATATAAACTGGTTAAATCTTATAAGCTTTGCAAAAGACAGGTTTCACTTGAAAGCATGTTAAGAAATGAGAAAAAGAAAAAACTCTCAACAACTTACAGCAAAGTAACCAGTCTGTCTGAAAATGGGAGATGGGCACTTACATGTGTGTGTTTTAATGAGACACTTGCATCAGCACTAAGGCCAGGAGCAAAGGCAATACTGCGAGTCAGGAAGGGAAGTGATGAAATGTATGATCTAAATCCCAAAAGGAAGAAAAGATTTCTGAAGAAAGCTGAAGCTTCTCAAGAAGTCATATGCTTGTATATAATAAAATACTTTGAAGCATAGGGGAAAATAGCTACTGAACCTGAAATTGTAGGATCAGGAAAGAAGAATAAAAGGCAGAACATAAGGGTTTCTTTCAAGTGATTTTAAAGACATCACTATTTGAATGGACTGAGATGACAGGTTGCAAGAGGAAATGATGTTTCTTTCTTAACAATGAAACGAACTGAAATATCTTTGGTCATAGAGTGATAATGAAATAACAGGGAATTCTTAAAGTACTGGAAGCTACCAACTTCTGAAATTTTTCCTGATTAATTCAGCACAGAAAATTCTCTCCAATTAGGACATGTAGTAGTCCAAAGAACTACTGCAATTCAGACATGTAGACTGTTACTGTATTACCTTCTAAGGAATGTAGACAAAGAAAAAGTTTGTAAAAACATTTCACTGGGGATTTATAATCAGAAGCTATCAGACACATTTTACTAACCTCCATGAAGGGGTAACTGAAATACCCACAGTCTTACTGTAGAGTTTTAGTATAATGGAGGAGAAACAAGAGCCCTCAAGGCAGGAAAGAAGAAAACAGCAAGTTCAGTGACTATTCATTTACATTTTAAATAATAAACAACATGCATGAGCTATCACTATATCCTTCACTAACCATGCTTTATAAGCTTATTACCCTCTAAAAGAATATTTAATTAACCTCAAAAGCCAATAAACATAAGGAAGGTAGGGTATATGCATATATCTGAGTTCTCTATTTGATCTTTGAGTGTTAGCACACTCAAATAAACACAAAATGTGACAAAGTGGATCGTTACCTTTTACAAAAACTGTTCTCATGAAAACAAACATCTCGGTAAATCACGCATAGAAGTATACAGGCTCATGCACTTGGGACAGAATCCATTTACATCATTACCTTTAAATAAACAAATGTCTAAGAAAAAGGCATTGTAATGTTTCTCTAATCAAAGCTGAAAGCTTTTATTTCAGTTTTCCTATTTTGCACATCCGTATTTTGGGCAGTTATAGACATGGCTCTGGGGTCAAATTGTATAGTCATGATTTAGCTTGTCACCATAAAAACTCCAAGGCAAGAAGAAAAAGAATGATCATGTAGGTACGGATAGGGACAGACTATGACAAAGATACCCCAAAATACACTATCTTCTATAAGACTGGGTTTAGAGAAAACAATATAAGCAGAAAAAAAAAACAGAAATAATTTTTAAAACAGAGTAAGCAATGTGTGAACATAGTCCCTATTAGAATATTATAACTTCTGTGAATCCATACTTAGCAAAGATAAGAATTATTAACATTTGAATAAGTACTCATCACAAGATTACTGTCCCCGTTGCCACCTTTTTTTCACCTATTTTCTCCTCTCCATATATCTGCCCATTCCTTTCTTTTATTTTTTTTCTTTAAACTCCTTATGCATACTGAATGCTGAATACTGACTTCAGATAAATGTTTTCTCTATATATTTCTAATAGCTTGTTTAAATATAGTTGGATATTGGAGAGTAATAATTTGCTTCAAAAGTTCAAGACTCTAGAAGACTCCCAGAAGTGTGGAGAAGCTCATGAGAGGGGGTAAAGGGGACAACACTGCTCAGCGGGACTCGCCCTGAATCCTTGGGACACAGGGACTGAGGAACAGCTGGGGGAAGGAGCCTTCCAGTTTCCATCTGTGGCTGGGGACCTCTGCATGGACCACCAGGGCTCCATAGTCAAATACTGCCAGGAGAAAGCTAGGACTGTGGGCAAGGCTGTCTGCTCAGAGGGACCCACCTGGAATCCCCAGGACACAGGGACTGAAGAGTGGTCTTCTGGTTACTTTCGGGGGCCTGGAGCAGATCCTGTGACACAGGCCTCCATAATCAAGTAGTGCCAGGAGAGAGCTGGTATTCCAGGAGTGCTGACACACCTTCAAGCACAGGGAAGACCACCACTTCTGTTCAAATTCACTGGATCAAGAGGGACCCTTGAAGAGCCATCAGGATACAGGAACCAAGGGACAGCTGAGGACAAGATACTTCTGGTTTCTCTCTGCACCTCAGAGCTGATCTTGTACCACAGCACTCCAAACCCAAATTCCTCTCAGAAGGAACTGGTCTTCAAGGAGTATTGACAACAAGGTTTGCAGGAGGGAAAAGACACAGTCAGAGAGAGTAAGACCAGCTAACACCAGAGATAGCCAGATGGTGAAAGTCAAGGGCAAGAACATAAGAAACAGAAACCAAGGCTACTTGGCATCAACAGAAGGCAGCTCTCCCACCACAGCAAGCCCTGGATACCCTAACACAACAGAAAAGCAAGACTCAGATTTAAAAAAATCACATCTCATAATAATGATAGAAGATTTTAAGAAGGAAATAAATAACTCCCTGAAAGAAATACAAGAGAACACAGGAAAACAACTAGAAGCCCTTAAAGAGGAAACACAAAAATCCCTTAAAGAATTACAGGAAAACACAATCAAACAGACAAAGGAAATGAACAAAACCATCCAGGAACTAAAAATAGAAATAGAAACAATAAAGAAATGACAAAGGGAGACAACTCTGGAGTTAGAAAAACTAGGAAAGAGATCAGGAGTCATAATGCACCAACAGATAGCATCATCAACAGAATACAAGAAATAGAAGAGAGAATCTCAGGTGTGAAAGATACCATAGAAAACATTGACACAAAAGTCAAAGAAAACACAAAATGCAAAAAGCTCCTAACCTAAAATATCCAGGATATTCAGGATAAAATGGGAAGACAGAACCTAAGGATAATAGGTGTAGAAGAGAGTGAAGATTCCCAACTTAAAGGACCAGTAAATATCTTCAACAAAATTATAGAAGAAAACTTCCTTAACCTAAAGAAAGAGATGAACGTAAATATACAAGAAGCATACAGAACTCCAAACAAATTGGACCAGAAAAGAAATTCCTCCTGTCACATTGTAGTCAAAAGACCTAATATACAAAATAAGGAAAGAATATTAAAAACAGTAAGGGAAAAAGGTCAAGTAGCATATACAGGCAAACCTATAAGAATTATACCAGACTTCTCACCAGAGACTATGAAAGCTAGAAGATCCTGGGCAGATTTCATACAGACCCTAAGAGAACACAAATGCCAGCCCAGGCTGCAATACCCAGCAAAACCCTCAATTATCATAGATGGTGAAAACAAAATATTCTATGACAAAACCAAATTTACATACTATGTTTCCACAACCCAGCCTTACAAAGGATAATAGATGGAAAACGCCAACTCAAGGAGGGAAACTACAACCTAGAAAAAGCAAGAAAGTAATCTTTCAACAAACTCAAAAGAAGATAGCCACACAAACATAAAAATAACAGGAAGCAACAATCACTATTCCTTAATATCTCTTAACATCAATGGACTCAATTCCCCAATAAAAGACATAGACTGACAGACTGGATCCATAAAGAGGACCCAGCATTTTGCTGCATTCAAGAAATGCATCTCTGTGATAAAGACAAACACTACCTCAGAGTAAAGGGCTGGAAAACAATTTTCCAGGCAAATGGTCCCAAGAAACAGGCTGGAGTAGCCATTCTAATATCGGATAAAATTGACTTTCAACCAAAAGTCATCAAAAAAGATAAGGAAGGACACTTCATATTCATCAAGGAAAACTCTACTAAGAAGAACTATCAATTCTGAACATCTATGCCCCAAATGCAAGGGCACACACATTCATAAAAGAAACTTTATTAAATCTCAAAGCACACAATGCACCTCACACAAAAATAGTGGGAGACTTCAACACCCCACTATCATCAATGGACAGATCTTGGAAACACAAACTAAACAGAGACATAGTGAAACTAACAGATGGTATGAACCAATGGATTTAATAGATAGATAGATAGATAGATAGATAGATAGATAGATAGATAGATAGATAGATAGATAGTACATTTCATCCTAAATCAAAAGAATATACCTTTGTCTCAGTACCTCATGGTATCTTCTCCAAAACTGATCATATAATTGGTCACAAAACAAACCTCAACAGATATAAGAAGACTGAAATGATCCCATGCCTCCTAACACATCACTACGGATTAAGGTTGGTCTTCAATGGCAAAAACAACAACAGAACACCCACATACACATGAAAGCTGAACAACGCTCTACTCAATGATAACTTGGTCAAGGAAGAAATGAAGAAAGAAATGAAAGACTTCCTAGAATTTAATGAAAATGAAAGTACAACATACACAAACCTATGGGACACAATGAAAGCAGTGTTAAGAGGAAAACTCATAGCTCTTCCTAGAATTTAATGAAAATGAAAGTACAACATACATAAACCTATGGGACACAATGAAAGCAGTGTAAAGAGGAAAACTCATAGCTCTGAATGCCTACAAAAAGAAACTGGAGAAAGCATATAATAGCAGCTTGACAGCACACCTGAAAGCTCAAGAGCAAAAAGAAGATAATATACCCAAAAGGAATAGAAGGCAGGAAATAATCAAATTAAGGGCTGAAATCAACCAAGTAGAAACTAAAAGAACTATACAAAGAATCAACAAAACCAGGAGCTGGTTCTTGGAAAAAATCAACAAGATAGATAAACCCTTAGCCAGACTAACCAGAGGGCACAGAGATAGCATCCAAATTAACAAAATTAGAAATGAAAAGGGAAATATAACAACAGATTCAGAGGAATTTCAAAAAATCATCAGATCCTACTACAAAAGCCTATATCTAACAAAACTGGTAAATCTGGATGAAATAGACAAGTTTCTACACAGATACCAAATACCAAAGTTAAGTCAGGATCAAATAAACCATCTAAACAGTCCCATAACCCCTAAAGAAATATAAGCAGTCATTAAAGCTCTCCCAACCAAAAAAAAAAAAAAAAAAAAAACCCAGGACCAGATAGGTTTAGTGCAGAATTCTATCAGACTTTCAAAGAAGACCTAATACCAATACTATTCAATCTATTCCACAAAACAGAAACAGAAGAAATGCTACTCAATTCATTCTATGAGGCCACAGTAACACTGATTCCAAAACATCACAAAGACCCAACAATTAAAGGAAACTTCAGACCAATATCCCTTAAGAAAATCAATGCCAAAATACTCCATAAATTTCTTGTAAACCGAATCCAAGAACACGTCAAAATGAACATTCACCCTGAACAAGTAGGCTTCATTCCAGGGATGCAGGGATGGTTCAGTACCAGAAATCCATCAAAGAAAAAAAAATATGGTCATTTCATTAGATGCTGAAAAAGCATTTGACAAAATTCAACATCCCTTCATGAGAAAAGACTTGGAAAGATCAGGAATTCAAGGACCATACCTAAACATAATAAAAGCAATATACAGCAAACCAGTGGCCAACATCAAACTAAATGGAGAGAAACTTGAAGCAATCAAATTAAAATCAGGGACTAGAAAAGGTTATCCTCTCTCTCCCTATCTATTCAATATAGTACTTGAAGTTCTAGCTAGAGCAATTAGACAACAAAAGGAAGTCAAAGGTACAAATTGGAAAGGAAGAAATCAAAATATCACTATTTGCAGATGATATGGTATACTTCAGTGACCCGAAAACCTCCACCAGAGAACTGCTACAGCTGATAAACAACTTCAGCAAAGTGGCTGGATATAAAATTAACTCAAACAAATCAGTAGCCTTCCTATACTCAAAGGATAAACAGGCTGAGAAAGAAATTAGGGAAATGACACCCTTCACAATTGTCACAAACAGTATAAAGTATCTTGGTGTGACTCTAACCAAGCAAGTGAAAGATCTGTATGACAAGAACTTCAAGTCTCTGAAGAAAGAAATCGAAGAAGACCTCAGAAGATGGAAAGATCTCCCATGCTCATGGATTGGCAGGATTAAATTAGTAAAAATGGCCATCCTGCTGAAAACATTCTACAGATTCAATGCAATCCCCATCAAAATTCCAACTTAATGCTTCATAGACTTAAAAGAGTTATATTAAATTCATTTGGAATAACAAAAAACCCAGAATAACAAAAACTATTCTCAAAAATAAAAGGACTTCTGGTGGAATCAGCATCCCTGACCTCAAGCTGTACTACAGAGCGGTAGTGATAAAAACTGCATGGTATTGGTACAGTGACAAGCAGGTAGATCAATGGAATAGAATTGAAGAGCCAAAAATGAACCCACACACTTACAGTCATCTGAACTTCAACAAAGGAGCTAAAACCATCCAGTGGAAAAAAGACAGCATTTTCAACAAATGGTGCTGGTTCAACTGGCAGTCTACATGTAGAAGAATTAGAATTGATCCATTCCGATCTCCCTATACAAAGCTCAAGTCCAAGTGGATCAAGGACCTCCACATAAAACCAGATACACTGAATCTAATAGAAGAGAGTGGGGAAAAATCTCAAACACATGGGCACAGTGGAAAATATCCTGAACAGAACACAAATGGCTTATGCTCTAAGATCAAGAATTGACAAATGGGACCTCATGAAATTACAAACCTTCTGTAAGGCAAAGGACACTGTAAATAAGACAAAATGGCAACCAACATATTGGGAAAAGATCTTTACCAATCTTACGTCCAATAGAGGGCTAATATCCAATATATACGAAGAACTCAAGAGGTTAGACTTCAGAGAAACAAATAACCCTATTAAAAAGTGGGGAACAGAGCTAAACAGAGAATTCTCAACTGAGGAAACTCATAGGGCTGAGAAGCACCGAAAGAAATGTTCAACATCCTTAGTCATCAGGGAAATGCAAATCAAAACAACCCTGAGATTCCACCTCACACCAGACAGAATGGCTAAAATAAAAAACTCAGGTGACAGCAGATGCTGGTGTGGATATGGAGGAAGAGGAACATTCCTCCTTTGCTGGTGGGATTGCAAGCTGATACAACCTCTCTGGAAATCAGTTTGGCAGACCCTCAGAAAAATGGACATAATACTACCTGAAGACCCAGGTATTCTACTCCTGGGCATATACCCAGAAGATGCTCCAACATGTAATAAAGACATATGCTCCACTATGTTCATATAGCCATATTTATAACAGCCAGAAGCTGGAAACATCCCAGATGTCCCTCAACAGAGGAATGGATACAGAAAATGTGGTACATTTACACAATGGAGTACTACTCAGCTATTAAAAACAATGACCGTGAAATTCATAGGCAAATGGATGGAACTTCAAAATATCATCCTGAGTGAGGTAACTCAGTCACAAAAGAATGAACATGATATGTACTCACTGATAAGTGGATATTAGCCCAAAAGTTCGGAATACCCAATTTTCACTTTACAGTAACCGCTGGACTGAGAGTGAGGTCCCAGATGGAGGAGTGGGAGAAGGGACTGAAGGAGCTGAGGGAGTTTTCAGCCCCATGGAGGGAGCAACAGTGTCAACTGGCCTGACTCCCTCCTACACCCGGTCCTCCTGGAGGCTGGACCACCAACCAAAGTATACACATCGAGGGACCCATGGCTAGGACCACATATGTGGCTGAGGAGGGCCTTGTTGGCCATCAGGGGGAGGAGAGGCCCTTGGCCCTGAGGGTGTTAGATGTCCCAGTATAGGGGAATGCCAAGGAGGGAAGAAGAGAGTGGGCGGGTGGGTTGGTAGGGAAATACTGTCATAGAGGCAGAGGGAGTTGGGATGGGATAGAGGTTTTCCAAAGGGTAGATCTGGAAAGGGGGAAACATTTGAAATGTAAATAAAGTATTAAAAAATAAAATTAATTAATTAATTAATGGAGAAAAAAACCAGACTCTTCCAGGTGCCTCTGGCTGTACCCTCCCTCAGATCTACAATTAAAACATCCCGCTCAACCATAAAAAAAAAAAGACTCTAGAAGAATAGGAATGTATCACAGAGGATGAAGGAATCAAGCAAAGATATAGTAGAGTGACTACAGAATAACAAATACAAAATTTTAATAGATATATTAACAAGATGCAATAACAATATTCATAGCATCACAAAATCACAAAGCCTCTGTAGTAACGATATCTAAATGTCTACAACAGAAGGATGTGCATTTTGTGCATCATTTGAACCAATTTAAATTGATAAAAATTGTATACAGTTCTGATGTCTTTCAGAAAGCAAAGATAGCATGACTTCTCTCCACTATTTAACTCAGGAGCAAATGTATTCTTGCTTCCAACTCTCAGACATTGTTAAAATTCCTCAGTACTTCCTTGAGAAAAATCTGTTTCAAGTCATTTGAAAGGAATTTCACTGCAATGCTACCTTTCTTATTAATTTATCTTATACATATCTTTTCGACACTCATATGCAAGATCCTAAGAAGCAAGCCATCAGGTGACACTGTGTGGCAAACATTTTTGTGTTCCTTTCTTCACGGTTCATTATTCCAGATGCCTTGAACTTTGATGTGGCACAGAAAGAATGCAGCCATCAAGAACTAAACTATGGGTCTTTCCAGGAACCTGCAAATCACTCAAAAATAATGTGGTCCTCATATTTCAATTTTCCTGCTTTCTTTTCTTCAAATTTCTAGGATTCGCTCTCTGTTCTGGTGCTCTTGGCTGTGACCTTTCTTTATTCTATCAATGTGGAAAGCAGCCTCCACAGCTTACACAGATGCAACTCTCTGATTCTTGACTTGAGTAGATTGTTTTAACTTCAAACAAGAGTATCATTTATAGAAAGGCCTCCATCCCATAATAACTGCAATTCTTATATAATTACTATCAGTTAATGAGCACTCTCGTGAGTACTATGAACATGCATTAACTAGGTTTACTCCAATTTATTTGTAGTAACTTAATTCCTCTTAGTAATCTATTGCCAGGATATGCATGGCTTTGTTCTTACAGAAGTGGTTAGCAAGGTAGTTTGCTGCAGAAATCTCACACAAGAGCTGGATTAGTTTAGCAAGTTTTAAAATGTTTGCCTTATTCTTGTCTTGTGACTTTGTTTCCTTGAAATATGAACAGATGTCAGATGTTGCAGGAATAACATTTTCAAGTAAGATTGTATCACAGGCAGTCCATTGCATTACTTTTGCTTTCTTTCATTGTTCTCAGATGACCAATTTCAGAAGAACTATCTACAGTTTGATGCTGGCAACTCTTTGCTGTCATAGGACCTAGTTCAGGTTTAAGTAAAATGTCTTGAAGTAGTTATAAAAGAACTTTCTTTACTTGTCTTGAGTAGGGCAAGGGCAGACAGTGAAAGACATAGGGATGGCGAGAGAGGAGACAGAAAAGAGATTTTTTTCTTTTCATTTTATGGCTTTGAATAAAGGCTTTACACTTTCTGGAAAAAGAAGCTATTCATTATAACTAATGACAAAAGAAAAATTATGTTTTGTAAACCACTTTGCTTTTATCTTAAGTGGATGGTCTTTGGCAAAACATTTATGTTTTTCTATGATCATAGAGTTATTTTAATATACGTGATTAATGATCCAATAAAATTAAAATCCCCCTACTACTCAACATCTTATTTAAGAAAAAATGCTCACTGTTTCCTAATTGCAACAAGTAAGAACTCTGGATGCTGATAGTTTTTAATTAGGGAAGAAATTTTCTTTTAATTAGAAAAGAGTTTTTGTTTGTTTGTTCGTTTGGTAGGTTGGTTGGTTAGATTTTTGTTTTTCATTATTTCTCAATAAGTTCGAGAGTGTCCTCTAGTGGAGAGAGACTCTCTGGTCTCAGCAGTCTTAGAAATGACTAAATTATATCTAATTAGATGCTTGCATTAAATAAGCATTGTTCCTACTTAGCTGATTGGAATATGCTAGTTGAAGGGAAAATGTATTCTTTCCCCTTTAAGACATGTTCACTATGTGGCCTAGTTGAAAACCTGCAGTGTGACAAGCATTGTTCTCATTTTAGATAGCAAATGATTTTTTATGATCAATTTCCGTGCTTCCTTCAGAACCTGGTGAGATTGAGCTGACGGTGCACCTTTCTGCCAAAGAGGCAGCAGAAACATTTAGTGCAATTTACTGTAGCTTTTACAGATATCAACTGGCAGCAGCAAGAATGCCATTACCTTCAGGACTCCAGCTCTGGCTGGCTGATGCAGCCAATGTGCAGGAGTCTCAGGAACACAGCTTAAATCTCTCTCTCTCTCTCTCTCTCTCTCTCTCTCTCTCTCTCTCTCTCTCTCTCTCTCTTTCTCATTATTTGAAGTAAATTAAGTAGAGAAGAAAATTTTAAAAAGGTGTGTCTTTCCTCTGTGACTTCCGGAATTCTAACACTAATGTCCTATATTTGTAGATAAGCATTAGTATCAATACTGTTATGCAGAAGTGGGTTCTTTTTTAATAGACAAATGGAAGAGGATGAGGAAGGACAGCTATGCTAGGCTCTCTGTGTCACTGTTAGAATTGCCTTATCAGAAACTGCATTCTCCAGCAAATTAGAAACCCAAGGAAAAGATGGATGTTAGCTCCTGATAACAAGATGAAGACTAAGTTAGACTTAAAGTAAGCACAGGTTTTTTAATTTTTTAACTGATTCTTATATTTGGAAAAGGCTCAAAAAACAATAAGGAATAATATTAGTAATGCCCTGTCAGATCCATATTATGGGCATATAGATGTTGCTTGTTTTTATAGTTCAAGTAAGCAAGCACCAATCATAGCATTCTTTCTTTGAGTATTTATTTATATGTTTATGTATACAAGTGCTGTATTTGCATGTATGCTTGCATGACAGAAAAAGACATCAGATTCCATTGTAGATTGTTGTAAGCTACCATGTGGTTGCTGGGAATTGAACTCAGGTTCTCTGGAAAAGCAGCCAGTGCTTTAAATCATGTCTCTCCACTCCCATGGCATTCTTGTTAACAGATATTTTTCAGAAAAATATACAATCATGACTCTCATGCAGTTTAGGAGAAATGAACTTTAGAAGAAATGAGAAAGCCAGACAGATGATGTCTTGACAGGGTCACAGGGAAGGTCAAAAGAGCTGGTGTCTATAAAACAAAGATTGTTGAGCTAAATTGTAAAGGAAGTTAACATTATTTATCCCTAGATTTCAAAGGGGAGGTGGAAGAAACAAATCAGTTCAATCATTATCAGACTGGAGGCAGTATCCACACCTATGAGTTATGTGAATTCAAAACTAGGATCCAATAACTCTTCAAGATATGCCATAGACTGACAAGTCATGTCCCACTATGAACTGGTTGTGCCTTCATTCTTTGCAAACGGGATCTAATGCTATGGCTTGGTTAGGTCAGTGCTCCAGTTGTTCATCTTGTTTCCTTACATCAGCTACTACTTTATCTGCCATTGTCATTCACCTTCCTCCTTCCAGCTTCCCTTTTTATAGGCTCAAATGTTTCTCTTCCTTTCTTTTTTTGGTAAATGGGAGATGATAGGGGTGTTCCTGAGTTCCTATGCTACTCTATATGAGCTCTAAGGTAAAAATAAATTGTTCTAATGTTAACTTTAACCAATTGAATAAAATTATCTGAAGTGCTCATTAAAAGTTCAATTCTCTAGAATCCTCTCATTTTGTCAAAATCAAAATTCTGTCAGATAGTGTCTTAGTTACTTTTCTGCTGCTGTGAAAAGGCAACCTATAAAAGGAAAACATTTCATTGGGGGTTGATTCTAGGTTTAGAGGGTAAGCCCATGACCATGGCAAGAAGTATGTCAGCAGGCAGGCAGGAATAGTGCTGAAGAAGTCACTGAAAGGTTACATCCTATCCATACGCAGGAAGCAGGAGAGAGAGAGAAAGAGAGAGAGAGACAGAGAGACAGAGACAGAGACAGAGAGACAGAGAGACAGAAACAGAGAGACACAGAGACAGAAACAGAGAGACAGAGACAGAGACAAAGACAAAGACAGAGGAGGGAATACTGGGCCTGGTGTGTGGGCTTTTGAAACCTCAAAGCCTACCTCCAGTGACACACCTCCCCCAATAAGGCCATGCCTCCTAATCCTTCCCAAACAATTCCACCCACTAGGGACCAAGCATTCAAATATTTGAGCCTACAGGTACCACTCTTATTAAACTGTCACAGGTAGCAACATATTTTAACAAAAATTGAATATACTGTCTTAAAAAAGTAAAACAACAACAAAAAGAATGAAGGAAAATAATTAACCTTTTAAACCATATTCTTCTGATCTGAATGAATATATGGCTGAATAAAATTTAAAAGTGATATGAAATTAGAAATTCATAGAAAAAACAAAGTAAGTAATAGTATTGGGGATTATAAGAATAATAATCTTCCTTGGAGCTCCTTTCCAAAGCTAACATGTGAAACTCTTTCTTTAGTATAGAGAATGAAACCCAAGGCCACAGACATACTAGGGGAACATTCTACCATTGACCCATGCACCAAGCAAGGAATAGCCATCTATTAATGCTCAGCAGAGGCACTAAGCAAACTGCCCTTTCATTGTTTAACTTTTAACAGAGAATATACACAGATATATGCTAGAAAAAAGAACAGTAAAGGAAGCATTGCAATCATCCTGCCCTTGGAGCTGTCTCCGTGGTTTGGATGCAAGCCGTCTGCATGGGCTTTGAAATCCATCAAGCCTGAAATTGCCAGGCTTTGTATCGTTCACTTTTAAGAAATAATTTTCCCATGATGTTTTAAGAAATAATATATTCCCTCCTAAATAGCATGGTTAGTGTATTGTACTTAATTCATTATTTTCACACTCATTTGATTTTATCATTTGAAACTAAAGTTAATTTCTAGATTATACTTCTTCATTATATTATTTGAAACAAAATTTCCAGATTACTCATTGCGTGGTGGTAAATCTAATACAATTTCTAAGCACTAGCATCTATTTCAGGGACCTATTCACTATCTTTTGCTACAGGAGCAGATTAATACTTTTATCATTTTTTAAAAAAATACATATCTATTTTTAAAACTTCTTTTATTTTTGAGATTATAATATAATTGTATCATTCCCCCTCCCATTTGCTCCCTCCAAGCCCTCCACATACCCCTCTATTTGTTCTGTTTCAAATTCATTATCTCTTCTTTTTATTAATTATTGTTACATGCATATAGCTGGGCATGGTGGCACATTCTTTTAATCCAAGCACTAGGGAGACAGAAGCAGGCAGACTTTTGAGTATGAGGCCTGCCTAGTGTGCCTAGAAAGTTTCAGGTCAGCCAGGATTATATAGTGAGTTCTTGTCTCAAAAAAACAAAACAATAATAAAAATGATATACAAAATAAAATACAATTTAATTTATGTTTTATTCAACAATTTGATCTTCATAACTGTCACAATTATTCTTTAAGATAATTATTGATTATATCTAATTCTTAATACAAAATTATTTTCATAATTTCTACATCTTACTGGAATGCTGTTAACAATAACATCAAATACAAAATATAACTTGAGCATGGATTTGTTTACTTATTCCTGGTATAAATAGAATCACTTTATAATCAAGAACTGGAAATCATGCATAATACCATTTTTTTGGATATGTAGACATGGATAGCCACAGAGTTTTATTACTGAGTTTCACAAACTCCAGATAGTCATCAATCAATAATATTATTAAAATAGTATTAAAGTAAAACAATTAAGTCACATTACCTATAGCTAAGTAACAGTATATTAACATTCTTCAAATCATGAAATATAGCTTAAAATTTTCAAACTTATGAGGGTGGGGAGATGGTTCAGTATCTTAGAGCACTTGCTGGTCATTCACAGGATAGGGGTTCAAGTCCCAGTACCTATACGGTGGCTCAAAATCATCTATAACTCCAGTTTCAGGAGATCTGACAGCCATTTCTAGCCTCCATGAACACCAGGCACATGAATGGTGTACATGTATACATAGAGGCTAAACTTTGCCTGTGGCTTATTTTGAAAGGCTCAATATAGCCAGGTATATCCTTGCAAAATTTCATATTAGAAAATAAAATGTTATATGTCTTTTAAAATTTTCTAAATATCTTTTAAATTTTAGGACTAATATCCTTCAGATGAATATTCTCTATGACTTTAATTTGCATATTTTATCTCACATTTTTAATGATTTTTTCTCCATCTAAATGTCTGTACAAATATAATGAGACAATAGACAGGGGTCTAGATATATTATTTGACTAAGGGAGTTGGGGGAGAAGTAATGTGAAAGACTGTTTCAGGATCCAGTAAGAGCTTCAGTTGGCCTCTGCTAAGGAATGTAAAGCTCAATTGCCCATTATACAATCTATGCATATTTAGCAATATTGAACTGTAAAGCTAGACAATCTCCAGAGGCTTTTATTTATTAGTTACAAGCATTGAATCTCAAGACTTAAACTTGTTCTTTCAAATAAGTTTATGTACATTATTGATATGTGCCTTATAAATTATATATCTTGATTCTGTTTGACATTTGTTGGTGATTTATGGCTACATTGACATGATAACAGGTATTTCATAAAAAATAATGACTTCTAAAAATTTAAATGCATGCTCAGGTGTAAAAAGGTACACACCCGTAATTCCACCACTAGGAAAGCTGAGGCAGAATGGTCCTAAGTTTAAATCTAGCATGGTTTACAAAGAAAAGCCTTGTCTCAAAAACTGCAAAGAATATTTCCTTTAAAATAAATTTAATGTGAAACATTCTATAGAAATATATGCTTGAATAGTAATCAAGAATATTGATGTTCTGTTATCTTTTTGTAAAATTTTCCCTTAAAGTGTATTAAATTGGGATTCTCTAGAGTCACAAACTTATGGAATGTCTTTCTATATAAAGGAAATTTAGTGTAATGACTTGCAGTCTGCAGTCCAACTAACCCAACAGTGGGCAGCTGTGAATGGGAAGTCTGAGAATCTAGTAGTTTCTCAGTCCCATGAGACTAGTTGTTTCCGTTGGTTTTCTGTATAAACTGGAACCCTGAAGAAGTAAATTCCAACAGATATACTGGCAAATAAGTGCAAGCAGCCAGAGTGAGCCTTCCTTCTTCCTTCATCCTCATGTAGGCCTCCAGCAGAAGGTATGGCCCAGATTAAAGGTGTGTACTACCATGCTTGGATTTGGAACTTGCTCTGTCCCAGGTTGGCCTTGAACTCAAAGATCTACTTGCCTCAGTCTCCTGGGATTAAAGGTGTGTACTACCTTGCCTGAGCCTAAGCTTTTCATGGCCACTATGCCTCAAGATCTGGACCACAGGTGTGCCCTCCATTTCTGGATTGTAGTTCATTCCAGATGTAGTCAAACTGACAACCAGGAATAGCCATCACAAAAGTGAATTCAATATTACGATATTTTTAATGTTTGTATAAGAAGTGCAATAATAAACTGTTTTTCTTTTTCATTGCTGAGGATCAAACCTAGGACTTGAAACATGCTATGCGAGCACTTTACAACTAACCTACAGAGTCAACCCTTAGATTTTTTAAAGACAGGGTCTTAATATATAATATCCCAAGTTGGTCAGGAATGTGCAATATAATCTAGGCTGACCTCAGACTTGAGATCCTCTTGCCTCTACTTCTCAAATTCTGAGATTATAGGAGTGTTTCACTTAACTTGGAAAGAACTTCATTCTTGACTCTGAAAACCTTGTAGCTATTTTCTGGGCTTGCTTGATCTAGTTCAACAATGGTGAATGACTCTTACATATAGAAACAGAATTTTTAAGAATCTAGTAGAAAATATAAAATCATGAGCAAATAAAAAAGACTAATGTCTTAAAATATTACAACAGATGTTTTGGATTTTTTTCTTGTGCAACAGACAAAATTCAAAGAACGATACTAATTTTAGCCAATGAAAATTTTTGTTATTGAAAGTGTAGAACCAACTGCAAAAATGCCTATGACTGCTCTTTAAAAGAGGACAGCTGAGCACACTGCACTTTCCTCTTTGCTTATGCTATAGAAGTCCTAAGCACAATTTTGAGAGAGTTCCATCACTACTCATAGCTTAACCAATCCTCAGGGACTACATTCCTGGGCCCCAGTGAGCACAGAGTCATACAGATTATAATAATTCATTCTCACATCTAATTGAGAGACTTAGCTTACTCTAAATGTCAGCATACTTTTCAGTTCATCTTTTGGCAACCATGCTAAGTGTTCTCTTACATTCATGTCATTGGTGTAGGCTCTTATTGGATTTATATCCCACTCCTATGTTCCACTTGAAGCCAAAAAGTTCATATAATTAATCACAGCTAGACTATTTCAGCTGTGCAATGCTGGCTTGAGTAAATCAAACTGTTGTGAAAGGTAAAAGATCCTTAATAAATCTAGTATTCTGGAGCTATTAGACTCACATCTACCTTTTAGTCAATAATTTATATTTACCTTATTAAAGTAGCCAATTAACCTATATATACATAAAAATGAACTAAGTATAGGAAGTAAAATAGTGGAAAAAATTTTCATCTCCTACATAAATATTCATGATTTATATAAATGAATATGCCATATTTTTATTATCATGATTTTGCTCATCTTAATGTGATTTTCTACCTAATATTGTTACTTTGCTAAGAAAATGTTATTCCTTATGGAGTCAAAGTTTCTTAGAAGCACTCTTGAATCTATGAGCTATAGTTATTTTGTCCCCTCAGGCAAGGATTCTGTCTTGTTTCTCCATAGACCCTTTGATGTAATGCCTTGAGAAGGACATATCTCTTCTGTGATTCTTCCCAATAATTCATAAACTCAGTCTAATGATGAAAAGACATCACCAAGCCTCAATGGAAGAATATTCTATAGGATAATGGATCCCCTTTTAAATATCATAAGTAGCTCTCATCCCATTAAATAAAACATACTGTAAAAAATAATAAACTTGATAAACTTGACAATGGTGGAAAATGCTTGATCATTTATTCTTTTAGCTGTTTCATTAAATCAATGAAATGATCCCACTCTTACCAGTCTATTTCATTGATTTATTTTGTTTTAAGTGGGTACAAATAGTTTTATGTTGTCTTTCCATCACTTTCCTCCACAGGTGGTTCAGCCAACCTCACCTGCAGAGCTTTCTTTGGGTACAGTGGAGATGTCAGTCCTTTAATTTACTGGATGAAAGGAGAGAAATTTATTGAAGATCTGGATGAAAATAGAGTTTGGGAAAGTGACATTAGGTAAAATAATTTTTCTACTTTTAAACATGTGGAGTTAACATTTGCTTTGTTAAGCAGGGGAGGGGTGAGCCAAAATAACAAAAGTTATTAATATTTTATCTTTCAATTATCATAACAGAAATTCTGTAATACTTTATGTCAAACAAAGAATTGTTGAGGCTGATTATGAAATTATAAAATGTGAACATCATTTACAAAGAATTTAAGAGTAATTATTTTTTCTAAATATTTTTATTATTAATTCTTTGGGTTTTCATATAGTATGTCTTGATCATATTCACAAATTCCACTTTTCTACCTAACAATAATTTCAAAAGGAACATTTCCCTAGTAGTACACTAAAACAAAAATAATGGAAAATATTGAAGCCCATTCTAACCTTAGAAAAATCATTGTCCTTTTAATTGATGAACTCAACTTTTAAAAGTTACTGAGAAGAAGCAAGCTGATGTGTGTAAACACAGTGCATGGTAAGCTCAGACAGCAAATTTGCCACTAATTGAAGAATAACTTGGGTCACCTGGTGAGTTTAGTGCCAGCCTGAGCTAGAATGAGATACTGTCTCTAAAAAGAAATCCTGAAAAGAAACATCAGCAAGGCACTACACGGGCTCAAGTATAACCTTTATGTTTTCCATGAATGTTATTACATATCTAAAAGCTACCAAATAGCATATAAAATGCTTGATGGGTTGATGGAGGATATACAAATTTTCTACTTTAAGATATAAATATTTATGAAGAGGAAATAATAGGAGAACAAACCTTTAAATTTTTACATATCTATTTTGAGGACATAACATTATACTTCTTTTCTTCAATGTAGTTACATTTTATTCACTTACATTTAAGCAAAAAAGTATTCAATGATGAAGCAAATTGTATTTGAACATGAAGAATTAGTTCTAATCCTAATGTAAATGAGCAAGGACTTTCATAATGATAACTAAGTTATAAGCAAATCAAATGATGACTATTTTAAAAATATTCTTCCATATAAAGCTTGTGTCTTCTGGCAGGATATGGGGATTTAAGCAATGGTTTTCCTTTTTAAATGTCAAGACTTTTAAAACTTTAACAAAGATATACAAAAATGTTTTTCAGTACAAAGCAAAAACGTATAAAACTGTCAAAGGAGATCATTTCTATTGGGATCTTCTCTCTGGCAACAAATACACAATATCTCACTGAGGAGTGCTACAATTTGATTCTGAAAGATCCAAATGGGCAATTGTCCAATATGGACAAAAGTCTTTCTTTGCCATTTTTCATATTTAAAATATTTTATTTTTTATCAATACTTTTTGCCTTTTTAAAACTAAAGAAGTACCATGAACCTAAACTGTCGAACTTTGACTATATGAGCTGGAAGAATGCTCCAGAAATTTGTTTATTTAACAATATATGTATGTATACATACATATATATTTATCCAGGCAGGAGTTTGGAACTAGGAATACTGAGAGCAGGAAAAAGAAAACCTAGTTTAAAAATTTTTCCATGTGTTTTGAGAGATTGCTAAAATATCTAGGGCTCAGATTAGTGAGCATTTACTGTTAATTTTAAAAATCAGAATTAAATACCAGAACTTTTAGTCTATGGGTTTATGGTTTCATATTTCTTTAAAACTATGCAACTCACTTGTATTATTAGGAATAATAAGTCAGGCTGGAGGTTTCAACTGATATGTCAAAATAACTAAGAAATTTTTTTTCTTTCTTAGTCTTGTTAAAAATAATCTGATATATAATTAGGCCTCCAGCCTACCATTTTAGAGTCTCTCATCTCATTTTAAAATCATATTTCTTCTTAAAGGAAAAGCAATTTGTAAACTTTTCTTCAAGGTCTCTCTCACCTCTTTGTTATGACAGTATGATTGTCCTGCTATGAGAGATAATTAACTGCTAGTTCATTAGCATCTGCAAAGACGAGTTTCTTCATTAGAAGTGAAGAAAAGGGCATGATATCATTTAATTAACTTAGCATCAATTCATAGCCAGATTTGAAGCACAAACTCTGTAGGTATATTCTCATCAGATTCAAATTCATTTACAATTCTTTCTTTTTCATGTGTGTGTATGTTTGTGTGGGTTTTTTGTTGCGTTTTCCTTTGTGTTTTAGAATCCTTAAGGAACATCTTGGAGAACAAGAAGTTTCTATCTCATTAATTGTTGACTCTGTGGAAGAAGGTGACCTGGGGAATTATTCCTGTTATGTTGAAAATGGGAATGGACGTCGGCATGCCAGTGTTCTCCTTCATAAACGAGGTGAGTGTAACCTTCTCTGCTTGAGGAGATGAATGTTCCATAGGAAGGCAATCATTGGAATCTAGTAAAAGAAAATTACCTTAAAGAGGTAGGGATGGGGAGGGGATAGGGGGCTTCTAAAGAGGAGACCCAGAAAAAGGGAAACATTGGAAATGTAAATAAAGTATTAAAAATAAAAAAAAAATTTTCTCCATAAACCTAGCACAAGTGAAACAATTCCATTAGCACTATGTCCATGAAGGAGATAGTTGACTTGTGCCAATCCACACACTGTTTAAAAGCCAGTACTCAGAGATGAAATCTGCTAGAAGAAAGCCAGATTTGTTTAAGGATTAGCACCTGGCTATTAGTCCCTAAATTAATGACGGTTTAAGAGAACTCGGGTATAGAAATGGGTTTTTAGGGAAAGAAAAGAGAGAGGCAAGGAACAACAGGAGAGAAAGTTCTGTTCTGAGTGGTTATTACCCAAAACAATTCCCTATCCTGGAATATGTGACTCCCACTCCAGAATATTGAAGTTGACCTCTTGTACCAGTTTCTGTATTTTTTTTAAATTAATATGACTGTCCTGAGAGTTAATTCTCAAAACAATTTGCATTCTTTTTGTTTGCTGATGCACAGAATTGGAATTAAAAAGGACACATCTTGATTTGGTCTAAGGGCATCCAGCTGTTCTGGGTTTTGTAAATCCAAAGATCATTTAGCAGTTAACATCTTCATCATTTAGATGCAGCTTTCTTTAGAATTTAGATGCTGGGCAATGGCAAATCACAAAGGGACAACCACTACTACAAAAGAAGAGAGCATCATAGATGGATGACTAAATCAAACTCGAGTCAAATTTAGGTTCTTTGCCTTGCTTTAATATCAAATATATAGCCTGAGAAAACTGTTCTCATGCCAGTTTATGACATGTAAAATGGAGAAAATATTATCAAATCTTCAGTGTTTAATAAAGGTAACAAAAATAATGAGTAGGAAGGACTTGATACAGTACTTATACACAGAAGATATTTGGTGAAATGGTATTTGAAATAGATATTAGGTCAATAAAGTAACTTCATTTTTAATGCAATAAAGTGTGTCATGATTGGAAGGTTGTTCCATTAGTTCAAGAATTGTGTCTGACAAATTCCTCAATATAGTATTTCTTGACATTTTAACCTCGTATAGTCTTTACATGCATAATATCCTCGCAAGATTAATAGTAACTTACTATAAGTAAGATAGGTTGTAGTTAAGGGTAGTGTCTGAAACAGTAACTCCACAGTAGCTCATCAGTTTATACGCAGGTGTGTGTGTGTGTGTCTTTGTGTTTGCATGTTTATGTGTGTGCTGTGTGTTTGCATGTTCGTTTCTGTGTATTCTCTCTCTCTCTCTCTCTCTCTCTCTCTCTCTCTCTCTCTCTCTCTGTCTCTGTCTCTCTGTGTGTGTCTGTGTGTGTTAGTTATGTTTGAATGGTTTAAAATTACAGATGATTATAAAATGTGTGACTTGGTGAAATTTTCATGCATGTTAGAGGAGAAAATATTTTTCTCCTTTTTACTAAGTTAAAACACTCTAGTTTACTTATTCCAAGTACACTTGGTACTCTCTTACTCAGCAGATTTAAAATGATTTTAATTTCAAAGCACATTTTCAATCCTAGAGTCTTTGAGGTTTAAAAAGAAAGAGAACACTGAAGACTGTTCCCTACCTTATTGGGAAATAGATTCCCTTTGAATAGTGTTGCTGAAAGCTATTAAAATAGACACCTTGACTGTCAAGGTGACTATAATATAAAAGGAGCATATTATGCAGTAATGTTAGGAGAGAGGGAAAGGAAATAACAGCTAGCAACATTTCTTCCTGTACTTCAACAATAGTCACACAATGAAGGAATTTGAGTGAAGCCCCGTGCATGCACAGAAGTATAAAAGTAGCCTCAGTGAACCATATGTTTAAATACTTATCCTGCCACAGACCCTTCAAAATAGCCTATCAGCTTATACTGGATCACATTCCATCTCTAGAAACTCCATTCTAGCTTTGGAAGAATCTGTTAGAAAGCATCTCCTTTTCTCTGGTTTTCTATACATTGGTTTTAGTTTATACTTTCAATTGCTATTTCCCTAGCAATCAGATGTTTAATAATAGTCACCATGACCCTGCTGAACCTTCATTTCACCATGCATTCATTCTTAATTTACATATTGTTTCATTGCTGTAATTCTCTTGAATATAGTCTAAATGAAGAGTTTAAATTAGTCCTTAAGAATTGAACTAGTGAAGAAAAGCTTAGGACACATGTTAAAAATGGATTGGGTTGGGGGCTGGTGTGTTAAGAGCACTTGTTGTTCATGCAGAGAATCTGAGTTCAGTTCCTAGCAGCCATATGAGGGCTAACAACAATTTATAACTCCAGTTTTATGATCTGATACCCTCTTCTGAAGTCCGTGGGCACCAGGCATGCATGTGGTACGCATATACACATGCACACAAAATACTCATAAACATAAAATATAATAAATCTGAAAAGAATTTTAAATCTATTAGTTTAGACAAAATATATTTCCATGTGGAGTAAGGACACTTCATACTCATCAAAGAAACCACATTCATAAAAGAAACTTTACTAATGCTCAAAGCACACATGGCGCCTAGGACAATAATAGTAGGCTACTTCAATACCCCATTATCATCAATGGACAGATCTTGGAAACGCAAACTAAAAAGAGACACAGTGAAACTAACAGATGTTATGGACCAAATGGATTTAACAGATATCTATAGAACATTTCATTCCAAATTAAAAGGATATACTTTCTTGTCAGCACCTCATGGTACCTTCTCCAAAATTGACTATATAATTGGTCACAAAACAAACCTCAACAGATACAAAAAGATTGAAATAATCCCATGCCTCCTATCAGATCACTACGGATTAAGGTTGGTCTTCAATGGCAAAAAATATTAACAGAAAGCCCACATACACATGGAAGCTGAACAATGCTCTACTCTATGATAACTTGGTCAAGGAAGAAATAAAGAAAGAAATTAAAGACTTTCTAGAGTTTAATGAAAATGAAAGTACAACATACCCAAACTTATGGGGCACACTAAAAGCAGTGTTAAGAGGAAAACTCATAGCTTTGAGGGCCTCCAAAAAGAAACTGGAGAGAGCATACACTAGCAACTTAACAGCACACCTGAATGCTCTAGAACAAAAAGAAGCTAATGCACCCAAGAGGAAGAGAAGGCAGGAAATAATCAAAATCATGGCTGAAATCAACCAAGTAGAAACAAAAAAGAACTATACAAAGAATCAACAAAACCAAGAGTTGGCTCTTTGAGAAAATCAACAAGATAGATAAACCCTTAGCCAGACTAAACAGAGGGCAAAGAGACAGGACCCAAATTAACAAAATTAGAAATGAAAAGGGAGACATAACCACAGATTTTGAGGAAATTCAAAAAAATCATCAGATCCTACTACAAAAGCCAATACTCAACAAAACTGCAAAATCTGGATGAAATGGACAATTTTCTAGACAGATACCAAACACCAAAGTTAAGTCAGGATCAGATAAACCATCTAAACAGTTCCATAATGCCTAAAGAAATAGAAGCAGTCATTAAAAGTCTCTCAACCAAATAAAGCCCAGGACCAGATGGGTTCACTGCAGAATTCTATCAGACCTTCAAAGAAGACCTAATACCAATACTCTTCAATCTATTCCACAAAACAGAAACAGAAGGAACACTACCCAATTCCTTCTATGAGGCCACATTTACACTGATACCAAAACCCCACAAAGACCCAACAAAGAAAGAAA
>CM052722.1:37132325-37144991 GCA_028551405.1 Uromys caudimaculatus | reverse complement strand
AATGGATACAGAAAATGTGGTACATTTACACAATGGAGTACTACTCAGCTATTAAAAACAATGATTTAATGAAATTTGCAGGCAAATGGATGGAACTTGAAAATATCATCCTGAGTGAGGTAACTCAGTCACAAAAGAGCGAACATGGTATGTACTCACTGATAAGTGGATATTAGCCGAAATGTTTGGAATACCCAAGTTTCACTTTACAGTAACAGCTGGACTGAGAGTGAGGTCCCATATGGAGGAATTGGAGAAAGGACTGAAGGAGCTGAGGGAGTATGCAGCCCCATGGAGGGAGCAACAGTGTCAACTGGCCTAACACCCCCCTGGTCCTCCTGGAGGATGGACCACCAACCAAAGAATACACATGGAGGGACCCATGGTTCGGACCACATACATGGCAGAGGAGGGCCTTGTTGGCCATCAGGGGGAGGAGAGGCCACAGTAAAGGGGATTGTCAAGGTGGGAATATGGGAGTGGGTGGGCGGGTAGGTGGGAGGTGGAATACCCTCATTGAGGTGGGGGAGGGGGAGGGGATAGGTGGTCTCCAAAGAGGAGACCTAGAAAGGGGGAAACATTGGAAATGTAAATAAAGTATCAAAAAAAAAAAGAAAAATAGAATAGTTTTACTCTGTATTACACCATCTAATCCTTTCAATGAACTGTTAAATTTGGTCTAATACAGGGAGTTAAATTAAATATTCATAAGAAATACTGGAAAAAAAAAGAAAAATCAAGGAAATTGTTGAATAATAAATGCCGTTAGTGCCTGGTTATCTGAATGTGAGGAAGACAAATGCGGCCAATTTTAGTTGCTCTCAGATATTTAAGTTTTCCATAATACTCTTCCAAACTTTTATTTATATCAGCAATAGTTTATTCTTATTAATATAAAAGCATTAATTCCCAAAGAGTCCTTTGAGTTTGGATACTCTGAAAGTCTATTCTTAAAGAGAATGTGTACCTTCTTTGTAAGAGTTGGAGGAAAGGAGTCTTGCCTTGCAAAGGCAATAAGGGATGTAATCTTTTCTCAAAGAGCTCATTATATGGAATGACCACACTCATCTTGAAAACAAGGAAATTGTCAGCACAGGACATAATTGTTACCTTGCCACCCTGACAAAGTTAAAAAAGATAGGACATAGAAAATATGATCACATAGGTTTGAGTTTCCATGTTAAGGTCTCTGAGACTGTCAGATTACTGTCACACTATCAATTATGCAATTATCAAATAATTTTCTACATTTCTCAGAAGACCAATGCTAAGAGAAACAAGTGGAAGCTGCCACTGTTAGTCCTTTGTTTCTGCCACCAACTTAAGACTTCCCTAACTAACCAGTTTTCAAAATCTTCCTTTTAAAATATTTTTTGTAGAGCTATATTAAAATATTTGTTTCATCTAGTTCAGTATTTCTTAACTGTTCTAATGCTGAAACCCTTTAATGCATCTCTTCATGTTATAGTGAACCACAAACATAAAATTCTTTTTATTGTACTTTATAACTATAATTTTGCTACTGCTATGAATCATAATGTAAATAGATATGATTTCCAATGGTTTTGGGCAAGCCCTCTGAAGATTAAGACCTCTGTGGGAGGTCTGTGACCCACAGGTTAAGAACTGCTGATTTAGATCTTTACCACTTAGAAATGTAACATCTGACAGACAAAATTTAACCAAAGTTCTCTAAACATATTTCCTCCACTGTTACTTTTTGTTCAATACTGTTGATATAATATGATTTCAGACTTGCAATGAGTTACAATGAATTTGGAACGCATACTCCAGTCCATGAAGTGAGTCTACATTTGAGGTAGACTCAATGCTATACTATTATTAGCCCTCAATCTTTATTTGGAAAAAAATCATGATTTTAAAAAGCCAGCTGAAATCTACCAGGAAATCTAACTTTAAGAATATCTAAAGTTGAGGGAAGGACCCTTCGGGTTTCCATATGTGGCAGGAGACCTCTGTCTGGGCCACCAGGGCTCCATAGCCAAATAGCACCAGGAGAAAGCTAGCCTCCCAGGAGTGTGGAAAAGCCCATGAGTGGGGGTAAGACAAGCAACAATGCTCAGCGGGCCTCACCTAGAATCCTTGGGACAAAGGAACTGAGGAACATCAGGGGAAAGGAGCCTTCCGGTTTCCATCTGTGGCAGGAGACTTCTGCCTGGGCCACTAGGGCTCCATAGTCAAATAGTGCCAGGAGAAAGCTAGATTCCCAGGAATGTGGGCAAGCCTGTCTGCTCAGAGGGACCCACCCAGAATCCTCAAGACACAGGGACTAAGGAGTAGTCTTCTGTTTCGTGGCCAGGAGAGGATCCTGTGACACAGGGCTCCATACTCAAATAGCTCAAGGAAAGAGCTGGTATCCCAGGAGTGCCGACACCCCTTCAAACACAGGCAAGACCTCCACTTCTGTTCAAATTCACTGGATCAAGAGGGACCCTTGAAGAACCATCAGGACACAGGAACCAAGGGACAGCTGGGGATAAAATCCTTCGGGTTTCTGTCTGCACACCAGAGCTGACCTTGTACGACAGCTCTCCAAACCTAAATTCCTCTCAGAGAGAACTGGTCTTCAAGGAGTATTGACACCAAGACTTGCAGGAGGAACAAGACACAGTCATAGAGAGTAACATCAGCTAACACCAGAGATAACCAGATGGCGAAAGGCAAGGGCAAGAATATGAGGAACAGAAATCAAGGTTACTTGGCATCATCAGAACTCAGCTCTCCCACCACAGCAAGCCCTGGATACCCCAACACACCAGAAAAGCAAGAATCAGATTTAAAATCACATCTCATGATGATGATAGAAGATTTTAAGAAGGAAATAAGTAACTCCCTTAGGGAAATACAAGAGAACACATGTAAACAACTAGAAGCCCTTAAAGAGGAAACACAAAAATCCCTTAAAGAATTACAGTAAAACAACATCAAACAGATGAAGGAAATAAACAAAACCATCCAGGAACTAAAAATAGAAATAGAAACAATAAAGAAATCACAAAGGGAGACAACCCTGGAGTTAGAAAACCTAGGAAAGAGATCAGGACTCATAGATGCAAGCATCACCAACAGAGTACAAGAGATAGAAGAGAGAATCTCAGGTGCAGAACATACCATAGAAAACATTGATACAAAAGTAAAAGAAAATGCAAAATGCAAAAAACTTCTAACCCAAAACATCCAGAATATCCAGGATACAATGGGAAGATAGAACCTAAGGATAATAGGTATAGAAGAGAGTGAAGATTCCCAACTTAAAGGACCAGTACATATCTTCAATGAAATTATAGAAGAAAACTTCCTTAACCTAAAGAAAGAGATGAACATAAATATACCAGAAACCTACAGAACTCCAAATAGATTGGACCAGAAAAGAAATTCCTCCCATCATATTATAGTCAAAACACCAAATACAAGAAAATAAGGGAAGAATATTAAAAGCAGTAAGGGAAAAAGGCCAAGTCACATATAAAGGCAGACTGATCAGAATTACACCAGACTCTCTCCAGAGACTATGAAAGCTAGAAGATACTGGGAAGATCTCATACAGACCCTAAGAGAACAGAAATGCCAGCCCAGGCTGCTATACCCAGCAAAACTCTCAATTACCATAGATGGTGAAACCAAAATATTCTATGACAAAACCAAATTTACACAGTATGTTTCCACAACCCAGCCTTACAAAGGATAATGGATGGTAAACATCAACTCAAAGAGGGAAACTACACCCTAGAAAAAGCAAGAAAGTAATGTTTCAACAAACTCAAAAGAAGATAGCCACATAAAAGTAAAAATAACATCAAAAATAACAGGAACCAACAATCACTATTCCTTAATATCTCTTAACATCAATGGACTCAATTCCCCAATAAAAAGACATAGACTGACAGACTGGATCCATAAAGAGGACCCAGCATTGTGCGGAATCCAGGAAACGCATGTCAGTTGTTAAAGACAAACGCTACCTCAGAGTAAAGGGCAGGAAAACAATTTTCCAGGCAAATGGTCCCAAGAAACAGGCTGGAGTAGCCATTCTACTATTGGATAAAATTGACTTTCAACCAAAAGTCATCAAAAAAGATAAGGAAGGACACTTCATACTCATCAAAGGAAAAATCTACCAACCAGAACTCTCAATTCTGAACATCTATGCCCCAAATGCAAGGGCACCCACATTAATAAAAGAAACTTTACTAAAGCTCAAAGCCCACATTGCACCTCACACAATAATAGGGGAAGACTTCAACACCCCACTATCATCAATGGACAGATCTTGGAATCACAAACTAAACAGAGACATATGAAGCTAACAGATGTTATGAACCAAGTGGATTTAACAGATATCTATAGAACATTTCATCCTACATCAAAAGAATATACCTTCCTCTCAGCACCTCATGGTCCCTTCTCCAAAACCTCAACAGATATAAGAGGATGGAAATGATCCCATGCCTCCTATCACATCACTACGGATTAAGGTCAGTCTTTAATGACAACAATAACAACAGAACGCCCACATACACATGGAAGATGAACAACGCTCTCCTCAATGACTACTTGGTCAACGAAGAAATAAAGAAAGAAATTAAAGACTTCCTAGAATTTAATGAAAATAAAAGTACAACATACCAAAACATATGGGACACAATGAAAACAGTGTTAAGAGTAAATCCCATAGATCTGAATGCCTCCAAAAAGAAACTGGAGAGAGATTATACTAACAGCTTAACAGCACACCTCAAAGCTCAAGAACAAAAAGAAGCTAATACACCCAAAAGGAGTAGAAGGCAGGAAATAATCAAATTAAGGGCTGAAATCAACCAAATAGAAACTAAAAGAAATATGCAAAGAATCAACACACCAGGAGCTGATTCTTGGAGAAAATGAACAAGATAGATAAACTCTTAGCCAGACTAACCAGAGGGCAAAGAGACAGGATCCAAATTAACAAAATTAGAAATGAAAAGGGAGGTATATCAACAGATTCTGAGGAAATTCAAAAAATCCTCAGATCCTACTACAAAAGCCTATACTCAACAAAATTGTGAAATCTGGATGAAATGGACAAGTTTCTAGACAGATATCAAATACCAAATTTAAGTCAGGATCAGATAAACCATCTAAACACTCCCATAATCCCTAAAGAAATAGAAGCAGTCATTAAAAGTCTCTCAACCAAATAAAGCCCAGGACCAGATGGGTTCACTGCAGAATTCTATCAGACCTTCAAAGAACTAATACCAATACTCTTCAATCTATTCCACAAAATAGAAACAGAAGGAACACTACCCAATTCCTTCTATGAGGCCACATTTACACTGATACCAAAACCCCACAAAGACCCAACAAAGAAAGAAAACTTCAGACCAATTTCCCTTATGAATATCGATGCAAAAATACTCAATAAAATTCTCACAAACCGAATCCAAGAACACATCAAAATGATCATTCATCATGATCAAGTAGGCTTCATCCCAGGGATGCAGGGATGGTTCAATACCCGGAAATCCATCAATGTAATCCACTACATAAACAAACTCAAAGAAAAAAAACCACATGGTCATTTCATTAGATGATGAAAAAGCATTTGACAAAATTCAGCATCCCTTCTTGAGAAAAGTCTTAGAAAGACCAGGAATTCAAAGACCATACCTAAATATAGTAAAAGCAATATACAGTAAACCAGTGGCCAACATCAAACTAAATGGAGGGAAACTTGAAGCATTCCCACTAAAATCAGGGACTAGACAAGGCTGTCCACTCTCTCCCTATCTATTCAATATAGTAATTGAAGTTCTAGCTAGAAGCAATTAGACAACAAAAGGAGGTCAAAGGGATACAAATTGGAAATCAAAATATCACTATTTGCAGATGATATGATGGTATACTTAAGTGACCCAAAAAACTCCACCAGAGAATTGCTACAGCTGATAAACAACTTCAGCAAAGTGGCTGGATACAAAATTAACTCAAACAAATCAGTATCCTATACTAGAAGGATAAATAAGCTGAGAAAGAAATTATGGAAATCACATCCTTTACAATTGTCACAAACAATATAAAGTATCTTGGTGTGACTAACCAAGCAAGTGAAAGATCTGTATGACAAGAACTTCAAGTCTCTTAAGAAGGAAATCGAAGAAGACCTCATAAGATGGAAAGATCTCCCATGCTCATGGATTGGCATGATTAATATAGCAAAATTGGCCATCCTTCCAAAAGCTATCTACAGATTCAATGCAATCCCCATCAAAATTCCAACTCAATTCTTCATAGACTTAAAAGAGCAATTCTCAAATTCATTTGGAATAACAAAAAAAAAAAAAAAAAAAATTCCGGGTTGCAAAAACTATTCTCAACAATAAAAGGACTTCTGGTGGAATCAGCATCCCTGACCTCAAGCTGTACTACAGAGCAGTAGTGATAAAAACTGCATGGTTTTGGTACAGCAACAGGCAGGTAGATCAATGGAATAGAATTAAAGACCCAGAAATGAACCCACACACTTACAGTCACCTGAACTTCGACAAAGGAGCTAAAACCATCCAGTGGAAAAAAGACAGCATTTTCAACAAATGGTGTTGGTTCAACTGGTGGTCTACATGTAGAAGAATGGAAATTGATCCATTCTTATCTCCTTGTACAAAGCTTAAGTCCAAGTGGATCAAGGGCCTTCACATAAAACCAGATACACTGAATCTAATATAAGAGAAAGTGGGGAAAACTCTCGAACACATGGGCACAGAGGAAAGTTTCCTGAACAGAACACGAATGGCTTATACTCTAAGATCAAGAATCAACAAATGGGACCTTATGAAATTGCAAAGCTTCTGTAAGGCAAAGGACACTGTAAATAGGGCAAAACGGCAACCAACATATTGGGAAAAGATCTTAACCAATCCTATGTCCGATAGAGGGCTAATATCCAATATTTACAAAGAACACAAGAAGTTAGACTCCAGAGATCCAAATAACCCTATCAAAAAATGGGGAACAGAGCTAAACCGAGAATTCTCAACTGAGCAAACTCGCAGGGCTGAGAAGCACCTAAAGAAACGTGCAAAATCCTTAGTCATCAGGGAAATGCAAATGAAAACAACCCTGAGATTCCACCTCACACCAGTCAGAATGGCTAAGATGAAAAACTCAGGTGACAGCAGATGCTGGCGAGGTTGTGGAAAAAGAAGAACACTCCTCCATTGCTGATGGGATTGCAAGCTGGTACAATCACTCTGGAAATCATTTTGGTGGACCCTCAGAAAATGGACATAATACTACCTGAGGTCCCAGCTATTCCACTCCTGAACATATACCCAGAAGATGCTCCAACATGTAATAAAAACACATGCTCCACTATGTTCATACCTGCCATAATTATAATAGCCAGAAGCTGGAAACAATCCAGATGTCCCTCATCAGAGGTATGGATACAGAAAATGTGGTACATTTACACAATGGAATACTACTCAGCTATTAAAAACAATGACTTCATGAAACTCACAGGCAAATAGATGGTACTTGAAAATATCATCCTGAGCGAGGTAGCTCAGTCCAAAAAAATGAACATGGTATGTACTCCCTGATAATTGAATATTAGCCCAAAAGTTCGGAATACCCAAGATTCACTTCACAGCAACCATTGGACTGAGTGTGAGGTCCCAGATGGAGGAGTTGGAGAAGGGACTGAAGGAGCTGAGGGAGTTTGCAGCCCCATGGAGGGAGCAACAGTGTCAACTAGCCTGACCCCCGATGGTCCCGGATACTGGATCACCAACCAAAGAATACATATGGAGGGACCCGTGGTGCTGGCCGCATATGTGGCAGAGGAGGGCCTTGTTAGCCATCAGGAGGGCGAGAGGCCCTTTGGCCTGAGGATGTCAGATACCCCAGTATAGGAGAATAGCAAGGAGGGAAGAGGGGAGTGGGTGGGTGGGTGGGTAGGTGGGAGAATACCCTCATAGAGGCAGGGGAGAGAGAGGAGATAGGGGATTTCCAAAGGGGAGACCTGGAGAGGGGAAAACATTTGAAATGTAAATAAAGTATCAAAAAAGGAATACATAGATAAGTTGACTATAAAAATAATGAACTGCTGTGAAGTGCTGACAATAAGCAGAGGATGTCAGACATTTGGACTCTGTTGTTGTTAAATAGTACATTTGTTCCAGAGAGTTTTGAATTTCTTCAGTATTCAATCCTACTTAAAAACGGATTGGATTGTTTCTTCCGTGGAATCTGGTAGTCTTTCCAATAAGTACAGCTATGGTTAAGTGTTCATAGGAGCCATTATGAAGTCATTTTGCTTTTCTGATTATTGTGCCATGATCTGCATTGTAACACCATAACCTGGTTCTTGCCACATTTGAATATTTACCTCTGACCTTTTAATCTTTGAAAAATAATTTATTTCATATATTTTGAGTGAAAAAATATTTTTAATAAAAAGGAAAAATGCAAAAAAAAAAAAAAAAAAAAAAAGAAAAAGAATAATTAAAGTTGTTAGTTCCTGTACCCAGCAAAAAATGTACTCTGGTAATTAGAATCATGTCATCATGTCAGATACTTTGAGAGCGAGAGAGAGAGTGAGAGCGAGAGCTAGAGAGAGAGCAAGAGAAGAGAGAGAGAGAGAGAGAGAGAGAGAGACTGCTGAAGAGGCGTGAAGTCTTGTTTGTCTCTGTTGTCTATGAGTGCCCTGACTCTTTTTCCTTACTCTAATAAACTGCCTATTTTAACTTAAATTTGCTAGAGTTTGGCCTAGAAAGCTTGAGAGTTAAATACTGACTTCAAAAAGAGCCAACTAGTTCCTCATCTAAGGATAAAACCTTGTGAAATTTTCCCTGGCATTTTCATTATGTAGGGTTTGTTTAGGGAAGCATATCTTTGGAGATTTTATGGGTGCAACTTTGTTGTCATGTCTAGAAGATACTATCTAGCTGTGTGTGTGTGTGTGTGTGTATAACAATAATAATTAAGGACGAAGAGATCATGAATTTGAGAGGGAATGGTGGGAATGTGGAAGAACTTGGAAAGTGTAAAAGTAGTGTAGAAATTACACAAATTTAGTATTCATGACTGAAATTCTCGATTTTAAAAACATTTAAATAAAAGGGAACAAAAATAAAGGTTTACAAATCAGTTGCTAGATTGTTTCTTATTCCTGCCCGTAGTTTATTAAATTTTGTATCTGAGTCTCTGAATATTTACCTAGATTCCTTTGCTTCAGTTTCTACTTGCTGTTGCCTATCTTGACCTGCACCAAACCATCAATTTTCCTCCAAACCTTGACCTTTCTTCTTCTGTCTGTTTTGTATGCTTTCCATTTCTCTAATACAAGCATCACTCTAAATTAGTGGTTCTCAGCATTCCTAATGCTGTGATCCTTTAATATAGTTCCTCATGTTGTGGTGAATTCTGTGTCAGTGACCTATGATTTCTGATCCCAAATTTTATGACTACTTCATGTGCTTGCAATGTGAGCATCTTTATAATCTATAACAAAGCATTTTGGAAGTTAAGGGCAGATTGAGAACAAAGCTGTCTGTGTTCAAGACTCAACTCTTCTTTATAACTGGTCTGTCTTAGACAAGCCACTCCATCTCTGTGAGCCTCAAATTGTCTTCTATAAAATGGGACTGCTAAGTGATCTGTCACTTATAGTAGCTTGAGATTTAAATGAGCATATGTGCCAATGCTTATCATAGCATCTGACATATATTTAGTACCAATAAATGTTAACAAGCTACTACAAGATTTCTCTGCTTCAACTCTGCCCTATGAGGGTAATGAAGGATGCAACAATCGTGTGTTCCAGTAAAAATTCTTTGCATTCTAATTTATCTTTCATTAAAATAATCATCTTTAGCTCCAGCAATTCTGTCTCATTTATTTGGATTTTACCTTACAATAAATTTACTTTAATTTGAATGCATTGTCCTAAAGAATTTCATGCATTCATTCATAAATTTAATGATAATTATTATGAATCTCCTATGTGCCTAACAGTGTGTTCACTTGCAAAATTAAATAGAATAAGAACCAATATAAATTGTCATGATCTCCATTTTAAATTACACTGCTACCAAGCAGTCTTAAAACAGACTTGTGCTTTTTTGGTAAATGTTTGACTTTAGAATTGTCACGTTAAGAGTTTTCAGTAACGATTCTGGTATGAATGGTTACGTTTTCTTATATTGATTACAATAATATGGCAACACATTCATCATGAGGTAGTGGTACCAGCAAATTATCTATTTGAGAGACTTGGTGCTAGTTAACAATGATAAACATCTAGGTTTTCCCTATTTCATCTCAAAGCCATTTCACTTCTGTGCACTCTCCCTGTCTCCAAAGAATGTAATCAATAGGAATTACATAAACTCCCTGGTCCTGGAAATATCTCGAGTAATGAAATTAATGTGTAAATAATTTAACATGCATTTTTTTAACGGATGCCTTTAGATTCAGTGACCTGTTTGCCCCTTCTTGTAACAGATCATCTTGCTGTAATGTGTTGTCCTGCCCTTGTTTTTATTTGCCTAGCACATTTATTTCCTGAGAGAGTCTGTATGATAATGGAACCTTGTAAACTTCTCTTTGAGGTTTAAGAGGAGCCATTTGGTTTCATTGACCACTGATATTAGAATATTTTTGAAAGCCAAATCCTGCTGTGACATCACAATATCCTAGTGCTCTATGCAGCATTATCTCCCTAGAAGGCAGAAGTTGTATCCATAGAAGGGTCACTCTTAATGAGTCTTGCCATATGCAATGCCAATGTATTTAGGAGTCTAAAGTTGTGTTTCTACAGAATCTCCAAATCACAGCTAGCATGTTTAAAAGCTTCTTTCCTTATATAAGATTTAACAGTTCATTGTCAAATTGTTCTCTCTTGTCACTATTTTTTTTTTGCTTCTTTGACCCTCTGTTTTGTGGGAAAACTAAGTATTTGTTTCTAACTCCATATTTTTTTTTAAATTGATAATGTTAAAACAGATTAAAAATCTGGCTGGAGAGATGGTTCTGTGTTTAAGAGCATGTGCTGTTCTTCCTGAGGATGTGAGTCTGATTTCCAGTACCCATGTCAGATAGCTCACAACCACCTGTAACTCTAGCTTCAGGGAACCTGATGCTGCTGACCTCTTTAAACATCTTTATCCATGTGGATATCCCCCACCCACCTATACATACACAAATAACCAAAAAGTAAATAAATCTTTTTGAAAAATAAATAAAATCACTTGAAGGCTCATTTGATGCTAATAATGTTTTACCTTTGTTCTTTTTAATAAAGGACATTGCAAGAAAGCCACCAAACTTACAGGCATAAAAGCTAACCTTTTAAGATGGCTAGTTCATTATACAGAATATATAAATTATGTGAGAATAATCCTAGGTAATTTCTGTCTGCTTACCTTGTTCAAACAAAACCAATATGGGAAATAGAAATTGATAAATTTCTGTTTTGAGCCGTCACTGTTGATCACGAATATGAATGGAAACTGTAAAATAGTTCATTATACATGGTTATATTTATCACTTCATGGTTGCTTTCTACTAAAATGTTAAATTCTTGATAAAGTACATTTACTTTTCTGTCACATGTTTCAATGTGCCTAACCTACTTAATAGATATGATGAATGTTCCCTATCAAACAGGTTGATTAAATGTATTCTGAATTATATACATTTCACTTATTGCAGCTTCTCAGTTTTGTTGCTATTGATATTTTGGGCTGAATAAATTTCTCCTGTGGAAGGAACTCTCTTATACACTATAGATTATTTAGCAGCATCTTTTGCCCCTGCCTACAGTATCTTTTCCGGTGATGAAAAATGAAAATGTCTCCTAACATTACACAATATCCCCAGAGAACAAAAATTGTCCCTAGATGAGAACTACTAGCTTACAGTATGAATAGAGAAATCCACTTATAAGAAATGGCTTTAACATCTTAAGTACTCATAGCAGAGAAATTCAAAGTAAAAGAACTAAAAATGTTCACCCTGAAAACTCTCAAAGATTGTATCAAATGGAATTGGGAAGAACAGAAAGTCAACAGAACAAGAGTTTATATATAGGAATTGAAAGCAGTCAGACTGTTTGTTTCTGTATTTGGAAAGTCATCTAGACGTCCCTATTCTTGTACTTCATAAAATTTATAATACTCACAAATCACCTAGGGAGTTTATTAGAAAAGCAATTCAGATGCATTAGTCTGAGGTGGTACTCAAGATTTGAATTTCAAGGAAATTCATTATAGATATTATTGCTACTTGCCTATGGACCACAATTGGCATACCATGCCTTAGCTACACAATAGATCCCATTAATGCACTTGGAATCACTAATAGTTCAAGAGTAACTAGCTTTCTGGAGCTCAATGTGTCTATGAGAAAGAAATGAAGCCAGAGAACAACCAGTCAGTGGGACTAAATCCAAGTAATTGCCTCATTCTTTCTGCAGAGTCAACACCTTTGCCCTAACACTCTGTTCTTAATAAGGTTACTTACATCACATATTCAATGACATTTTGCCTTCTAGAAGGCATTTGCTACTCGAGATGCCTGAGAGGGCACTCTCTTCAAGCATTAAAATGATCAACCCCTTAAATAAAAAAGGTCCTAATTTTAGAAACAGTTCCTACATGTCCC
>CM052722.1:37083504-37132225 GCA_028551405.1 Uromys caudimaculatus | reverse complement strand
ACATATACATATACATATACATATACATATACATATACATATACATATACATATACATATACATATACATATACATATACATATACATATACATATACATATACATATACATATACATATACATATACATATACATATACATATACATATATATAATGTTTCCTATGCAAAGAGGTTATCTATAGTGTTCAGTCTATTGCAATTACTGAGTATATTTGATAATACTCTTAATATATGATAATCAGTAAATACTGCTAATTTCCTGTTTTGAATGTTGAATTCAGCCACATCATAACTCTGTATAATAAGGAAGGATGGCCATAGTAACAGAATTGAACCACCACATATTGTTGGTCAGAAGGAGAAAAAAATGAAAAGAAACCATAATAGGGCAGGCAACAGGACAAAGTGTTTCTACATGTTCAAAAGTTTAATTCATTTGCACAGATATTTGACTAGTGTCTCACAGAGCAGCTACAAAATTCAAATAAACCTCAAATGAGGGCAAAATAAATCTACTGAAACTCAGAGTTTTGTATTAGAAAACAGTTAAGTATGCATTTAGGAAGATAAATGCATCAGTTTAAAACATTTGAAAGGGGGCTGAAGCCATAGCTTAGCAGTTCAAAATATTTACCATTTTTCAAAAGGACCAGGGTTCAGATCACAATACTCTTGTCAAGTAGCACACAACTACCTGTAACTCCTTTTCCAGGGTATAAGACATCAACTTCTTGCTTCCATGGGCACCTGCACTCATATGCACAAACTCACATGTAGACACACACACACAAATTAAAAACTAAATATTTAAAAAATAAAATAAATTATTTGAAGGACATTCACCAAAAACATGTAATTTACACACACTGATTAGCTATTTCTTTGCCAGCAAAATGATCCAATTCAAGACAGATTAGATTATATAACTGGCAGTTTATTGGGAAGCTGCTCTCAGAGGGGCGAATTCACTGGTCCCAAGTAAGGAGGCCAGGGAAGTTGCCATCAGAAGGGAGAAAGAGGAACGGGGGAGAGAGAGAGAGAATGTGCTCATGCAGAGAGAAGAAAAACAGGGGAAGGGAGTCCAAAATGTCTGGATTATGTAGGGAAGAGCCTCTCAGGGCAGGGCAGCCCAGCCCCTGGGCTGGAAAGTTCAGGGTTGGGAGTGGGGTATGCCAGGTAGGGATTGAGCAATGCTGGTAGAACCTGGAGGCCAGGTGTGCTTTGGTATGTAAAATACGCACCTCAGTTGTATTCTAGGGTCTGAAACCAAACATGTACCACAACCACAACATAATACATGGTGTCAGAGATAGTAGACAGAATAGTATGTCCATGACCAATACCCACTTATAACCTCTCACTTTCCTCCTCAGAATCATCTTTGTATTCTCATTATTTGCAATCAAATCTATCTACTTATTGTTGATGTTTCACATCCCACTTGAAATATTACTTCACTACAGGCTGCTTAAAGGAGATAGTTTATCTAATACTGTTAAGTGAAAATCATTCTGCTTGTAAAAATGCATATGTATTTACTAGCATTGGGTTAAGCACATATATGAAGTATATGTGGTAATTAAGTCACTGCTTGCAGAGGGATGTAGACCACTCTCCTGGGGCAATATTGTTGGGGAGAGGATGATACGTATGCACTTGTATGGCTAGGAATTCCTGCATTTGGTTGAGAAATGGCACAACTGGGTCATAATACAATACAAAAGATATAACTTTTAATAAGCAGTTCCTGGATGTCGAAGTTTGACAACCAGGTCAGTAAACTGAGAAATTTGACATGACACATAAAAACTGCTAACTGCTCTCTCAGGTCACATAGCAGGAAAAAGTATGTTGATTTCCAATAGATTACCATGGTTACGTGTGTTAGATTTTTAGTGCTGAGAAATACATTTGCCATCTGTAAGAGATATGTTAGCTATTTGTCTCTACTTTTAGAGTACATGTTCTATTTTCAGAATGTGCTCAATAAAGAGTAATATATATGGAGGTTGAGTTTTCTAAATTAAAAGGGGGCATTTAAATGTCATAAAAATGAATTAAAAATAAATTCAGAGAAAATTCCAGCAGTATATTCAGGAAGGTACCCCATGATCATTTTTAAACCACCCAAGAATTATTATCATTAATTGAACTATGATATGACTGAAATTATGAGCTCTGATGGAAAATTGGGTTTCTTGAGAGTCTTAATTTTCACTTTTCAGTTGCTTGTTATCTAGAGCAAATCTCTGCCTCACTGTTCTTCAGTTTTATATTTTTGTAAACTAATTGTCCCTCAGCTTCAGGGTAGAAATCTTGAAAGAACATATTAAGTACTCACAATAATATATATTAGGCCATTTTTCAGATTCTCAGTTTTGTGCCTCATTTTGCCAAACCTAAAAGTTAATTGAAGTGGTTGCTCTTCCCAAAGGATTTTCTTCTGGTTTAAGTATTAAGTTGCCTCAGAAATTAGCTCCCATTAATGCAAAACACAAACTAAAGCTCCATATATTTGACTGCAGTTCAGAGTACTGACTTACCATGGTTGTCTAATCCACACAAACTTAAATGTAACAGGCATCTACCAAAATCTAAAAGAAAGCCCAGTATGGTAGTTTATGCCTATAATCCCAGGATTTGGGAGATTCAATGCTGAACTGCATAAGTCTGAGGCTAATGAGTTTGATGCCCACCTGGGCTACAGAATGAGACCCTGTATCAGAAATTTTAAAAAAAGCTTGAGCAAGTGAACCTTATATTACCCGACTGAAATGAATTTGAAAATTCTAGAATGTAATGTGAAATGATTCCTACAGAGGATGAATAATCATAGATTCTGCTATTTCTTGTCCCCCCAAGACTGCACATTACATCATAGAGTGTTTTTTTAAGTTCAATAAAGTATTTGCAAATTTAGAAACAATGCAAAATTCCTGCCATATTCCCCAAATACTTTATCTATTCAATAATGAAGAGTGGTGAAAAGCATTCAAACGTGAGAAGGAAAGGAGCTTTCTGTTACTTCCATTTGAGAAATAAGCCAGCATGCAGGGTGACTGCTGCTTTGGCCTTAATAATAATCTCTAACTCTGAAAACATCAAGATTTTCAAATGAAACTTTTCTCAAGAGGGAAAATATTACCAATGGCTTTCACCAAAAACAGTTGTTTCTAATGCTTTCAATAATTAGAAATATATTAAACCCTTAAAGAAAGCAAATTAAAATAATAGCAAAAGTCTGATATTTATCAGTGCTTTCCACTTTGCACACTGTTTTACAATTAGGTTTTATATGGGTACAGTATTTTATACATTTATTTCCATAAGTAGAATTTTCTTCAAATCATCTTTTAAAAAATAAGAGCTTAATGCTTCTGTCAAAAAGTAGATTACATTGCTCTTACTGGTTATCTAAGCAGTCCAGATGTTCTGTGTTCTTTGGGCATCCCAAAGCATTCCCAATGGAAGAACTAGTCGTTCTAACTGTGACAATATATCCTCTGGTGGACAATTGCTTTCAGGATAAACATCACATCCTTTAACAAAAAGGAGTGGAATGGCAATGCCACCTTCACTTTGACAGTTTTCTCTCGAGAGACGTTTTGTAACAGTCCATCTGTGCCTGTCTGTTTGTATGACATGTTAAGAAGGAAATTCCTAGTAGAGAGAAAACAAATACTTTTTCTTCTAAGGTATTTTCTTTTAGGCATCAGTGAAGTCTGACACCTTGATATACACTAGCCCTGTCTTCTAAGCTAGTCACCCAAGGCCCTTTTGTTCTTTATTTTAGTAGTATGCTCATTCTTTGTCTGGTTTCCCTTTATTAATCTTTTATATGTCTTTATGTATGTGCAAATATATGATGTGTATGTCCCATGTATAGTCCCTATATAGTGATATTTCAAATACTGGTTTATGCTTTAAAAGGGCAAAAGTTTTCTGCAATAGATCTTTACCTATACTTGGAACTCCATATTGTACCTTTTGAAATTGAATGCCTACTTTTCCCAGGGGGAATCATAGTGTGATTGTTCTGACCTAATTTTAGGAAACTAGCTTAACTGGTACATGACATAAATCCCCAGACAAATACTGGTTTTTGGAAAGGCACAGGTTATTTACTTTGAAAGTAAATTAAGAAGATAAGAAAAAGATATTAACTAAACAAAAAATCAGAAATTTGCCTACAATCACCCAACATCCAACAAATACATTTTTCATTTAATGCTGGGTCAAATAATGTTTCACAAACCTTTGCAAGTATTTTTGCACTATGCCATTAAGTGCTTGGTTTTTTTCTCTGCAACCCCGCCACAAACCCACCCTAACGCACACACAAGTATACCAGGCATCTTCCCTACTTGTATTGTGATTATGATACTTCCAGTATTTATATGAAGTACATGCCTACATAGCAGAATCTATAAGATGTAAGCTCTTTTAAGTCAATAATAATATATTTCTTCCATCATTTTATCACTAGAGTGCAAAACCACTAAACCACTATATAGAAAGTACTTATTAAACAAAGATAAAATGAATGAATGAATGAATGAATGAATGAAAAAATTAAATGCAAGGGGTATATCTCAGTGGCAGAGAACTCACCTAGCATTTGTAAGGTCTTCATGAAACAGTAGGTGATTCTCAGATTCTAAGTGAATACAAACTTTTAAAATTCTATACATCAACACAAGATTATATTATCACCATAATCATGAATGAAGGATATCTTTTAAATCTGTATGGTCTAAAGTCCATTTTCTCTTTCTGTGTGTCTGTGTGTGTGTGTGCTTAGGCTAGAAGTTTTCATTGAGTGGTTCTACTGTTGCTCTCCACCTTTTATTTCTGGGTCATTTGAAACAGAATCTTTAACTGTCCCTGGATCTTACAAAAGCAGTGAGCCTAGCTAACTGGCAGGCAGCAGAGACCTTCCTGTGCCCACCTCCTGAGTACTGGGGTGGCATGCATGTGCTACTACACCAGGGCTTTCATATGGGAGCTCTCAAGTTCAACCTGAGGTCCTCATGTTTTCACACGAAGAACTTTACACTTAGCCACCCGCTCAGACCCAGGCTCTCTAGTTTATGTACAATGTGTATTTTAACCCAGTAACAGAATGGCTATTTATAGTTATACTTCTTCAGCTGTTTGAACACTATGATCCATTGAACAACAACAAAAAAATCCAACACACAGAGATATTGAAATTTTAGAGAAGAAATAAATACTAATTTGAAAACTGTGTTTGTTCTTAATCATCTATCTAGTTATTTATTTATTCGACAAATCATCATTGAGTTTCTACAGTATGTCAGCCAATTTTCAAGGGCCTTGAGATAATTCCTGAAATTAATTTTTAAAATAGACAGAAGCAAACAAAAAAACAATCAAAGCTACTACCTGGATTCTTGTACCAAGCATTCTTGCTCTTAAGGGACAGCCAAAAAGAAACAAACTCCATCATGGAATGTAAATTTCACCAAGTCAGAAAATAAATAATAATATACTTAATATTAAGAAAATTGAATGTATTATGTAGTTTCAAAGACTATAGAAAAAGTGGTTTGTTTTTGTTTTGTGTTGTTTTTGTTTTTTGTTTTTGTTTTTTTACTTAAAATGAGTGGTTGGCAGAAGAATTTCATATGGTACTAAATGAACAAAGACTTAAGAAACAATGAAACTAGCCAGGCATAGTAGCAAAAGCCTCAAGTCCAGCCCTCATCAGACCAAGTTAGTAGATCAAAAATTTTAAAGGAGCTTATTATACAAAGATAGCTAGAATATACAATGAGATCCTGCTTCAAAGCACACATTTGTAGAGAGAGGGAGGAGGAAGGTGGAGGGAAGGGGAAGAAGGGAACGGAGGGAAGAGAGGGTGACAGAGTCATACACAGGAGAGAAGGGGAGGAGGGGGAGAAGAACAGAGGATAGAAGGGTTAAAAGGAGGAAGAGAAGGAGGGTGACATGATAAATCTGGGATAGAAGAATTCTTGATCATAACGGACAGCCAAAAAGAAAGACACTAAGATAAAGCAACTATTTTATGTTTATAACATAAACCCATAGACAAAAACAACTCTGTTAATATACTGCGTAGTAATTGATGAAAACAGCAATAGAAAATGCATCTTCTAAGAAGTATGAATCACTTTTGCTATAATAGCTTCAGCGACAGCATACACCTTAGCCATCTCCTGAAGGATTGATAAGGATTTAATAAATGAAAGGCAAAAGTTCTAGGTTGTCACATAATCTAATAAAACTTCAGTTCACAATGGAGGGATGATCATGGCTGAGCATCACTTAGCTTAAAGGAATGCATGCCAATACAAACAGTTCCAAGTTCCTTTGATGGAATATCAAGAAAGTTCCTGAAGAAAATCTCAAGGTGAAGATATTTGGGGAAGATCAACTTGAAGGCTTTTGTATAGATTAGATGAAGATAGCTATATATAATGTAACTTAATTCGAAGATAATCCAACCAAAATATACTTATATATAACAACAAGATAATGTGGTGGTTTTTCAAAAATCTTATTGTTTGAAAGTTTTATACACTTATTTAATGACTTTTAGTCATTTTTACCTCTCATTCTCTACTTTTTACCCCCTTCCTCTCTTACTGAAACCCTTCTGGACAAATTCTCTTTCATTCTTTAGATCTTTCTTTGTATATGACCCATTAAGTTTAGAGTTTCCTGCCTGAGAATACGAGGGAGGTTATTTATTGCAGCAAGAGCATCTTATAAGTATATACACCTATGAAGAAAACAAAAATCTCCTTCCCCTACCGACCATTCATTGCCAGTAGTTCCTCAAGGAGATGAAGGGCCTCATAGGCCCTTCTCCCACCCAAGATGAAATGTTGAGGGGCCAATATTTGGCAGGTCTTGTGCAGATAAACAGAGCTAAAATGTGTTCACAAGTGCAATGGCAAGGTCATGTCTAGAAGATAAATCATTTTCCTGCATATGTACATTTCATTTATTTTTAGCTGTTATTTTAGAACAAAATGTCAAACATTCCTCCAAAAATTTAAGGTGGAGAAAATTTATTTTCTCCACCTATGCTAACCAATTATTAACATTTTGACACAGTGACCTTATCATTATTTCTGAACACGGGAAAATGGATAAATTATTCTATGTCTACAAAATTATTGCTGATATAATCTATTTTTATTTTTGTTATGATAATTTTATATATCTTTGTTTCTCTTCCCCACCCCACAAACACTTAAAACTGTTCTCCTTACATAAGAATATATGCATATATGTATATATATGTGTATATATATATATATATATATATATATATATGCTAAATTGTAGACATTGTGACTAACTCTTCAGTGTAACTCTTAAATATCAAGAGTGTTGTTTTATATAGCCAAAGAGTCTTTACTAAAATCACAAAAAAATCAAAATAATAAAAGGCTACTATCTCTTATACGGTCTATAGTCTAGTTAAAGACATAGTCTCAATAGATACTCTTTATACCACATTTTCAATATAAGAACATGTCTTATATTTAATGTCCAGTGTCCTTGGTGTCAATTAATCTGAGATGGCTCCTTACTTTGTCTTTAATCAACACTGATATTTTTTGAAAGTTAAAAGCAAGCTGATTTGGCTTCTTGCAGCTATCCTTTAGTTTAGATTAGCCTGACAACTCCCCATTTTTCAAATGTTTATCCATTTCTGGCTACCATCAATGATGTGTGTCTTCTGAATGTGTTATACCAGAGATCAATTTATCCCATTCCTGGAAATGTTAACTTATGTCACTTTTGAAAGATGGTGTCTAATTTCCTTCTAAAGAATTAATGGGAAGGTACCATGGGAATGGAATGTCAGTCTCCTGCCTCACCAATTGTCCTCCTCATAATTATAACAACTACTGAGAATTCTTATCTGAATCAACTCTGGCGGAGGAAAATTAGGATTACTGACTATATTACTTCTTCTTTATTCATTGATTAGCATTCTACTCTTATGGAAAGCTTTCTTATTTTGTTTGATTATAATTAATACAAACTCAGATTTGTGCTTCATTCTTTCTTTCTGATTATTCATTTATAGCTGTCTTTTAAAAAAATTCACTTTCCATCCCGTTCACTGTCTCCTCCCAGTCAGTCCCTCCTTTCTCTCTTCCTTCTTCCCCTCTTCCCTTCTCTGAGTGGGTGGGGTATCCCACCACCCTGGCATATCAAGTCTCTGTGAGGCTAGGTGCATCCTCTCTCACTGAGGCCAGACAAGGCAGCCCAGCTAGAACAATACATCCCCACACAGACAACAGCTTTTGGGATAGTTCCCATGTCAGTTGTTTAGAACCCAGATGAAGACCAAGCTTCACGTCTGTGTAGCTGCCTTTAAAGCATACCACTTAAGAATAATCCTCACTTCAGGGGGGAAAAATCATGTTCTCTGCTGAGGATGATGAAAAGCATATTCCAAGTGGAGTCTTTAGCAAATTATACCTAGAATGATAGATTTTTACCCTAGTCTTTCTTCATTGTTATTTTGTGGTGAGTTGAAATATGACAATTAAGTTCCAAGGGCTTCTGGAAACTAGGCCATAATGATTGGGCTCTATCCCAATGACTATATTTTCATTCTTGATTGGCAGTAGAAAAAGTTCATTTGATTCTTTCCCTGATAACCTGTCTTCAAAATGGCAAAACATACTGCTTTAAGGGTGATCTTTGTCCAAATATTTGGTCTCACTAATTAAGCAATTCCATTGATAATCTATTTTTATTTTTGTTATGATAATTTTATATATCTTTGTTTTCCTACACACAAAGACTTAAGCTGTTCTCTTACATAGGAATATATGCTTATATTCCTATAATATATACTTATATTCACACATATATATTCATATATATATGTACATATATATTCTAGCTATTATACAAGTAACAATTCAGCTTCTAAATGTATTATCCCCCTTCCCCACAAAAGTGTAACTGCTTCTAGATTGTGCTAATATATCATAGAAACTGAGTTGAATATCTATGTAGGCTGAACATAATTATCCTCCTACCAGGAACAAAGAATTTATGCTGCTTCAGAGAAATAAATACGCATATGAATTTACGTGGATGGATAAATCCTTATAAACCAAGCTCTCTATAACACAGCAGTAGAAAAAGTATGTGGTGAAGCTAATGAAAAAACTAGGATTCATATGGTGTCTAGCATGTGTTTCTACAACTGAGTTGCACTTTACCACCTATAAATCAGGGCACAACATGTCAAACGATTTTACATAAGAATGGATCAATTTTAGAATGAACTATTTAAGAGTAAACCACCCAAAGTTTTCCATTACACTTTCAACAAGATTTATACATCTATATGGATATGAATAGAGATCAGAGATGCAAAATGAAAATTCAGACAATTGAGCTAAAAAAACACATGGAATTTTATTTTGTTAAATTTTTACTTCTTCAAAGATTTCTAGAAAAAGAGTACACAAACGCTAATACCAGGTACAGGCCAATAAAAAAAAAAAATATAGGATCCCAAACTACACTAGGTAATTGCAGCAAGATTAGTGCAAACCAAGTACATTTATTATTTGCAATGTAATCCAATATACCAAGAGATGGCATGTGCTTTATTTTAATTAGCCGTTTCTTTTAAAGGGTTGCTTGCACCAACTGTCTTGAGAAGAAAAAAATTGTAGTCATTGCTCAAAATGCTTGTAGCAAATCTAGTTTTAAATTGAAGCAATTTATTCAGAAAGCAGTCTACTACTGCAGCAATAATCAATGTGCTTTCCCTCAGACTGTACTAGAGCTTTCCAAGGACTATTGTTAATTGCCTGTAACTAAATGACTGTTGGTGCCCTTAAATGTAACTCTTTGGCACTTGTTCATTTGTTGTGTTTAAGCAAATGGCAGTTTCCCTTAGGTTTTTGCTGAGCAACTTTGCTTTACAATTTTCAATATTAAGTCTCAGTCCCTTAAAGGGGGCAGAGTCTATCATTTTAACCAAATAATACAGTTTTGGGGTTGTTTGTTTGTTTTTATTTTTGGTTTTGAAAGCCTGGGTTCTCTCCATTCTCAGAGGTTGGGCTGTTCTGAAATGGAATCTTTTTTTTTTTTTTAAATGCTGCCTCTTTAGGCAACTTGGAGCAGAGCTGAAAAGCAAGCTCCATTTCAAAAGGAAAATGACATTTGCAAAGACAATACCATTCACAGTCACACAGTAATGCAAAGATAAAATATGGGAGGTCCAGATAATTACTCTTAACTGTGGCAAAATTTAACCCCTTCTGATTTTGTTCTGGTGTCATGGATAAGCCATAAAATAAATAGGGCTCATGCTCATAAGTGTTCACCTTGGTGCAGGCATGTACAGACTAAATCTAATGCACCATTTTATGGGGGGGGGGGAATATTTTCACAATGTGACAAATTTACATCAACTTCATAAATACTAGTCTGTGTACATTTGCAATAGATATGCCTTTATCAGATAACAAAACAAAGGAGCAGCACTGGTGTGTGCCTTGTGAAGAAAGGCTAAGTTTCATTCCCAACCTCCTTCTTGGGATGATGGAAAAACACCATGTTTGTACTTGTAGCGTGGCAGAGCATCTGATGAGAAATCTGAGATATGTTTAAGGTTTTGGATAATCTAGCACCTTGCAGATTCTTCATTTCTTTGGATGAGTTTTCAAATGCTCTTCTTAGTAGTAAATGACTGTCCCTTGAAAGAGTTATTCTTGTCCATTGCTCAGGTTTTAAGTATATGTAGCTATTCATATGTTTGTACCCTATAGCTGTTCACATGACACACAATCATTTCTATAATTGCAAAGATACATCAACCCTTTTCTTTCCTTTTGTAAATCACTTTTCAGATAATTCTATTGATTATCTAAATATATGGAATATTTAGTGTATTCGGTAAAATTTTGACGGCTCATAACTTCTTTAGAAATATAACTCATATTTTCTCTAGAAATAAAAATAACTTAAGTACATTTCTTGTAATTTATTCATATTCAAATTCTGAAAAAGAATGTCTGTGAATTTAAAAGAAAACATGAAAGGACAGTTTGTAGGAAGGAAAAGGAAGAGACAAATGTAATTATATTATAACCTCAAAAATAAAAGAAATAACAATTTATAAAGAACCAAGAAATAAACATCAGTTTGAACATATGCAGAAACCTAGATTCTGAATACCATCTAAAGAAAATGAGGTTATTTTTATTATTATATTATTAAGAACATGGTTCAGGCATCATTCTTATTGTCTCTAAAACTATTTGACTATGTACGGTACTTATACTATGTTACAATCTTGGACCTAGTGCTATGCCTCCAGCTGCAAAGTGTGGACTTGGAAGCACTATAGGAAAATCATGCCCTGCTTGACTAGTTATCTACAGCAGAACATCTGTTCTCTCTTCAATATTTCCTTAGAACATCTCCTCACACAGGCCTTGGGTCAGAACTTGTAACAACTTTTCATAAGCAATCATGATTTTAAAGAATTGAATTATGATTGGCATAAGATAAAATTCATAGACCTCAAGTGATCATATCAATGAATTTTAATAAATGCCTACACTTGTGTATCTACCCCCAAGACAAGATAAAATATATTCCTTTACCCTATAAAGTCCCCCCCCCTTTTCCCTTTCCAGTAAACTTCCCTTCACTTATCCCATAAGAAATATACAGTTTCTGGGTTATATCAACTGCACTGTAGTGCAGTATTCTTGTACTTTTGTAGAATCACAAGGTAAATATTACATTGCATTTTACTTCCTTCACTGACTATAACCCGATGAGTTTTTTTCACGGTATGTATCTTTAGTTTCTTCTTTTGGTTGCTGAGTAGAATCTATTTATCAGTAGACACTAGTTTATCCAGCATCTCCTCTTAAAGGGATTTGGGTTGTTTCCAGTCATTGTTAGTTTGGATAAGACTACTCCAAACATTTTTGCACAAGACTTCCTGCAAGTATCTGTTATGTATATTGGAGAACTACATAGGAGTAGAATTGATACTGACATTGATTTTTCACTTTATTAGAAAACTTTCCCAATGCAATAGCACAATTATGTTCTCTCATCATCAATGTTTAATCATGGTAATTATGTTTGATCAATTTCCTTTTTTTCTTATGCAAGAAATTTCATTTTGTAAATTATACATATATCTCAATTTAGGGTTTCTATTGCTGTGATAAAACACCTGAATCACAGTCTATAGAGCAAAGTCAGAGCAGGAACTCAATCAAGGAAGAAACCTGGAGGCAGGAACTAATGCGGAGGCCATAAAGAAGCGTTGCTTATGGCCTTGCTTCCAGTTGTTTGCTCCTTCTGCTTGCATATACTACCCAAAACCACCACCCAGGAGTGACACCACCTGCAAAGCTATGAGTCTTTTCACATCAGTCGCTAATTAAGAAAATGATCTTCAGGCTTGCCGACACCAAACTTTATGAAGGGAATTTCTCAATTGAGATTCTCTCTTCTCAGATGACATTAGTTTGTGTTGTCTAGTTAACATTTTTTAAAAGCCAGCACAAAGTATAAATAAAAAAAAAAACAGAACCTAAAAAAAAGCCACAATGTGAGCTCTGTATGTGATTCAGTAGTGGAGACTTCCCCTAGCATGAGGTCCTGTGTTTGGTCCCTTGGACCACAAAAGTGATTGTAATCTAAATTATTATCTCTCCCATAATGTCCAGTGTATTTTAAATCAGGATGTTTTGGTATTTGAACCATCCTATGGGCATAAGTTTACATTCATTCAGGTATCTCTGTGTGGTGGAATTTATTTGGTATTCTGAGAGAACAAAACCCAAAGTAATCTACAGTATTATTTACACACTTATTCTTTCTGTTCACACAGTAAGCATGAAACACTATCGTGAAGAATATTTTGTAATTTGTTTCTTGCACTTTTTTCATTATCTCCTGTGTAATTCCTTACAGTGTTTAACTGATAAAGCTGGTGTAATTATTTTCCATTATTTCATATTTCATATTAATTTAATTTGACTCAGAAATATTTAATTTCTTATTTTACCATTTTCTATCTTAAAGTCATAGTCATATCTTGTCAAATAAAATCTTCAACCTCCCATTTAATATTATTAAGTATAAAAACTACACTTGATTAAATAGTAGTTACATGTATTTGCTTTATTAAAGAGTTACATTAGTAATAAAGAACTAGATAATGCCGGGCGGTGGTGGCGCATGCCTTTAATCCCAGCACTTGGGAGGCAGAGGCAGGCGGATTTCTGAGTTCGAGGCCAGCCTGGTCTACAGAGTGAGTTCCAGGACAGCCAGGGCTACACAGAGAAACCCTGTCTCGAAAAAACCAAAAAAAAAAAAAAAAAATAGAGAAATGTGACTGAGATTGTTTTAAACTGTTAGAGGAGAACTTTTATCACATATAAACACAGACATACACAAACTCTCCTTCTTTCTTGCACAAGCACACACAAACACAAACATACACAAGTGTTCTTGTGAGAAAATGAGGCCCATACTTTCCAAATTATTTTCTTTGCGGCACCTCATTGTCATCATTATTTTATCCCATTTATTAGAATGTAGGAGTGAACTTGTCACCTAATAGTATGTATTGTTGCAAGTCATGAATCATTTTATTGTTTTCAACTAAGCTTTTATTGATTGTGCTGTAAATTATACAACCCCGTTCCTTCACAGTTTCCCAATTACAGAATCCAAAATAACAGTAGTTCTGTGTTTTAAGTAAATGACTGCATGTTCTGTGATACTATTCTTCAGGAGATATGAACAACAGCCTACTCACCCCAGGCAGGGAATTGATAGACCAAAATGAGGATGCCTCCAAAGACAATTTGGTGAACCAATAAATTGTATTAGTGTTATTGTAGTTATTGGCAGAAAAGACTCAAAATGACAGCAGCCTTAGCAAAGCCCACTCCAGCATAGGTAATAATAGCTCATGAAAGCTAGAAGCAGCACAACAGACTTTCCTTTCCCAGTGACTAAACCTCATCCAGGTACCTTGGCTGGTTTCTACTTCTTCCAGGCAGCTGATCTGGTCTCAGAGTCTTTACAGCTTGGCTTGACCCTGTGATTCTCAGCAGTCTTTATTACTTTGGTCAGGAGACATCTAATGAATCTGGTTAGAGTTGTTTACTTCCTGAGCTTAAGGAGGGAATGTTCTACTTCTCTGAAACATCTTGTTGCTTCACCTCCCTTTTAGCCTTCTATATGTTAATGAGCTTCCTTTCAAGACAGAAGAGACAAAACTGCTACACACAACACCTTACTTAATCAATTAAACTACTACTTTTCAGCTTAACGTCAGGGAACAAAAGCTACCTATCAGTAATAACATTTAGACTGTGATGATCAATGACAGCATGCACACACAGGCACTTAGGTAGAGTGAGTTTCAGTGTGTGTATATGTGCCATTTACATACCAGCAACCTAACTCTCCTTCCAATCTTGATAAGCTCTAAAGGAGGAAATGTACGTGATTAATTTTGTGTGTCAAATCATTTTTGTTAGAATATCAACATTCTGTATGGTGAAGGAGAGCTGGTATGCAGCAAAAGTCAAGAAAATTCCTCATTTGAACATCTTTGTAGTGATATACGTAGAATATTATAAGTAAAAGTGAAGAAAAAAGTAGTATCTTAATAATAAAAATTTACAACACATTTTATTGTAAAATCCACTTGGAAACCTAGGTTTTAAATCCACGTAAGCTCTCAGCCTTCAAGATTATGTTACTACACAGGGATACTACTCTTCAGAGAAATATCCATCAAAAGTCATGCCTTCCTGCAGGAGAAGACAGGCAGCATTCGGTGGGGAGTTCAGCAGTGTACACACCCTCTAGGAACTATGCTATTTAGCCCCCTTATTCTACCTTGAACCCAACTCCCAGGTAACAGCTCAGGTAAAAAGGCTCAAAAACATATACAGATGATCTTAAAGCTGCCCTGTCTTAAAAATGTGTTTCTTTTATCAATTCTAAAAACATAGTTCACAGGACCTTCTCGGGGATATATGTACATTTAAAAGTTGCTGCATTGAGGCAAACTGGTATTATAGTTTGAAATGAGACATTTACAATAGTTTTAGTTCAGAGGCAATGTGTCAACCAAGTTCATTTTTACCAAAGCAGTGTTACTAAGCAACGTTGTCACATATCACCTTATCCAATCACCCAGGAAACAGAATTCAAAGTGAAAGCTGGTTTACAGCCTCACACAAGATGAATCTGTTTGTGCCTGCCCATGAACCCAGAACTTAAGAGGCTGAGGCAGAAGAATCACAAGTTCAAGGCCAGCCTAGGATACACAGTGAGACCGAACATCAAAAAACAAAACAAAACAATTTGTCACTGAAAGGGGGATGAGATTGTTTTAATGTATCTGAAGTCACTTGCAAAAACATGAAACAAAATGGTTCTGCTTTTTAGATGTGATTATTGTATAATTCTCCATTGCTTTTGTCCCCTAGAGTTGATGTACACTGTTGAACTTGCTGGAGGGCTTGGCGCTATTCTCTTGCTGCTTGTCTGCTCGGTGACCATATATAAATGTTACAAGATAGAAATCATGCTCTTCTACAGGAATCATTTTGGAGCTGAGGAACTGGATGGAGGTAGGATGACTTCCCTGCGTTATTGTTGCTTCTGAACATACTTATTTATGTCCTGCCTTTTTTTAATCCAGCAAACGAAAGGTTGTGTGCATCTCCATAAGATCATGTTTGTATGGAAATGCGTGTGGTGATTTAGAAGCAATAGGTAGTTATCTCGGCAAGTCACACCTACCCTTTATAGACTTTTATTCCAAGCAGCACTTACAAATTACAGACACTGATTACAATGCCATCTGCATGTCCCTTTTCTCTCACCTTGTAATCAGCACTGAAAGGCCAGCTTCCCTTTCCTGTAGGTAAGGTGTTTCTCTTTTAATTGTCTTCCCTAGTTGAGCAGTTTGAAGTGAATTTCAATTTGTTCTTGCTTAGACGGATAGCTGTTTTATGAACCTGTCCTGACTATTTTAGCATTCTTCCAAGAGGCTCTTCAGTCTAGTCCATCTCGCTATTTTTAGATGCTAGGTTCCTGCCTGTCCTTCCAAGCATAGACCAACGGAAAAAGTACCAACCCACATTGTTTTTTTGATAATAACACACCTAAGACCTTTGCTCATACTGAGCAAGTAAACTATGTTTATAGAAACAGTAATTATCGTTTGCCTCAAGCCATCCAAGAAGACGTGGACATTCTAAAAACAGTCTAGGGTTCATAAAATTGACCTCCCAACCCCATCCATTAGTGACCTTCAAGGTATTTTGTGTTCCTTTGGGGTCACTTGGAAAATGTAAGTTACACTTGCAAAATACATGGCACTTGAAAAGTGTCAAGAGTAGTGCAAATTATTGCAGTTTCTTAACTCTGTTGATAAGCATTTCTCTTTGTCAGTTTTACCTTCAATAGTGCGAAAGAAAATGAAACGGTGTCCCTGTTTCCGTGGGTCCACAGGCAGAGCTGTCAGTTGTCAAACCTGTAAGAAGGCATTGGTTATTGGTATTGCCCAGCATCCTCTCCATTTACCCTTCTCCTGTTGCCACTAAAGTAAAGGACAGGCTGAAGAATCATTATTGTTTGGTGGAGTTTTCTTTGTTATTATTAAATTATTTTATCTATTTACATTCCAAATGTTGCCTCCCTTCCTGGTCCCCCCTCCCAGAGTTCTTTAGCCTAGCCCCCTCCCCTTTGGCTCTGAGAGGATGCTCCCCCACCAACCCACTCCCCAACCCATCTACTCCCACAGCTGCACCCCCCCCAGCATCTCCTTTCCCTGGGGCATCAAGTGTCTACTGGATTAGGCATATCTTCTCCCACTGAGGCCAGACAAGGCAGCCCTCCACTACATACTTAGCTGGGACCATGGACCATCCTATGTTTGCTCTTTGGTTGGTGGCTTAGTCTCTGGGAGCTCTGGGGGGTCTGTTTGGTTGACATTGTTGTTCTTCCTATGGTGTTACAAACTCTTTCAGCTCCTTCAGTCCTTTCTCTACCTCCTCCACAGGGGACCCAGCACTCAGTCCAATGATTGGCTGGCTATAATAAGTATCTGCATCTGTCAGCTGCTGGTAGAGCCTCTCAGAGGACAGCCATGCTAGGCTCCTGTCTGCAAGCAGGAATTTTCTTAAAGTGATTATTTTTCCTAGTTGTTCTTTGTTTTCCATTTTCTTCCCTGTTCACATAAATTAGTGTATTCTGGTTATTTCAGGAATATATAAGAAAACTGTAAATGTCAGAACTACTGTTGAATGAGAGCAACAATCTATGTGCCATGCATCCTAAACTTATTAGTACTAAACCTCATAAAAGTTACAAGTTCAGTAATATAATCTGCACTTCATTGATGATAAGGTAACTGAGCAAAAAAGTTAAATAATCCTTATATTTGTATAGAATTACTAATTTTCAAGGCTTTATATTTTATACAATACTTATATAGCAGATTTGATTAATCCAAGAAACCTTGAATTACTTCTCAATAAACTACTTTGTAATAAAAATACATTAATTAAAATAATAAATACATAAATAAACAAAAATTAAATATTTATTCAAAATGATAATTCAAGTATTGCTGTAAATGGCCAAGTAGGGATATAAAAGAAATCTATTTCCAAATCCTTTATATTCTGTGACCAAGTCTTTATTATTTTTAAAATTTAATATACTCAACATAATCTGAATACATGCTATTATTTGTACAATTAGAAGTAGATGATATTTCAAAAAGCAATTTATCTGAACAATCTCACATTATCTATTAACCTTGCTTTAAATATCTTTATTTTGTTCTGAATTATATGAGTAATTTTATCCAAGCAATCAGTTTCGAGTGCAGGCCTCATCTGTCATTTTCTGAATACAGAAAATGACAGAATTTAATTTTAAAAAAGCAGAACCATAACCAGTTGAATTTCTGTAATTTTAAATTTATTTTGAGAAACCTTGCTACCTATGCACACTTGAGTGGGTTACTTGTATAAGCCCTAATGGATTTCATTGCTATTCTGAAGCTATTTGGGTCCTCATTTTTTTGTATTGTTTTAGGTGAGAAGACAAAGCAGAGAAACAGTAACAAACAATATTTTAACAAGTTAAAATTTCCCTCAAAAAGCTCATTTAGTTTATAAATGCCTTAGGATTTGTTAAAGCCTGTCCTTCAGGCTATCTTGAGCATAATCAGGTATATAAGTGCTAGGGCTTTCTTTGAGATGCTCCTGTGAATGCAATAAGCCTAAAGAAAGCCATGGTAATAAACTCAATTATCATCTGGGTAAGATTAATGTACGCATAATATTGCTAAAGAGAAAAAGAAAACAAAGACTGCTAAGGCAGAGAACGTTGAAATGGTTTTATGAGAAATTCATTCTACAAGTGCAGTGATTGATCCTTCTGGAATTAAAACAGACATGATCATGCTGAGATGGTGAACAAAAGCCCACCCTTAAGTAATCCACCTCACCACAATGGACCTGACTCGTACAATTTCTAGAAACACGTTTTATAGGACAATTTTCCAGTAATATTAAGAATGTAACAAGTTTGGTGCTGGAGAGATCCTTGATGGTCTAGAGTACTGGCTGCTCTTACAGAGGACCCAGACTGAGTTCCTAGTACTAGCATGGTGGCTTCTTGAGAAAAAGGACATAAATCCTTACTCTCGCTGATTCTGCCTCAAAACACAGGTTTTTCTATCTATCATCTTTTCTGCTCCCTGAGGCCCAGAAACTCTGATGCCCTTCTCGTACAATTGCCTAATCTTAGAGACATTCCTTCATTTCCTAAATAATTAATCATCTAGAGGTATAAAACACTTTGGAAAATATCAAATCCCTATATTCCTAGCTCCCCACCATCATTTGCTTCTTCCAAAGGAGATGATTGTTAACAGAAATGCCTGGTCTTTCAGAAGTTTTTGACTTTTAAAGACGCATAATTCCATAAACAAAGATGAGCCCATTTCTTTTGTTTTTCTTTTTTATCCTTAGTCATTTTATCAGTATATTGATTCTAAAAAAGGAAACTTAAAATACTTTTAAAAGCAACAATAAAGAAAGAGTATAAAAAAGAATGCAGAAATAGAGATTAGCTGTTAGGTGAGTGGTACATAGCTCAGGAATAGAATACATGTCTAGTACACATAAGGCACTGGGTTCCATCCCACTTATTGAAGGAAAAGAAAGAGTTTTACAAGTCCTTTGAAGATGTATTATTTTATTTTTACTTTGAAGCATACAACTTGAAAGAATTTTAACCCAAGTTCAAATGATTCCCATTCCAAAATTGTATCAAATGTAAAAGATCAGGAAGTGGAGAATTAAAATCAGGAACCCATTCAGCCAGTTTTTTTCAGGTCATTACAGTAAGAATTTCCTGACTCTATCACTCCTATATCACAAAGATTCTGATTCAGAAGGTTTATATTAAGGTTTTATTCTAGGATAGAATATATTCCTGCTTTACTTTCTCCTTTTGTCTTCAACCCAGCTAGCTACTCAATTCTTTAAATAAATTGCAGATGTTTTGTTACCTGGATTCAAGCCTAGTCACTACTTTTTTGTTTTTTGTTTTTTTAACTTCATAGCTCCCAGCTTTTTGGATCATGTTTATTGGACTATTGTCAATTGTGTTTGTGAACACATAATTGTTAAAGCTTAATATCCCGCATAAAGTTCTGTTGATATTACTTTTGTTATTATATGTTGACTATTTCTGTGAGGTTAAATACCAAACTTCTTCTGCTTGTTCTTCATCATTCTTTCTAGTTTCCAGTTCTTCTTGTACATTCTATGTCAATGGCCATACTTTTTCCTAAATTAGCATCAAAGCCAGTCAATACCACCTCGTGCCAATCAACATTTACCCTTAATTTCAATGCTTTTTCTAAGTCTCCTTCACTATCTTCATGCCTTCATGGCTTATGCATCTACATTATCCTTTACAGTCTCTATAGTTTTCTTTTGAAATACAAAATAATTATGACTTCTTTTTCCCAAGCACCAGATAATAGAAATGCCCCATTTTTCCTACCAAAGCAAGTCTGGTCATCCTAGCTCAGAAAGTAATTGCTTTCAAATGGTAGATTAAATCATGTGTGTAACATTGTCACTCTTGTATGATCAGTTCTGTTGAATGGATGATGACATATTGCTTCTTGGTCCAAGACAGATGTTGAAAATTAGCCTAAGGTTATGTAATTATTCAACATGCTCAGGTTATTTTAGCTATATTTTGTGTCTGTAAAGGATAGTGGTTAGATGAGTGGTCTATCTAATCTCCCACCATCATTATTCCACAATAAAGTGAAACTTTAAGCAAATTCCGCTATATTGACTTTAAAAAAACAATAGACATGGGGGCTGGAGAGATGGTTCAGTGGTTAAGAGAACTGACTGCTCTTCCAAGGTCCTGAGTTCAATTCCCAGCAATCACATGGTGTCTCACAACCATCTGTAATGCTATCATATGCCCTCTTCAGGTGTGTCTGAAGACAGCAATAGCGTGCTCATATAAATAAAATAAATCTTTAAAAAAAGAAAGAAAGGAAAATATATTTTTAAAAAATAGATATACACTGAGCTCAGTGGTGCAGACTTAGGAGGAAGAACCTGGCAGAACTCTGTGAATTTGAGGACAGCTAGTCTACGTAATGAGTTCCAGACACATTACAGATACACAGTGAGACCCTATCTCAAAAAGAAAACAAACAAAAAATTTAAAGAAGTATGAGTCTTAGAAATGTGTGTGTTGAATGTGTATATGTTTGCTTCAAGAGAAAGAAAATCTTTTAAGAAAAGTTTTGAACCTAGTATGACAGCATTCCAGCGATAGAAACTGGTGATCCAACTGCTGACATACAAACATTCTTTTCCATGATACAGGACCATGGTAGAACTTAGCCTAGCATTCCCTAAGGACATTGACCCTGATAGATACTTGTAAGGATGGGGTATATATATCCAAAATGTGTTAAGTAATCCATGTGCCTTGAGTATCATGGATTTCAAAGATTATATATTTAATAAAAAGCACTGATTTTCACAATTGATCCTGATTTTTTTAACTTCACTTGAACTAATTAGTGAAACACCAACTTTTGATTTGAAATAAAGATATTTTAAATGTTTGTGGGAGCTGCCTCTAGAATAGTCCCTTGTTCTAATTAAATAGCTCAACATCATAAGAAATATCTAGTGTCTCCAGAGGAGAACTTCCACCAACACAATACCATAGTCTACACTAGAATAAATTAGAAAGGGAAATATCAAAATATCAGCCTTCTTTGTTTTTCCATGCCTTTGTCTGGGGTTTCTCTTCCAGGTTTATTTAAAAACTATAACCCTTCTTTATGTTTATTTTCTCCAGAGCAGAGTGTTTATTCCCCCTCTCCCTCTGCTTGTGGGTATACAGGTCATAGTTACTCATAATGATGCAAGTTTTAGGAACGTTGTAATAACCAACACAATTCATATTTTGAAGATGAAGACAGAGATATAATTCAATGCTTAGTGTTATCAACATTGGACAAATGAGTTAAAACAATTTTTTTAAAAATCTCTACCCCATCTTGAAAAAAGGAACACTTGTTCTCTATTGAATACATACAATCAATTGATATCTATGCAATCTTAGATCACACATATACTTAGTTTTCTTTCTCATTCAACTACAAGTTCTTATTTGTAGATTCAGGAATACTGTCTTCATGTACACAGTGAATGAAATACTGTGTCTCTACATATCGTGCCAAAAAAAAATCTATGAAGCTGGCCTTTGGTATCTTTTTTGTTCGTGGTGATTAGTGAAATTGCATACACAGTTTTTGAATTCCCAAAGGGGAAACAAAACATTATTTTGGGCATAAGACCTATTCAAAGTTATAAACTGCTAAAGGGTGTGTCAGTCCTTCTTAACCCATAATCAGTGCTTCCCTGGTACTAGTCTGCTACCTCTTCCCCTCTTGCTGCATTAACTCTTCCTGAGGAGATAGGAGTAAATATATATTCACCCAACATAAGGCACTGCAGACAGTTAAATGCAACTATTCCATTCAAATCCAACTTGGTCAATCAATGAATTTTCAGAGGATTTACTTAAAGAGCATGGCTGAGGGGTTTCTCACAGAAGTATAGGTGACCCCAAAACAAGTGTATCACCATAAAATCCTCCTCCTTCTTGGATAATGTCCTTATAAAAACTGTATCATAGAATCCTACTTTCTGTTAACCTTTTCGCTCTTAGACACACATGCACGTACACACACACACCACCACGAACACCAACAACAGCACCACCACCACCAACAACAACAATAGCAATAATAACAGAAACATAAATAAAAAGCAAACAAACAAAAAAACCCTAGCATCTCTCATGATCACTTGCTTCTGGTGGGAAGTGAGGGCAGGAAGGAATAGTGGCTGCATTCCCAGGTGAGTCTTCTACGATTCTCCCCTATCTTCTTCTAACTAGGGAGTGACAAAAGCTCCATTGCCAGTCTATAGACCTAGATATCTCTGTACTGTTTTGCTTGTTTTGTTGCCATGACTAACTACTCAAAGTAATCACTACTGCAAAATTCCAGATGTGATGATTATGTTGTACCACAAGTAAAAAGCCACACTGCAACACTTCTTAAGACTTCTAATAACTATACTAGTTATTACCTTCTTAAGGCAGCAGAGAAAGGACTTCAATATGTGTTGAATGACTGTAGAGCCAGTTTGCTATATGGTTAGGATTCATTTACTACAAACAGCTTCAAGAAGTTGTTTTTATCTCACGTTTTATCCATTCTGGGGATCAAACCTATGGCTTTGTACATACTAGGCAAGTGCCCTACCACTGAGAAAGGTCTTAGCCTCCAAGGTGCTCCTTCATCGATCAGAAATTAAAATCTCAAATGACTCAGAATTTATTGAAGTCAGAAGTTCAGCTCATCTGCTTTTGTGCTCATCATAGAACTACACAAATATTGTATTTTGACCTTTAAATTTACCTTTGCAAGTATGTGAATGTAAATTCAGGTACACAAGGGCCATGTACACATTTGGAGGTCAAGACTGCCTCTTCTGCTAATCCTCTCTTTCTACTCTGTTTGAGGTGGGGTAACTTTGTTGTTTTTCTTCCTGGCATACAACTAGCTGGCCTGGGAGTTTCCAAGAGTCTCTTGTCTCAGCTCCCATCACCCCAGAAGAAGCTTCAGATTTTAAATATTGCTGCTACTGTGTTTGCATTCGAACTCATGTCTTCACACATGCAGAGAAAGTGCTTTCAACCTCTGAGCCATGCAACCAGGACCATGTTTTAATTATTGACACATATTTTGTGCTTGTAATCTTAGCACTCAGTAGGCTTAGCTAAGAGAATAGTAAATTTGAGGCCAGCCCAGTGTTTACATAAGGGCCCTGTCTCAAAAACTATGTAATTTGGTGTTCCATTTAAATATTTAAGAATGTATAGGTAAAACAGTCTGGAAAGATATGAAATGGCAAAGATGATGTAAACTAGGCCAATGTTATTAAATGTCTAATTGCCTGATTCAAGCTGCTTTATGTGAGAATATATTTTACACAGACTACCATAACAGAATTGAAATTAAAAGCAAGTTAAATTTAGGTAGAGAATTTGCCTAGCATGTGCGAACTTCTTGGTTTAAACTTAAAGATCAGGCTGGGCAGTGGTGGCACACGCCTTTAATCCCAGCATTTGGGAGGCAGAGAGCAGGTGGCTCTCTGAGTTCGAGGCCAGCCTGGTCTACAGAGTGAGTTCCAGGACAGCCAGGGCTTCACAGAGAAACCCTGTCTCAAAAAAAGAAGGTGGTGGGTCTAAACTTAAAGATCACCAAAAAAAAAAAAAAGAAAAAAAGAAAAGAAAAATATTAAACAGCTATTCAATAAAGCACAAAGGTCAAAATACGAAAATTATAAGTTTATAATTTTAATGTATATGCATTCCTTTATTATTTATAAAGTTCTATAATATTTTTAACATGAAAGCTACATCTTAGAAATGTGAGGTTGCATAGGAATGTAAAACATTTCCTGAGACTTACGAGAGAAATGTGGCCCCAATTATATCAGTGACAACTTCTAATTATCATTTTTCTGAGTTATCTTATTCCTAAACTTACATCTTTGAGTCCCCCAGTTTTATTTTAGTAACCCATTTTGTGAATAATGTGCTCTGTCACTTTCATTTATGTTACTTATAAATATTTGGGAGTAATAAAAAAGGCATCTACCAACAATATCTGACAACTACTCAATAGATATTAAAGATCCAGCTCTCAATCTCAAACCATTTCCCTTGTCAGTAAACCTCTTTCCTAGACAGATTTAATATACTATGTTCATCTAGAAAAAAGAGAGGTCACCTTACATTTTTAAAGATGTGGTTTCCTAAAACCACAATCTATGAGTTGCTTGGCTTCTTAATCTTCTTACACAATATTAAAGCCAATATTCTCTAATGTGTTCAAGAGGAGGATGCACTTATTTGTCAGCACCTTAAACAGTTTTATTCTGATAAGTTTTCAGTTTTTCTTTCTCTCATGAAAATTATTTAATGATATTTAGTGTTGGCTGTTTGGTTTGGTTTGGATTGGTTTTGTTTCTTGAGACAGTACTCACTGCCACTGTCATGTTTAGGTTGGTCTTGAACTCTTGACCTTGAATGATCTTCTTCAGCCATTCAAATAGTTTAGATTATAGATACACATGACTGCATCCAATATGTTTTATTTTGATGATCTCATGCCTCCCACTTCCTCTCAAATTCAAGGCCTTGTTCTTTATTATCTACACATACACTAGCACACACACACACACACACACACACACAGACATACACACACACACACACACACACACACACAAACTGAGTTTATTTACTTTTGCTCATATATACATGTGTTTAAGATTGACCACTTGGGATTGCATAACCTATCAGTAGCCTCATCCCTAGGGAAAAAAGCAAATTATCCCTCTCTTAGCAGACATTGATTCCCTATAGTCTTCATGTAAGGGTTTAATCTTGTAAAATTCTCCCATCAGCATCACCCTGTCTTGTTTTTTCTAGTCACTATGTAAGTCTTGTTTAGCCAATCTTATTGTTGAGAATTCATGGATAAAACATCTCTGTAATGACTACTAGAAACAATCTTGTATCAGATATCCTGGTTTTCTGGCTCTTAGAATCTTTCAGTCCCCTCTTTTGTACTGTTCCCTGAGCCTTGAGCATGCAGATTATGTTATAGATTTACTAATTGGTGCTGGGCACAGCAAATCTTCTTAATAATATTTTAAGTTAATAATTTTATTTCTTTTTTAAAAGAATTATTTATTTTATGTATTTTATGTATATGAAGACACTGTAGCTGTCTTCAGACACACCAGAAGGCAGCATGGAATTCCATTACAGATGGTTGTGAGCCACCATGTGGTTGCTAGGAATTGAACTCAGGACCTCTGGAAGAGCAGTCAGTGCTCTTAACCACTGAGCCCTCTTTCCAGCCTAATATTTTTCTTAACTTTATAGAATATAAACTCTGTTTTTACTGTAAAAAGTAATTTTATGAAACAGTAAATACAATAGCTATTTCAGTCATTATAAAAAGGAGGAACCTGTTGAATCTGTTTTTGTAAACTGATTAAATGTTGAGTTTCTCATTTTGTTTGCATTTTAGTGGTGATACATGATAGCCAGAAACCCATGAAAGCCATGAAAAGAGTAATTTAATGACTATACTTGAGATTATGATGAATATTAGAATTGCTACCAGCTGTTTTCCATCTCTGTAATTGGCAGAATTGTAATTGGTGACTGAAACCGCAGAATAAGAAGCAGGCTCTCTTACGTCCTATCACCACTTTCACTCATTTTCTATACTTTTAATCATTTTATTAATCAAAGTTGAAATTAAATGATCATAGCCCTCTTTAAAATATCCAGTCACAGTTATTAAATGCAGTATATGTATTAATAACATACTATTATCTAAACACATAGCTTTGTCTGTACGTGTCTAAAGTCTTCCTATTATCTGGGTCTAAAAAAATTATGAAACTTGGCATTTCATTTCATTATGCTTGTTTGTTTGTTTGTTTGCTTGCTTGCTTGCTTGCTTGTTTTTTGGTAATGCCAGAAGTTGAACCTGCTGGTGATGCCACCAGTTTCAGTTCTGGCAGTAAGCTCCACACCCTTACCCCAAGACTCTTTACTGCTGAATTTTTTTCTTACTATTTTCATCACAACAAAATAATCACTTGGTCCCTCCAATCTACTTGCAGAATTATTGATGCTGTTGAACACATGATAAAAATTAATACAGCCATCCTTTTGGGTTTTCAAAGATTGGAATGTTTAAAAATATTTTTCAAAAATAGTAAATATTGTTACTATTTTATTGCTTCCATTCTAGAACTCACTTTGTAATTTTTTTTGACAGATAACAAGGATTATGATGCCTATCTGTCATATACCAAAGTGGATCCTGACCAGTGGAATCAAGAGACTGGGGAAGAAGAACGTTTTGCCCTTGAAATCCTCCCTGATATGCTTGAAAAGCATTATGGATATAAGTTGTTTATACCAGATAGAGATCTGATCCCAACTGGAAGTAAGTTAAGGTTTTCTCTTGCATATTTCATGTTTGTGTGTGTATGTGTGTGTGCTGTAAATTGGTATGCCTGTGTAGTCACATACATAGCACTTTAGTGTCTCTCTATCTTTCTCTCTCTCTTTTTTTTAAAGATAAAGACTGTTTATTCTGTAGAAACAGCCAGCATTCGGGGGTCATTCAAGCAAAATGGTGGAGTTCACAAAGGAAACTCGTAGACCCCTTTTAAAACCAGTTAGGGGTTTTCCAGTTGCAGTTCGGTCACCTTCATTAGGATTGGTTTCTTTTTGTTTTTCTTTTTGATGCTTTATTTACATTTCAAATGTTTCCATCTTTCCCGGTTTCCCCTTTGGAACCCCACTAGCCTGTCCCCCCTCCCCCTGCCTCTATGAGGGTGGTCCCCCACTCACCCATCCACCCACACACTCCCGTCTTCCCTCCCTGACATTCCCCTATGCTGGGGTATCTAACACCCTCAGGCCCAAGGGCCTCTCCTCCCCCTGATGGCCAACAAGGCCCTCCTCGGCCACATATGTGGCCAGCACAAGCATTTTAGTGTCTCAAGAAACACTTTCTCATGAAATTTTATATACCAGAAGATGCTTTATTTTTCTATAAAGCATTGTATTTTATGATCCTTAATATTTATTTAAATCAAATGACATATTTCCATCTGGAAAAAAATATCTCTGATATATCTAAAATGGGGGCCAAAACTCCATCCAAAGTGCTAATTCATTGTGTCATCTTCACAATGTGTTAACCGGCACACAATTCTTCCCTATTATGTGATCGAAACTAACATAGACTTGTGGAGCGCTTCACAGTTCACTTATCTTGATCTATCTTTTTTTTCCATTATAGCATACATTGAAGATGTGGCTAGATGTGTAGATCAAAGTAAGCGGCTGATTATTGTCATGACCCCTAATTATGTAGTTCGAAGGGGCTGGAGCATCTTTGAGCTGGAAACGAGACTTCGAAACATGCTTGTGACTGGAGAAATCAAAGTGATACTGATCGAGTGCAGCGAACTCCGAGGAATTATGAACTACCAGGAGGTGGAGGCCCTCAAGCATACCATCAAGCTCCTGACGGTTATTAAATGGCATGGACCAAAATGCAACAAGTTGAACTCGAAGTTCTGGAAACGTTTACAGTACGAAATGCCTTTTAAGAGGATAGAACCCATTACACATGAGCAGGCTTTAGATGTCAGTGAGCAGGGGCCTTTTGGGGAGCTGCAGACTGTCTCGGCCATTTCGATGGCGGCGGCCACCTCCACAGCTCTAGCCACTGCCCACCCAGATCTCCGTTCTACCTTTCACAACACCTACCATTCCCAAATGCGTCAGAAACACTACTATCGAAGCTATGAGTACGATGTACCTCCTACGGGCACCCTGCCACTGACCTCCATAGGGAATCAGCATACCTACTGTAACATCCCAATGACACTCATCAATGGGCAGCGGCCACAGACAAAGTCGAGCAGGGAGCCGAATCCAGACGAAGCCCACACAAACAGTGCCATCCTGCCGTTGTTGCCAAGGGAGACCAGTATATCCAGTGTGATTTGGTGACAGAAAAGCAGAGGACATCCCATTCCTGGGAGTTTGAAAGGAATCTGCAGTCCAGTGCCTGGAACTCAATCCTCGACTGCTGCTGTTAAAAACATGCATTACAATCTCTAGAACACGAGGAAAAACAGGGTCTTGTACATATATTTTTTGGAATTTCTTAGTAGCATCAGTGTCTTCCTGTTTTACCATGTCTCTTACCATTACATTTTTTTGACTTTGTTTTATATGTCATTGGATTTGTAAATTTACATTTTTTTTAAAGAAGAGACTGATGTATAGATAGAAACTCCCCTCCCTTTTTTGCTTCACTAATTTAGTTTTAGAATGGGTTTTTAATTTTCTTTTTAAATTTTATTTTGCTTTTAACATTTCCTTGGGGTGCTTGGACAAATCTATCTGATGGGACAAGGAGCACCGGATCCTCTCTCAGGTTCTGCCTAGGACCAGCCAGCCTTATGGGCCTTCAGAAAGCAGTGCCACTGAACGCCAGCCTTGCATTGCCATTTGGGAACAAAAGAGAGAGAGAAAGAGAGAAGAAGATCTGTTCATAGGAGGGCCCTGCCAGTCAGAGCCCTGAAATCTCTTCCTTGTCCCCACCTCATTCCCCACCTCTACCCTTCTAATGGCAGCATGATGTGTAAACTCTGCAGGGGGTAGGGGTAGGTCTAACTGTCTTAACATTGAATTCACTGCTCTTCAGAATACACTCTAGACCCAAAGTTGTGCTAGTCATTCAACAGTGACCACTACAGAGTGCTCACTACAGAGTGCAGATCGAGGGCATGAAAATGGGAAGAGTGTTGTTTCTGTTTTTTAAAAATGAGTTGATGTACCCTTATATATATATATATATAAATATAAATATAAATATATATATAAAACAGCAAAACAAAACAAAACAAAGAAAAAAACACACAAAAATACAAAACCAAAAAAAAAAAAAAAGCCCTATATTTGATCACTTCCTGGAAAGGCATGAATGTGTTTGTGGCTGTTTTTGTTTGATAATCTACTTCCTCTTTTCCCTCTATAATTAATTTTTCTGCAAATGAGATTATGTGCAAATACCAGGCAAGTTAACTCAGATAGGTGAATCAAGGCAAGTAAAAATGAAATTTACATTGAAAACTTCCAAATCAAAGGGAAGATCAGGATGTGTCATCAAATATGTTTTGTTACCTTGTATTATACAAAATGTTATCTTCTAAAGAGTCAGAAAAAAATCTGTGAAACTTATTGTGGGTCCCCTTGTACTTAAATGTTAACTGACTTGTATTTACTTTTCAATGCTACATTCAGAACTTAAGTGGTTTCAGTTTATGAACGTAAGCAGCATTTATTAATATCAAGGTTGTTTAAATAATATCTCAGGAGGTCAAATGTTTGAATAACAACACAAACTACTACTTTCAAAATAAACATGATTTACACAAAATAGTTTTAAATTAGATCAGAACATACTTAAAATACTTAATTTTTGTAGAGAAATTAACTTAATTTTAACTATATGATTCTATATTTCACAAAAAGAAAGTTGATGCTCCCAGGAAATTTGTCACTTACTATCTAGCTTTACGTTGGAAATCAATCACATAAGCAGCTAATTCCGTGTCATGTTAACTAGGATGCTAAATCAATCACGAAACATCCTGCAGAAGGCAGAATTTTTAAAAGGACAATGTTACCTATGTAGATTTTAGTTTCCTTTAAAAGAATTGACATGACAAAACCACTGATAATAGACCTTAAGCTTTATAGATCTTACTTTATTGATTCAACATGGGAAATTCCTGCTCAGTCATCATCTGTGGGTTCATGTAGTGACTACTCTGTGCTTGCTTAATTCTTGCCACACCATGTAAGGAGAAAACAACTCTAGAGTTTGGGTCACAAGGCTATGGTGTGAGTAGGCCACATAGACATAAAAGTAGAAATTGCAATGGAGTTCGCTGGGGAGGACATGCTAGAACTATGAACATAGGAGAAACAAGTACAAACATTTTGTAGCAATGCAAAGGTCTCAGTGTCTGTGTGATAAGGCAAAGGAGCCTTGGGATGTGCATTGATTTTTATTTGCTTAAAAAATGTTGACTTCCCTGACAACTTGCCTGGGTCTTCTCTACAGTATGTCTTTATTCTCGTGCTCCCCTTGGTTCTGTGTCACATTTTCAAAAACCAGAACTGAAGCTTCAAGGACACATAAAACTTTAAGGTCAGCTTTGCACACTGGGTTATTTTCAGAAACAGAGAAGGCCATTGTTTACTTTGTACTATGGACACTTGTCATTGGACTGGATTCCAAACTCCCCCAGTACTCAGAAGAGTGTAAATGTGGCAATGGCCTGATTTATTTCGTTTTTTGTTTTGTTTTGTTTTTTTAATTTTTTAAGTGCACGATGGGTGTGTGGAATAAATGTAGAGGAAGTAATCAGACCACAGTCATATTTTAGGCATCCATAGGTGTTAATTTAGCTGCATTGGGAGTACATTTTTTGTTCTATTTTTAGTGTAGATTTAAGCACTTTGAATAGCATGATTCAGGGATTGATGGGTAATATTTGATACTCTCACAACGTAAGAAACTTTTTTTCCTCCAATGCTTTGTTATATTTACAGATGAAATAAATGCAAAGGAAGCTATCTATAGCTTTAGAAACATTCCTCCCAGGTTTCTATTCCTCTATCAGCTCCACATGAGAACCAGAGAAGGGAACTCATGGCTTCACGTGTTCTATGTGTAACAGAAGTTCTGTGAGAACTCAATAAAATGAAGAAAAAAAACATGTATTTTCCCTAGTGCTTAGGTTTCATCCTTCTCTTTCTGTTTGTTTGGGGTTCTGGGGGATAAGATTATTCTAGCTATAAAAACACATTTGAAAATGTGAATGTGGTAGCCAAGCTGGGGGGAAGAATGGACTTCCAGACTTGGACACGTGTGATATTTGGTATTGCCTGTTTTTCATCAATCACCGCCTGAGCTCTGAATGATACATTATGGATTCAAAGTCCATTTGGTTCTTTAGTGTAACCTCAACTTGCTGCTTCTGAGCATCTTAGTCTTTATTCTGGTGCTCAAATCTTTGATTATTTAATTTGTATCCCATCCCTTTGGTCTTCGATGGGCAGAGAAGACCTTTGTATGTTGTGTTACCAGCTGATCTAAGTTTAGATGAAGTCTGTGAAATCCAAGACGTGATGAGATCTGAACTTATTATATTTCTATAGCTAAGCATCTGATTGTTCAGTCAACCATTTTGTGATTATTATTTTCCTCATACTATATGTATTTGGACTCTACCAACTTAATCTTAAATATGTAGATGCTGGTTTCTTCCATATTTCATTGTTAATACATATTTTATAACAAGAAGAAATATTAACTAAGAGCCAATTCCTAAACTCTAAGTATGCTTTGTTTATCCTAGAATAGTCATTAACTTTTCAGATACTATTTATGTGAATTGAGATTACTATTTCTAGGAAAACATTAATTTGTACATTATAGCTATTTTCTGATTCTGGAATGGTACCCTAGCTCTCCTTTTAAAGAAGTTTTAAATCTTGTGTTTATTTTCTTCTTTTTTATTTGTTGGGTTTTTTTATTTTGTTTTTGAGACAGGATTCAGGCTTGGTTGGCTTCAACCTCTCAATCCTCCTGCCTCTGCTTCTTAACTGCTGGAATTTTAGGCATATACACCAAAACCAGCAATTTCTTCTTTATTAGTTTCAGTGTATACATTAGTCCCACAAGAAATATTATTGACATTCTAAGGAGAACATCAATATCACACAAGTGAAATAGCTGAATGGAACTAAGAGAATACACATACACAGAAGAGGAAAATGACTTTTTATCTCTGATCTGAATTTGTTTGGCCATTCATCCCATCACTGCTGTAGTTGATGAAAAATAGAGGCAAAATATTAAATAGCTTAGACATCACACTACTGATTCCTATTCCCTACTGTGGAAAAATTTCCAACCATACATAAACAGTTATTAAAAACAAATCACAATGTGACTCTGTAATAAAAGAAGAAAGTTCTGTCAATGGAAGCAGAGGTTATTTCTTGCCTTATCGTGGATCTTTCCCACCTGATTATTCTGAACAAAGAAAGTAGCCAACAGTTTCAATTATCCTTATTAATAGGCCTTATACTTGAGTTTCAGGGATATCATGGCTCTATAAAACACATGAAAGGAAATAGCGAAACACATATATCTGTTTTCCTTGGTGTGACTCTCAAGACATCCAGCATCCAAGAAAGCCATAGATGTTTAGATTCAGAGGACAGTCTCTTATGCTGATATAAATATAAACTCATATATTTTGAAGGCATTGTTGTGTCTTTGAATTTTTTATCTTCATTCATGAAAATTCAAGGATGACTATTGTTTGTTTGTTTTTAACAAAGATAACTTCTCATCCAAAATGATCTGACTTTATGAGAGAAATGGTATGAAGAAAAATTAACAATAATAAGTAATTTTCAACCAAATAAATGAGGAATCTATCCATTGTTATTAGTTTAGTTTACAATTTTTATACTCACTTAAAACAGAAGAATATGGAAAATCATAATTTTACAAGTATGGCTTACTTCATTAATTTTTTTTTATTTTAATCGCGTTGTCTGCCAAAAAATTCAAACAGTAGAGAAAGAGAAGAAATAACCATTTGATGTGTTTTTCTAAAAGAAACCAGTTTTATTATGAAAACTTTTAGAGTTTGTTATGGACTTCACTTTCAGTGATTACAATTTTGCTACTTTCATGAATTCCAATACAACCTCAGAACAACATTTAGAATTTTGAATAGTAAGGTGGTGATAATTTAAAGTTGCAGTTAATTTTTTGGTTCATTGCAGAGTGAAAACCTATGCTTTATGGTAAGATAATGAAAGACTGTCAGAAGAAGCTGTAAAAATCTTACTTAAATAGAGCAAAAGGAGAGGGAGGAGAAAGAATAGAAGAAGGAGGAGAAGAGTTCATTCTAATCTTAATTTGATGTGCCCTTACCATAGTCAGATTTTGGTTACATCCATAGAAAATGTCTTAAGGGAAAAAAAGGAGATCATTTATAATTTTCCATTCAGTATTATATCTTTTTTACAGGCTCAGAACACAAAATGTTTCTCAATTACAGATAAGAGAGGCATATATATTTATAAGATATATATGGTTCTATAAATATATATGTATAAATTCCTTCTGTTCATTAGTAAAGTTTCTTCTAATAGCCTCTGCGTTCACTGACAAACTCATGCTTCTGAATTCTTCATTAAAGTAAGTAAAGCTATGGTTTTTTTCCTTTTTACTGCTTTCATTGATACATCCCCCAGTGTTCATAAATCTGAAATTTTTCTCTTTTTAACATAAAGAAGCACTCTAAATAAAAAAAATTACTATGCTGTGTTCCCTCTACTACCAAAAAACAAACTCAAAAATAAAACCTGCCCATGAACTTCAGAGTACTAAGTGTAATATCAATGTTGTAAATTTCAATCTTCATAATCTAAATGTTACCTTTCAAAAGGCATGCTGTGTCATTTAAAAAAAAAGAGTTAATGTGAAATGATCTTATTACATAGTGCATGAATATGTGGCAAAGTAATATGGATCTATCTTTACTAGTCAACGAGAGGTTAAATTTGGGGAGATCAGATGTGTTTTAGATTAATGTCAATTGGAAAGATGGAGTCTTAATGTTAGCATAATGGGCAGTTTCCATACTGCTTGCAGTATATGCTCCTGTTAACAACAATCCTTAGTGTACTCTTTCCACCAAAGTAGTGGAAATTTGTTCATATAATCTGCTATTTAATTACAACTTTTACATCTTCAGAATTTGAGGGAACCCAAATAGGAAAGTGGATGTAATCATTTTCCTCTGCTGGCGTTCAAGTTGTATTTTAAACTCAGACACTCTCAGATCTGTTCACAGTCAGTACAAGTGCATTCTACATAGTACTTCTATTGAGTTTTGCTCACCCTCTTTTGACTTTGTACAATCTAGGATGTAGGTGACTCATGAGTAGGTGATGGGGGCGCTCCTTTTGTTCTTAGAATACTTACAATTATATATTTGGTTTTGCTTTGACTAGCAATAGGAAAATAGACAAATACAAGTGTACAAATGAGAAATTTTAACCTCGACTTATAATTTGTGTTTTATAGTCGTTTCATAAGTCTGTTGCTCTCTATGAGTATGCTCTCTATATATCCTGTAAAAATAAATTTATATGTTACATAGAAATTCAAGAAATTAAATTATTTATTAAGCTACAAATGTTTCTTCTGATTTCTACCTGATCATAGATGACAATAAATTAAATAATGTGTTGTTGGAACATATGTAAGTATGCTTGTTAATTTAATAACCCTTGTTATACTTTTCCTCCTCTTTCTTTGTATGTTGTTTAAGCTAATAATTCTTAGGCCTAATTCCTGTGGTTGTGAGGAGAGACTTAAGAGATGCCTCAGTTGGTTGGGGAAAAAAGAAAGAAAAAAAACCAGGCTTGTTGAGAAACCAAGTCTATTTGCACTCCTGCTTTATTCTTCACTGTTGGATTTAGAGAGATTTGAATCACTAATCCAAGCACTTTGTCACTATCACATGAATGGTCTTTTCAAGGTAAAAGTCCTCATTTCCTTCGAGAAACAGAAATGAAAAGAATGAGAACATGTCAATCCTTTGCTGGCTCCTTTCTTCCGGGTATTTTCTTTTCTTTTCAAGGTACTACTGACATGATGATATTAAAATATTGTCCCCTCTGAAAATATTTTACAGTGACAAGGTCTTGAGTCATCTTGTTTTCCACTTCTAATGCGTAGTCATCCCTAAAGGGAAATGTCTTAGGTCATACTTTTTGTTTTTTAGTTGAAGATGAATAACCTTATTATTTCCTTATCAGAGGTGGGGTGGGGTTGTAGAATGATGGTAAATCATTCCATCAAAAAGAAGGAATCATGAACCTCTTTAGCACGAATTAGCTGCTCATGCAGAATTCCTACCATAGACAGACAGCTGTTTAAGAAACATTTTTCATCAATGAAGCACAGATAAATCATGAAGATTAAAATAATAGTTTCAAAGCACTCTGTAAGGTTGCTTTAAATTACATTTCAAAGAAATTAACATATTGAATTTTTCATATAGTCATTTCAAACTCAGATTTTTTAAAATTTTCCCTTTTGTGGAGGGGGGGAGGGTTGAGACAGTTTCTCCATAAAGCCCTGGCTGACAGGACCTCATTCTGTTGACCAGGCTGGGCTCAATCTCAGAGAGATCCTCCTGCCTCTGCCTCCCTGGGCCACCACTGCCCAGGTCTCAGTAAGATTTTTAACTGTGAGAAAATAACTTCTACTGAAAGTGAACAATCCCATCAGGATTATTAGGCATTGTCTAACTTTAACAGTATATGTTAAATCACAAATCCCAGAATATAATGTTTAATTCAAAATATCAGTTGACTCCTCTATAGTTAAAGAGTATGTGGTGTTACTTACATATTTCAGAAACATACATACATTTTCTATTATACTCATCTTACTGGCAGATGTTAAAAGATTAATACAAAGAGAACAATTTACTTTTAGAAATTCTTAATTCATGTTGTATGCACTTTTAACAACAAAATTTAAATGAAAAATATGGCAAATATTTATAATATTATAATGCTGGTGACCCAATCACTTATTGCTATGGGCTTTATACCATTAATATATGGCCTCTGGGAGCTATTTGAACAAATCCCTTAATCTATTCTATTTTCTCAATCAATATTTACTATCATAAGGTAATTTGGGTAATGTAGAATCCTATTTTGTATACAAGAGAGCAAGATACAGTTCAGATAATAGTGAACATTGCTATTTTGCCAATTGCTTATCCAATAGGTTAGGCAAACTAGGATTTTGTAAATCATCCCTATCTCAGTTTGTTTTGATTTGCACTGAAGAAGATTTGTATTTGAATAGTTCTATATTGGACTTAAGATTTCACAAGACTTCAAATATGTAAGTTAAATATCAAACATGAGACTTTATGGATATTCTTCTTTATGATTTTGCTTAAATGAGAGAATGACCCATGAATAAACTGAAGCATATATAAATAGGAATCTAGGAAAGGCGATATACGGCAAATATCATCAAATGACTTGCTCATTTGGAAAACATATATGGAAGTTGGTTTTCCTTTAGCCATAGAGGATAGAAAAGAACAGAAAAAAAAAAAAGCAAACACAGACAAAAGACAAAATTTCCCATAACATAGAAAGCAGAATGTATAAAAAGTCGTCATGAAAAATCAAGAAAATTATAAATTTATGAACATTAATGACTGCAAAGGAAAGGAAAGGAAAGAGTCTTGTCTGCCTACTGTGCTTAGCGCTCAAGAGGTACTGCATATTATGAAATTGACAGAAAACCCTGGTCGCTGGAGGGGAATGCTTTCTAGGACGATCCTCAGGCTAAATGGAAAAACATTTCTCAATTTTTCTAAATTAGATGGGTAATGGATTACTAAATTCTGTAGCATATGAATACAAATAATGATTTTGGCATACAGTGGCAAAGACTTTGTGAGAGATGAAGTTGTACTTTTATAACATGAAGTGTATTAGTAATAAATAGTTCAAAACCCTGGATATGTTTAGAATAACCTGAGGTTTAAAAATATCAGTAAATGTCAGAAATCTAGAAGCAACTAGCCACTCTGAGTTTGTTATTAATGTTTGTGTTTTCTCAGTGAACTCTCCAGAGAATATTCTTTAGAGATTAACCAAAATTGCAAACTGTACAAACCAAACCAATGGGTCTCAAATTTTTGTCTCTAGAAGAGTGGCCTGGAAACATCTTGAGAAGTGAAAATTCAAGAATAACAGTATAACTCAGAGGGCATAGTTATAATGTAAAGTCCCTGGATTCAAACTCCAGCATGAAATATTTCTAAGTTGCAATTTAGACTGAACCTAGTAAAACATTGTATCAAAATGTACTATAATAGGTTTCCCATGTGATCTGTGATCGTGAAACAGGAACCCATCAATCCTTTTTGAGAAACATGGGTGTGAACTGTGTCCTTTTTCTCCTTAGGAATGCTATTGATCTTTGGAATGTAAAATTAAGAATCTCGCAGCAGTTAGGTGACATCCTAACCTGGGTCATCCTCTTGAAATAATCCCTCCCCAAAGTTTGATATCCAAATTTCTGAGGAAAAATATTAACACTACAAGATTATAAAGATTTCACAATATTTGAAGAGAAAGACAAAGTGAAAAAAGTCAAAAAACCAAAGTCCAGCACTGAAATCAAATATATGGCTTCAAGAAGTGATTGTGCCATTTAGCAGAAAACATAAACTAATTAGCAGTTTTGTACTTAAAACAAACCTTCCTTTTTTTTTTTTTTTTTTTTTTTTTTTTTGGTTTTTCGAGACAGGGTTTCTCTGTGTAGCCCTGGCTGTCCTGGAACTCACTCTGTACACCAGGCTGGCCTCAAACTCAGAAATCCACCTGCCTCTGCCTCCCAAGTGCTGGGATTAAAGGTGTGCGCCACCACAGCCCGGCTTCAAACCTCCTTATGAAAGAATATACACATATTATCAGTTATTTTATCTATAAAGAAGTACAACTAGACAGGTATACTAACAACATTGACTATCAAAATAAACACATAAATATCAAATTTGTTAAATTATTTCAATTTTCCCTCAAGTTAATAATTTATTTAAGAAATTAAGTTTATAAGAAAACTTCCACTTTTTATATGTTCTTTAGCACAAGCATAACTTGACAAACTGGGTCTACTGTCTGTCTCATGGCTGTAATCTTACCATTCACTTTAAATCCTGTTCACTGTCCCTCCTCCCAGGCATACCCTCCCACAGTCCTTCCCCCATCCCCCCTCCCATTCTCTGAGTGGGTAGGTACCCCCACCTAGGTATTCCCCAACAATTCTGGCACTTGGAGTCTCTGCAGAGCTAGGCACTTCCTCTCCCACTGAGGCCAGACAAGGTAGTACAGCTAGTAGAACATATCCCACAGACAGGCAACAGCTTTAGAGACATCCCCTTCTCCAGTTGTTCCAGACCCACAAGAAGACCAAGCTTCACATCTGCTACATATGGGTGCCTAGGTCCAGCCCATGTATGTTCTTTGGTTGGTGGGTCAGTCTCTGAGAGCCCCAAGTGTCCAGGTTAGTTGACTCTGTTGGTCTTCCTGCCGAGTTCCTATCTCCTTCTGGGCTGCATCCCTTCCCCCAACTCTTCCATAAAGGTGCCCAAGCTCTGTCCACTGTTTGGCTGTGGGTCTTTATATCCATCTGAGTCAGCTGCTTGGTGAAGTCTCTCAAGAGGACAGCTATGCTAGATTCCTGTCTGAAAGCATAACAGAGTATCATTAACCATGTCAGGAATTGGTGCTTGCCCATGGGATAGGTCTCTAGTTGGGCCGGTTATTGGTTGGCCATTCTCTCAGTCTCTGCTCCATCCCCTGTCCCTGTATTTCTTGTAGACAGGATACATTTTAGGTCAACAGTTTTGTGGGTCGGGTTAGTGACCTTATTGCTCCATTGGGGTTCCGGGATGGTTACAGGAGATGGCCTCTTCAGGTTCCATATCCCCAAAGCTGTGAGTCACAGTTAAGGACACCCACATTGAATGTAAGATCTTACTATTTCAGCAGAATGATAATCTACAGAGCAGGAACAAACTATTCAAATTCCTTATTTCAACATTTAATTACTTATTCTGACAATGTAGTATCAATCAGATATATTTATCTCTCTAGATTAACTTATTTAATATTTTTCATGATTTTTGTTGTAGTATAGTATTTGGGGGAAACATTTTTGATGAATTTTCCATATCTCTTACTGACAGAATGGGTACAAAAGAATAAAACTTCTGGTTATTTTCAGAAGCAAAAGAGAGGGGCAAATTTTACACATTGTGCTCTATTTCCTGAAATCATAAAATGAGACTATGTTTCTGTCTACAATATCTCACATGTATATACTTTTTTATTACTTAATGAATTAGATAATATATATAATTCATTTTGATTATTCTTCCCTCACCTTCTCTTATCACCCTCCTTCCTAACCCTAGCTTCCTCCACCCTTCCCTACTAGTTTCTTTCTCAGACTCATGACTTTTGGGTTGGTATTGTGATCCATATAGTTTAAGTAGGGCCATCTGTGTAAACATTACATTGGGAGTATCCTTTGGAGACTGATGGAGTCACCAGTAGATACACAACTGAAGGTAACAACTCATCTTTTCCCCTGAATTTTTAGTAACTGGTTCAGTGCTGAGTGATGAGTGATAAGATTCTCTGAGCCCCTTCTCTATCCATGCCTGGATATTGACAGGCTTACTCTAACACAGACACTCATTGGGCTTATTTTAAAGTTGTTTGCTTTTAGGTTTAAAGAAAAATGCATTGTTTGATGCAGTATGTTTATAAACAAATCTCTGATCCTAAGTTAATATTTCAAAGACATGTAACCTTTGATAGTTAAGGATAAATATTGTATCCTTTCCTCTTTCTTTCTTTCTTCCTTCCTTCCTTCCTTCCTTCCTTCCTTTCTTTCTTTCTTTCTTTCTTTCTTTCTTTCTTTCTTTCTTTCTTTCTTTCTTTCTTTCTTTTGAGACAGTATTTCTCATTATTTCTCTGTGTAGCCCTGGATGTCCAGGAACTAGCTCCATAGACCAGGTTGGCTTCAAACTCACAGATATCTGTCTGCTTCTGCCTCCCAAGTGCTGGAATAAAAGTCATTCACCACCATTGCCCAGCTAAAAATATTCTTATGATTCTTCATGAAATTACCAAATCAAAGACTTTCTAAAACGCAGCTTTTGAAGTTGGAAAAATGTCATTCAAATTCTATTGGTTTCCACAGTTACTGTAGGCCTTATTAACACCTAAAATTTATAATATTAGAGTATCTCAAAACTAATAATCCACAGTAAATTTCATTAGGTACAATAGAGCTTTTGATATTCATTCTGGACTTCAGTAGTTCAGAACATTCATCTGTGACAATGGTAAGCTTTTAGTATTCTAAAATAGTGTATGCATATGTACAATGTGTACAACTAAAATTAATACCATGCAAAATAAATATTTTAATATGCATACCACCTTAAACCATCAGCTAAGAGTTTGCAAGTTAATGTATTTCATCAGAAAATTACTAAGTAATCATTTTTATACAGGCTAAAAATAAGTTTCTGGGTTTCTATTCAATCAACTTTTCTTTATGGACATGCATTTTATCTTAAAGGAGAGTCAGCTCATTTTGCTTTCCCTATAAAGTTCTGTGATTTTTCTCTACTTCCCACACTTTCCCTTACATGCTATTCCTGAATTATTTATTTATTGCACTTTAGGTATTGCACTTAGCAACTATCACAAGAAAAGTCCATGGAAGCACCAAAGTTATTGCCATGAGTTTCATATCTTTCCATCAAATTTATTTTCTCATGACTGTGAAATAACTTATTTTTCAGATTCCATTTAAATTATGCCCTTAGTAAATAACATGTCTTCAGCAAAGCCTAACCTTAGAAATATGATTACTGATACATTTTTTATTTTAAATTTTTTCTTTACAGATTGAATGCCATCACCGATATGAAATAAAAACACAATAGAATTAAATAAATTCACAGCTACACTTTAAATACTCTGTACCAGGAAGTGGCCTTTATTCATAGTTCTCTTCAAAACTGGCACTGTGTACTTCACAAGAATGCTGGACAGGGTGAAAAATCAAAGAAAGGGGATAGCAGGGATTTCTCCTGGGGTAGCACTGGAGATATGGATTTTTATGTTGCTATCTCTAAAGACAGCTATGGTTTAGAGATAATACTGCATAGCTGACTATAACAAATATAGCATAATTAGCACTCAGACTTTTATTTTTAAGAGTGAAGGAAATCTGTCACTAAATATGAATGTTACATATGTTAGCACTAGAGATAGTAATTTTGTAATTTGATTGCACTTGCCTTTATTTTTTTCAAAAACAAAACGTGTGTGTGTGTGTGTGCATAAAAACAAATGTAGATGAGGAAAGTTGAAAATATTGTTTAGAAATATGCAAGTTCTGCAATGATTATATTTTTATATAATTTAAGATATAATCAAGAAGTATACTTGCTAGATTCATGTAAAGAGTATCTGTGAGCCGATGAAAACAGCAGTTTGTATAAGCACAAGATATCCTATGTTGAGATTAGGAATTAATGATAACTTTGATGTGACTGCTTAAAATTTAAAAGCTTGGATGTTCAAAACAACACTTATTACTTGCCTAAGAATATTTTTGTATAATATTGAGAAAGGTTTAAAAGTGAATTTTATGGAGTGCAAATTTTAGAGAATATAAACAGGGTATATGTCCAGTTTGTAAAGCGTTTCTTTCAAGATTATTATCTCTCTGGTTAAATGGAAGGACTTGAAAGACTTTTGTGAATTGAACAGTCCCATCAACAGTAACAATAGCAAATAAAGCAATGTGAATAAATCGAGTATGCACACTTCTTTAATCAATGCAAATGTATCCAAAAACAAAAACAGAAGACTTATTTGTGTTAGTATAATATTAGAGATAATTTTCAATTCAATTTAGTAGCGGATGAATAAATACATAACCATATTTCTCATAAGAAAATATTCAAATATTTTGTCTTGAGAAAAATTGATTCTTCACACTTTGAGCTAAAATTACATTTATTTTCTAATATAGGGAGTGATAAGACAAGTTAGTAACATACGTATCTTATTTACTATTTATAGAATCAAGACTAACATATAAAAATGGTTTTTAAGTTTATAAGAAGTATATTTGGACTTAACAGATAGCAAATGTAGGTAGCCTTTAGGATGCACATATTGGCAAATTTGTAAGAAAAACTTATGAAAATTGTGTGCTAATTAGTATTATTTAGTATTTATATACTTTGCTCCTATGTTTCTATATCACACATTTATATGTATATTTAAATATTTTTATATACATATATATCCCATATAGTATAATAGTAGCACATTTGAAATCTATAAGCAGAAGTGTGAGTGCATTTGGGGACTAAATAGTAGAGAGACACATCCAAATTCCTCTTTAAGATTCAGGTGATAATATTAAAGAAAATCATTGTCCCAGAAAAGATACAAAAATTTTCACACATGCTTTCCTAAGTATGGCAAATTTTAAGTATGGTAGGTTCTATGATCTCCTCATTGAGAAAAAATAAAAATATCCTTTACTGGGGTGAACATTGTTACACAAAAATCAGAAAAAGAATCATAATTTTAAAATAGGAGCTATTATACAGCAGCACTATGGGATATGACAAGGTAATGAACTTACATAGATACTGCTGTTTATTTTATATTTGGAAAAACATTTCTTCCAAGAGGCAAAGGGGTATTAAAATGAAAACCTAATGTCTGGTATATCACAGATGTCTCTATACCCATGGTAAGTATTACTGCTACTTAATGACGCACACTTATTCTGCATTTTGAACATCTGTGTAAGAGTTTGTAGTTATTATTGTATCAGTTGTGCCCAGAGGAAATGCAAAACCAAGGGTGGGTGGATAGATTTGCTCAAAACCCATTATAGACATTTATTTGGGAAATAAAAAGAACATTTAACATCAATAAAAATATCAAGAATGAAAAATTGACCCCTACAAATTGACCCTCATGTATTGTTCTTTCACTCACCCCCCCCCAAGACTGTTCTTTAGAGCATTCCTGGTGCAAGCATGCTGTCATCCTTTGTTTTTCTTATACTGCATAGAAGAACTTGGCTAAACTCCCACTCTAGAGTGCCCCTCTTTGGGTCATTTCTTTAATCCATGTCTTAGAAAAACAATAAAGAAAATAAAAGTAAACCTTTATATCTCCTCACTATACAGACACACAGAGAAGTAAACTTCTTTCTTCTAATATTCTGAGCTTCCTGCTTCCGGGCAGGCAGTTTCTCATATAGATACCATCCCAGGTAAAGTTTGTGGTTATAGATTTTCTGTGACAGTGTTGTCAACACATGTACTGTGTAAGCTCAGAGAAAGACTCTGGGGAAATTAACTGATCCTCAATGGTAAGAGGCTGAAAGTCTGACTTTTAGTTTTCTTAGCCCATATCTGCTCTGGAGGCCTAAGAATAAATATTCTGTCTTGCATAGACTTATGTTAATCAAGTATTTAAGATGCTGTCTTCAAAACAAATGATGATTATTAATAGCAATCAGGGAGACCAGAATGTTCTTGTTACCTTGTAGGAATGTGAAGTCATAACCACAAGTACATTCAGGGAATGTCAAATCAAAAAGAAGAAAGTTAATAGAAAGATGCATCTCTCCTTCCCACCGAGAGATAGTCGCTATTCTAAATCTAAAACTAGAAAAGACTAATTCTGATTATTGGTATTTTCTCCTTCTGGATGTGCTAATGTCTTTGCACTCCCATTAAACAACAGAAACTTACTTTGGACCACATAACCATGTCTGAATCTCCCTTCCCGGGAGTTGTTAAAACTAACAACTTCCTATCTGTAAATCTCTTCCTGTCGTAGGTGTTCTCCTTGGAGATTTGAAAAATAACCTTAGCCATCAACTTTTGAATCGCATGCTTTTGACTGTTGCTAAAGAAGCTCAATGCATATATTTGAGTTGATTACATTGATAATTGAATTCAACACTATAGCCGTCTCTTATCACTTAAAATATACATATAAAAGCATCAGAACAATGTTGCTAGAGATTGCTTTGATATTTTCATAGAAGAGAGTCACTGGTTACTTTGTTTAGACCATCTAATCCTTTGGAGATTACTTTTTACCACTGTAACTATTCTGCTAACTTAACAATATAGAAATCCTATCGTGGACAGCAGAATGTGTCAAAGAACATACGGATAACGTTGTTTAAATTGAGGGATCGTGTCCGTGTTATGAGACCTTCTCTAAGCCCAAATTTCATATCTGGAAAAAAATGTAGATAGTGGTATCTTCTGTGGAGATGAGTTGCAAAGTTTTCTTCTTGCTTCCTTCATCTTTACATTAATGCCAGGCGTTATAGTAGGGTCTGAGGACATACTGGATAATCATATCCATGGTATTCCTTAACCATGGGTCTTAGTCTCTGATAGAGGGTAATACAAAATGCAGAGAGGGAAACAAGAAAATTGTTACATGTAATCACAATGTTAATGGAAGGAAATAACTACCTAGAAAGGTTCATTTACATAGAACGAATATGGGAGACTATACATAATAGAGATTATTATGACTAAACCTACTATCAAGAGAAAAAAGACAGCCAGTGTCTTCGTTTCTTTTCTATTGCTGCGATGAAACACCATGACCAAGGCAACTTATAAAAGAACGCATTCAATTGATGGCTTGCTTACGGTTTCATTTAGTTAGTTCATTTTCATAATGGGAGGAAAAATGGCAGCAGGCAGGCATTGCACTGGAGCAGAAGCCGAGATCCTGATCTGTAGGTAACAAGCAGCTAGAAAGCAACTGGACCTGGTATGGGCTTCTGATATCTTAAAGCCCACTCCCAGTGACACACCTCCTCTAACACAACCACACCTCCTAATCTTTCCTCAACAGGTCACCAACTGGGAACAAGTATTCAAATATCTGAGTCTATGGGGGTCAGTGTCATTCCAACTAACACAACTAGTAGAGAAGTAGGCATTAGCCACTGTTCAGTTTTAAAAATGAAGTAACACAGACTGTGAGAAAGAAGAAGAGGACTACTGTTATTTGGTCTTATAAGTTCAGGAGAGAGAGGAGGAGAAGGAAGAGGAAAGGGAATGGGATGAAAGGAGAATGGGGAGTGGAAGAGGAAGAAGAAGGGGAGGAAGAAGGAACGGAGCTCTCCATTGATATCTTTCTTTGCGTAGTAGATCACACAGTGCTGGCTAAATTAAGCACCACTCAGTATTTATTAGGACCAAATGAAAAAAAAATGTTTGTTTTAAAGATGTTTTATATAAAGTTATTATTAAGTACACATATATAACAAACCTATCTATTTAATATTTTATTTTGTCTTTCTTTTCCAAAATATGATCTAGTTGTAGTTTATCAGTGACATCCATGAAGGTCTTCAACAGCAGGTAGTGAAGAGGACATATACTTTCATGTCTTCACATTAAGTATAGAAAACAAACTATGAAATCCAAACAAATACTCAGAATATGGACTTGACTGTTCATTTGGAGCCATATGTTAGTCTTGCTCTCTATAGTTCTTGGCAGTTAGAGTAGTGAAGGCCAAAAATGCTTGTGTACTATCACCTTTGAACTAACAGTGTCATCTCTCACTTATTGAAGACATGTAAGCAAAGTGTAAGCAAGTAAGTACTTCGCAAACCCTAACAGAAATGTATTAACTTGGATCCTTATTGCTCTATAGCAAACTACTTCAGAATGAGTGGGGTACAACAGCTGCCACTTCACTGCTGCTCATGTGAACTGATTATGAACAACTGGAAGCAACTAGATAGTTCTTCTTTTGGTCTCTCTCATTCAATTTTGGTCATATTGAAAGTGAGGATGGTGTCCTCTCACTTTGGAAACTTACTTGAGATGGAATGATGATTTTATTTGTAAGCTTCTCCATGTATGTTGGAGGGTCTATTCTTCACCTGATGTCTACATAGGTTCTCTCTTTGTGGTCTCTCCAGCTGATTACTAGTCTTCTGTGACAGCTTGAGTGTCCTTATAGTGCAACAGTGAATACAGTCACGACTTCTTGATGCTCAGAATGACTTTTATGACATTTCATTAATTGAAGAAAGCAAAGACAGAAAGTAATATAGATTCCTTATGAAAGTTGGACATGCAAGCACATGAGTTCTGGAAAGCACAGCCTATGGTGGCTTTTGTTCAAGACTGTCTGACAGAATCAACACAATGTATGGAGCTGAATCCTCTGTTTAGACCCTAAGTAATTGCCCTACCTCTTGGTATATGCAGACTGTTTTTATTAGACACTGAAGTTTACAATTGCTAATCTGAACTTCCCGTTCTTCCTACCAAATTTAAAACACACACACATATGCACACGTGTGCATGCACACATACACACACACACACACACACACACACACACACACACACGTATGTGTATACACATACATGCACACGCACAGAGAAAATTCTCTCTACCTTCTTTCCCTTCTCGTGAACAAGGTTTCTTGCTTGCCCTGCTTACAGAGGAAAATAGAATGTTGATTGATAGGGAGAACACTATACTGTCAATTTTACTGGTAATAAACTAGTTCTGAATCTCCATTGGCAAAGACACTGAGGATAAGTCCCTATATAAATAAAAATTTAGAGATGTATAGGGTTAATTTATTTCCTATCTGAGGTCTTCAGAACTGGGTACAAACAACAGATACAGTTTTCTTGCCAAGAGGTGACCCTAACCCTTTGAACAAGTTGAAATTATGTTAAATACTCATTAGCATTTCTTTGATCAAATGTACATTTTCCTCCTATTCACAACTTTTTCAAATGCAAATATGTGCTTAAACTTTAGCCACTGAGTTTCAACTGGGAGAACCATCACAGACTGTTTAAAAATGCAAATCAGCACCTCTAAAAAGAAAGGATGACCCTTCTTCCCTTGACTTCACTCTTTTGTACACAGCAGCAAGTAGTGGGAAGTACAATTAAGTGAAATCTCTCTGAACCCTTCCATCAAGAATATGTGTACAACCAACTGAACTGCAAGCGTCTACCTTCGAGAAGTCTTAGAAAAATGCCCTGTGTGCCCCTAGAGATTTCAAATGTAGCACGAATACACTTAACCGAGATACCACTAAGAAAAGGCCAAACCGCTGTTCTTACAGACCGAATACACAGTTTTGTTTGAGATTCAGTTATTTCACTCTTCAGATAATTTGTAAAGTAAACATGATTTATAAAAGCAGATGAAGGTAAAGGCTACAAAGATTAAATCACCCATGTTGCTTTATTCAGAAAAAAGGTTGTTAATTCAAGGAAGGATTCTATTAGGAGGTTAAAATTTTTTTTAAAATATTAGCAAATGTAAATAAATATATATATGCTAATAAAAAGTTGAACTGAAAGTTGGTAAACATCACAAAGAAATGAGCCAAGTACAAGTGATTACTTATAGAAAAGGGTAAGTTGGTTCAGTGATCTCTTGCAGTGAAAAGACTGTCCATGTTTATCTGCTCTTAAGATTAAGTTTTATTTAAATGGTTGTTTTTTGTTATATTATGCTATACTATGATGAATCAAAGAGAAGAATGTCATATTTTTTTAAAAAATATACTTGGAAAGGTTGGAGAGATGGCTCAGTAGTCAAGAACACTTGCTACTCTTCCAGAGGATTTAGGTTTTGGTCCCAGAACCCATATATGGTGGATCACAATGGTCTATAACCCCAGGTCCTGGAAATTTGACACCTTCTGTTGACTTATGTGAGCACAAGGCATACACATGATGCATAGACATATGCAGGCAAAACAGCCATATTCATAAAATTAAAACCAACAACAAATTGCATTTGGACAGTGGGTAGGGTGATGCCAAAACCACAGATGAACCTGCACAAGATTTCTACTAAACATTTTTGATGGGCTAGAGAAATAGCTCAGTGGGTACAAGTGTTTGCTGTGCAAGAATGGAGGACCCTAGTTTGGACTGTAACATCAACGCAAAAGCCTACGCATGGAAACTAGGAGATGGCTGGGGGTAAAGCCCCTGGAACACAAGAATGAGAACCTGAGTTCTGATCCATGCCATTGATGAAAATCAGTGCAGTGGGACCACCTGAAATCCCAGCCTACCTATAATGTCACCATCCAGTGCAAGCAGGGGACAGAAACAGGGGAGCCCTTGAGCAAGCAGGCAAGCTAGAATATTTGTATCATAAAGCTCTGGGTTCAAATAAGAGATCCTGGCTCAGTATATATGGTTGAGAGCAATGAAGGAAGACACTTGAGATAAACTTCTGATTACCACAACACACAGAACCACATATACACTCATGTTACCAGGGAAAATTAGGGTCTCTCCATTTACTCTCAGTATCGTTAATAAAAGAATTTAAGATACATGCTCCATTATGTTCATAGCAGCCATATTTATAATAGCCAGAAGCTGAAATCAACGCAGATGTCCCTCAACAGAGGAATGGATACAGAAAATGTGGTACATTTACACAATGGAGTACTACTCAGCTATTAAAAACAGTGATTTAATGAAATTTGCAGGCAAATGGATGGAACTTGAAAATGTCATCCTGAGCGAGGTAACTCATTCACAATAGAACGAACATGGTATGTACTCACTGATAAGTGGATATTAGCTGAAACGTTCGGAATACCCAAGTTTCGCTTTACAGTAAC
>CM052722.1:37040797-37083404 GCA_028551405.1 Uromys caudimaculatus | reverse complement strand
CACACACACACACACACACACACACGCACACACACACAACTTTAAAAAGAAAATATTCTGAAAATGGACTCCAATTGAGGTCAATTTTATTAATAAGAGAAAGACAGCAGGACAAGCAAGCTGTATATTGTGTCAGCTGTTAAAGAAGAGGGTTACAGAAGAGAAAATGAGAAATCCATGCTTTTAGCAATGTTTTACAAAGGTATTTGGCAAGCAGCCGCATTGTGAAACAGGAGGGTGGTACTTCAGAGAAAGAATGGGAAAGTGCCAGAGAAAGCACACTTAGGCATATGCTCAGTATCTTAAAGAAAGAGATTTAAAAGGAGGGGTTTTAATGCCCTCCTTAGTTGCTATGGGTTCAAAACTGATTATTTTTATGCTATATAAATATAAGTGGTTTTAACCTTTGATTAATCAAAAAATTTCACTCATATTTAGGTTGGTGAACTTTTTCAATGTACTTCCTTCAGCAAGTGTAATGACTTCGATGGAATAGAATTTCATCTGTACAATTTACTTGTACTCATAGACACAGTTCTTTTCCATGCAGAATTCTCCCATTGGATCTGCCTCTGTCTTTCCCTGTTCCTTTGCCATTCTAACAATGTGAGCTCATTCTCTTGAGATCATCTCCCACCACAGTGGTTTTCAACCTTACTAATGCTGTGATTCTGCTTTAATACAATATAGTTTTTCATGTTGTGGTGGCCGGACCATAAAACTACTTTTGTTGCTACTTTGTTACTATACTTTTGCTACTGTTATGAATTGTAATGTAAATATTGGCATTTTCAGGTAGTCTTAGGTGACCAGTGTGAAAGAGTCATTCAAGCCCTAAAAGGTCCGTAACCCACAGGTTGAGAACCACTGATCTAGCAGAAAAGGCCTAGATACAAAATGCCGTAGTAAAGATAGCAAACAAGAAGAGTCAAGTTTTCAGATATAGACTGATTCTGAGAAGGACCATGAAGTGGGTGAGATATTTTGTACTGCTCAGGGCAGTGGCCTCCAACCATCAGCCCAATAGCTAGCTTCACTCAACCCTTCCAGAAAGTAAATTTGTCAAATCTGAATGGGGGCTCTGAGTAATATATCACACATTACATCTCAATGGATACCAGCATAATATTAAATTTCTAAAGGTACTGAGCAACCCCATCAGGCTTGAAAGTTATCACTGACAAGTTCATATCATGAAAAAAAGAAAAGATTAACATTTGCTTATAATTTCTATTAGATATCAAAGAATGTATTTTATGGTGTCAAAAAGTTTTCTAAAAACTGACTTTTATTTCATTGTAACTATATGATGTGCCTTCTGCCAATATTACTGCCATTTCATAGCTCAAAGTTATTATGATTATGCCTTTGCAGAATTTGTACAACTGCATATATTTACAAATTCATCAATTTTACTATTTAATTAAATGTACTCAAATGTCCGTGGACTCAGTAAAAGAAATTTAGATCACTATATTACTCCATTTAATAAGAAATATTCAACTTTGAAATTCTTAACAATACTTTTTGATATACATATTATATATTAAGTTGTAGCACAATCCACTTAGTATAAAATATTTGAATTCATTTCTTAATTATAGGAGAGCTATAAGATTTGGATTATCCTATGAGTGTCAACATTCTTCTAAACCATCACATAAAATTATAATCATTTTTAATAAAGGTAGCAAATCTTATATTTCAGTTCTTGGCAGCGTGCATGATTAATTCAAAGAGGCCTAGAAGGTTGCATAAACTGAGTTCATCAAGGAGAAATGATCTTTCACTGTGATTAGTGATTTGACATCACTAGGGTCATCCAAAAATAACATTAATATTATTTAAGGAATTCATGTTCTATAAATACTCCAGTTTTGGTGTGTATATCTTGCCTTGAACTTCAAGCCATACTTACTTTCTTTTCAGTGTATATTTAAGTCATGGTCTTCAATATCTCCAGTAAAAATAATCTGTGAGTCTATCTTCTCCCAGGGGTTATTGGCTGCTGGGCTAGGAGGAGGAAGGGAGCAGAGTCGATAAAGAGAGTTTCAGATGGCTGTGAGTACAAAAGGTAATAATGACACACAGGGACCAGCTTCAGGGAGGCAGATCAACTTTACTTGGGGTAAATCAAGAGTTACATAGTCTGGGGGGAAAGGGGGTAGGAATATCCAGGGCAGGCAAAGTTCATTGGCTGAAAGCTAAGGTTCTGGGTTGCCTCATTAGCATGAGGAGGCATTCCAGTAATCTCAGATGCTAACTGAACAGGTTCACATCATGAAAACATTCTGCAGGTCTAGGATGTGCAGTCTGGGATCCCCCAGGTTGGGAGCAGGAAGACTTGCTGACAAAGGGAGTCAGCCTTTTTTTTTTTTTTTTCTTTTTTTTGCTGAGCTCAGAAGGCTATCCAGACAATGGTAGCCTTTGACCTTAATTACCAGGGCAACAATAACCCATGTTACTTCAAATATAAAGAATGAGAGGGGCTACAATTACAGTCTATGACATTAGGACAACCCATTCTTTATTCCTTAGACAAAACTCATTTCTCTGATGTCCTAGCCAAGCTATAACAATTTGACGTTCAGAAAGGAAAAGATAAAAGAACCAAAAAGCACTACTTCTGTATTGCCTAGGAATGCCTACAATTTCAATTCTAGAAATTCACTCCTTAGTCTAAAAACTCAGGCTTAATTAAAATACAAATATAAGTAGGATTTTTATGAGAATATAACACTTGAAAGTGATCACAGGGTTTGCTGAAACATACCATGAGAAATTAATCTGGAAGCACACTATGCTGAGTAGAAAACTAGGAATCTATGTGCAAATTTGCACGTAGGAAAGGTACATTCTCTGTCGATTTTTCCACAGTAATTATCCTCCAAACTGAAAGGTTTAAAATGGAAATGTAACTAGTCACAATTTCTGTGGAATCTGTAAAGAGACTCAGTCAGGATCATTGTTTCAGTATGTGTCACAGAATTTTATCAACTAGTTAGCTGAATCTACTGTCTCATCTGAAGGTTCGACTGGAAAATTTTCTGCTCCGAAGCTGTTCATTGCAGGCCAGTTTTATTTGTTTTATTTTTTTTTAAATCTTTGTACGATTTGAATTGAATTGAGTTTAATTGAATTGAATTCCTCAGATCATCAATGGACAGAAGTTTCCTTTAGTGATCTGCTTGCTACATATGCAACTTGTTTCATCAAAGCAGAGTAATCAATGGGGAGCTAGAGAGAGGGAGAGAGAGCCAGAGAGAGACAGAGAAACAGAGACATAGAGGCAGGCAGAAAAAGACAAAGACAGAATGAAAGATATTACCGCAAAGGAAGAAGTTGTAGCCTTCTGTAACCTAGTCATAAATGTGAAATTCCACCACTGTTTCTACATCTGAATTGTCTCAGGGTCACTTTTTTCAGCTCAAGCATGAGAGTTTACATAAGAGGAAATGTAGCCAACATTAAGAATCATCAAGAAATGTCTTAGAAATCTGTTGTAAGATGGGGGAGTGTTAAGAAGGATAGAAGTTTTGATAGGACAAATCAATACAATTTCATATCATTTCTTTTTTGGGGATTTTGCCCAAGTGATTTCTCAAATGTCATGATTTTGATGACATAGCATGATTTTAAGAAAGCATGCTGAATGAAATCTGGAGTTTCTAGGAATCTGTTTCATCACTGACAAAGTAAGGATGATATTACTACTTCAAAGATGTCATTGAAAATTCATGAGAATAATTTTAGATGCACTATTCTGGGTAATTTTGTTTCTGTTGTTTATAGAGTCACATATATGGTTAAAATGTTAAAGACATGCAGAACAGTCTACCCTTAAGAACATATCAGGTAATCAAGTAAATATTAAAAACATCTTACCTCTAAACCTGAGCTATTAAGCTAAAAGCATTTTTAAGTCATGGATTTGTCTGGGGACTTAATATTCTGTTATTTAGAGATTAATCACTGTAACACAATCATTTTAGAGCATTACCTTTTATCTCAATAAGGAGAAATGAGGACAGAGTAAACCCACTCCTCAATACTTAATGCAGATGCTCCATCAATGTTCAGTATACAAGAAGTTGATAATGATATTTACATGGCTGAGATCCTCCTTATCATGTACAAGTTCTTGATACCATTTAGGAGAGCAGAAAAAATCCATACAGTTAAATGTAGCCAATTTATCATTGTCTCAATTCACTACAACTTAGTAATGCTTCTTTATCTCATTTCCCACTTAACATTATGCTAAATACTGTTTTCTCTGTTTGTCACTGTTAATTAGGGTCACATTTTCTTAAAAGTTGTTTGGGGGAGGGTGCTTACCTTATTGCCTTATTTTCATTCTTACAATGAATATCTGAATGCATTTTGAGCTCATTCATTTATGTCACACTGGCTAATATTATAAAAACTTGATTACATTTATTTATTGATTATTTATTTATGTGTATGTATCTGTATGAACACATGCTGCAGCACTCATGTATAGGTCAGAGGACAGCTTGCAGGAATTGGTTCTCTTCTGGGAGTCCTGGAGATCAAACTGAGGTAGTCAGATTTGGCAGCAGGCACCTTTCCTCTCTGAGTCATCTTGCTGTTCAAACTGGCTAGTTTTTACAATAATCAACATTTTGAGAAACTGATTTTATATTAAAAGATAGTCATTGAGTTTTAAGGATATTGTGAGCCATAATGAAATTTCATGATTGCTAACAAGAAAAACACTGTAAAAGTGATCAGTTTATACTACTCTGATCAATAAAAGAACCAGTAGGTGCCATTTTACGTAAGACTTGGATGTCAAAAATTGATATGTATGTAAGGATTATAGTGTATTAAAGTATACTTTTGAAAATGTTAAAAAGTTTACTCTCCTATAAATATGGAATGAGTGAATGCTGAAGTCATAGCAGTACGAAGAGCCCAGCAGGGTAGTAAAATAGTTCAAAGTAGAATTTTAAAATGCAAAGATGTATATGATCAGTCAGCATGCAAAATAAATGCTGATTTGAATTTACAAATCCATCAAAATAATATCATACCAGGCAATAAAACTACGTCATTTGGGGTAGTCATTTATCCTAAGTAGACATTTATTAATTAATTAAAATTAATGTTAATTTTAAAGCTTGGGTCAGACTATATTACACTGCATTCCAGTTCTGACTGATTTTATATCAAAAAGTCTACATTTTCCAATTTAGGACTTTAGTTTCCTCATGTGTGTAATATATTTTTTCTAAAATTCTATGATTCTATCATATGTTTTTAGAAATGAAAAGATAATTCTATGTCATCCCAAGAATGGATAGAGAAAAAAATGAATTTCCAGCTTTGGATACTATATAAGTTACCTTCGTTGCATCACTGTGATGATTCCTACCTTAAATACCTTAAAGGGGAAAGGGTCAGTTTTGGCTCACAGTATCACAGTACCCAGCCACAGTCATCAGGTTTCATCTCCCTGTTCCTGTGGTAAAGCAGAACACCTTGACATCATGAGCTGAAAGGAGAAGGAAGACATTCAACAGGAGAAAGAAGCAGAATAGCAAGGACAAGACAAGGAACCAGGTAGAGCCTTCAAGGGTAAACTCATGGACTTGTTTTTTACAGCTAGTTTTTACCTCTTGGCATCTCTAGAACCTTCCAAAATTAGTGCACCAGGTAGGGACAAAGCATTCAACACATGAATGTGTCAGAGCACTTATATTCAAACTATAACAGACTTAAAACTCTGAATCCCCAAGTAATTATGTGTTGAAAATAACATTTGTGGGAATTTTTTATTGTTCCAGTGTATTTGAACATTTTAAAATCTAATTATAGTAAGAGGGATCTCTATTCAAAAAATGTGTTTGAAACACCAATATTTTTTATTTGGTGCTGATATCTTATTAATACAGAGATATATTCTTTTTATGCAGACGAGAAATTTTGGTTGGCATTGGTTACTCTTTGACATCCAAAACTAATAAAAGAGGACCTTTATGGAAAGGGGTTTGATAACTATTGCCCAATGTGCATCCTGATGGAATTACTGCCCCAATACCAATGCCTTATGAACAAAGCATCATTCAAAGGCTTACACTGGCAACAATTCCAACATATGGTAAAACATCATTGATTCTCAGAAGATGGAAATATTCCACAGCTGTGGTTTGCTTGTGCGGAAAGAGTACACTTACACACACAATTTGCCACTTGTCAGATAAGAGAAGGAAATATCCTGGCTGTACACAAGTTATTATGATTTTCTGATCATTGCTAGATAAATAGAAAGTTACATGGCTACTGTCATATAATAAAATACAAGGCAACAAACCAAACTAAGATCACACTTTAATTGTTTTGTCAAACATTTCCAGAAGTATTATCACGATCTCTAATAGACTAGTAAATCAATGAGTGAAAGAAAGACATTATTTACACTCCACAGATAAGCGAAAGCCCACAAGAGTGAAAGGTTTGTTCAGGTTCTCAGAAGTAGTCATCCAGAAACTGGACTGTATTGGTAATCAGTACCAGATAACAAACTACTATATGACCTCATAAGCACGAAATACAAACATCTTTTTGACCATAGATTGAAAATGTCAGCTCACAGGCTCTATCAACCCTATATTACCTCAGTGATACATAAGGTCTCCCTGAATGGCCAGGGACAGTGTCAGCTACAGTTGCTAAAGAGACCTGGATCTATACTAGATTCTTATCTTCCAGTCCATGAGCTTATATGAGTTCTCTGGTCAGTGGCACAGAACAAGACAATGAGTAGAAACACACAAGTGCTTTTGTAAGCCTCCCAAAATATCCCATTCTTCAAGGCATATTGTGTTTTCACATTCAGTATCATAATAAAGATGTGGGAAAGGCAGGCGTTCACCCACTAACACCTACGACTTGGAATATGAACCTGTGTTTTCATAGGCTAACCTAATCTTTCGCTTTTCACTGCAATGCACATATATAGTATGTTCCATAAATGAAGCACAATTTCAAGAGAAAAAGCTGACTCTTAAAAACTAAAGGTTTCTAGTGATATGTATTAGATGGCAATGTGGTTATCATTAATTCTTTCAAAATTTGTTTATCACTGACTATAAGCCAGGTGCAGTGCTGAGAAGCTTTTTTTTTTTTTTTTAGAAATAAATACAGTCACTTAAGTTTTATAGTCCATTATGATGATGATGATGATGATGATGATGATGATGATGATGATGGAGATAAGGGCCATGGGTGTTTTGCCTGCATGTATGTCTGTGCACCATGTGTGTACCTGTTGCCTGCAAAGACCAGAAAAGGGCATCAGGTCTTCAGGAAGTGGAGTTACAGGGAATTATGAGCTACCGTGTAGCGGCTAGGAACCAAACCATGCCCTCTGCAAGAACTTAACTGCTAAGCTACCTCTCCAGCCCAGTGTAAGTTTTTTGTTTTGGTTTGGTTTGGTTTGGGGTTTTGTTTGTTTGTTTGTTTTAGATTAATCACACACAAAGCTTTTGTGCTTGATCACATTAGTATAAAAATTTCTCTTTCCAGTTCTCCAAATTCAGTATTCTGATGCGGCTTCCAGGAAGCAAAGGGGAAAACAAGTTGTAGGGCACTTACATAGTTCTACTCAATTATGCCACGCAGCTAGCTCTTAAATCAACTAGCACATTTCTCGCAATCCTGCATACTAAACACACTGCCAATCCTTCTCTCTCCTCTCAGACTTGATCTTATCTTAAAAAGAGAGTTAGGAGCTCTGTATCTGTACTAAATGCCTGCAACTGCCTCAAATTACAAAATCGGTTTATTATTTCTTTTATTTTTGAGATTATAATGTAATTACATCATTGTTGCCTTCCCCTTTCTCCTTCCAAACGCTCCCATATAGTTTTCCTTGCTAATTTTCAAATTCTTGGCCACTGTTTCCATTCATTGTTGTTACAGACAGACATGTATATCTTCCTAAATACATAAATACAACTTTTTCTTTACACTGAACATTTAAGATGAAAAAATCAGGATCATTTCTCCCTCAAGGTCCCAGATACAGTGCTATATATATGGGTATATTAGAGATGAAAGAGATGTAGAGTTGTCTAGATCAGCCATTTAAAAATCTGTTTATTATTTTCACTGTAAAGCAGCAGAATTCCACTTAATAGTTCCTTTTATTTAATTTCTTTTTACTTATTCACTTTACAGCCCACTCACTGCCCTCCCCCTTCCTGTTCACAGGGGTCAGGGAAGAAATAAAGAAATTAAAGACTTTCTAGAATTCAATGAAAATGAAGGCACAACATATTCAAATTTATGTGGCACAATGAAAGCAGTGCTAAGAGGAAAGTTCATAGCACTTAAGTGCCTTCATAAAGAAATTAGAAAGTTCTCATATCAGTAATTTAAAAGCACAAGAAGCAAGCACATCAAAGAGGAGTAGAAGGCAGGATATAATCAAAATCAGGGATGAAATCAGTCAGAAACAAAGAGCTGGTTCTTTGACAAAATCTATAAATACATAAAAACTTAGTCAAACTAAACAAAAGATAGAAAGACAGTATCCAAATAACCAAAATTAGTAATGAAAAGAGACACATAGCCAATACTGAGGAAATTTAAAAAATTATTAGGTCTTAATTCAAAAACCTGTACTCCACAAAATTGGAAAATCTTAATGAAATGAATGTTCTTCTAGACAGATACCACTTACCAAAGTTAAGTAAAGATCAGGTAACCTATTTAAACAGCCCCATAACCCCTAAAGAAATAGAAGCAGTCATTAAAAGTCTCCCAACCAAAAAAAAAAAAAAAAGCCCAGGGCCAGATGGTTTTAGTGCAGAATTCTACCTCACCTTCAAAGAAGACCTAATACTAATACTCTTCAAATTATTCCACAAAATAGAAATAGAAGAAATACTGCCGAACTCATTTTATGAGGCCACAGTTACCCTGATACCTAAAAAAAGCTTCTTAATAGATTATTATTGTGTGTGTGTGGGGGTGTAGGCATGTGCTGGCACATGTGGGTGTCAGAAGACAACTAGCTGGAGTCAGTTCTCTCTTTCTGTCATATGGGTCTTATGGATCAACTTCAAATCACCAGACTTGGCAGCCACTACTTAGATTCACTGAACTGTCTTGAAGCCCCTCCTCCTTGAAAGTTTCACTTAGTTTTTACAAATCTGTTCCAGGACCCATAGTTCAACATGGATAAAGGTTGGCTTCTCCTGGTTGAGTTAAAAGTGCAGTACTCAATTCCTGTGCACTTACATTGGACAAAGTTGCAGTGAACAGGGACATTCTGAAGGAATTTGAATATTCCTTGGATAACCCTTGTCAGTTTTAAATGTTCCATTCTCCCTGCATCTAACTGCCACAACAGTCAAAGAAATCCTAACATGTGACATCTATGCTGCCATCATTCCATTTCCTGTCCTCATAAAAATGTGACTAATAAATGTCAACACTCCTTTTTACAAAACCCAAGTGTCATATTAGAGTTCTTACCATATAATTAATTATCATTACAGATTGGAATTTGCATTCAAGAGGAAGCATATTTCAAATCTATGAGAACCTTTCTATTCATACAAAATTACACATATGTGAGTATGCATCATTCTTCCACCTGCAGTGCCTGTTCTATATCAACTATTGGTGTTTTCTGGCTATCCATTCAAATGAGTAAGTCATGAGCTTAGGAAAGGGGAGTCGTGGAAGTAAGGGAACCAGGAGTTCAAATCTCAAGCAATGATTAAGCATGTGAGGAGTATCAAACCCTGACATTATAGTCAATAGAGCTATCTTCCAATGAGCAATCCTTCCTCAAAGGCTGCCATTAGATTTGGTCAGACAATCAGAGCTGTGTCATAGTCTCTTCCCTACCTTTCTTTCATGAGTGTCAGATATGAAATACAGTTTGGAAGCTTCCCCTGCCCATGCTCATTTCTATGCCTGATCCATTCTTCACTATCACGAGCTTCTTTCTCTCTCACTTATTTCTTACACCAATTTAAAGTTGTCTTACTCATGGCCCCGAACAACACACCAGCAAATGCTGTAAGAAGTTATGTTGCATGCCAATAATTTTATAATGGGACTATATTACAATGAATTTGCTTATTTAGAACCTTAATATCTGGTATTTCCATAATGAATTTGGGAAAGATAAGTGGGATGTTTAGGAAGACCATACAATTTAGATTCTAGGGAACAATGTCAGTTAACAGATGTTTTTCAGATGTTCTTTGGATGCCCCTTCTGAGCTAATTTTGCTACTGTGAAAATTGTTCTGGAAGTCATGCATTATATGGTCTCCTGGTGTTACTTAATAACACGTATAATTCTTTCAATTTATAAAGTTTCAAATACCTCCTCTATATTTCTAAAGGAGCTGAAAATATTGATCTATTTGATGATGTTCTCATTCCTTTCTGTATTCATTTAATACCAGAAATATTTATTGAGTTTCATTTAGCACAGTGCTATATGCTCAAGACTCAGACTAAAAAAGAATATGAAAAATTCTTGGGTAACAGTTTAAGTCAAGTTGTATTTCAGTGGTTAAATGACTAATTTAAGAGATCAATTTTAACCTGATTTTCTAGTTCACAAAGAGCATTCATAACAGCTAGTCTACCATGACAGATATTTCCTTCAGTGGGGATGGCATGCTTCCCTTGGGACTATCTCTCTGGGCAGCAACAACTGCAGTGCAGGTTGCTGAATTCAGCTACATTTTTGACGACAGATTGAAAGCCCAGAAGAGCCTTGAGTCTACTAGAAAACGTTGGTCTTTTTTAGTAGGAGAATTGGAATTCTTTCAGTTGACTGTGCCAGGTTTTTTCACTTATACATTTTTTAATGGAACATTTCTGTGCTGCCAAGTTTATTTACCAGGATATGTTCTGCTATACTTTTAAGCATTAAGGAGTTTTCACTTCTCAATTTTTAATGAAAATGCATCCAATAGAATACTGTTTCTTTGAACAAATTGAGGCACTCTGATTTTGAGTGGTTTTGTTTTTAGTTTTACTTATTTATTTATTTGGCTAAAAAACAGCCTACTGTAGTCACTTGTTCATAGCTCCTCATTTACCTGTGTCATGCATGGCAAGGTCTAATATGACAGGGAATACTCATTTAGAGCAAAATGGAAAAATAATTTGTGATGTCAGTACCTGCTTTGTATTTGAAAATTTAGGCTGAATTTTATTTCAGTCGAAAGTGATGAAAAAATCGTGCATGTCAAAAGATAAACAACGTGAATATTGGTCATTACAAATGCCAATGAGTAAGTTTTATTTAAGTTTATGCACTTTTTACAAAACCATAAAATGATTGCAACTGAACTACTGGCACATACAATTTATTGGCCTCAGACAACTTTGAATTTCTGCTTACAGCATAAAACCCAGAATTGTTGGCATTTGCTGGATAATAAATGAAACATTTTAAGACAAAATTTTTAATATTATAAGATGCTATCATTGGCTATCATGCATTTTTCCAATAGATGTCTTAAAGTTTCCCTACAAGTATCATTTAACATGCAGAAATTGTGAATTGCTTTACAAATGAGAAACCCAACTAATGTGTCACATTTATTTCCTGCCTCAGCATAACTAAAGTCAGCTGTAATGCTAATTTGTGTGACCAATATCACTCATTTAGGAAGAATATTGCTTCACATTCTTTTAAAGTCATGGTTTAGTCAGGAATATGGAAATCATTCTTAGTATGTCTAGTTGAAACAGATTTAATATGAACAATTTGGGGAATCTACAACATCCGCAGCATCCAACATGAAAGAAACTAACTGTGCAAGGCTCACAGGGGCCAGGGGAGCAGCCAATAGTGACCTTAACTATCTATAGGCTCGACATAGAAAAATTTGGAGTTTGCCTATTATTTCCATTGCAACAGTTACTCTCAACTTCTGCTCATCACGCGTTTTCATTTCATATAAAATTTTTTATGTCACATCACTTAATCTGGAGGAATTCTTGAAGGGGATAGTGACAGTTTGTTTCCATCTTCATGGTAAATACAGAAGGGTAGAGAACAGTGCAGAAATCAGGAAAGCCAATGTTCAGGACACTACTATAATCCTAGAGGAAAGTCAAAATTTAAGAGAGTAGATAATCTGGAGTTTTGCAAATATGCTGTAGTCTACATTTCAGCTTCTCACTATAGGAAACCATAGTTTCTTGGTTTACAGTTGTTATGATTATCATACATTCTTGACCACTTGTTATTGCAGAAACCCTCTTCCATTTCCACGTCAAATTTTTACCCTGGCCCAGGTTTTTCCCAAGTGAGCAATATCATTCCAATGAGGACACTATTTTCTAAATTACTTCCTTATAACCTTGGGAAATTTTCTCATTTTGCAAGATACGGGAGTTGTGGTGTTAGGTTCTGCATTCATTAGTTTCTTTCTTCAACTTTTGCACTAGAAAGCGCTCAGATCACACTCGACACCTACTTTCTGGTACTGGAAATACGCCATTGCCTTTCTTGTATTCCAAACTTGAAGTAATGACTAACATAGCATTTCAAGGTTTATCTTTATGTGTCTATGGATGTTTTTCCTGCATGTATATATGTCTGTATATCTGTGCAAAATGTACATGCTATGCCCTTGAAGATCAAAAGAAGGTGTCAGATTCCCTGAAACTGGAGTTAGAAATGGTTGTTAGCCATGATATGGGTGCTGGGAACCAAACCCAGATAGTCTTCAAGAAATCAAGGGCTCTTAATTGCCAAGCCATCTCTCATGTTCCAGTTGTTTTCTTGTTGGTTTTTTTTTGTTGTTGTTGTTTTGGTTTGGTTTTTTGTTTTGTGTTTTTGGTTTTGTTTGGTTTGGTTTGGTTTGGTTTGGTTTGGCTGTTCTTTTAGGGTTTCCATTGAAGTAAAGAACCACCATGACCAAGGCAACTCTTATAAGGACAACATTTAATTGGGGCTGGCTTACAGGTTCAGAGGTTCAGTCCATTATCATCAAGGCAGGAAGCATGACAGCATCCATGCAGGCATGGTGCTGGAGATTTGCTGAGAGTTCTACAGTTTGTTCTGAAGGGAAACAGGAGAAGACTGGCATCCTCACGCAGCTAGAAGGAAGCTCAAAGTCCATCCACAGTGACAAACTTCCTCGAACAAGGCCACACCTACTCCAACAAGCCCCTACCTCCTAACAGTGTCACTTCCTGGGTCAAGAATATTCAAACCATCACAGCTGTTGACTTTAAATAATTTAATAATTTGAAGTACAAAACTTTTTTTTTACTAACTTTTATGCAATAAAGCTTAATTGCATCTATGGGCATCTCAATACAAAAGTCTGTTTTATGATAGACTTGTGTTGTCACACACATAAAGCGTCTCCTTTAAAGCTGATTAGGCTCCTATAGGGGATCTCCAGGTTTAAGCAAGGTAAAAACCTGGATGACCTGGTAGCATAAAAATAAAGTCAACTTTTGTTCCTTTACAATGAATCTCCAGCAGCTTGAATACTATGCGGCTTCTTTGATGGTTACCCTTTCACATCATATTTGTAAGAAATCAACCTGTCACACTTTCTAAAGGATTATCTTTTCCTATAGCAATAAAAGGAAAACATATTCCTCTAGGAATCATTTGCTACGGGTAGAGGGCTGTACTTATCTTCACAGAACTCATAGCCCACATTTAGATGACTCTTTCCTAATTCATCATATGATTGCACCCTCATGAGAACCTATTCAACTGGAAACGACAAAAAACTAATAGCACACAATCACTCTGTATCTGTGGGCTCTACATCCTTGGATTCAAACAACTGTAAACTGAAAACATTTGGAAAAATATTGCCTCTGTATTACAAAATGTTTATCATTTTGGTCATTATTTCCTAACTGATGGAGGATAGCAAATATTTGCATAAGGCTTACTCAGTATCAGATAGTATAAATCAAGAAATAAAAATTTACTTGAGGGTATGCCTAGGATGCACATATAATGCCATTTTATATAAAAAACCTGGGCACTGGGTGGAGTTTGGTATTAAGACAGGTACTGGAGTGACTATCTCATAGATACCAGGAAGTGGGTATATTGTTCTCAATCTAGTAAAGTTTGTATGATTTATTATATACACTATATGTTTATATATTTTATATATATTATAAATATAATTATATAAATAAAAACGGTTTGTTATAAAGCAAAAGATAACCAGAGTATAACCAAAGCTAAATATTTCCATACTTACTGAGCTGAGGCTAAGCCTGGATATGAGTATTAAGTAGATGTGGAGGAAAAGAAAGGAGAAAAAAAATGAACTTTATATTATCTATTTTTAATTTGGGGATAGAGAATTAAGATAATTGATTAACTTGAGGGTTTATATGTGTTATCAGACCCAACCACATTCATGTGAAGATTTCCTATGCTGCATTAATTACATATATTATACTTATATATGAAATTAAAAATAAATTTAATAAAAACCATTATACTTATATATGAAATTAAAAATAAATTTAATAAAAACCTACTGTCAATCAACTTGGAGGCAAGAAGAAACACAGCTATAATTCCTATGACTCAGACTCATCAATCTAACCAGATTTACTCTGTCCCAAGACTCACAAGGTTAGAAACAAGGTTCAAAGAGCTCAGGATTCCTTTACTACCTACATATTTGTGGGCAGACTTTAGTTCCTATTGTTAGCTCCTAGAGAACTTGCCATTCCTATTACGTGGCTCCACAGGTAGTACATATCACAGTAGTTTTCTTCCTTAAGGCTAACAGAAGAGTATTTCTAATGCAGGAAACAAGACAGAATGAAAATATGAGTGAAAAGATATTTGTCATGTACCTATCATATATATAGTGTCAATTAGTTTGAACATAGAAGTTCCTTCTTAAATACTTTAAGGTATTGTGGTTTTTAGAGTAACAAGATGAAGATTTTAGCATTAAAAGCTTGACTCTTTAAGGGTTAACTCAGTCTGGAGTAACTTCAAGAAGACATCAGACATTTCTACATTATTAGAGAAGGCACTACTGAAAATTGAAGCAGTTGGAGTTAGTGTTTGAACCAAAATGAGCAATTAAAATGACAACTATAACAAAATAAAGATGGAACATAATCTTTTCAAGTACTGTGATCTAATGGTTCACATTTTCCAGAGACTGAGAGCTGCAAGAAGACCACTGATTCTGGCAATGCTAAGCAATATTGTGCCTGAGGGCCGCTGTTTTATGTTAATTTAAATTATTCACTGGTATTATACAGATGAAGCCTTAAGGATGCCAGGCTGTTCTGAGATGCTCTCCAGAGTCATGTGTGAGGTTGCAGGTGTGACCCATGTGCTTGTGAATATAAAATGCCAAACCTGATTTCTAGGCAATGACCCCTGTTGAAAAGAACAGAGGAAGGTTCATCGTGCAAGCCAACACTGGAGCCACAGCAACAACAGTTATGAGAAAGGACATTTGTGGGAAATATGCAAATACAATAACTGAAACAATTTTTATTTAAATTATTCTTAGTACATTAATGTAAGAGTGGATGTGGCAGTACAGTTCAACCATAAATATCAATGAAAAAAGATTCATGATTTGAGGAGGGAAATCAGTTAAATGCTTTTCTCTTTTCAGTCTTTTCTGTGATGCCAGCAACCATGCTCAAAGGTTAAGAGCGAACATGGAGAAAATATTCAGAAGAGTCACAATAGGACAAGAGACACAACAGCAATGTTTTGCATGTCTAAACAAAAACTGGAAAGAGGACTTTAACCTGGGCTTTCTGTTTTAAAACTAAGCTCCTTTTCTGCGTAGCCATTGGTGAGGAAAGCTTGAGAATACTTACATAAGACGCAGTGAAGAAAATATACATTTTCAAACACAATGGACTTATTATCTCTGCTCTACTGTACGTCAACCACATGAAACTTCCATCTGCCAAAGAAATGTGGCCAATGGAAAGTTTAAGCCTATAGTGTACATCCCACTGCATGAGAAAGCCCTATGTGCTGTAATTAGCTGCTAAATGACCATAGATGAAGGAAAATGCAATGTTTAGAGTTGTGAAATGCTAGATATTAAGATCCTGGTATCAATGAGAAGTGATACTCTTATAACTTTGGAGTCTTAGGAAAAATCGGGCTTACTGTAGGTGCTTTAAGTAACAGATACTCTGTCAATGGTCATTTTACTTCTCTGCATGTACTATTTATCAATGCAGTATTTAAGTTACTGGGTCCTAGGACAATTCCCCATAATGCAGAAAGGTACAACCTGATAAGTTTGAGATCTTTCTTTCATTCTGTTTATACTAGCTGGTTTTGTGTCAACCTGACACAAACTGGAATTATCACAGAGAAAGGAGTTTTAGTTGAGAAAATGAGATCCACTTGTAAGGCATTTTCTCAATTAGTGATCAAGGGGGGAGGGCCCCTTGTGGGTGGTACCATCTGTGGGCTGGTAGTCTTGGGCTCTATAAGAAAGTCAGCTGAGCAGGCCAGGGGAAGCAAGCCAGTAAGAAACATCCCTCCATGGCCTCTGCATCAGCTCCTGCTTCCTGACCTGCTTGAGTTCCAGTCCTGACTTCCTTTAGTGATGAACAGCAGCATGGAAGTGTAAGGTCAATAAACCCTTTCCTCCCCAGCTTGTTTCTTGCTCATGATGTTTATGCAGGAATAGAAACCCTGACTAAGACACTGCCCTATTAATTTTTTATTTACTATTATTGTTGTGTGCCTGTGCATGTGTGTAGTATATACATATGCATCATATAGAATGCATGCAGACGTCAGAGGACAACTCTGTGGACGTGATTCTCTTCTACCATAACTGGGTTCCAGGGACTAAACATCAGTTCCCAGGCTTGTGTTGCAAGAGCCATTAAGTGGTAGAGTCATTCAGGAATCTCTCTCTTTTCTAATTCAAAGTACTTCTGCTATGCAGTATTGTTAGAACATCTTCACCTTAAATGAGTTGAGGCAGTTTATAGCTTATATAAATAAGTGGCTGAAAGATGAATGTTCACAGAACAAACTATTCTTTATATTTTAGAGGAGTATATATACTACCTTGGTCCTATTTGGCAAACTCACTGAAATGAAGATCTTAGAAGGTAAAATCTGCTTCAACACAGGAGGGATTCTTAAGTCAAAAGCCCAGTGTGAGGATAAATATTCTGTAAAGCAATTTATGCCAGTTGCACTAATGATGCTCCCTCTAGGAATCATAGACTAACACAAATCCCAGTACCAGACATGTGACTACTCCTTTAAAAGGGTTGATCAGTGGAGTCCAAATGACTCCAAAAGCAGTATAGATTATTGATGTAGCATTGGTTGCCTCTTAGAGCTTGATGGTTGGACCCCATTATTAAGGATACTACACTTAGGCCACAAGACTCAGGTCACTCAAGCTGGATCTGACCTGAAAGTCTCTTTCATATAGTTCAGCTTCAACTTCATGCTTCCACACAATTCTACGAAAGCTGGACAGAAGCAATTAAACAGTCCTACCTAGCTACAACACCTATGAGCCATTCATGACCATTGGCAGCATGGCAGGAAACAGAGAAAGGTCCAATAAGTGGTGCTAACCTGTCAGTGGCAACCAAAAGCTACCTAACTGGCATTAAGGCTCATTCATCAGGATAAAAACCATACCAGGTACTGGAAAATTACCCAGCTTCACAGACTTTAGAAAAGAATCTACTACTGTCACTTTGCTACTATTTGTTACTCTTATAGATCGTAATTTTTAAAATTTATTTTGTGTGAGTGTTTGGGGCATAAATGTGTGCCACATGACAGGTGTAGATATCAGAAGACAGTTTTAGGGAGTTGGTTCTTCTCCTTCCATCATATAGATCCTACATATTGAACTCAGGTTTGCAGCTGTTGTGACATCTTCCTGGACTCTACTACAGATCATTTAAGTAATTCCTGCATTTTAAAAATTAATAAAGTTATTTTTGTGTTTGGTATGGTTTTGGGTTTTGCTTTTTTGTTTGTTTGTTTTGTTTTGTTTTTTTATATTTGGTTCTTCAAAACAGGGTTTCTCTGTATAACATCTCTGGCTGTCCTGGAAATCATTTTGTAGAGCAGACTAGCCTTGAACTCATAGAGCTCTGCCTGCGTCTGCCTCCTAGATGTTGGGATTAAATATGTCTACCACACCTCTCCAGCTTTAGAGTTCATTTTAAAAGCAATTTTAGGTTTGAAAGAAAATGACTAACAATATGTTTCTCTTCTCACCCTCACAGTTTTTCTTTGTTTTAATATTCTGTTCCAGTGTAGTATGTTTCCTACAATTGATAAACCTATACCAATAAATTAGTTTAACTTAGATTCATAGATTTAGTTAGGTTGATCTGTCTTTCTTTTATTGTTCTATGTGTTTTGACAAATATATAATGATAGTAATTAACTGTTAAAGCACCTACAAAATATTTAACTTAAAGTTCCTTGTATTCTGCTCTTAAAACCTTTCTTACTTCTGTTAAATTCCTGGCAACCACTAATCTCTTGATTTCTTCTTTATCTTCTTCTGACTCCTTCCCACCACTCCACTCTACAAGCACAATCTTTAGGCACTATCACAAGAACTATTATTTCCCAAAGCAGCCATAGGTGAAATATTGGTCTAGTTTTATATTTTTTCTTTTTCATAGAATGATAGTGCTTTGAAGAAGACTATTAGATATTGTCTAATCCAATGAGTTCTATCTTTTGGTATGTTTTTATGATTCAACATTCCACTTTTTATTGCATGAGGAAGGAGGTAGGAGTCTGAACCAATATGTCATTTCGTTTTGAAAATATAAATTAGGAATTACAAAGCTGGAGGCAACAGAGCAACTTAAGACAGTCTTAAAAATCCTATAGCTTTGGGACCTATGTGACCATATCAGCTGTGATTTCTGAATGCTCAGGACAATGCACATTCTCAGTAGGGCAAAGTTAGAGAGCAAAGGCATGGTAAATGTTTTGGTATTTTAATTTAATGTGCCAACTTGGCTGGGCTACAATGTCCAGACATTTGGTCAAATACAAATCTGAGTATTTCTTGTGAAGATTATAGCATCAACATTTAAATCAGTCCTCTGTAATGCACATGAGCTTATCCCTCTCAGATGACTGTCTGGAGAGAACCAGGGGAGAGGATTCTGCTAGCAAACAGCCTTCAACCTTGAATTACAATGCTGAATGGATTCTGAACCTGTCAATCCTTTAATTGTATGATCCAATTCCTTAAAATGAGTTTCTTTTCTTTATATAAATGCATCCTACTGCTTTTGTTTATTTCAAGAATCAAAAAAAAAAAAAAAAAACCATACTTTCAGCTGGCAAGTTCACCAAGAACTGCAGAACAGAGGCTATTATTTTAGAAATCAGGGGACAGGATTCTGAAGGACATATTTTCCCTTACACGCAGGAGGGTTTGAGAAGTTTCCCTTATCCTTCATATCTCTGAATAACATCTTTTTTGCAGTAAATAATAACAGAGGGATATTGGCTAAGAGACTGGAATTTCTTATGAGAGCTTCCACCATAACTAATGAATGAGAATATAGGTTTTCTTTGTGGGAAAAATTCACATGGATAAAGGACTACTCAGAGAAAATATGGAAAGAATATTATTAAGAGATGAGAAAACAGCCAGCTCCCCATTATGGAATTTTCAAAAGCATGTTCTAGGAGTCCCAAAGTCACACCACAATGCTGTTGCTCCACGTGCTGAGACCAAATACTTTGACTAGGATGGCTCTTATTTGCATGATCCTGAGTTGCATGGCAGAGATTACATAACCAGAAATCAAGGGCAGAGTACCTTAAGCTAGCCTTTGAAATGTATACAACAGCAAAATCTAGGCTGCTGTCCTTTTTATGACATGAATCACATGTCATACAGTAAGAAACTACACACAGGAAACTCACCCTAAATAGAAAGTACTTCTCCCAAATGAAGAGTCCCACAGCCTAGTGCCTTATGGGAGGCAGAATTCTGAGTATTGTCCAGGCTGATGCTCTTATGTAGCATAGTTAGTAAGCTACTTTTTATTAGTCTGGTCTAAATGGTGAACTTGTTCATCATCTACCAATCTGAATCCCCTGTTCTTGGAATTACAGAATATTGTAAGCCACCCAGTTTTAAGGTGATGGTAACTGGATTCTGGTGCTTTGGAAGAACAGTATGTGTTCCTAACAGTTGACACATCTCTCCAGCCTTGGTGCCTTTAAATTTTAACTACAACCTATCATACCAGATGAGATGTCTTTTTGGCATGTGGAGTCAGATCTATACTTAATTATTTTTATTTTGAAGTATTCCAGTTCTTGTATTTCTAGACTACTTGACTTATACCCATGAATACTTTATAAGCACCCATGCATAAGTCAGTGAAAACAATGAGACATGATTTTGATAGACAGTTTTGAGGGGATATAAATTTTGGTAGTTTTAATTACATGACACCTAAACTTTTGTGATTCCCACTATGAAGTCTATATTGGAAAATGAGGATGGGTAAATGTTACTTTGATAGCTCCTCAACTCCCAACTGAATGTAGTCCCCTCTAAAATATATTCCTCAGAGTAAGTAATGGCTTTCAAGATAATTACACAAACCTCATTAATCCCTAGGACAATATGATTAATATTACTGTAGTGTAGAAAATGATAATGAATCTTTCTCAGAAAAGAATTTTTTTTTTACAAATCAATTCTTTTGTATTTTTTCTTGTATTTCATCTTAGTAATTCAGTCTATAGTAAACCCAATACAACACTAAAGGCATACGGACCTATAGTTGAATCCATATTTTGTTTTCTGTGTCTTAGAAAAGTGATAACTTTTCCTATAGATTTTTTCCTTTATAGCAAAAATGTTATCAAGGATTGTTCAAAGGAAATTTCAAAAGAATCACAGAATTTCCAAGTCTGGTAGACTGAAATCATGTTGCTTTCATGTGTTAAAGCAGAAGAAAGCATGAAAAAGTCAGCAAGATGTATGTATAGTTTGTGGTTCCAGCAAGGGAAGCAGGGAGGTTAGCTACAGATCTCCACTTCTTCCTTTGCCCCTCCAGATCCAACTACCCAGTCTTATCCTCAGCTATGTAGTAGACAACCTGCTGTTGGCTTTCTTTGCTCCTTGCCTCCATTTACTATGTCTCACACAGATCTTCCCCTCCTAACTCCCCATGCCAACTCATTTTGTTTTCCTAGCCCCCAACCCCAGCTGGAAATGCCCTGGAAATCTACAGGCCTCTCCAGCCAGATAAGCAAATAGGCTAACTACAGATCTTCACCTCTTTTTCAATTCTTCTGAGTCAATCCCCAGTCTCATCACTACCACTGGATTTGACCAACAGCAGCCTGCTGTGGTTTCCCTTTACTCTCTGTCCCCATTCCATAGAACTAAGCAGACCCTGGTGAAACACCCAGATTTTCTCCATCTTGGAAGACCCTCTAAGTGGGCCCCCCAGTCCATCCCCATTCATAATTGTCAGCTACCAATACCTTGAAAAACATTTTACCTAGAATCAATCTCCAGTGGCTACACAAATCAGGATCCCTGAAGAACGCCATAACAGGCAACATATTGGAACCACACTCTCTTAAAAATCAGAGAGGGCAACAACAAAAAAAGGAACAAAGTACCCACTCAACAAAGACAAGACCCAATGTCAGTACCTTCCCAATTATAAATGCCTATACAACAACATAAAACACAATCAGTAACAGAACAATATGCCTCCACTAGAGCCCCACAACTCTCCCACAGCAGGTCTTGAGTATTGAAATATAGATGAAACACAAATAAAAGACCTGAAACTAGCCTTATGAATATTGTAAGTGTCCATAAAGAGAAATGAATAAATCTCTTTTAAAAAAAATCTATGAAACACAATCAATGGAAGGAAGTGAATACAACAGTTCAAAACGTAGACATAGAAAGAGAACCAATAAAGAAAATCCAAACTGAAGGAAACCTAGAAATGAAAATTTAGAAATTCAAGTAGTAACCTTAGAGGCAAGCCTCACCAACAGAATATAAGAGATGGAGTAGAGAATCTCAGGCAATGAAAACACAGTAGAAGAAATAGATACCCCAATCAAAGAAAATGTTAAATCTAAAGAATTCCTGGCAAAGAAAATGTGAGACACTATGAAACAACCAAGTCTAAGAATAATAGGAATGGAGGAAAAAGTTGAAACCCAGGCCAAAGTCACAGAAAGTATTTTAAATGAAATTATAGAAAAAAATTCCCTAACCTAAAAATAGAGATGCCTTTCAAGGTATAAGAAGAATGCAAAACACCACATAGACTGCTCCTTTGGAAGTCACAATGATTAATGTTAATTACCAAAGTATCAGAGTCTGGAATCATCTGAGATATAGAATTCCAGGAATGCCTATGGGGAATTTTCTTAATTATGCTGAAGTGGTACCATTTGTAAACTATAGGTGGCATCATTCCCTGCCCTGGGATGCTGGCATGCAGAGATTTTAAAAGACACAGAACTAAGAAGGAAAGAGGAAATAGTGACCCACAGAATAGAGGGAATGTAAACAAATACTTAAAAAAGCTCATTCAGGGCTAGAGAGATGGCTCGGTGGTTAGGAACACTGGCCGGCTGCTCTTGTAGGGGGTCTGCATTGGCTTACAACCACCTGTAACTTCAGCTCCAGGGAATCTGATACCTTCTTCTGGCCTCAGCAGGCCCTGTACTCATATGCTTATACCACCCTCATAGACACAAAATTAAAAATAAAATCTTAAAAAGGAACTTTTGCATGGTTAAGATTCAAGCTTCAGTGTAGAATGTAGCTGTCATAGATTAATGTATTAGTAGAGCATGTGGTAGCAAGGAGACTTGCCAGAGGGCATGTAGGTTAGAATGAGCTCATAAAAGGGGCCATGATGGCTGAGAAACTTACTGAAGGGAGTGAATGGGCAGAAACTGGTTTGTGAATGTGGTCTGCTTGGTTGGTGGAGAAATCCCTTCTGTGGAGTATATGACCAAGTTCAGCAATAGGTACGTTCAAGTCCTATTGAATTGGGATTAGAGAGTTGCTGCATAGTTGAAAGCATTTGCTTCTCTTGAGGAGGATTTGAGTTTTGTTCTCAGCACTCAACTCTGGCAATTTACAACCACTTGTAATTCCAGCTGCAGGGTGACCAACACCCTCTTCTGGTTTCTGTGAGCACCCCCCCACACACACATTATTTGCATACATACATACATACATAAATATAAACAAAATAAAATATTTTAAAAATAAAAAAAGAAAGTCCCTTCTGTACATAGAAAAGCAGACCTACTAGAATAACACCTAACTTTTGAACAGAGACTCTAAAACCCAGAAAGATCTGAACAGAAGTTCTTCAGACACTAAGGGACCACAGATGCTAGCTCAAATGACTATACCCATGAAAAATTTCAACCATAATAGAAACATTAAGACACTACATGATAAAACTAAATTTAAGCAATATCTGCTACAAATCCAGCCCTACAGAAGACACTAGAAGGAAAACTCCAAAACCTAAAGAGGTTAACCACACTTATGAAAATACAAAGAATTTCAGAACAAAAATGAAAGACAGGAAACACACACACATACACACACACACACACACACACACACACACACACACACACACACACACACACACACTAAATAAAGAAAACACACCTTAACATTAAATACATATGTCCAGGTAAAAGGATGGTATGGTGGTTTGAATGAGAATGGCCTCCACAGGTTCACATATTTGAATCTGTGCTTAGTCATTAGGGAGTGGAGCAGTTAGAGAAGGATTAAAAGGTATAATCTTGTAGGAGAAAGTGTGTCATAATGGGTGGGCTTTAAGGGTTCATAAGCTCAAGTCAGGTCCCACTGTCTTTCTAGTCCTGCTTCCTGCAGATCTAGGTGTAGAACTCTCAGCTATCTCTCCAACACCAAATCTGTCTGAACTCCACTGTGCTTCCTAACATGTCCATAATGGAGTAATTCTCTGAACCTATAAGCCAGGCCCAATGAAATTTTTTTCTTTTATAAGAGATGTGGTGGTCATAGTTTCTTTTCACAGCAATAGAACACTAAGACAATAAGGAACACTGTCCATTCATTTTATAAGGCCACAGTTACCCTGGTACCCAAATCACGTCAAGATCCAACAAAAAAGAGAATTACAGATCAATTTTCTTTATAAACATGAATATAAAAATACTCAATAAAATACTTTAAACCAAATCTAAGAGCACAACAAAAATATCATCTACCATGATCAAATATGTCTCATCCCAGAGATTTAAGGATGGTAAAACATATGTAAATTGATAAATATAATGTACCATATAAACAGACTTAAAGATAAAAACCACATGACCATCTAAAAATGCAGAAAAGGCATTTGACAAAACCTAACACTCCTTCATAATAAAAGTCCTGGAATGATTAGGGATACAAGGGACATACCTAAACATAATAGAGGCAGTTTATGGCAAACTTATGGCAAACATCAAATTCAATGGAAACTCAATGAAATTCCACTAAAATCAGAAATAAGAGAAGGTTGTCCACTCTCTATATATCTATTAAATATAGTACTTGGCTATATAATAAATATAGACTTGGCTAGAACAATAAGATAACTAAAGGAGATCAAATGGATATGAATTGGGAAGAGAGAGGTCAAAGTATCTTTATTTATAGGTGATGTATTATAATTGAACTTAAAATTCCCCTGGGAAACTCCTACATCTGATAAACACTTTCAGCAAAGTAGCAGGATACAAAATTAGTATACAAAAATCAGTAGTCATTCTATTTGCAAATGACAAATGAACAAAAATAATTAGGAAAAACCTTCCACAATAGTCTCAAATAATAACTCGTGGTAACTCTAACCAAGCAAATAGCAGACTTGTATGATAAAAACATTAACACATTGTAAAAAGAAATTGAAGAAGATACCAAAAGATGGAAAGACATCTCATGCTCATGAATTAGTAGGATTAATATAGTAAAAAATGTTCCCTTCTAAAAATAGTCTATAGATTCAATGAAATCTCTATCAAAATTCCAATACAATTCCTTACAAATCTTGAGATCTTGTGCAATTTTCAGTTTCATATGAAAACACACAGGCAGGCATGTGCACATATGCTCTCTCTCTCTCTCTCTCTCTCTCTCTCTCTCTCTCTCTCTCTCTCACACACACACACACACACACACATACACACACACACACACACACATGCACACACACACACACACACACACACACACACACGCACACACAACAGCTAAAACAATCCTGAACAATGAAAAAACTGCAGGAGATATCACTAATCTTTGATTCCAACAGCTATACTAATAAACACATCATGATATCGACACAAAAGCAGACATGGCATCAAACTGAAGCTTTATACATAAATCAATACACATATGGATACCTGATTTTTGATCAAGATGCCAGAAACACACACTGGAAAAAGAAAGCATCTTTAACATATGTTGTTGGTCAAACAGGATGGCTTTATGTAGAAGAAAGCAAATAAATTCTTAATTATCACCCTGTATACAACTCAACTCCAAATATATCAAAGACATTAACATAAAACAAAATACACTGAAACTGATAGAAGAGAAAATGGAGAATAGCTGGTTGGCACAGGAAAAGACTTTCTGAATGGAACATGTTTAGTAGAGTCACTAATACCAACAATTTATAAATAAGACCTTATACAACTGGAGTTGTGATAAGCTTCTGTTAGGCAAAGGAGATTGCCATATGGAAAAAGTAGCAGCCTATAGAATAGAAAAAAAAAATTTATCAACTACACATCTGATAGAGCGTTTTGTAACCAAAATATGTAAAGAACTCAGAAAACTAGGTATCAAGAAAACAAATAACCTAATTTTTAAAATGGGGTACATATCTTAACAGAGAATTCTCAAAAGAGGAATCTCAAGTTGCTGGGAATCACTTAAAAACTTTAACATCCTTAGCCAGCAGGGAAATACAAATCAAAACTATATTGAGTCTTATCTTACACTCATCACATTGGCTAAGATCAATAAAACATTTGACAGCTCACGCTCACAAGGATGTAGAATAAGTGGAATACTCATCCATTGTTGGTGGGAGAGTAAACTTGTACAGCCACTATGGAAATCATGTAATGTTTCCTTGAGAAGCTGAAAATTCATCTACCTCAAGATTCAGCTATACTACTCTTGGGCATATAGTCAGAGGACTCTAAATCCCACTACAGAGACACTTGCTCAAACATATTCATTGGTGCTTTATTCATAATAGCCTAAATTTGAAAACAGTCTAGATAGGTATCAACAGTTGCATGGATAAAGAAAATGTAGTACATTTACACAATGTAGTATTACTCAGTTGATAAAACAATGACATGAAATGCACAACTAAATGGAAGGAAATAGAAACCATCATCCTGAGTGAAGTAACCCCGACCCAGAAAGACACATATTGTATATATTTACTTATATGTGGATGTTAGGTACTAAGTCAATGATTTCCAAGTTTTAATCCATAGAACCACAGAGATTAGGTATAGAGTAAGGGACTAGGAGGAACAGAAAGCTCTTCCTAGGGAAGGGAAAAGGAATAGATAGATATGGATTGATGGGGGGCTATAATGGGAGAATCAAGAGTAGAGGAGGAGGAGAGAAGAAGAAACGAGAGGAAATACAGGGTGAGACAGCTAAAATTAAGATCAATTGAAGGGTAATTAGAAACCTAATACAGTGGAAGCTTCCTAAAATACATGCATGTATGAAATTGGTCTAAATGAAATAAACCATCAAATGTTGGGGGAGACAGAGCACCAACTGGCCACCTCCTCTCATCAAATGAAGTTTCTACAACTGGAATAGGGTTACAACTAACTGACTTGTTGTCCAAGGGAATCCCATAGGAATCTCCAAATGACCAAAACTGCTGCCAAAACTATAGGTTGCTGTTCACAAACTGACTGCAAGGCCCATTGCTGAAGATAATATCTACAAAACTTATTCAACATGAAGAAGCTGAGCTGTTGCCTACATAGAGTCTTCACCCCATGTGCTGCCATCTTTAGTACAGGAAGATACTCTGCATGGAACTAAAAGAGAAACATAAACACCAAAACAGCCACAAACCTATTTATCTGTGGTGGTATCCTGCCTGCAAGATATGTTAGGATAATGGTGTCACAAATTTTATGGGAGTACCTATCCAATATCTGATTTGACTTAAGGCCCACTCCATGATATATAACCTGACTTGGATGACCAGAAACCTGAGACTAGATAACCCAGGGACCTAGGGACAAACCAAATATTACTGTTAAAAATATCAATAAAATGATTCCTAATGACACCCTTCTGTACCAGTGGCTCTCAAATAATTTTATGTTTGGGGGTCACCACAACATGAGGAACTGTTTCAAAGGGTTATAGCGTTAGGAAAGTTTAGAACTGCTGTTCTATATTTATAAAGATCAATCAATGCCTTGCACAAACATCATCAGAGAATCTTCCTATTGCAGCAAATGGAAAAAATACAGACACTCATAGCCAGCCATTATGTAGAGTGAGAGTGCTTGGAACACTCTGCTCTAAATAGAATTGTCTTCATCATATACCTCTACTCTGAGCTCAGGGAAGCCTGTGGAAGAGGAGGAAGCAACACTGTAAGAACCAGAGGGGATGGAGGAAAGCAAGGCCCTCCTAATCAACTGAATAGATGCATATATGGAGGCATGGAGACTGGGGCAGCATGTGCAGTACATACACTAGTCCACTCTACATGGGGCCCTAGAAGAGAAAGGTGGATGCATACCTCCATACTCAGAAGCTGTCTCTAATTGATAACCAATTGCAAATGAAAATGTAGTTTTCTCCAAGGGAGTCTCACTAGAAAATCCACCTATTCTTAAGTGTGGGCTGCATGCTAAGCAGGAGATCTCCAATAGGAAATGGAACTAAACAGCATCTTTAGAAATTTCTTTTCTCACAATGACATGACACGGCCGTGCCAATGGCGTTTCTTTCTTTCTCAGTTTTCTTATTAATTTTTATTTTAATTTTATTCATATTTTTCTTTTCTCTTTTAAATCTATGTGTCATTTTCATATATTATGGCTGCCAGTTTTGTGTTTTCATGGGATTCCTGAGTGTGTATTGGTCTGTTTCTTGTGCTTTGGGATTTTTCCTATTTGTTTTGATGAATTCTGATGTATTAGGGTTTTCTTTAATTTTATTATATTTTAATTTATTATTGTCCCTTAGACGCATGTTTGTTTTTTAATGAGAGGCATAAAAGGGATAGATCTGTATAGGAAGGGTGATACAGAACAGCCAGAAAGAGTAGAGGAAGGAGAAACGATAATCAGGATATATTATGTCAGAAAAAAATCCATTTCAAATTAAAGGAAAAACATTTTTAAAAATGTATACAATTTTTATTAGGAAACATTTATTTAACACATGTTTTGGTATTCTTCACTGTACAAAAGGTCTTCAGATACATAATCTGAGTACAAAGATTAGCAAGATGTTGGTCCTACCTTTGAGAAACTTTTTACTTAAAGGAAAAATAGCCAAGCAGCTGCCTATAATATAAAATGATAACTGAGATATTATCTCAGAGATATAGGTCAATGTATTAAAGAAATAACCTTCATGAAGCTCTTTTAGACTTAATATTCAGAAGAAATATTAGTGAATGACACAAGATAAAATTGAACAGAAAATATAGGCTTTTAACATTATCTTTACTTTGTTTTTAATAGCTCAATAGTACTCCATTAGGTAGATGTACCACATTTTCTTTATCCAGTCTTCAGTTGAGGGACATCTAGGTTGTTTCCAGTTTCTGGCTATTATGAATAAGAATACTATGAACATAGTTGAGAAAGTATCTTTGTGGGATGTTGGAGCATCTTTTGGGTATATCCCCCAGAGTGGTATAGCTAGGTATTGAGGTAAAACTATTCCCAGTTTTCTGAGAAAAACATACAACATGCTACTGTTCAAAAGAATGTATCAAAAAATGACAAATGTTCCTCTTGTTCCACATCCTTGCCAGCATGTGCTATATCTTGGGTTTTTTATCTTCATCATGCTGATAGATGTAAGATTGACTCTCAGAGTTGTTTTGATCTGCATTTCCCTGATGACTAAGAACTTTGAACATTTCTTTATGTGCTTCTCAGCCATTTGAGATTCCTCTGTTGAGAATTCTCTGATTAGCTCTGTGTCCCATTTTTAATTGGTTTATTTGGGTTGTTGGTGCCTGTCTTAGTCAAGGATTCTATTCCTGCACAAACATCATGACCAAGAAGCAAGCTGGGGAGGAAAGGGTTTATTCAGCTTACATTTCCAATTGCTATTCATCACCAAAGGAAGTCAGGACTGGCAATCAAGCAGGTCAGGAAGCAGGAGCTGATGCAGAGGCCATGGAGGGATGTTACTTACTGGCTTTCTTGCTTCTCCTGGCTTGCTCAGCTTGCTTTCTTATAGAGCCCAAGACCACCAGCCCACAGATGGTACCACCCACAAGGGGCCCTCCACCCTTGATGACTTAATTGATAAAATGCCTTACAGATGGATCTCATGGCAGCATTTCCTCAAGGGAAGATCCTTTCTCTGTGATAACTCCAGCTTGTATCAAGTTGACACACAAAACCAGCCAGTACAGTGCCTAACTTGAGTTCTTTATATAGTTTGGATATTAGCCTTCTGTCAAATGTAGGATTAGTTAAGATCATTTCCCAACCTGTAGGCTAATGTTTTGTCCTATTGCCAGTGTCCTTTGACCATAAAAGCTTTTCCGTTTCATGAGGTCTCATTATGAATTTTTGATCTTAGAAGCTGAGCCATTGGTGTTTTGTTCAGAAATGTGTCTCTGGTACCAATGATTTCAAGGTTATTCCACACTTTTTTTTCTATTAAATATAGTGTATCTGGTTTGATGTTGAGGTCTTTGATCCACTTGGACTTCATTTTGTGCAAGGTGATAGATATGGATCTATTTGCATTTTTCTACATGCCAATATCCACTTAAAGGAGCATCATTTGTTAAATATGTTCACTTTTATGCAAGCAAATGGATGAAACTTGAGAATATCATCCTGAGTGAGGTAACCTAAACCCCAAAGAACATGCATGGTATGTACTCACTTATACGTTATTAGCCATACAATACAATATGATACACTCCACAGTCACAAAGAAGCTAAATAAGAAGGAAGGTCCAAGCAAGGAGATTTAAATGTCATAAGAGGCAGATGGAGGGGGGACCTGGGAGGGAGAGGGCATGGAGAGGGAAATGGGAGTTTCAGGATCAGGTAGGGGGAGGGACAGGAGAGATGGCTGGATGACCATGAGAATGAATGGAAATCTGCAACTGATGGGGTAGATAGATGGGGGCATTTCATTGAGAACTTGATAGAGATCTTGGATAGAGGAGGCACCCAAGAATCGATGAGGATGACCTTAGCTATTACTCACAGCATTGGGCATATTGAACCTGAGGAGGCCAACTCCTGTAACCAGTCAAAAAACTCCATGGAAAGATAGGGACACCAACCTACCCACAAAACTTTGGACCCCAAATTTATCCTGTCTACAAGAAAAGCAGGGACTGGGGATGGAGCAGAAACTGGGGGAATAACCAACCAATAACTGGCCCAACTAGAGACCCATCCTACGGGCAAGCACCAATTCCTTACACTATTAATGATACTCTGTTATATGTTTGCAGACAGGTATCTAGCTTGGCTGTCCTCTGAGAGGTTCCACCCTGCAGTTGACTCAGAAGGATGCAAAGAGACCCACAGCCAACAGTAGATGGAGCTTGGGGACCTTTATGGAAGAGTTGGGGGAAGGATTGCAGACCCCGAAGAAGATAGAAACTCCACAAGAAGACCAACAGCGTCAACTAACCTGGACCCTTGGGGACTCTCAGAGACTAAACCACCAATCAAAGAGCGTACATGGAATGGACCTAGCTCCCGCACTTCAGCACATATGTAATAGTTGTGCAGCTTGGTCTTTGTGTGGGTCCTGAACAATTGGAGCGGAGGCTATCCCAAACACTGTTGCCTGTTTGTGGGATATTTTCTTCTAGCTGGGCTCCTTGTCTTGCCTCTGTAGGAGGGGATACACCTAGCTTGGAAAACTTTATGTGCCATGGTAGGGGAATACGGGGGGGGGGGATTTCTACCCTCTCAGAGGAGAAGGAAGGAGTGAGGATTGTGGGAAGGGGTGACCGGGATGTAAAGTAAATAAATAAAAATAAAATTAAAAGTCTATCTTCATAATAAAGATAATTTTAAACTGCTTTTTTGGACTGCCCTTTTTTCTCATTCCTTCCTCTTTCCTCCTCCCCTCTCTTTACTGCTTTCACTTTCTTTCCTTCCTTCTTTGTTTCTTTCATTCCTTCTTTTTGTTTTGTTTAGGGCTTGAACCCAGGACCTTGCATACAGTAGGCAACTGCTCTATTTCTGAGCTACTTGATCTAGCCCTGTCTGGGTTTCTTGACTTTTAAAAGCTGTATAATGCCATGCCTTATCTTCTTATTGTTCCAGAGATTTCAGAGCAAAGCATGAAAAACAAAAACAGATGTGAGATAAATCTTACCTTATTATAGTGTAAATTATTACATTTTAAATGATGCTAAACAAATTTATGACAGTTGACTGTTCAAATGTTTGCAAGAAAGTCCCAAATATTTTCCTATTTTTCATTTTCTTTTGAGAAATGGAAAATCAGGCTTGTCTCCATGAAGTATGCCTTGGTGATTGTTGAACAGAGTTTATGATTAACTTTAAACATAAAATATGTTTTTGTTTTTTAATCTGGTGAAATATCACCTTTCAGAATAAAACATAATATGGCACAACAATACAGCATTATTTCCAAAACAGCGCACAGTTATTTAAGTAAAATTTTCATCCAAGGTATGGACACATTGTAGAAAGGAGTTCAAAACTGCAAAAATACTTAGTATATTATTTGATATTAATTAGATTTATTCTTTTTTCTTTTGGCATGATATAAGCTACACTTAAGAACTCTCTGAAAAGTTGGGAAGCTAAAAAGACACCAGGGCTTTCTCTTCTTTTCTCCACTGCAGGAAGCCAGTGCCTGTGCTCATGGGGCTGTAGTGACACACAGCCAACACTGTGCAATTGGAGTGATTGCACATTGTTCTAACTAGGATTTAAATTTTATTCTTAAAACAAATAAATATATGCCAGATACATGCATACATTATTTTATCTTAAAGTATGACAAATTGTGTAAATTAACTTTATGCCAAGAAGCAGAAATATTACTCAATTGACAGAAACCTTATCCTGGGTGAGAATTACTGTCCAATTTCCTCTGTGTTTTGAATGAGGCACTTCAGTCTGAATAAAAAGATACACATATTGCATTCTAGAAAGGAAAATAACAAGTTTTCATAAGAAAGACTCATGCTATCATTTTCCTGTTATTTTATGCAATTCAAAGCGGCAAGAGTACAGATTGAAGAACTTCTTGCAAAGCCTAAGTTTTCATTTCCAAAACAATACACTTAACAATTGCATTAGCAGTAAAGTGGCTTCTTTTGAGCTATTGTTCATGATGGCTGTGTCTCAATCTGGAATTTGAAAGGGCTCTAATATCAGCAGTCTATGAACAACATGAAAATCACCACCTAAGTCTAGTACAAGCACAATTCCTTTTCTTTTCATAAGACCTGTGGAACTGATTTAGGACCTGCAAAATAATAAGAGAAATAAAATTTTGAAACACATTTGTCAAGCACTGGACTATGTGTAGCAATGTGAAAGGAATAAGCCAATCGAAAAGATGCAGCTAAGTTAACACTATCACTATATAACATGAATGTTAGCACACATGCTTTGTTACATGGTCAGAAAAATAAATACTTCTATGATATTGGTTGCACTGTCTGATTCACAGTCAAATGAAGTAGAGTGACTCAATTTTTATAGCATTTAAAGAAAAAGCATTAAATATTTCAAAGTCATAGATAGACCTGAGTAAGCTCTACCCAACTTAGTAGAAAGTAATGATCTTCTATTGGTGATCATAAGATACAAGGAAGTAAAAACATATGATACTTCAGGAGTGGGAAGTTCGAAGAGAAACATATTAAGTATATTATTTGATATTAATTAAATTTATTTTTCCCCTTGACATGATGTAAGCTACAGTACAATTTCTGAAAATTTGTGAGGCTAAAATGACACGAGCACTTTATCTTTTCTTTTCTCTATTGCAGCAAGCTAATGTGCACGCTCACAGGACCACAGTGACAGCAGGGCAGCCCTGTGGAACTAAAGCGATTGCACATTGCTTTAACTAGGAATAAAATTTTGTATTTTATTTGTATGCCAGAAGAAAGAAAGTAAATTGAGGAAATAAAGACACTGAAGTGGGGATATAATTTTTGCTTGCTTTTTGGTTGGTTTCTTCTTGGTTTCGTTTGGTGAGAGTAAAGTGGTAGTGGTTGTTTGTGCATGTGTGTGTGTGTGTGCGTGTGTGTGTATGTATGCAATGCATGTGTTCCTGTGTGTATGTGTGTGTATATGTGTATAATGTATGTGCTTGTGTGTATGTGTAATGTATGTGTGTGTGTGTGTAGTGTATGTGTTTGTGTATGTTTGTGTGCGTGTGTGTGTTTGTGTGTGTGTAGAGTTGTGTATGCAAGTACATGTGAATGAGTATGTGCATTCATGTAGAAGCCAACAGTTGGTGTTGGGTGTCTTATTTAATTATTCTCCACCTTGATTTTTGAGACAGCATCTCTTATTGAACGTGGCTAGCATCACTGGCCCACAAACATCTAATTGTTTCTGACTCTTCAGTGTCAAGTTTGCCAGGAAGAACTGAAGCTTATGACCTTTCTAGCTCAATCTCTCAAACATTAAGACTATAGGCATGTGCCACCACAACCAGTCAGAACTTTAAAAACTAAATTTTCTGTTTATTCAGTACTGAGTGAACAAGGCATGAACATGGGGGTAAACAGATTAACTGATTTGTCACAATGAAATACACAACTCTCTGTAGGAGTAATCTGAGATTACAGCTAGTTGTTCTTTCCTGTCTGTCCCCAAACACAGAATTGTACTTTTAATACCTCTGCCAGAGTCTATGTGTGAAATGTACGGTGTATACATTGCAAGGAATTTCTATTAAACTACTAACAATGGGCCTCTGTCCTTGAAAAAGTAACTGAGGACAAGTTTGTCTTCTTATTGTAAACAACCAGAGAACTGGATTAAGTGTAAAAAGCAACAGCTTTCAGACATAAGCTTGCATACAACATATTATGGAGATCCCTAAGAGCAAGAAGATGAAAATGGTAAACCTCTCCAGCACTTTGCCTTTCTGCCAGAAGACACTTGAGAAATTTGGTGCCTTCTTGAAGGAACAATTTAAGAAAAAGAATGCTGGTTTCTTTTATGTTGAGGAGGGTAGAATTTTGCAACAGTAGTTGAAAGGAGAGAACTATGTAGAAGAAAAGGCTTTGAAAAATGTCCTGAGTTGTACTTGAACCTATGGCAGACATGTCCACAGTGAAGTTATATATACAACCATGAGAATGGAGTCATCTGGCAGCCAATACTGAGCAACTTCTGGTAGATAGTTCTTTAGGTTGTCCCTGACATATTTGAATCTTGGTCTCCTTTTAAGAACATGAAATAATTTTTAGCTTAGAATGTTACTGGAATATATAGATAGACATTTGAGAATGACAAAACACATTTTTAAGACAGTGTTACTGAGGTATAATCGATAGACAATGAGCTGTACTCATTCAATGTTTACAATTTGACAGCACGGCTATTTCACACGGCTTTGCTGAAAGGTATGCAGTAAAATGACAGACATAGATCTGAGACTCAATTTGTGGCTGAACTCAATATCCTCAGTGTTCTCTTAACGATGGTATGTAATGAAGTATGAACATTAGCAACTACAGGCCAAGCCTCATGCTAGCACCAAGGTGAGTATATTCATATGCTGTCTCAACTTAAAACATTGTCATGACCCTGACAGCTAAGTAATTGAATCCCATTTATAAAGATCAGAAAAATTAGAACTCAAAGAGATAACTTGCTGAAGTTACTGCAACTGGAACCAATAATTTATTCAAGATTCATGTCAGTTAATGCAGATCTTTGATACCCCTAATCCCAATCTCATACTATCAAAACAGGCTGACAATATTCTAGTATTTGTACTGAATTTCAGAGGAGGAAAGGGAACTGACTTGAGGCACTTGAGAAACTAGGCATGGCCTACAAGTATTTATCCAATCTTACTTCCCAGTGCTTATGCTTCCATAATGGTCACCCATCACAGCTTCGGGGTATTACAGAGAGGAACACAAAAACATGGAGTATAAAAACAGTATACTCTTACTTCAGATAGGTACACACATGATCTCATCAGAAACCCACATTCCCAGGATATCACAAAGGTTTACTCATTGTCTACATTCATTCAAGCCTTTATTTAAACAGTTCCCTGTGGAGCAAGGTGTTTCCTACCTAAAATACAAACTCCTACAACTTTTTATTTTAAAAATACTTTTAAAATTGATTGTGTTCTATGGCAATTTCATATACTTGGATTTTTTGTTATTCTTTATTGTTTAATCATAACTCTCTCTCATCCTTAACCAATTTCTCCTATGCATATTTCCCCAAATTTGTGACTTCTGTTTCTGTTTTTACAATCTATTCAGCTTAACCAGGGTCAACTGTGTGCATGCCATGTTGGAACTATCCATTTGAACCCTGTGGGTCACCAGTGGATAGACAACTGAAAGCAATAACTCCCTCCGTCCCTGAAGCTATTGATACCAACCATCTGTTTATTTCCATACTACTTATGCTTATTATATAATATGCATAATCTTGTCTATGTTTTTATCTTCTATCTCACCAATTAGAACTCAGCTCCATGAGGTCAGTGATGTTTTCTGTTTTTATCACTGCTAGCTCTTTAAAAACTAGAGCATGACTGGGCATGTAAGACATCTTCAGTAAATGTAAATGAATGCATGTGTGCATGAACTTATTCTAGACTGATTTAAAAGTATGAATCCCCTTAAATCAAATGTAGTGCTTTTCTTTATACCAGCATATCCAGTCTATAAATCGACATGTCTTCTGCGCAGTTCTATTTTTAAAAATTAAGATATTAGAGAAGAGAAAGTTAGCATTTTTGAAAGAGGGATAATAACTAAGCATAAGGGAGTGAGTAATTGTGCAAAAATCATTCAGGAAATTTAGAATTAATATGTTTGATGTCTTATTAGATTTTACAAAGAAGACAAAAATAACCTTCAGGATTTCAGCTAACTCGTGAAGAAGAACAAACACTGAAGAACAAGGTATAGCAGAAGGATGGATAATCAATAGCGACTGCAGTCATTATCCACAAAGACTATTTATGGATCACAGCAAAGGGTACAACATGGAAGTACAAAGATACATAAAAGCAACTTGTATCATTACACAGAAGTCTGTGACATAATTAAAACTACACTCCAGATTTCTAGAAATATGACCTTAAAATAAACTATAATGGATTTCATTCTAAGAGCAGTCTCTGGATAAAGAAATGAAGTGAACCAATTTACTGTACTGTTACACCAATGTCTTCAAAGTCTGTGAGCCTTTATGTTCATATCTACAATAGAGCCCAAACTGAATTTGAGCTAATATCTCCTCTAAGTATTATGTGCTAGATGGCTCATTATACCATTCAACACAGTCTTTTTTACCATGAATTTCTTTGTAACATAGTAATCTCCATTTTTATTGTGGTTGTCTATTATTGTCTATGTATTTCTGTTCAACCTAATTTCTATCACATAGCTTGTATATATGATTATGTGAATATTATTGTTGTCTATTATTGTCTATGTGTTATTGTTCAACCTAATTTCTGTCACATAGATTGTGTATTTGATTATGTGAATATTATGTGACAAGGAAATATTTTCTGAGAAAAAATATAGTTGGCAATAAATAGAAGCAGTAGTTCACATGGGAATTTAGCAAATTTAAGATGGACATAATTAAGTAAATTTTTCTGTTTCCTAACATATGAGCACCAATGCTTCATTGTTCTGTGTGTCCAGCTTGATGGTAGATCTTCACATTATCTAATGTCCACATTCAGTCATTGTCATGGTTTGGATAGATTTGCCCCCCATTGACTCATGTGTTTGAATGTTTGGACCACAGGGAGTGGCATTATTAGGAGGTGTGGCCTTGTTGGAATAGGTGTGGTCTTATTGGAGGAAGAGTATCTCTGTGTAGGTAAACTTTGAGGACTCCTAGTGCTCAGGCTTCACCCAGTGTAGAATGAGAGCCTCTTCCTGGCAGCCTTTGGATCAAAGTGTAGAATTCTTGGCTCCTCCAGCACCATGTCTGCTTGGACACTGCTATGCCTTCCATGGTCTCAGTAGGTAGGTAAAGCACTTGCTGTGCAAGCATGATGTCCTGAATTCAAATACCTAGAACCCCCAGTAAGACCAGGCACACTATTGCTTGTCTGTAATTGTAGTACTCCGAGGGCTCCATGGGAGCCAGAGACAGAAGAATCTCCAGAAGTTCATGAGCTAGCTATTGTGGCTTACCCAATGGTACACATCACAAAGTTCCTCTTTCAAGCAGTGCAGAAAGCAAGAACCCATGCCCGATGTTGTTCTGTGACCTGACATGTGTGCTGCAGCATGTATGCACTTGTGCCCCCCACAATAATACATACACATTCATAAACACACACTCATAAGACTTTTTCCAAAGGAGTTTAATTTTTTTTTGAAAAGCCAGAATACATCAATACATTGTAAAATTCAAATGGCCAATTATTATCTAAGTGAAAATAACACTTCTTTTCTCAGATACTGTTATGACTTTGCTTCTTACTTGAAATTAAATTTTCTATCTATTTTTTGGATAAGTAGGCTTGCATATTCCTGGGTATGTGGGTGCAACTTACATGTATGTGCTCAGGTGTAGAGATAGTCAACTTTCGGTATCAGGAGTTTCCCTCTTTCTTTTCTGTGACAGTGTATCATATTGGGACTTTGACTTCTCCAATTAGGCCAAGTTGGCTGGCCAAAAAGCCACAGGAATCCTTTTGTGTTTACCTTCTCCGCTCTGGATTTACAAGAGCACACCACAGCATCTGCTTTTATAGGTGTGTGATGGGGATCAAACTCTGGTCTTCATACTTGCATAAAGTAGTGACTAATCTCAAGTGTCAACTTGACATTTGGAATTGCCTGGGAGGCAGGTCTCTGGGCATACATGGGGAAGATTATCATGATTAGGTTGGAATGGGAAGACCAAGCCAGTGTAGGTAGCACCATTCAAGGTCTAGGATCTAGGACTGTAAGAAAAAGAGAAATGAGGTGACAATAAGTGTTCATTGTTTTCTTGATTGCTGATACAATGTGACCAGCTGCCTCAAGTTCCTGTCCCATTAAAACCTTGCTATGGTGAAAGGTATCCTTGAATTTTGAGTCAAAATAAACCCTTTCTCACTTAAATTGAAATTGTTGGGGTATTTTATGACCAAAGTAGGAAAAGTAACTAAAAAATAGTCAAGTCCCTTACTGAATGATCTATCTCAGTGCTGAAATTTAAATTTCTGTGCCTTTACAGATGAACACACACACACATACACATACACACACACACACACACACACACACATGAACACACATACATACACACACACACACACACACACACACACGAACACACACACACATACACACACACACACACACACACACCCCTTTACTTAGTCTATTTTTCTGCTGCTATAACAAATCATCACAGACTGATTAATCTATAATTATAATCATTAAAATATAGTATAAAATATAAGACATTAGTATATGGCTCTGGAGTTTCAGAAATCTGAGACTGAAGGAGCAGTATCTGGTGATGGTCTTCTAAGTTTATTATTCAGTGATAGAAAAGCAAAGAGTGAAAGAAATTAATAATCAAAGCATGCAGAAGAAAATAAGAAGCAAATGTGCCCTTTTATGAGGAAGCAGTTATCCACTTGTAAGTAATCTGATACTTTTTGGCCCAATCATTCCTTAAATGGCACATCTTTTCATAGAGTTGCAAAGATTAGGATTCTAACACATGAACACTGGGACTCTTGTATAAAGCATACTACATTTATCTCTATAATTTTAAATGTTGGCAACTGAAATTAGCTTAGATTTCCACATACTCAGTAAGTATCTTTGGCCAAGGCTATTTTACAGGGCCAAATCATATTTACTGGAAATTACTTGACTTCATTTTCCTTCCCCTCCTTACCAAGAACATTATCTGGGACTATATCCAAATCTGTATTTTACAGTCAGCTTGACTGGTATTTCTCAATAGTTTAGTTCACTAAAAACAATTACAAAGTTACCTAAAACTAGCTTAATATGTATATATGGCAACTGACGTGAAATTATGAAGTCAACAATCATGCCTTCAAACCCCCAAATATTTCATTTCAGTAGACACCAGACTATGATCAAATAGCTAAGCAATGTGGTATTCAACGGTAATCAGTCAATTGACTAATTGTTCTGGTTGTTTCATGTAGCTACATTTGTGGGACAGAATTCAAAGGCAAGGGTATTGGAAAGGTAATTAGTGCATTGATTGCATGGTTGTATTTAAGAAGAAAATAAAGAAATAGAAACTCACAGTGGGAAAGAAATTTAAGCAATTACTTTATTCATGAGGCAGGTTAAATTCTTCATCTGTTTGGGTTTTTTTCTTTGTTTTTATAAGATATTGGCACTGTTTTTGTTTTTGTTTTGTTTTTGTTTTTTTAAATGTTCAATGCTTGCTTTAAGGGAACTCACCACAGCAAACTCTGAACTTATAAATAATTACAATAACAATAATAGTAAATAGAAAGTGCTTATGTGCAACTAACAGGATCTCTTAGGCTATTAACAGACACATACTCATGTAATTCTTCTGATTGCTATGTATGGCTCTAATTTACAAAATCATGGCCTAATGTCACCTCAGCAATTTTGAAGCAGATTTGCTTCCCTTCCCTGAGTGACTACATTGAATAAGCTAAAAAGTTATAAGGTTTATGGATTTGAAATCATCTACATGTATAGGAATATGGCAATTTATCATCTCTCCACCAGGAAAAGATGATAGTATAGCCAGATGAAAGAGATAAAAATCTCAGTTACATCTGTTACAACATAGAAGACACAAAGCTTCCTACCAAATAATTCATAATAAGCCCTTTCCAATATTTCATATGATCATTTGCATCCAAATATCTGACTTGTATTTGAAAATGTAAAACATTCTTATATATTAGTGAAAGAAACACTTAAAATGTTATATTTCATAGATATTTTCTTCTAAATACAGAAAATTTGAATTTATGATCACAAATTAAAAATACCAGCTTGGGTTTGCTGTTTAAGATTTCAGTCATTCACATTATAAAATATCTTAAGCTATTCCACTCTTATCAAGAGGAAATCTGGAGAAGACAAAGAAACTGACTAAATTTCTCATACAACAGAATTGCTGCATCTTACAGATGACCTTCCTTCCACTTATTGTGCAATAGTATTCTATAACTATTATTTTGTTTTGTCTTGTTTTGTTTTATTTGAGTCACGTTTCTCTCTATATATATAGCCCCAATAGCCCTGGCTGTCCTGTGTATAGACCAACCCATCCTCAAACTCAGAAATCTGCCTGTGTCTGCTTCCTGACTACTGGGATTCAAGGTGTACCACCACACCCAGCATTGTAACTATTCTTGTAATATTATCGAAAAATAAACCATCTCATGTTTTATCTCACAAACAGAATCTACACATCAGCATAAGTATTATGTATACATAGCAGTACAAGAGTGACTATGTGAGGAGGGTGTCTGACCATGGGCTAAGAATGGAGTCCTGTGGAGAATTCTGAGTGCTTGGGAATTAGTTACTCAACTGAGTCTTGTGACCTCGGTTTCTTCAAAAACAAGAATCTGTTCTTGGAATGTGCTTCTGTGCATAGTGGATCAGAGTCAGTTTGTGGTAGTTATTCATTATAACTGGCTATTATTATTTGTACATGCTTATATGGAAAAACCTATATTGCTCTGTGAAGCTTGCCTGCCATGTGACTTGCCCTTGTACATTTTACTCATGGGACTCCTCTTAACCCTCAGAGTATTCATTGTCAGATGTTCAAAATGAAGTTGTCTATTGCATGAGACTTTAATCTGCCATATTTATTTGCTTCATTCTCCCATGCCCTACCACCTGGTAAACAGAGGGGCAGAACACCACTGAGAAAGGTAGAAGAAGAAACTTAGTTGGGGCAAATACAAGCAAAATACAATGATAGACTTACAAACATAAAAATGTCATAATGAAATCTATTATATTGAATGTTAACTAAATAATTAAGTCAAAAAATAGAATTTAGACCAGGATTATAGTGCCTTATCTCTTTATATTACTATTATTATTATTATTATTATTATTATTATTATTATTATTATTCCTGTTGAATAGCCCAAGTTATCTGAAATGTTTGAAAGACAGTAAGACTAGACAGGAGTGCCTTTGGTAATGCTTGAGAGCAACAACAGAGTTGCATGTGAGTGTTTGTTCAGAGTTCTTCATCTATAATATGGTCACAGAATCTTTCTCAGTATTCCCACCCAGAAATTTATACTTACAGTGTAGTACATAAAAATTTAAGAGTAACAAGCAAACAAAAGAAGATATATACTATTATATTCTTTAAGTCTATGGAAGTTACTTTAAAATTTTATAATTTCTATATATCTGTCCATAGATACTTAGAGAAGTTTAGTGTCAATAAAGATACCATATTTTATTAATACACAGTAATTATTAATAAAATTTAACTAGAAGTTCATTCAAAGAATTATGTGGAAGGAAGAAAGAGGAATCTTTAATGGCTGAGAAACACCTAAACATATGTTCAAAGTCCTTGGTGGTCAGAGAAATGCAAACCAAAATGACCCTGAGATTCCATCTTACACCAATCAGAATGGCTAGGATCAAAACCTCAGATGACAGTACAAGTTGGCAAGGAATTGGAGAAAGAGGAACACTCCTCCACTGCTGGTGGGATTGCAAATTGGTACAACCACTCTGGAAATAGATCTAGAGGTTCCTCGGAATATTGGAAATAGATCTACCTGAAAATCCAACTATACGACTCTTGGGCATATACCCAAAAGATGCCCCACCATGCCATAGGGACACATGTTCCACTATGTTGATAGTGGCCTTGTTTGTGATAGTCAGAAGCTGGAAACAACCCAGATGTCCCACAACATAAGAATGGATACAGAAAGTCTGGTTCATTTACACAAGGGAGTACTACTCAGCTATTAAGAACGAGGACCCTGCGGGCCACAGAGACTGACCGCCAGCAGCTTCCGGCGACGGCCGGAAACCTCAGCTTGGGCCACAGGGCCCCACAGCTAATCAGCGCC
>CM052722.1:37009558-37032058 GCA_028551405.1 Uromys caudimaculatus | reverse complement strand
CACATTTTCTGTATCCATTCCTCTGATGAGGGACATCTGGGTTGTTTCCAGCTTCTGGCTATTATAAATATGGCTGCTATGAACATAGTGGAGCATGTGTCTTAATTACATGTTGGAGCATCTTCTGGGTATATGCCCAGGAGTGGTATAGCTGGGTTCTCAGGTAGTACTATGTCCATTTTTCTGAGGGTCCACCAAACTGATTTCCAGAGTGGTTGTGCCAGCTTGCCATCCCACCAACAATGGAGGAGTTCCTCTTTCTCCACATCCTCGCCAGCATCTGCTGTCACCTGAGTTTTTGATCTTAGCCACTCTGACAGGTGTGAGGTGGAATCTCAGACTTGTTTTGATTTGCATTTCCCTGATGACTAAGGATGTTGAACTTTTCTTTAGGTGCTTCTCAGCCCTGCGAATTTCCTCAATTGATAATTCTCTGTTTACTTGTGTTGCCCAGTTTTTGATAGGGTTATTTGGTTCTCGGGAGTCGAACTTCTTGAGTTCTTTTTGTATGTTGGATCTTAGCCCTCTATCGGACGTAGGATTGGTAAAGATGTTTTTCCAATCTGTTGGTTGCCGTTTTGTTCTATTGACAGTGTCCTTTGCCTTACAGAAGCTTTGCAGTTTCATGAGGTCCCATTTATTGATTCTTGATCTTAGAGCATAAGCCATTGGTGTTCTGTTCAGGAACTTTCCCCCTGTACCCACGTGTTTGAGACTTTTCCCCACTTTTCCTTCTATTAGATTCAGTGAATCTGGTTTTATGTGGAGGTCTTTTATCTACTTGGACTTGAGCTTTGTACAGGCAGATAGGAATTTTTCTACCTGGTGACTGCCAGTTGAACCAGCACCATATATTGAAAATGCTGTCTTTTTTCCATTGGATGGTTTTAGCTCCTTTGTCAAAGATCAAGTGACTGTAAGTGTGTGGGTTCATTTCTGGGTCTTCAGTTCTATTCCATTGATCTACCTGCCTGTCACTGTACCAATACCATACAATTTTTATCACTACTGCTCTGTAGTACAGCTTGAGGTCAGGGATGGTGATTCCCCCAGAAGTTCTTTTATTCTTGAGAATAGTTTTTGCTATCCTGGGTTTTTTTTGTTATTCCAAATGAATTTGAGAATTGCTCTTTTAAGTATATGAAGAATTGAGTTGGAATTTTGATGGGGATTGCATTGAATCTCTAGATTGCTTTTAGCAAGATGGCCATTTTTACTATATTAATCCTGCCAATCCATGAGCATGGGAGGTCTTCCCATCTTCTGAGGTCTTCTTTGGTTTCTTTCTTCAGAGACTTGAAATTCTTGTCATACAGATCTTTCACTTGTTTGGTTAGAGTCACATGAAAATACTTTACATTGTTTGTGATTATTGTGAAGGGTGTCATTTCCCTAATCTCTCAGCCTGTTTATACTTCTATTATAGGAAGGCTACTGATTTGTTTGAGTTAATTTTATATCCGGCCACTTTGCTGAAGTTGTTTATCAGCTGTAGCAGTTCCCTGGTGGAGTTTTTCGGATCACTTAAGTATAGGATCATATCATCTGCAAATGGTGATAATTTGATTCCTTCCCTTCCAATTTGTATCCATTTGACATCCTTTTGTTGTCTAATTGCTCTAGCTAGAACTTCAAGTACTATATTGAATAGATAGGGAAAGAGTGGACAGCCTTGTGTAGTCCCTGATTTTAGTGAGATTGCTCCAAGTTTCTTTCCATTTAGTTTTATGTTGGCTACTGGTTTGCTGTATATTGCTTTTACTATGTTTAGGTATGAGCCTTGAATTCCTGATCTTTCCAAGACTTTTATCATGAAAGGATGCTGAATTTTCTCAAATGCTTTTTTAGCATCTAATGAAATGATCATGTGATTTTTTTCTTGAGCTTGTTTATGTAGTGGATTACATTGATGGATTTCCAGGTATTGAACCATCCCTGCATCCCTGGGATAGAGCCTACTTGATCCTGGTGAATGATTGTTTTGATGTGTTCTTGGTTTCGGTTTGTGAGAATTTCATTGAGTATTTCTGCTATCAGTGTAACTATGGCCTCATAGAATGAATTGGGTAGTGTTCCTTCTGTTTCTATTTTGTGGAATAGTTTGAAGAGTATTGGTATTAGGTCTTCTTTGAAGGTCTATTAGAATTCTGCACTAAACCCATCTGGTCCTGGGACACATCAAGTTAAAGGTAAATCTGAACTGCTAGCACAAAAATGACTTGAGTCAGAGCTGACCACCAGGAAGAACTTCCTGCACCTATGTATGAACTCACTATGGTTTTTGTGGTTTTTTTCCTGTATATGCTGAAAAAAAAAAGATGTTTGTTGTTATAGCGTCAGCTCCCAAAGTCTGAACTATGTCCTTGATCTAATCAGCATTAGAGTGTGTGTTCAATAAACCATCCCTGAGAAACTATGATCAAGATCGATGTTCTTAACGTTTTTGGAGTGACTCATGAGCCCAACTAACTCTGGCAATTTGTTCTAATCTTTCCTTCTCATTCTATGGCTTCAACTGCCTCTGCTTCATAAACTGAATAGAACTGAATTCAGCTCCACTATACTACATCCTATGCGGTCTCACTAAAGAGAACTGCCTGATTTCCCCCACCCCCACACTGCTCTTAAATAGCCTTCCTTTCCTGAGTGTTCTCAGGGGGATTGGAGATATCTTATCTCTGACTCATTATGTGAATTTTTTCCCTGACTCTTCGCTTTGTCTTCTCCTCAGTTAGATGTCACTTTCAAAAGCGGCTGCTTCTTTCTTTAAACTAACTGCACTTACATTGTTTGGAATTAAAGATATGTGCTAAAGGTGTGTCTATATTCCAGCCAGAGTAGCTGTGTTGCTGGATTGAAATTCCTCTACAATCTGGGTGCTCCCCTATCAATCACTAGTTAATAAAATGTCTTACAAGCTTGCCTGCAGCCATGTGAAAGTGTTTTAATTTTTTCATATATATATATATTTGGGTTGGGGTTTCTTTGTTTGCTTATTTTGAGACAGGGTTTCTTTGCATAGCCCTGGTTGTCCTGGAACTAGTTCTGTAGACCAGGCTGGTCTAAAATGCACAGATATCTGTTTTCCTTTGCCTCTCAAGTGCTAGAATTAAAGGCATGTGCCACAACTGCCTAGATGGGTGCATCTCATTATTGATGTTCCCTCTTCTCAGATGACTTTAGCTTGTGTAAAACTGTCATAAAACTACCAGCATAATTAGTGAGAGATAAGTCATGTTCTAGAGGTTTTTCCCATAGAATTTTTCTTCTCCATGACTTGGTATCACTCTCCACATTAGAGATAGAAGTTTCCTCTCTTTATAGTTTTGGCTAGAAACAAGTAGCTTTAGCCTAGAGATAGGAATACAGAGGAATAAACAGGATAGCAGCAAAGTATTGTTAGTTTAAACACTGTCTCTTTTTCTTTTCATCTCTCTTTCTCAATATTCAGGCAAATAATGTAAGAAAAAGAACTTAGTTTCTTATATTAATACAAATCAAATAAAACAAATGTAGTTGGAAGCTGACATGAGTTACAGCTCAAGGATTCCAGTGTGATGTGTGTGAGGTTATCAGCTTAGGAGAGGTTATTGTATGACAGTTTTGTAACTCTAATATAAATTTTTTCTCTATGAGTAATTATAGCTTCAAAATCTATGGTCATTAGAACAAGAAACTTCTAAGTGATAAATCTTTTGTTGTTCAAATGTAAAGATCTTTTGGCCATATGTTATAGCTCAAATATTTTATTCATGAGAAAATTTAGCTATGAAGACATTAAGAAGCTATCCTACCTTCCACGCTTCCTTCTTCTTTCTTTACGTACCACTGTGTTACTTTCAATTACTCCTTTTCATTAAGCTCCTTCTAATCTATCTTTTCCCCATGTCTGATATTGGGCTACATGTAAAATACGCACTGTGGGTAATTGTCAAACTAGTCTCTGACAGACCCAAACTGTTTAGACAGGTAAGTATTTCTTCTTACTGTGTTGAAGTTTAGCTCAGATTAGTTGTAAATACTAGCAAATAAAATTAAATTTCACATATTTAATTAAAGTCTGAAATTTTATTTTATATGAGGAACTCAAGCTCTGCAAACATCTCAAAATAGGAGTGATTTTAATGGGAGGTATAGCTATAATATCCCTGAATGATTACTCATTCTTCAGAAGAATAATAGGATTAATGAGTTGAGAAATTGCTTTTACTGCCAGTAACACTGGCCAATAAATATTTCAAATGACCATAAAGTTTGTGTGTGATTGGCTTTGACTAAGACCTTCATATGTTAGGTGATGCACAAATGTTATGGGATTCATTGGCTATCTTGTTCTCAAATGATGTCCAGGTTATTGATATGGCTGTGGAAATTTTTTCATGATGTCTAGTAGCTTAACCAATAGAAATGTTTATTTATTTATGTATCATGAATTTGGGCTTCAGTCAGGAGGGAATACTTATCTTTGGCACATGTAGTATCAGAGACGCCAGCTCTAAGGCTGGGAGCTAGAATAATCTAATGGCTCACTCTTATCTTACCTGAGCTCTCATGTCAGTTGTCAGTTTGAAGTTCACCTAGTAATATAACTAGAACACTTGTATGAACTGTTTCTTAATCTTACTATTCATATTCTTCTTATTATTATTATTATTATTGATTGGCTACTGAGAGTTTCTAGACTTTACATCTATCTTCTGTTTGCATGTATTATTGGTATTTTTAAAAATTACTGATTGCAATTATTTCCCTGAGTTTGATTCTCTGAGTATAAATCAAGGAATTTGTGTTAGAGAAGGGGTTGGGATGAGGAATGGAGACACAGATGAGAGAGTTTGAAAATAAAGATAAAGTTGAAGCTATATCTTTTTTCTTTTTGATACTTTATTTACATTTCAAATGTTTTCTCCTTTCCAGGTCTCCCCTTTGGAAACCCCCTATCCCATCCTATCTCTGCCTCTTTGAAGGTATTCCCCCACCCACCTACACACTCCTGTCTTCCCTCCCTGGCATTCCCCTATACTGGGGCATCTAACACCCTCAGGCCCAACTGATGGCCAACAAGGCCCTCTTCTGCCACATATGTGGCTAGGGCCATGAGTCCCTCCATGTGTATTCTTTGGTTGGTGGTCCAGTCTCCGGGAGCACAAGGAGGGGTTAGGCTAGTTGGCATTCTTGCTCCCTCCATAGGGCTGCAAACTCCCTCAGCTCCTTCAGTCCCTTATCCAACTCTGCCATCTGAGACCTCACTCTCATTCCAGCGGTTACTGTAAAGTAAAACTTGGATATTCTGAACTTTTGGGCTACTATCCACTTATTAGTGAGTATATACCATGTTTGTTCTTTTGTGATTGAGTTATCTCACTCAGGATGATATTTTCAAGTTCCATCCATTTGCCTGAGAATTTAATTTAGTCATTGTTTTAAATAGCTGAGTTGTATTCCATTGTGTAAATATACCACATTTTCTTTATCCATTCCTCTGTTGAGGGACATCTGGGTTGTTTCCAGCTTCTGGCTATTATAAATACGGCAGCTATGAACATAGTGGAGCATGTGTCCTTATTACATGTTGGAGCATCTTCTGGTTATATGCCCAGGAGTGGTATAGCTGGGTCCTCAGGAAGTATTATGTCCAATTTTCTGAGGGTCCGCCAAACTGATTTCCAGTGTGGTTTTACCAACTTGCAATCCCACCAACAATGAAGGAGTGTTCTTCTTTCTCCACATCCTCACCAGCATCTGCTGTCACTTGAGTTTTTGATCTTAGCCATTCTGAACGGTGTGAGGTTGAATCTCAGGGTTGTTTTGATTTGCATTTCCCTGATGACTAAGGATGTTGAGCATTTCTTTAGGTGCTTTTCAGCCCTTCGAGATTCCTCAGTTGAGAGTTCTCTGTTTAGTTCTGTTCCTCATTTTTGATAGGGTTATTTGGTTCTCTGGAGTCCAACTTCTAGAGTTCTTTGTGTATATTGGATATTAGCCCTCTATTGGATGTAGGATTGGTAAAGATCTTTTCCCAAACTGTTGGTTGCCGTTTTGTCCTATTTACAGTGTCCTTTGCCTTACAGAAGCTTTGTAATTTCATGAGGTCCCATTTGTTGATTCTTGATCTTAGAGCATAAGCCAGTGGTGTTCTGTTCATGAACTTTCCCCCTGTGCCCATGTGTTCAAGAGTTTTCCCCACTTTCTCTTCTATTAGATTCAGTGTATCTGGTATTATGTGGAGGTCCTTGATCCACTTGGACTTGAGCTATGTACAGGGAGATAGCAGTGGATCAATTTACACTCTTCTTGTTGACCGCCAGTTGAGCCAGCACCATTTGTTGAAAATGCTGTCTTTTTTCCAGTGGATGCTTTTAAGCTAATACACCAAAGAGGAGTAGAAGGCAGGAAATAATCAAACTCGGGGCTGAAATCAACCAAGAAGAAACAAAAAGAACTATACAAAGAATCAACAAAACCAGGAGCTGGTTCTTTAACAAAATCAACAAGATAGATAAACCCTTAGCAAGACTAACCAGAGGGCACAGAGACAGGATCCAAATTAACAAAAATCAGAAAAGAAAAAGGAGGTATATCAACAGATTCTGAGGAAATTCAAAAAATCATCAGATCCTATTACAAAAGCCTATACTCAACAAAATTGGAAAATCTGGATGAAATGGATAATTTTCTAGACAGATACCAAATACCAAAGTTGTGTCAGGATCAGTTAAACCATCTAAACAGTCTCATAATCCCTAAAGAAACAGAAGCAGTCATTAAAAGTCTCCCAACTGAAAAAAGCCCAGGACCAGATGGGTTTAGTGCAGAATTCTATCAGACCTTCAAAGAAACCTAATACCAATACTCTTCAAACTATTCTACAAAACAGAAACAGAAGGAACACTACCCAATTCATTCTATGAGACACAGTTACACTGATAACAAAACTTCACAAAGACCCAACAAAGAAAGAAATCTTCAGACCAATTTCCCTTATGAATATCAATGCAAAAATACTCAATGAAATTCTCACAAAGCGAATCCAAAAACACAACAAAACAATCATTCACCACAATCAAGTAGGCTTCATCCCAGGGATGCAGGGATGGTTCAATACCCAGAGATCTATCAATGTAATCCACTACATAAACAAACTCAAAGAAAAAAATCACATGGTCATTTTATTAGATGCTGAAAAACATTTGACAAAATTCAACATCCCTTCATGATAAAAGTCTTGGAAAGATCAGGAATTCAAGGACATACCTAAACATAGTAAAAGCAATATACAGCAAACCAGTAGCCAACATCAATCTAAATGGAGAGAAACTTCGAGCAATCTCACTAAAATCAGGGACTAGACAAGGCTGTGCACTCTCTATATCTATTCAATATAGTACTTGAAGTTCTAGCTAGAGCAATTAGACAACAAAAGGAGGTCAAAGGGATACAAATTGGAAGGAAAGAAATCAAATGATCACTATTTGCAGATGATATGATCCTATACTTAAGTGACTCGAAAACCTCCACCAGAGAACTGCTACAGCTGTTAACAACTTCAGCAAAGTGGCCGGACATAAAATTAACTCAAACAAATCAGTAGCCTTCCTATACTAGAAGGATAAACAGGCTGAGAAAGAAATCAGGGAAATGACACCCTTCACAACAATCACAAACAATGTAAAGTATTTTCATGTGACTCTAACCAAACAAGTGAAAGATCTGTATGACAAGAACTTCAAGTCTTTGAAGAAAGAAATCAAAGAAGACCTCAGAAGATGGAAATACCTCCCATGCTCATGGATTGACAGGATTAATATAGTAAAAATGGCCATCTTGCCAAAAGCAATCTACAAATTCAATGCAATCCCCATCAAATTTCCAACTCAATTCTTCATAGATTTAGAAAGAGCAATTCTCAAATTCATTTCCAATAACAAAAAAACCAGGATAGCAAAAACTATTCTCAAGAATAAAGGAACTTCTGGGGGAATCAGCATTCCTGACCTCAAGCTGTACTACAGAGCAGTAGTGATAAAAACTGCATGGTATTGGTACAGTGACAGGCAGGTAGATCAATGGAATAGAATTGAAGACCCAGAAATGAAGCCACATACCTATGGTCACTTGATCTTTAACAAAAGAGCTAAAATCATCCACTGGTCTGGGCTTTTAAACCCTCAAAGCCTATCTGTCCCCAGTCTAGTGGTCAATGTGTGACCCATGGGAAGTGGCATTATTAGGAGGTATGGCCTTATTGGCTGAAGTGTGTCACTGTGTAGGTGGGCTTTGAGGGCTCCTAATACTCAATATCTACCCAGTGCAAAAGAGTCTTTCATGGCTGCCTTTGGATTAAGATGTAGAACTCTCAGTTTTTTCTTCAACACATCTGCCTGGACTCTACCATGTTTCCTGCCATGATGATAATGAACTGAATCTCTGGGACTATAAGCCAGCCACAAGTAAATGTTGTTCTTAATAAAAGTTGCCTTGGTCATGGTGTCTCTTCACAGCAATCAAACCCTTTGACACCCAGTAACAAGTTACCTCCAACAAGGTCATAAGACCCAATGCTTCCCTAACAGTTCATCAAAGGAACACTTATTGGGAGTACAAAAGGTTCTTGTGTCTATAGATCGCCAGGGAAACAAGGATTGCTAATCAGCTAGGATTGACTCCTCAAAGGAGGAAATGTACACTCATTTTCCACCCTGAATGCTTGGAGTAAATGTTGTTAGTGACCTTATGGCCTTTGCTGTTTATAGAACCAGATCATACCCAAATCCTAAAGAATGTTTTATCTCAGACTCTACCTCCAGAAACCCTTATCTTTAGCATTGTTTCACAGTTAATTAAATACATCTAAAACAGAGATATTACATGTACTCTAAAGTCTGCTGACCTCTACACTGTCATGATTAGAGACCATACCAGATTCTAGGCACTGAAGCTCCAGAACCCATCTTCATGGTCACATGTACTTTGCAAAGAAGTTTGAATGTATTCATACCTTAAGCTTTATTGTGCACATGGGATCGGAATAACTGTTGCCACAAAACTTTTCCAAAATTGTACTGGATTTTAAATATGTATTTTCTTTCACTTTGAAAAAAGTCTTCTTTCATATATTATAGTCTGCAGTTTTGCATTTCCCCTCCCTCCCCTCTCCTCAGCCTCTCACCCCAACTGCCCCTTTCCGACAGATTCACCACCCTTCCACCTCATCTCAGAAAAGAGCACCCCTACACCCCGGGGACAACAACCAAACACTAAATAACAAGCTACAATAAAACCAGGCACATACCATCACACCCAGGCTGGATCGGGCAATCTAGTAGGAGGAAAAGGGTCCTGTTTAAAATAAAACTGGTCTTATACCAGACTCTCTAGAAGTTTGAGCCTGCACTAACTAAGTCATTTTGCTGAGCTGAAATTTCCTTCTTGCTTCTAGTAGTTTGTTTTTCTGCCAATCATGATCCTTGCAGGGAACCTTCACAATGATCCCCCCCCCCCAAACACACACACAGGAATATTTTCATGAATCAAGCAAATATATGAGCCTATAGGGGCCAATCTCATTTTAATCATCACAGTGGTGAAGCCCAGGGCTCAATTATACCATTTTGCAGAAGGGTAGTAATGATATAACATACTATAAACACCACACTTTAAGATAAATTAAGAATCAGATCAATGAGAAAGTAGTACCATAGTTTATATGTCTAGGTCTCAAATGAACAATTTTTTAGGATAACTGAGTGTCAGTCACATCATGCTAAAAATGACTTGTGAATTAAAAAAAAAATAAATTATGGGGTCTGGGGAGATGTTGTGGATTTCCCTGGTGCTCTTTGTATTTTGATGCTAAGTCTGCTACCTCAAGAGGGGCTGTCCTTTAGAGGAGTGTATCATGTACTCAGGTGATTTTATGTGAACCTTCTCCCCATTTTAACTGGTCAGATAAAGGCTAGAGCCTGTGATTGGGCAGTGAAAAGGAAAGGTGGGGCTGGAGGTTTTAGAGAGGGAGAAGAGAGGAAGGAGGAGACAGCGATGAGGAAACAGAAGAGACAAAGACAAAGGAAGAGAAGGTAGAAGGAAGATGGAGCAGAACCACATGGCCTGGAGAAGTCACAAGTAACAAGGGATCTCATAGCTGTGGAATAGAGTATTATAGTGGTATATCTGCCCAATCTAGGCATACAGCTTATAAATATTATAACTGAGATGTATGTTCTTTACACGGGCTTATTGGGGTTGGAGATTTACTACAACAGAGAGATCGTTCTGTGGTTAAGAACACTGGCTATTCTTTCAGAGAGGCCTATGTCAAGTCCTAGCATCCACAGAGTGGCCTACATCCGTATGTAACTCCAGTTCCAGGGGATCTGACATCCTCTTCTGGCCTCTACAAGCACCTGGCATACACATGGTGCACAAATATACACACAAGCAAAACACCCACACAGGTAAAATAAAATAATCTTTAGAAGTAGTTTCTTTTTAAGTATAGAAGAGTTTATTCAAGACATGGGTAAGGGAGTTTAGGGAGTAAAGACAGAGAAAGAGAGAGAGAGTAGAGGAGTAGAGTCCAGCCATGAACACATGGAGAGAGAGGGGGAGGGGAATGGGGAGAGAGGGGGATCAGGAGCAAGAGGACAGAGCAAGAGCAAGAGAGCAAGAGCTAGAATTAGTTTTTAAAGCTACAATAAATGAAGAAGGCCAGAGAGATGGATCAATGAATAGAGGCACTTTTGTGAAGGCGTGGTAACTCAAGTCCCATTCCCAGATCCTACAAGTTAGCAGGAGAGAAAAATTTCTGAATATTTCCTTAATGAGTTCCACATACATACACTCAGTGACATGTCTGCACACACACTAACATATACATATGCATAGGCACATACCATAGTGCTCCAGCACATACACATACACACAGACATAGACACAGACACACACAGACACACACACACACACACACACAGACACACACACACACACACATCCAAAAAACCTCAATAAATAAAAATAAAGCTATGGATAGTTATATTGAATATTGTAGCTATTTCATTTATCTTTTTGTAAGTTTATATTTTATTATTCTATACCAGCAAATGTGGACATTTATGGAATACCATGTGTCATTTCAGTACATGCAGACAATGTGTAATGAGTATATTCAATGTTAATATTTATCAAAGAGAGGAGTATAGTGCATTTGTTACATGAGTACCAAACAAGTTTCACGGTGACTATTACATTGTCAATCTACTACTGTATACTAGAATCTATGCTCTAGTTCTTCAAAGTCTTACTTCAACATCATGCATCTACAAGTAATTTCTTTTGGCAAAATAATCTTTAATATGGCTTTTTTGAGTGTTGTATAATATAAGTACTTCATTCTATATTCCACTGAATCCTTGAACTTTCAAAAACAGAAATGATGTTTAAAAACTTATAATTTACCAGCAATAATGACAAAAACCTTATGATTTTTTGGAGGGAAGTTGGAGGGGGACAATTTAGAGACATCTGGGCGCTCAGTGGGGTAGCTTTACAGGAGCTATGAAATTATGCAACTGCATCCTCTCCTTACATTATGGATGCAGTTTATTTGTAATTTTTTTACTTTTAAATTGAAGTCACTAATCTTAAGATTCCTGTGCTGCCTTGACTTTGTTAATAATTAAATTCTTTTGCTTGGCATATCTTTAATTTGAACCAGAGTGTGTGAGAGCTTCCAATCTGTGGATCTGTGTAAATGCATTATTGAACATTCTTCCAACAGCTCTCCTCTTTTCATTTTGCTCCTCCAGCATCCTCATTACTCAGTCTCTAAAACATACCAAGCTCGTGGGCTTTCTTAGAAAGTGCATGGCTGATAGCATATTCCTTTTGTATGTGCCACTCCTTTTTTTCCTTTGTAAAGGAGTCTTAGGTATTATTGATGGCACTGTCAGATAGTACACATAATATTATATCAAGTTGAGAAATGTTAGCCTCTTTTCTCTGTAGCAGTTGAATCTCTGCCCCCAAAGACACCCTTCTCAAGCAGAAGCAAAGTCATCTAATAGAACACAGTGTATACACATACAAGCATTTCTTTGGAGGAAGTTCGCACATATCAAAGAGTAGCTGGTATGTTGTTAAAATGTGCAGCAGACTCTCTGACAAGTACTCACAACACACACATAACTCCCAAGAGAATTTTATATAATCTCTCCATTTTTTTTCAGAATTTGAGGCAGAATTGAGAGAACTCATGGTTGTCTCCAAGTATATACTGACTGTTTCCATAAAACATTGAGTAATATGAAAGGCATGGCTGACTGTAAGAAGTGTAGAGACTTGAAGATTACTTGATGACATTTAATCCCAAGTGGTTAAGAAGGAAATGCAAAGCGATTTTAAATGTTAGCACTTAAAATTACACATCTTTTGTATCCCTACACTGTCAACTCAGAGGGATGGCAAAATCTTCCTCTGGTCCACGTTCAAATGTTGACAGTGTGTGTAGAAAATATCCACTGTAGCTTTTTGCACACACGCACCCTGAATGTTTATCTCCTGAAGACATTTTCTCTTACAGAGCTTGCGCTACCAAGATTAGTTAAACCTACTTACTTGTTCAGTTATATATAATCACTGCCTCTTTATTTAACTCTGCAATAACCTCTGCCTACCTGTTAAGCTATATGAAATAACCCTGATTCCTTGTTCAACTGTGTATAACAAAGACTCTGAGGTTCCCGGTAGCTGTGGCAGACTAGTGATCTCTGCTATTCTGTGTGTTTCAGTATGTCTGTCCTTTCTTCAGTATCCCTTATTTCTAATTAGGATTTCAGGACTAAAGGTGTTCAAGGATGTGGCAGCTTGGTACCATAGAAGAAAAGGAAGTCATGAGTTGCTCTTAATGTAATTACAAGTATCATCAAAAATTCAAGTATACTGACCAGATTGCTAAGTGTTACTTATTTCTCTCAGATGGCCATCAGAACTTAATGATAGTTCTTTATTCCATTATATGTGCAAGAATTTTCATAGAAGAAATACAGATGAAAATGTTTTACAGGTGTTAAATATTTTAGTTCTGAAGTTTCATGTTATTGGACTAATACCTATCTATCTATCTATCTATCTATCTATCTATCTATCTATCCAAAACTGAAACAAAATTGCAATGGTATTTTTATCATGTGTTTGTCAGCTACAGAACACATTATATAGAAGAATATCTATAAATATGAATATGGATTATTTTATATTCATAATGAATATTCACATTGAATATTCATCTTGAATATTCAATAATAATTCAAATGTTACTAAGTTTGAGAACACCAAAACACAACCCAAACTCTATCAAGATTTTTATCAGCTGAATTTTATTTAAGGTCTGGCTGACTATACATAGTACCCTTGGTTGTATATGGGACAGAGGCCCTGGCTCGAGTCAGCAGAGGTTTTTAAAGACAAAAGCAACAATTAATTTCTATGAAAGTGTGCTTCTGCAAACAGGATTCCTGTGGATGTGCACTTCTACAGAGACAAGATAACACCCCAGATAACTTGCATTCCTCAATTTCCTGGAATGCCTTAACAAACTCAGGTTGCTGACAGGGTCAGCCTCTAGGATGGTTGATTTTTGTCAAAAATGGAGTCATTTTAGCTGTTATACAATGAACACAGAATCTAAACCTAATATTGCCCCATGTAAATGATATTATTTTGAATCTTAGTTATTTTACCATGTACACTTCTACTATACTGTTGAGTTGTGTTCCCTCCCTCAATGTGGGTATTTACCAGATCTTATCTGTCCTTTTGAGTTCTTGTTTAAAAACAAAAACAAAAATCCTAACTTAAAAGAATAATCTTTATAATGGATTTTGGTTATTGACCCAAATTGTAATGCCTATTCTGACACTGGGTATATTTATGGCTAGAAGATAAAACTGATGGGCGATATATGAATTTATAAAGAAGGAGCTGTGTCTCCCCAGGAAGCAAGTAGCTTTCTTTAGCTCGGCATTGATATCCAAGATCACAAAGCCCCACCTCCTGCATCCTCATCTAAGACTTTTATTTACTTGTAAACTGATGTTTTTCCTACTCAGTGCTCTTTCTGAACACATCTCCCTTTGCACATTACAGGGTTAATATAGACCGGAAGCTTTTGCCACAGCCTCAACAACTCCACAAGATTCAGACCATGCTTCCACCATCCAAAGACTTTCACCAAAGAAGGAACTTACTGAGTGTGGATTTTTTTTCCATCTATTGCCTCTTAAAAGCCCCTGAGGCCACATCCAATAAAAAAAAAATGGGGTCTGTTTTTCTGTGTGGCATATGGTTCTACAAAATGTTCCCGAGTCCAGAAATGAATATTACTGAGAAGGCTAGGCTGACTCCATGACAGGCAGTTCAGGAGAAGATACCTAAATCTCTGTTTCCAAGAACTGGACAAGTCCAGGCAAATCCAGGCCTCAGAAGCTGCCCTAGGTCTGAGGCAAGCATAATGGGTCAGCAGCAGTTTCCAGACTTCCTCAACAACAGTTTCCAGCCTCCCTCCCCCCAGGCCCCAGTGATGGTCCTGGAATGTCCTTAGAGCCAAGATTAAGATAGAGGTCACCTACCCCTTTCTGGAATTGCCCTAAAATGTGCTTTAAATCCAGCCTGCAAGTTCACTTTGGGATCTCTCTATCCTAGTAATGGGAGACCCCAGCATACTGGACTTCTGCAGAATAAAACATTCTTTGCATTTACATACTATTTGAGTCCCAAGTATCATTCTTTGACAAATAATGGACCCTTACATTACCTCTACAAATTATGATCTTGTGATTTGTTTTGGTAGAGGAGGTGGATAATAAGATCTCCAGGCCCTGGTAACAGGTCTGCTTTGTCCTTTAAAAAAAATGTGGTCCTCAACCTCAAGTGAGGCTAAGAAACAAGAACAGAGAGCTCCAGAAATATTTTAGCATATTAAAATACTATTTTATCAGTTAATCCTATACAAAGTTAACCCATCATAACCTTATCAATCTATAAACATTTTCAATGGACCAAGTGTTAGAAATCTGGCACAAGCCTAGCCTGCCCTCAGGGACTCATCACCAGAAGCCACCAATGCCATCACCCTCTGCTGTCAAATGTTACACATGTCCACTGTTGCTACAAATTACTTATTTTCCGTAAGTGACATGTGTATCCTTTAAAAGGTCCCAGCCATCACAGATTGCTCTCTTGTTTTCTCTCTTGCCGTTTCTCTCTCTTTCTTGCTCCATCTGTCTGGTCTGTCTCTGTCTCTGTCTGTCTCTTTGTGTCTCTGTGTCTCTGTCTCTGTCTCTCTCTATGTGTCTCTGTCTCTCTCTCTCTCTCTCTCTCTCTCTCTCTCTCTCTCTCTCTCATGTCTCACTCTGAGATGGCCTTTCATACACACCCTCCCCCCCAATAGATCTGCTGAATTGTGTGATCTCTGTTGGAATGTTGACATGCCTTGGCTCTGATCTGACAAGTTACTCTGGTGCTAAATGCTAACATTAAGCCGAAAGTATCTCTATATGCAGATCAATTCTGAATCCTATCCTTTAGTTTTACATTTTAAATTTATCTCACAGAAAATAGTGTAAATTTTTGAGCACTTAGTAAAAGGATAGTTTTAGCTATCTTTAGGTTATGAGTGATAGAGTGCCTCAGTTGTAAATCAGGATTCTTAGAGATTACAGATGACCTTGCTCAACTCTTACTGGTCATCCCAAAAAGGATAATCTGTCTCACTTTGGGCAAACAATCCCAGGAAGGAGAGACTTCAGGAAAGACATAAACCCTTTAGGTTGTAACACTTTCCTCATTCTTAATCCCCTCACCTTGTCCCTAAAAAGGATGTCAACCAGTGTTTTCCTTGGGCAGACCCCTCAATTTCCTGTATGAGAGAAGACATCTCACACTATGTACACAAACCCATCTCTTAAAGGGTGAGAATCCTCTCTCTTTTTTGCCATCTGTTTCTACATACTGCACCAGAAATCTATTATATCGGAGGGCAAAGATTGGGGTTTGCTGCATTATTGTTTTTAAAATGTTAGAAATAAGTTTGGGGCCACAAAGAAAGAAACCACCACACCATTTGTGTCTGGCTAAGACAGAACTTTACTCTTGGTCAAGTCAGTGTGCTTCAAAGAGCATGTGCACTTGATTTTTATTCTAACTCAGGTAATAACTATATCTTTTCCCATTGGCTGGGTCCGGATGTTAAATTTTAAGTCTGGGACAAGCAACTGAGATGCCTATTTAACATAGCAATGCAGACCTGACCTCCAGGCTCTTCCAGTATCCATCACTCCCTACCTGTTACAGGGTATGGCTGGTATACCATGTCATCTACCCTGAACTCTTTAGCCCAGGGGCTGGGCTGCCGTCCCCTAGACGCTCTCCCCTATATAATCCAGACATTTTGGTTACCCATTCGTCTTTTGTACCTTTGGCCTCCTGGCTGCTGTACTTGGTACTCCTTTCCTCCCCATCTCCCCACATGGTTCAGGGTCATGACCACTATGGACTGTCCCAGATGTGTTGAACTCTGCTTATGCTCTCCCCCATATCTATAATAAACTTTCTCTGCTCACATACCTAGGAGAAGTCATGCCCTTTACTTTTAATTCATTTTTTCATTCATCTGGTGCTGAAACTCAGGACTTCTTAATTTTACCTTCTGTCCATAATTTATATCTGTTTCAGCAGATTTCCAATCAATTAAAGACTGCAAATTGCTCTAACTGGTGCCTTCATGTCCCTATCTCCAGATGCTCCTGCAGAGCCTGGACAGCAAGTGAAACAACCTGCCCTTCCAGGACTTGGCCAACATCCAGCTTTTTGGGTCCCCAATAATGGTACCCCAATATCGTCAGGAACTAGTCATAGATGATCATGTAGCCTCTTATCATTCACTTATCATCAACAAAAGGCTGGGAGGTTGTTTCAAACCTGGGACAAGCAGCTGAGGACAGTATTTAACACATCAAAGCAGACTTGGCCTCCAGGTTCTCTCCACATCCCATAGTACATGGTACAAGGTATGGCTGGCATACCCTACCCTCTACTCTGAACTCCCCAGCCCAGGAGCTGGGCTGCCCTTCCCTAGAAGCTCTTTACCATATAATGCAGACATTTTGGTTACCCACCCCTTTTTGTACCTTTTGTCTCCTGACTGTAGCATCTGATTCCCTTCTCTTACCTCTCCTTTTCCCTCTCCCTCTTCAACATGATTCAGGGTCATGACCACTCTGAACTCTCCCAGATGCATCTACCTCATATGTATAATAAACTTTTTCTTTTACCATACCTAGGAGAAGTCATGTCTTTTCCTTTTCATTTTTTTTCACCTACCTAATGGTCTGAATCAATTATCTAGTCTTAAAAGAATTAGCACAGAAGAAATGGAGGAAAAAGAAAGACTTCATGACCCCAAGGGGGAATGGATCACTTTTCCAGAGCATCAAATTCCTGGAATGCAGCAGTGGATGTTTATGTAAATAAAAGTTTTACTGGGGGGGTGGGGGGGAGTATAATATTTACATAAAATTTGTTCAAGTTTGAGATAATAACACATTTGAATTTTTTGTCTTCAACACAAGTTTTATAGTATTTGATAATAAAGATTCCTATGCAATATTTCTTACAGAAATCATCCTAAGTTTATAAAAGACTGGTGCACTATAATTCTCCCTAAAAGTACCAATCTAGTAAAGGCAGTATTTTCATGTTATTGTTAAGTCACAGGAGACCTCAACACCCTTGTTTCCCTACTTCAAAGGACTTAACAGAACTCCAATGGTTAAGGAGAACTCCAAACCTTTCTGTGTCACATAACAAATGGCCTATATAGTCCAACAGAACACCAGATTTGCTCAAAGGAGCTTTAAAATTGACACAGCCTATCCTAGATATGACATTTGTTAGATTTTGAATCTGTCCCTTTATGACATTCCGAATTCTCGAATGTCATAAAGTTAGCCTGAAGAAATCAAATAGTGTTCCCTCCAAGAGCTGTCAGGTCTCTTCTGTAAGGATTAAAATACACAAGTTATGCAGGGGGAAAGTGAATAGAAGACAAAGGAGATCTAACCATGTCTCCCTGAAGCCTCTAACTGCAAGAATGGCAGAGTGGTGTCTCACTAACTCTGCAGTCCCTGACTGAGTTTTGGTCAGGTTTTTAATGCCTTCAAGAGCTCTCACTCTCCTCCACTGCCATAGTGTTTCTCTACTTAATAATGACCCAATATTGTTCAACAGAGGAAGCACAAAACCCACTCACCAAATGGCAATGTGATAGCTAACATTGTTTTAAGTTTAAATTAGTGTGCTTAAGAAATCTAAAGCAAAACCAAAACAAACCCAAAGAAGCAGCAAACTGCCTCTAAACCGTAAGCCCTACTTGCCCAAGGACATATAACTTCCTGGAATGCTGCAGTCTGTTGTTCATGCAAAAGTTTGCTTGCCCCAACTATATAGGATGTATGCTTCATCACACATAAACAGGAGGTATGTAGGCAGGAAGTACAAAAGAATGTGGGGTTGCCTCTCATTGGATGAAGGCAGGAAGTATGTAGCTTTGTGGGTTTCACCTTTATAAACCCGTGACTAATATAATTCAGAACCATATTCTAAGCATGGATATTAGGTATGGCGCTTGCCAGTGTCCATGGTCCTGTCAGTATTTTAAAAAGCTTGCTTTAAATTTGGCTTAAAAGTTGTGATAGTGGTCTTATCCCACCTGGTAGGATTAACAGCAGTTGCTCCAAACAGTTCAAAAGAGTCATAACTTGTTCAAAAGAGTCCAAAGGCAAACATAAAAACAAAGTTTAGGCTATATCTGATCAGAGAAAGACTTAACAAGGGTCATATTTTCTCCAGAATTAAAAAAAAAAGTCCAAACTTGTGCTGCTACTGAACTGGGAAGGTAGGAAGGAGGCTATCCCTGTGGTAAAATGACTCTTGCAGCTGCTCATAACTTTTGTCTTTACTCCCACCCAGACCATCTCATTGTGAGTGACAGACACACTCAAAATATTCTTTTGTGGCCCTTCATGGCCACCACCTTCTTATCAAACTTGGGGGATCACAACATGATGTACCTCGAGTCAGATCCAGCCCATTGTCCTAAATAAGCCAAGTAAAGGAGTCATAACAATAGTTGAAAACACAGAAAGGAGATTTACCAATGTGGCCACATTTCAAAGAGGCACAAAGACACCCAACAAATCTCCCACCACACCATGCCTCCAGAGTCTATTTTCCAGGTTACACTCCTTAAACTTTCTGCTCCTTCCTGATGGTGCCAAGCTGGAGACTAGACTCTTAGTACACAGAATTGTAGGTGACACTAGACACAAACAATCATGGATGGATAGTAAGGTAGCTCTATTTTTGAGTATTTCGGGAACTTTCATCTTGTTCTCCATAATGACTATACAAATATGCATTCCCACCAACAGTACAGTGAATGAGAAAGGAAGTATGGCTAAAGAGAAGGTCTAGTGTACATATTAGGGAAAGCATAGCCAGAGGCATCTGGAGGTGTCTGGACCGACTAAAGATGGCCAGCAGACTAAACCAGACAATGAGAGGGAAGAAAGGAGGGGTGAGAACAAGAGAAGACAGGGGGTTGCAAGCAGACCAAGAGAAATCTAGGAATGGGGCCAACTAGGAGCCAAGAGACCAGGAGAATAGGTAGCCAAAAGGGCGGGGTTATATAGGGAACACAAGCTGGGGTAAGAAAAGTAAAGTCAAACCTTTGGGAGTGAAAGGTTATGGTAGGGAGCAAAGAAAGAAGTGTTAGGGGAGTCATTGGTTCTAGGCTTTCTTTGAAACCTAACATTTCAGGCTTTTTATTTTAATTTTTTATGATATGGGATGATGCAATCTCTTCTATAACTTCTTGCTGAAATTGCTACATCATTGTCAGTCCTTAGGATTGATAGAATGATGGTCAGAAAACTGGAAGGGAGAGAGGAGTGCAGGCTGTCAGACATCTGATTGCTTGCTTCCCAGGTTCTATGGAACTATGCAGGGCTAGTGTCTTAGTGTTCTATTGCTCTGAAGAGATGACATGACCATAGCAGTTCTTACAAAGAAAAACATTTAATAGGTGCTGGCTGATAGTTTCATAGGTTTACTCTGAAACAGGCTAGACTGATTCCATGACAGGCTTCAAATTAGCAGTTCAGGAGACAAGGCTTAAATCTATTCCCAAGAATTGGGCAAGTCGATGCAAGTCCAGGCAAGATCAGGCCCTGAGGGCTGCTCTAAGGCAAGGACAATGGGTCAACAGCAGTTTCCAGACTTCCTCAGCAACAGTTTCCAGCCCCGCATGCCCCAGCAATGGTTCTAAAATGTTCCTAGAGAAAGAACAGGTTAAGAAGAAAGTCACCTACCCCTTCCCTGGAATTCCCTAATGTGCTTTAAAGCAGGCCTGCCAGTTCACTTGGCTGTCTTAATCTTGGAATGGGAAACCCCAGAATGCTGGACTACTGCAGAAGCACTCTTTGCTTTTGCATACTATTTGAGTCCAGTGCATCATTCATTTTTCAGCAAATCATGGACCCTTACAAACCCATTATCATTATGGTGGGAAACACAACAGCATATAGGCAGGCATGGTGCTGGAGAAAGAGCTAAGAGAGTTCTACATCTTGATCTGCAAGTAGCAGAACTCTACTACAAGCCATACTAGGCCTAACTTGAGCATATAAGACCTCAAAACTCAACTTTACAATGACACATTTCTTCCAACAAGGTCACACCTATTCCAGAAAGGCTATACCTCTTAATAGTGTTACTCCCTATGTGCCAAGCATTCAAACACATGAGTCTATGGGGGCCATTCCTATTCAAACCACCACAACTAGTGACTTGTAAGCTGATTTGGAATAGTCTAGGATGGAGAAACTCAGGTTGGTTGGAAATTACATCAGAAGCATCTAGGACTGGCATGTTTGGAGTAGTTTGCAGTCTTCAGTTGATTGGAAATCTGCTGAGACAGATATAGATTAGGGACAGAAGGTAAAAGTAAAAAGGTTAGAGGAAAATTTTTATCTTGAGTATATATTTGAAATTTCCAAGCCCATGCACCTAGTAGGTGAGGGAGGGGAGCCAAAAGACTAGGAGAGAGAGAGAGAGAGAGAGAGAGAGAGAGAGAGAGAGAGAGAGAGAGAGAGAGAGAGAGAGATTGATTCAACCCTCAGGAATAGGCAGATGGTGAAGGGTGAAGCTTAGGCTAAAGGTATACTTATCTGGAGCCATTTGACCTGCTTGGTCCAAATTGACTCCCTAAAGCTTACATAAAAATTTAAAGGTTACAAACAGAGATGAAAGTTGAGTCATATTAGCATTACCACTGTTTGTACTCTGTACTGAAACCGACAATTTAGAAAAAGTAATAGACTCATGTCTTTGAGTAACAGTAAAAATGTGGGCAGCCAAAAAAAATTATTCTGTGTTAAAAAAAAAATTAACACTCTTCTGTCCAGCAGGCTGGATATATAGATTAGACAGAAATGTTTTTTAGCACAATGAGAAACAATTTTAAGTCTATATTTAGATGACAGAAAAAGGAAATTAAAAGTTTTGAGGTTGTTGATTATGATATAGCCAGTGCTCTACCAGGGTTAGATTAATAGAACTAGGGTTAGATTATCAAAACTCAAATGATTAATGTTAAGACTCTGAAGTTTTTTTTTTTATTGTTATTATTTTTTGATAGTTTATTTACATTTCCAATGTTTCCCCATTTCTAGGTCTCCTCTTTGGAAATCCCCTATCCCCTCCCACTCCCCAACATCTATGAGGGAATTCTACCTCCCACCCACCCTCACACCCACTCCTGTATTCCCACCTTGACATTCCCCTTTACTGGAGCCTTTCCTCCACCGATGGCCAACAAGGCCCTCCTCTGCCACATATGTGGTCGGAACCATGGGTCCCTCGATGTGTATTCTTTGGACGGTGGTCCAGCCTCCAGGAGGACAGGGGGTCAGGCCAGTTGACACTGTTGCTCCCTCCATGGGGCTCCTTCAGCTCCTTCAGTCCCTTCTCCAACTCCTAAATCTGGGACCTCACTCTCAGTCCAGCAGTAACTGTAAAGTGAAACTTGGGTATTCCGAACTTTTGGGCTAATATCCACTTATCAGTGAGTACATACCATGTTCATTCTTTTGTGACTGAGTTACCTCACTCAGGATGATATTTTCAACTTCCATCCATTTGCCTGCAAATTTCATTAAGTCATTGTTTTTAATAGCTGAGTAGTACTCCATTGTGTAAATGTACCACATTTTCTGTATCCATTCCTCTGATGAGGGACATCTGGGTTGTTTCCAGCTTTTGGCTACTATAAATATGGCTGCTATGAACATAGTGGAGCACGTGTCTTTATTACATGTTGGAGCATCTTCTGGGTATATGCCCAGGAGTGGTACAGCTGGGTCCTCAGGTAGTATTATGTGCATTTTT
>CM052722.1:36980771-37009058 GCA_028551405.1 Uromys caudimaculatus | reverse complement strand
TGAGTTTGTTGAAAGATTACTTTCTTGCTTTTTCTAGGGTGTAGTTTCCCTCTTTGAGTTGACGTTTGCCATCCATTATCCTTTGTAGGGCTGGGTGTGTGGAAACATATTGTGTAAATTTGGTTTTGTCATGGAATATTTTGGTTTCACCATCTATGGTAATTGAGAGTTTTGCTGGGTATAGCAGCCTGGGCTGGCAGTTGTGTTCTCTTAGGGTCTGTATGAGTTCTGCCCAGGATGTTCTAGCTTTCATAGTCTCTAGTGAGAAGTCAGGTGTAATTCTGATAGGTCTGCCTTTATATGTTACTTGACCTTTTTCCTTTACTGCTCTTAATATTCTTTCCTTGTTTTGTGTATTTGGTGTTTTCACTATAATGTGACGGGAGAAATTTCTTTTCTGGTCCAATCTGTTTGGAGTTTTGTAAGCTTCTTATATATTTATGTTCATTTCTTTCTTTAGGTTAAGGAAGTTTTCTTCTATAATATTTACTGGTCCTTTACATTAGGAATCTTCACTCTCTTCCATACCTATTATCCTTAGGTTCTGTCTTCTCATTGTGTCCTGGATTTCATGGATGTTTTGGGTTAGAAGCTTTTTGCATTTTGCATTTTCTTTTACTGTTGTGTCGATGTTATCTATGGTATCTTCTGCTCCTGAGATTCTCTCTTCTATCTCTTGTATTCTGTTGGTGATGCTTGCATCAATGGTTCCTGATCTCTGTCCTAGGTTTTCTAACTCCAGGGTTGTCTCCCTTTGCGATTTCCTTATTGTTACTATTTCTATCTTTAGCTCCTGGATAGTTTTGTGCATTTCCTTTGTCTGTTTGATTGTGTTTTCCTGTAATTCTGCCTGTTTGATTGAGTTTTCCTGTAATTCTCTAATGGATTTTTGTGTTTCCTCTTTAAGGGCTTCTAGTTGTTTATCTCTGTTCTCTGGTATTTCTTTAAGGATGTCAATTTCTTTCTTAAAGTCTTCTATCATCAACATGAGAATTGATTTTATATCTGAGTCTTGCTTTTCTGGTGTGTTAGGGTATCCAGGGCTTGCTGTGGTCGGAGAGCTGGGTTCTGATGATGCCAAGTAGCCTTAGTTTCTGTTTCTTATGCTCTTACCCTTGTCTTTTGACATCTTGTTAACTCTGATGTTAGCTAATCTTACTCTGTCTGGCTGTGGCTTGTCCCTCCTGCAGGCCTCTGTGTCAATACTCCTTGAAGACCAGCTCTCTATGGGATGTACTTGGGCCTGGAGAGTCATGGCTGGGTCAGCTCTGGGGTGTAGACAGAAACCAGAAGGATCCTGTCCCCAGCTGTCCCTTGGCTCCTATGTCCTGATGGCTCTGCAAGGGTCCCTCTTGATCCAGTGAGCTTGAACAGAAGCGGTGGCCCTGCCTGTGCTCAAAGGTGTGTCAGTAGTCCTGGGATACCAGCTCTCTCCTGGAGCCCTGCGGCCCAGGCTGAGGTCCCCAGGCACAGATGGAAACTGGAAAGTTCCTGTCCCCGACTTTACCTCAGTCCCTGTGACCCGAGGGTTCTGGGCAGGTCCTGGTGAGCAGTGGTGCTCGCCCTAACCCCACTCAGGGTTTTTCCACGCTTCTGGGAGGGTAGCCTTCTCCTGATGCTCCTTGGCTATGGGCCCCTGGTGGCCCAGGCAGAGGTCTCCACCCACAGATGGAAACTGGAAGGTTCAGATGTTTCCTGTCCCTGAGTTTTCCTCAGGCCCTGTATTCATTCCACCAGTTCTAGGCGGGTCTCGGTGAGCAGTGGTGCTTGAGTTTACCCCACTCATGGCTTTTCCACACTCCTAGAAAGGTAGCTTTCTCTTGGTGCTCCTTGGCCATGGATCCCTGGTGGCCCAGGCAGAGGTCTCCACCCCAAGACTCTGAATGGCCCTCATAGTCTCATAGGGAGTGGCAACATAAGAGTCCATGAATTTCCAAAGAATGACAGCCTGTACTCAAATAGTATGTAAACACAAAGAGTGTTTTATTCTGCAGAAGTCCAGCATGCTGGTATTTCCCCATTACCGTAATAAAGAGAACCAAATGAGCTTGCAGTCCTGATTTAAAGCACATTAAAGAATTCTGGGGTAGGTGATGTCTATATTAATATGTTGGTTCCATTTCTATGGACATTCCATTACCATGGTGTCAGGATTGGATACTTGCTGAGGAAATCTGGAGACTGTTACTGAGGAAGTAGTTGAGGAAGTCTGGAAACTGCTGCTGACCCTTTGCCCTTTCCTCAGTCCAGGTGGCAGGGCAGCTTCTGAGGCCTGGACTTGCCTGGACTTGCCCAGTTAATGGAAACAGAGTTTTAGGTTTAGTCTCTTTAACTGCCAATTTGAAGCCTGTCATGGAATCAGACTAGCCTTCTTAGCACAATTAGGAAGTGTGGTCTTGTTAAAGGTAGTGTGTCACTGGGGGTTTCAAATACTCAAACCAGGCTTAGTATCACTGCCCCTTCCTACTGCCTGTGGATCCAGATGTAGAACTCTCAGTACCTCTTTAGCACCATTTCTGCCTGCATACCACCATGCTTCTTACCATAATAACAATGGACTAAACCTCTAAAACTGTAAGCCAGCCTCAATTAAATACCTTTCTTTATAAGAGTTGCCTTGGTCATGGTGTCTTCTTCACAGAATAGAAACCTTAAGACAGTATAGCAGTAACATTGAAAGAGAAAGAAGTCTAAAACATTTCTCATTTTTTACATACCTTAAATCACCGCCTTAGGCTTTTACAACTTGCATTTACACACCTTAAAATACTGTCTTAGATCCTCATAACATCCATAAACTTCTAACTTTTATTATCTAGTCATTTACCACTAGATACAGGTGGTTCATTATTGAGAACAGTCATTGCAAAGCAAATTCCTTTAAATAAAGGAATAGTAAAAAAATTTATATTGAAACCTGTTTTGTAAGTTTATCTTTTTCAGCTTGAAGTCTGTCAGCAAGGTAACTGTTTGTGTCTTTCTTTCTCAGCTGGAGACCTCGTAGCTATAGGAAAGTGAGACCTGATTTTACATATGATAAGAACTAATAAGGCAGCTTGTAGCCTTGAGAGAAGGAGCTGGTTTACTGCTGCTGTTAACATAAAAGTTATAGTCAGACATCAATATCATCAGAGATCTACAAAGGATAAATTATAGCAGGAAGTACAGAACAAATGGCCTATGTATTAATAAAAATGACAGATTTACCTGCAACCTAGATGGTTATCCCAGGTTCTGTGACCTTGATGGCTTCACTGAAGGTCATAGGTCTTTGGCTATCATGAAAGACATCATTATACCTTTAGCATAGGACAGCATAGGCCTGTTGCTGCCAACCCTAGAAGGACTGAGAGATTTTCCTGTGGATGAGGAACTTAGAAAAAGTGACCTGCTGTGGTGAGGCAGAGCAGGGTAGTCAAAACAACAGTATATACAGTATGGACAGAATCCTGGTGGCAGGTGAAGTGGGGCAGGTCCATGCTTCATAGTTAACGTTACCACAATCCAGGAGGAGTTGTTTGTGCCCCATGTTGCCACTAGGATCTTGCATTTCTGTCTGTGGAAAAATCTTGCTAATTAAGGTCCCAGTCTACCATGACCTCGAAGCTTGATGCAAAATGGAGGACCCCCCCCCCTTACCATCAGGTATGCCCTTCTCTGACCTTATTTTGGTAGCCTTATCCCCACAATATTCTACCTAAGGAAGGTCACACAGCCCTTGGCAGACCTAGAAGTTCAACTTCCTCTTTCCCTGTATGAACCTGCCCAGAAAATACCTGGGATTCCTGCAATACCACTTCATATAAATGAGCCTTAATCTCTAGCTGTCGGGCTTTGATTGGAAGTCTATGTTTCTGATCCAGCTAAGGTTTGAATGTTGCAGGCACAATGGGCTGTCCTCAGCCTACAAAGGATAGCAACTGTTTGCCTAAGCTCCTAGAATACAACTTCTAACACATGGCTACATCTCTCCATAGGTCTGTGACATATGGTCACGTCAAAAAGGGTCATGCTCCCAACCCCTCCTCAGGTAGAGGCATGGTCACCCGCCCAAACCCAGTCAAAGATAGAGGCGTGGCCTCGCAGCCCCAAGCAATCCCCAGGTTAATGAGACACCTGGAGACTTAGCCATGCCCCTTCCCAGTTACTATATCTGCCTCACCTCTCTCCCAGAGGTGCGGGGGAGAAATTCCATCCACACCACTCTCCACAATGAAAATAAACGTCTTGGAATTATGGACTATCTTTTCATCTGGAGCCGCTGTGGGAAGCGAGGGGTCCAGCCCTCGATTAAGAAGCCGCGTCTAATCTCTTACCGAGGGCTTCCCAGCGTTCCTAGATGGTACCCATTCACTCAAACCTAAGCAGCTAGCCCAGCGCCCCAAGCCACTAAAATTTGCAGGAACCCCAGCTGTGCTCAGGTTAGCCGTCTGCAGCACCCTGCTGTGACAGCGGTGCCCCGGGCTAGAGAACCCACAGAGACAGCTGCCACGAGTTCCCCCGGAATGGCCCCCTCACCCACCCATGGGCAGGGTCTGCAAAGGCTTCCCACAGCCCCCACTTGCCCGGTCGAACTGTGTGGGAAGATGCGCAGCCATTTCCCAAGTGTCTCCTGTCCACCCAGAGCCACAGCACCTGGGACAGACATGTGAGGCTTCTTTCCACTGAGCCAGGTTTGTTCCCACATCTAGCCAATGATTTTCACTTACCCTTAAAACTCCTTTTCACTCTCCAAAGTTCATATATAGCCCCTTTCCATCAGAATAAAGTGTATACATTCAAACCCACCCAGAATAAAAGTATGTGAACACAATAATATCATCTAAGAGAGTTGTTTTGTCTGAACACCCTGAAAGGGATGAAGTAGAGGATACAAAACCACAGCTGGACCTCAACATGCATACTACATCTGCCTACCATAGGAAACCTTTTATTAAACTTTTTAAATGCCATATCCAGCAGATTACTGAAGAGTTTGAGAACCATAATCTATTAACTATACCTGATTTTAACAAACTTTACTTGTTTTTAGTTATCTGCATTAGGATTAATCTCGAAAACACATATAGTGGGCTAAATAAAGCTTGATATAAATGAATTACAATTGCTCTTAGCATGACTATGAGCCTAGTTCTGAGTACATTAAAGAATTTGATCCTGCAGGGGGAGGGGGGTGGGATAGGGGGTTTCCAAAGGGGAGACTTAGAAAGGGGGAAGCATTTGAAATGTAAATAAAGTATCAAAAAAAAACCAACTACCTAGCAGGACCAGAGATGTTTCATGTTAAACCCATGGACACATTGCTTGGCACAGGACAGCTACTTTAGAAGAATTGCTATTATTAGTGTAACAAAAGCTTATTCTTTCCGGTGCCAAATTATACCAGTTTAATGCAGTGGATTAAGTAAAGTTGTTCCATTGGTCTTCTGAAGAAGATAATCTATAAAGGTTTTAATTCTCAAAATAAAATTAATTGCCAGGGCCACAACAGAATGGCTCTGCCTCTCCCAACCCTCTCAGATGCATGCCTGGCCATCTTGCAGTCTCACTGCCCAGAAGGATGAATGATCATATATATTAAACAGCTGGCACAGTGCCTGGTAGAGCATTGGAGAGTGGGGTTTGTGATCATCATTATAATGAAAATGCTTCCCTTTCAGGTGCCAAGCTCTGTCACACTGTGCACAAAGTATTCATTGACCTCTTTACTACCTTCTTTTAGAAGTGTGTGTAGTGTGTGTGTGTGTGTGTGTGTGTGTGTGTGTGTGTGTGTGTGTGTACCTGCCCGTGCATGCCATGTGCACATATAGAGGTCAAAGGACAACATGCAGGAGTCTGTTCTTGTCTTCCACCTTTTTGAAGCAGTTCCTTTTGATCCTGTTTCTGAGCCTGCATTCCAGGATAGCATGCTTTCACTGATTTTCCTGTCTCTTGGCTATCTTATCTGAAGTGCTGGGTTACAGATGCATGTTATCATATCCAGCTGTTTTATGTGGGCTTAAGGGATCAAACTCAGGTCATCAGACTTGTGTAAAAAGCACTTTTCTTTGTTGTTGAGCTGTATTTCTTGCCCTTCCCTACCTTCTTATAAAAATAAATCAGATATAGTCTTCAATAAAAAAAAGAAAGAAAAGAAAAATATACAGATTATTAACTATAACAAAACATTTTTAGTATTTTCCTGTAATTAGTTATTCTCAGCAATTTTTTTAATTTAAGAAATAATTTCAGCTTATCTTTTACATGATTCTCTCTATGCTCAACTAAACTCATTTAAGTATTAGAAATAGAGTTATATTTTCCTTACTCTTAGTTTCAATAATTTTGCCCTGCTTATCAATCATTCTGAAAAGTTCTATGTGCTTGTGTTATAAGAGTATGTATTTAGTATGTATTGCATATAATAAATACTTTTACATTAAAAAAAGAATTTGATCCTTTATAAGCTAATTGACCATTAAGCCATAAATGTCCATAGAAAGACTGGGAACTTTCTTGATCCTGGTAGTGGATCCAAATGGATCCGCTACCTGAAACGGGGACCTTTGCTACCTATTTTTCACCTTCATGCTCCCATCCCAAGGTCTGTCTTTCTCCTCTCCTTCTCCTCTTCTCTTCAACTGTCTCTCCCCAACTTGCAAGTCATGCCTACTCACCCAGTGATTCATTTCCTTGAAATCATTTTTCATTAGAAAGGTTTCATGAAGTCCTGAGTAAGTGATTCACTCCTAGTCCCAGGCAGCCCCTCTTGAGGAAGTGGATTTAGCATCAAAATATAAACAGCACCAGGGCTAGCCATAACAGAAAGGACTCTCCTAGGAATGGTTGAGGAGAAGGAATTTATTGTAGATATGAGGGAGAGAATAGCCAGACCAATCTGGAAGGGTCCAGATTGAACTGGGCCAAGAAAAGAGCATGGGGTAAGATATAAATAGAAGAGGAGAGGCAAAGATGTCAAGAACAAGCCATCCAGGAACCAAGAGCACCAAGAGATCATATGAACAAACTGGCTGAGGTAATATAGGATAAAGAGCCTGGAGAAGAAAGCAAGGCCCAGGCCCAAAGAGGGAGAGGTTTAGGGTAGCAGGTAGGATGAGAAGTGCTAGGAGAAGCCACGGGTACTGGATGAGACAATTCCTAGGCTTCTTTGAGACCCAACAGACAGGGTCCTCTTCCTGCAGACCTTTGCAGTTGTCCACCTAAAGCAATTAGCCATTCTCATTAAGATGAGATGATAGTATATTGGAGTTTGGGTTTGTATTGTTCCAATGGCTGCTGATAATAGGTTTATATCATCTAATTTCCATTCATTTCTCTTCTTTTCAGAGGAGCCTGTTTGGGTTATTTGCTCATTTAATGGAGTTATTTGGGTAGTGATTTTGGTTTCGTTTTGCACTGTTAGTAAATTTATTTGTAAAGTTTCTTCTCTATATAAAAATCACATCATTTGCAATTAGGAATTATATAGTGTTTGTTAGTATTTTTATTGATATGATAAAACACCATGGCCAAAAGGCAAGTTGGGGAGGAAAGGGTTTATTTGGCTTAAGCTTCAGTATCATTGTTTATTATTGAAGGAGGTCAGGACAGAAGCTCAAACAGGGCAGAAACCTGGAGGCAGGAGCTGAAGCAGAGGCCATGGAAGGGTGATGTTTGATGGCTTGCTCCTCATAGCTTGCTCAGTCTGTTTGTTATAGAACCCAGGACCACCAGTCCAGGGATGGCACCATCCACAGTGGGCTGAATCCTTCCCCATCAATCACCTATTATGAAAAAGTTTTAACCTCGCCTTTAGTTCCAGCACTCTAGAGGCAGAAGCAAATGGATCTCTGTGAGTTCAAGGCCAGTCTGGTCTACAAAGCAAGTCCAGGATAGGCAGCACTACAAGGAGAAAGTGTCTCAAAATAAATGAAAGAAAGCAAGTTAAGAAAGAAAGAAAGGAAGGAAGGAAGGAAGGAAGGAAGGAAGGAAGGAAGGAAGGAAGGAAGGAAGGAAGGAAGGAAGGAAGGAAGAAAGAAAAGAAAGAAAGAAAGAAAGAAAGAAAGAAAGAAAGAAAGAAAGAAAGAAAGAAAGAAAGAAAGAAAGAAAGAAAGAAAAGGAAAGGAAGAGAAAAGAAATGAAAACAAAAGAAGAAAAGATTCGCCAGGCAGTGGTGACTCACGCCTTTAATCCCAGCACTTGGGAGGCAGAGGCAGGTGGATTTCTGAGTTCGAGGCCAGCCTGGTCTACAGTGTAAGTTCCAGGACAGCCAGGGCTACACAGAGAAACCCTGTCTCGAAAACAAGCAAACAAACAAAAAACAAAAGAAGAAAAGATTCTAAAGCTGGGACACAGCCTGATCTTCTGGAGGCATTTTCTCAGTTGACATTTCCTTCTCTCAGCTGACTACAGGTTGTATCAAATTGACATACATCTGGCCAGCACATTAAGATATAATTATGTTTCTCCATTTTCTGTTTCTGACTCTGGCATAATGCACAAGTGTCTCTTCCATAACAGCTCCAGAAACTTCTCAAATGTGCTGTTCAAATTAAATAATAGTTCAAATTAAACAGTATTAGTAGAAACTCTGGCATACTGGAACTCCCTCTTAATTTTGAATTAATCTCATCAACAAAAACAGGAAAGTAGAAGTTATTTACTTCACTGTCCCCTTTTCAAGGTGACAGCATCTCTGCCACATTCTCACTCCACTCTGGCATTCTCTCTCAATCAGTACAATTGGATAGCATTTATTTTGCCCTCATTTTGGTCCCTTTTGTAGAAGAAAGCATACAAAGCACCTATATTCAGTCACCCTCATGATATCAATCTTCATCTCATTTTTAATTATGGCACAATTTTGTGGGTATGCTCATTTTGAAAATTAACTAGCATAGTAGGAAGTATGTACAAAAAGTGATGAAAAGTTTCTTCACTCATGTCCCTTGGTTCCTCAGTCCTCTTTCCTTTTAAATTGCGCACCGCAAGTACAAGTACATCTTACCTGCTATTTGCTTGCTCTTGCTCCAACAAATACAATTTCTAAAACCTCAAAGTCATCATACCATACATACTTACTTCTTTTTACCTAACTTTTCTTTGAAATCTTCCCATCTCTGTACTTAAAGATATTAATAACAGCTGACACATCACACGCACGATGTGCCAGAAACATTGAAAGCATTTTATGTAATCTAACTTATTTAATGCTCAAAATAACTCTGTGAAGTAAGACGATAGATGATTGAAGTGGGCCCTATGAAGCTTAGCGACTTACCAAAGATCAAGAGCTGGTTCATGGCATCACTTGCAATTGAACATACCTAGGGTGTCTTTAGAACTTAGAGTAGTACCTCCTCCTGGACTATTTCTTTAAACTTTCTTTTCAATGATTGAATAATACAGTTTACATATTACAAACAATACTATTTTATATAATATTCACACTACAAAAGAAAATGATACCCCCCTTTGTCCATCTAATTGCAAACAAACAATTTTCTTAGCCTCTCCAATGTACTTATTATTATCCTGAAGTGAGGTCCAAGACTGTATTTTTTAGCAACTATTACAAGATAATTGATATCAGAGAAATTATAATTTGGGGAAGATTGGGAAACACTAATACAAAAATTACTTATAAAGAATCACACAGCCACATAGCTCAATAACTATATATAATATACTTTTTAAATTTAGGGCCAAAGCCCTAGGTTCCAGTGGGAATTGTCTTAATGTCCATAAACTGACTTACTGTGGTATTCTCCATGACTTTCTTTGCTCAGGAAGGGTTCACTAACAAAGATAGTTAAAATATTTCCCCAGAGCAAGCTTTGGGCTAAACAAATCAAATAAACGGAAAGAAAATCTCCAAGAGGAAAGGAAAAGTCAGTCATTTAGTAGATACTTGGCCATTCAAAAGAAGAAAAAGAAAATTAAATCCAGGTATTATGGCTTTTGCCTTTAATGTCAATACCCTATAAGCTGAAATAGGATGATGGCCATGAATTTGAGGTCAGCTTAGGCTACATAGTGACTTTCTAGCTAGCCTGTATTATAGAGTGAGCTTGTCTAAACAAACAAAAAGAAAAGAAAAAGAAAATATGATTACTGCTATTAAGTCAAGCACATTTTAGAAGATGAGACTGCTTAAAAATGTTTTATCAGTCAGTTCAAAGCCTATTACTGTGGTTACTTTATTCATTGAAATATTTTAATGGAGATAATTTTACATCTCAGTAAAAAAGTTGTAAAAATATTTTTCTCCGTTAAAAATAGCTCCAGGCCTGAAGGTTCTCATTATCATTTCTTTTCTTATGATCTAATAGTTCCCCCATATAAGAAAATTGAAGGAAAACATTAAATACTTATGTTCGACTTCTGGGTATACTTAACTCAAATAAATAAATTTCTCATTCCTCCCACAGGTAATAACTCTTCCCCAAACACACACACACACACACACACACACACACACACACACAGAGAGAGAGAGAGAGAGAGAGAGAGAGAGAGAGAGAGAGAGAGAGAACTACCCAGAAGCTTCAGCATATATATGACAATGCTACTTGCCTAAAATGGATGCTGTATTAGATGATAATTTCTTATTTTATAATACATTTCATTGCTAACACTGAGCTGTGTTATAAACTGATGACAGAAAGCATCCTTTAAACTATAAAACAGAATGCAATGGATGTTTCTGTGACTTTCCTCATGACATAAATAGAGTCCAACTAAGTGTGGTTGAAGCTGACTATGCCATTTAAAAATTGAACTTTTTAAAAGTCAAATGATAGTACCTTGTTTCACAGGGAAAGATATTCACTGGTTTGAGGACACAAGTCTTCCATCCACTCCCTGGAATATAGTGGCCATTGCTAAAAATACTGCAACAGAGAAAAGCAGTTGTGTCTTGCCCTGTCCTTTTTCATTTGCTGACTTCTTACGTTTCTCTCTGCCTCTTTTCTCTCTTTTTGTTGGGGAAAATTTAAAACACTATCAATGTGAAAAGGTTCTTCATGAAATGTCTTAGAAGAGAAGGAAAATAAATGTATTACTGACCAAGCATTGAGCAAGAACACAGAAATCAGATCATAAAATGGAATAACAGGAAATCCCTCCCATTCTCCACAGTCAAGCAGTTACAATTCATTACATCCATAATTTCCAGATTAACAATAACTCTGTAACCCTGTAAGAGAACTTGACAGCACCCTTTGCTACATGTTCTCTCATAGTTCATCCAAAGTTTAGTTGGTAATTGAGGCATCCATTTTAAGCTACTACATTTATCCAAGGAAAGAATTATGCTTTTTCCTATTTCAAAAAGAAACAAGTGGTTTATAGATCACAGAAATGTGCCCAGGTTATACCCACAGAGTAACAGAAATACAGAAGCAGTATCTCTTTTAATGGTTACATCTTAGAGAGATGATTTTAGAACCTCTAAAAAAATCCCTGAGTTTTAGAATTGGCATTGTCTTAAGAAGTTACATACATATCAAAGTATAGAGGGAAGAGTCACAAAAGTTCCTCCTGGAATTGCTGTAATTATGAGAGAAAAAAGCTTCCCAGTGATGAAATAATTTTTTTCTAGAAATACCTTTACCTGTTTAGTGAATATTTATGTAGCCACTTCTTTTTGTTAGTACTAGTTTTTGTTAGTACCCTTTATAGATAAATCAGGAACAAAGACACCCCATTGTCTTATCCCATAAGAAATCAATCTAAGTTGGTCTGTCAATCTGTTGGGGAGGGGGAAAATACCTCAGGAAAAACTTCCTGATCTAGATATTTTAGAATTAATATAAAAGCTGCATAAGATATACATTAAGGCAATGGTGTCTTTCACTATTATCTATCTGTAAATTCAGATATACGTGGCACGTAGTCAATGGTACTATCCATCTTCAATTCATTTATTAAATTTATCTCAAAAATAAAAGAGAGCTAGTTGCTTTTACATGGTCAATGAGCTTTTGTTATCTGCTCGACTTTGTCCCCCAACCCCTAAGAGCTTTGGTTTCAGATGCACAGTGCTTGGTTTATTAATAGATACTCAGGACCTCATGCTTGCTCATCAAGCACCTTACATACTGAAAATCTTCACTGATATCATCTGAATTCTCTTGTGATCACAAGGGTGGAAGAGTAAAGAAGAATATTTCATCTACATAGAGTGCTATTTATCCTTTAAAAACTATGAAAACTCATCAATTACAATATTAATGAAGCTTACTGATTTCTTTGTAGATATTTACTCCAACAAAAGTATCCACTTCATTGAGATACATACTATATGGCTGCAGTTAAAAAATTAATAGCTTATTATTTAAATGAGTTGTAATTTCACTAGCTTTATCTACAAAAAAACTAAAAAAAAGCCTTGGAGAAAACAATCTGATCTATCAAATACAATCTGGAATAATCTTCACAAAATGATGTGGCTTTTAACACTGATGCATTGGTTTGTTGAACTCTTAGTAGAGAAAACTGAATAAAATGATCCCTTAGGCTCCTTTCAATTATTTGTCAAAATAATTTATAGCCTAAGCTACTCAGAGTGTAGCCTAAAGACCAATGGAAACATCTGGGAGTTGTTAGATATGTACCATTTAGAGTAGGTCCCATTTCCACTGAATCAGGACCTGCATTTTAATATCTCCATGATGACACAGTCACATTCAAATTTGAGAAGCAGTGGTTTGAGTACTAGAAAAATGAATGGGGAAAATAAACTATAATGATAAAATTTTTCTAGAAATATGAAGAAAGTTTGGAATATACAGATTAGAAAGCAGTGACTGATCAGAAAAAAAAGTAAATTGTAGTCCAGAAAAACTAAGAATACCGTAGAGCATGTTGTACTTGGAGAAAGAGGTTTCTAAAACAGAACTTAGCATCTTTCTGAATTTATAAACAAACCAAGGAAAGCCATGAAAGAGACGAAGAAAGAAAAGATTTTCATGTATGCCACTGTAGAGAATTCTTCCTTATTCTAGAAATTATGTAGCTATGTTAATCTAGCTGCGCGATGTTTTTATTTTTCAGTTTGTTAAAACAAAGTGATTTTTATTCAAATATATGTTTCCAAATATAAATGCAAAAATAATCTGAATGTGTTGATGGGTATAAAATATGAAAAACACAATTTGAATATCAATACCTTCAAAAGCAATAAACACATTTTCTACTTAAATTATCTTAGAGAAAAATAAAAGATGTGAAAAATTGTAATGTTTCTTACCATGTTCATATAACACTGATATTCAAATATATGACATTATGAGTTAATATCATTACAAGGATAAATGCAAACATCTTTAATGTCAAAATTAGGTCTAGTTCTCCCTCCCAGCCTTATGCTCCCAGAAATAAGACTCAAACTCAAAATATACTTACAAATACCTTGGCCATATAGCTAAGCTTCTCTCTGACTAGATCATAACTTAACCCATTTATTCTCATCTACATTCTGCCACGTTGCTAGTTACCTGTGCTCAGGTACCATGTAACTACCTTGTCACATCTTTTGTAAAATGTATTTATTAACCTATCATTTGTTATAGGTGTTTTGCCTGTATGCATGTCTATGTACTACATACTTTCTTGGTACCTGCAGGGACCAGAAAACACCTTTAGATCCCATGAGAATGGAGGTACAGATGATTGTGAGTTGCCATGTGGATGCTGGGAATCAAACCCAGTTCCTCTGGAAGAGCAGCCAGTGAGTGTGCTTAATGACTGAGCTATCTCTACAGCCCCCAAATGTAAACATCTTAAACAAAATTTTAAGGAAAAGACATAAGACACTATAGTATAACAATTAGGCCTAAAAACTAATTTTAGGAATGCAAACATAATTCACATTAACAACTATGTAAATAATTTATGATTTTCTGTAAATTGTAAATTTATAATTTATCACTTTAATGAAAAAGAATATTGAATTCTAAATAATTTTGGCCACACTTTAAAAACTTGTCTTAATAAAAATATTAATGTAAATAATATTGGATTTGAGAAAGAATATCTACCATAAAGTGAGAAAAATCATAGTTAACATGGAATTTTGATTAATAGTCACAATATTAATCTCAAGACACAAATTATCTCTATAACATTGTCCTGAAAAACCTAGTCGGTATAATAGAATATTCTAATCCAAAGAATACTAACAACGTTAGAGAGGAAGAGAAAATTTGTGACAATTTATGGACAATAATAACCTAAGAGAACAAATCTAATTAGAAATCTATTAAGGTGGCCACATGCATAATCATAATTCATAAGTCCCCAAGTGTTATGCTATGCATCAAAAATCAACAGTCTGAAACTTCTATGGACTCACACCGTGTTTCAATAGATATTTCTTGAATGAACAACCATAAAAAAATGCTATAAAAAGCAAGCCTGACTTTAAATATCAATAAAGCAATATTTTAAAACCTTTTACAACTGGACCTGTGGTTCACACCTATAGTATCATGTACACAGGAGAACAAACTAAGAAAATTGCAAATTGGGGTCTTCCTGGGCTACAAAGTAACATCAATTCCAACCTAGGTAACTAAGTGAAACCAAGACACAAAACAAAAAAGTGAAAGGAAGGCTGGACATACAGCTCAGTGGTGAAGAGCACTGGAACATCATAGGCAAAGTCCTCGGCTCAATCCTTGCTCAAAACTCAACTTCTTAGGAAGCACATTTACAAGTAATGTGCAGAATCTATTTTAGGAAAAACTATGAAGGGCATAAAAGAAAATCTAAATGTTTAAACCTAATTATGGATTTAAGAATACATTTTGGACTGGAGAGCTGTCTCAGCAGTTAAGAGTACCTAATGCTCTTCCAGAGGTCCTGAGTTCAATTCCCAGCAACCACATGGTGGCTCACAACCATCTGTAATGGGATCCAATGCCCTCTTCTGGTGTGTGTCTGAAGGCAGCTACAGTGTACTCACATAAATAAAGATAAACAAATAATAATTTTAAAAAAGAATACATTTTAGGGGACTGGAGAGATGGCTCAGTGGTTAAGAGCACTGGCTCCTCTTCTAGAGGTCACGAATTCCCAGCAACCACATGGTGGCTCAGAACCATCTATAATGAGATCTGATGCCCTCTTCTGGCTTGCAGACATACATGCAAGCAGAATGCTGTATATATAATAAATAAACTATTCTTTAAAAAAATAAACAACATAAAAAGAATAAATTTCTAATATAATAAATATATCACCTTAATTCTTGAACCCAATATTAACAAACATTTTAAGACAGTCAATCATGGATGACAAACTATTTTTAATGCCCCCATTTAATACAAAAAATCTAAGAATAGCCAAGTGATAGTGGGTGACAAAAGAAACTAAGAAAGGGATTTACCATACTAGACTGAAATGTTCTACAGCGAGCTTTGAAACAACATGTTACATTGTGAAGCAAACTCTTCTACATGATGTATTCCTGAAGGAAACTCTTCTCTTGAAGAGCTTGAGAAAAAATAAAAGACTTGCTAAAAGAACTCTTTAACCATTGAAAGAACCTAGACATATTAAATATTGTGACTGCTTACTGCTAATATCCCCTGAAGGAAATTCTAAAGGGTTTAAGCAATAGGCAAAGCACACATACATTTACAGATATACATTGTGATTTCATTTAAAACAATTCATATCTAGATCAGGACACCTAGAAAAGGTACATACAATAGATATATACCATTAAAGTGGTCAAATACAGAACCATATTGAATCTAAAATTTTATCAATACTGTAAGAGAAACCAGAGTAAAGGCAAGGGACTTACTTTGAAAATAATTTGCAAGCCAAGTTACATAATAAATCACTGTGTTATTAAAAGTGGGGGGATACATGTTTACTATCGCTAGGCAAAAGATAACAGCTCAGTGGAAGATAGAATATATGCTGTGAATAAATTAGGGGACAAAAAAATCAATGAGTGAGCTCACAGTCATTCATAAAATCCTTTACATGAATACTTATAGTAATAGTATTAATTTGATTTGAAAACTTTAACTTTCAAATGTACCATTCATTCTCCTTATAGAAGGTAATAATTACCATGTAACAGAAACCAGCCAGCCAGTCATCCTGCCTATTGGAAAGCTTCATCGAGGCCGGTAATAGACACTATCTGCAAAAAGGAAAAAAGGCAGATAGCAGCTGAGAAACAACAAATTTGTCTTCTGGACTCTATATTCATACTCATACATATATATGGGCTCCTGCACATGTGGACACAAACCACATACATACAAACACACAAAAAAATATGCTAGATACCCATTTCCCAGTATCAGAGATAGAGAATATTGTACTGTTTAGAAGTAAGAGTTTTCTGATTTTGTAATAATTGATCATTGCTATCTTATACTTCTTTGCTTATGCAAAAAAGCATTTCCTGTTTCTTCCACTTGTCTGAAAATATATTGTATGCCCCAGCCTGCGGGCTCATCAGCGTGGACCTAAGGAGGGGACGGACAAATGGGGGACAAGAGACAGCAAGGAAGGAGAGCAAGCCCTGCATTCTGATCAAGCTCTTGAAGTTTACTTCAGGACAGAAGTTTAAAAAGACAGGCAGGCAGGAAGGTTACACATGGCCCAAGGCTAACCCACTACTGTAACCGATTTTCAGGAAATACCAGGCGTTCTTTCAATTCCTGGGAACCGAGACTACAAATGCCCTGTCCTTTCTAACCTTGCACTTCAACTGACAGCGGATAATTTCATGGGTTTGGCTCTCATCACCTCATGGGTTTGGCTCCCTACAATTGTATATGTGTTGAGTACAGCTAGTATATTAGTCACTGTTCTCTAAAGACTCAGAATTGATAGAATGAACATGCACACACACATTCACACACACACACACACACACACACACACACACACACACACACAGACATGATGAAGCTTATTTGGGCAGGTAAGTTCTAAGATCCCAGCAGGTGGTGAGTGTCCAGAGAATAGCCTCCTCAGAGAGATTTTCAGTGAAACAGCTCTCTTTTATTAGGGGTAACAAGGGGTATATAAACCTTGGAGAGTGGGTAGGGGTTTTCAGAATGAGAGAACATTATTTGCTGGGGCTGAGGTGCTGGGAATGTTTCATTTGCATGAAGAGAAATTCCAGGTGCTTGCTGAATATGACCTTATGAGGAGAGAGACCAACAGGCTACTTGACTATCTCAAGAGTGGTGGAGGTGGAGGTTGAAAGACCTATGTGAGCTGCGATATGGAGGGCAAGAGCAAAGAGGACAACAGTCCTCCTGCTGGTCTCAGGACAAGATTTTCTGGGTTTGGACACAGGAAAGTCCAAGAGGCAGGTAGTTGTTCAGTCCATGAGACCATATGCCTCAGCAGTCTGAGTCTAGTGCTGGAGTCCAAGAGGATTCCTAGAGAACTGCTAGTCTTCAGTTTATGTTAGAATTCCAAAGAAGTGGGTTCCAATACAAGCCAAGGAATGTTCCAGCAGCAGGGTAGTGAAGTTATCAGTGAACTGAGGGTAAGCTGGCAACAACAAATGCTTTATTCTTCTATATCCATTCATGTGGGCTTTCACCAGAAGGCCGAGACCAGATAGAATGGGTCTTTCCAAATCAAACAGTCCAATCAAGAAACTCCTCCACAGACATTCTAAGATGCTTGAGTTCGAGTTGATTCCACTTGTAGTCAGGTTGACAACCAAGATTGGCCATCACACCCACCTGAAAATGTGTTCCTTATTGGACCTATATTTAATAGACATAGGCAAAAACATATTTATATGTGTTTGCTATTTCATATATGTGAATATGTGATAAATCCAAGAATAAAAGTGAAATTAGTGCAGAGCAAAGAGACCTCAGGAGTATGTTAATACCAGGATGATACCATCTAACAGGCATGGCAGAGATGAGCCATTTGGTACAGAGATATGAATGAAGAGTGAACATCAGCCATAAGATGTGACAGAGCCTATGAGTATTTAGAGAACTTAAAAGAAGCCATGGTAGTGAGAAAAGAGAAAGAAAGTGTGAAAATAATATCAAACCAGTTTTTAAAAAATAGGAATGTGAAATGGAGTAGGCAGTTCATACAGGATTTTGGCTTTTACAGTGATTCTTTTGTAGCACTTTTAACAAGGCAATGACATGATTTTAAAACATCTCCCTGACTGTACTCAATAGCAAAACAAACTTTAATGGGCTAGTGTAGTTGGGAGCTATTCCAGGTCAGGACTTTTCCAATATTCCCAAAGAGAGGTGCTATTACAATGTTAGTGATGGGCAGAGTGAGAAATGTTAGACTCTGACTGTATATTTGCTGTAGAGAGTAGAATTTCCCAGAATTTTATGTGTGGAGCAACAGTAAAGGGAAATCAGAGGTAACTTCATGATCTTTGGGGCCCAAAGATGCCAGAATGTAAATTTTCCATACATCAAGCCATATAATCTGATTCTTTGTGATTTTTCTAGCCATATTTCTTCTTATACCCTCATCCAGCCTGCTGCAGTCCAAAAGGCCTTTGCTGTTCCTGAGAAGAAACACCAGTCACTTGCCATTTTTAAAACTTTGGGATGCTTTTCCTACAAATGTCTGTATGACACCTCTCATTCTTTTCAAGTTTTGCTTAAGTGTAATCTTCTGAGCTCTCTTTGATGACATAACACCTTGCCAGAATGCTTTAAGCGTCCTGACTTCAGGTTTTCTTCTATAGCACTCACTACCACAAAGCATGCTATATCCTGGTCCATGAATTCCGTGCATCATTTTATTTCCAGGTTCTTCCTGCTAATATTTAGTCTTTATGAGGACAGAGAGATCATTTTTTAAAATGATGCTTATACAGACAGCAGTCCACACACATTTCTTGAATAAATGGATATAGTTAATTAATATTCAAATTTTTGTCAAGATTTGATATTTCCTAGGTCCAAGAACATTTTGCTTTACTCTCAGTGGAGTGAAACTTGGCATTTCTGTATACTTCTATGGGCTAGGAAAGAATATACCAGAATCTGCTTCTCAACATTTACCTAATCTTTTTTCTCATTTATTTATTTATTTATTTATTTATTTATTTAATTTATTCATTCATTCATTCATTCATTCATTCATTCATTCATTGTAGCCTACCCTCTCCTCCTAGTGCTCCCTTACACTGCTCCTCTCCCCACCCCTTTCCTTCACTTCTGAGAAGGGGGAGGTGCCCCCTGGGTACAACCCACCTTTGCATCTCATGTCACTGCAGCATCAGGCACATCCTCTCCCACTGAGGCCAGATAAGGTGGACCAGTTGAGGGAACAGGATCCACAAACAGGCAACAAATTCAGGATAAGATCCCACTGTAGTTGAGGGACCCACATGAAGACCAAGCTACACATCTACTACATACATGCAGGGGACCTAGGTCCAGCCCATGTTTGCTTTTTGGTTGGTGGTTAAGTCTCTGCAAGCCACCAAGGATCCAGGTTAGTTGACTCTGATGGCCTTCTTGTGGAGTCCGGGTCCCCTCCGAGTTCCTCATTTCTTCCTCTAACTGTTCCATAAGACTTTCCAAGCTCCATCTAATGTTCAGATATGCGTCTCTGCATTTGTTTCAGTCAGAGGCTGGGTGGAGCCTCTCAGAGGACAGTTATGCTAGGCTACTGTCTGTGAAACCTGGTTGACAGATACAAACACAGCCCAAGGCTCCAAGTATTTGTCTAATCCTAATCATTCCTTCATTCTGAAATTAGAGTGATGGGTAACTAGCCTTTTAATGTTGTAAGTTAAATATTATTAGTTTTTCAGCAATCTCACTGCTGTCTTAGGTTTCAGTTTTCTGGGACTTACTAAACTAGATTACATTCATTCACCTGTATGGTTGCTTTCAGAATGGTTAGTTATGACTTTCCTTGTTTTCTCCATCTTTCTGAAGGTTTCTCCCAAATTCTTTGCTATCATTTTATCAGAGGTTAAACATTTATTGATGGTATGAGTCAGTTAAAATTTCTGTCTCTACTTATAAGCTTATTGTGATACTGCACATAGATTTATGGCTGGGAATATGGAAAAGCTTTTATGAATAACGACTAACCAAATCAAATATCAACCAGTATGTAGAGTGTGAATTAACTATGCAAAGAGTGTGAATAAAGTTTTATAAGTTGGCCGGGCAGTGGTGGCACACGCCTTTAATCCCAGCACTTGGGAGGCAGAGGCAGGCAGATTTCTGAGTTGGAGGCCAGCCTGGTCTACAGAGTGAGTTCCAGAACAGTCAGGGCTACACAGAGAAACCCTGTCTCGAAAAACCAAAAAAACAAAACAAACAAACCAAAAAAAAAAACCAAAAGTTTTATAAGTTGTTCAACATATCAATCCAATTTATTTATAGGAAAACTGAGATGAGAGAGAGATTTCCTTTATAAATAGTGATATGAAAAAGCAAACATGCAATTGTTTAGTACTGGCTTTTAGTGAGTCAAAACTCTGAAGTGCTGTCTACTATTAGTGGTACTGTATTAGACATCTTATTTCCCCATTTATGTATTTAACATATTGTGTTTACTTTTGTATGTCATGGCTACTAATTCTAGTCCTCAAATACAAGAATGAATAATTTTCTTTATTTAATAACTGAACATTATTTTCACATTAAACCTTCACATTGTTTCATAAACCATTCTTACAATCCATGTTTCTCACCTTCCTATTCATTGTTCTGAAGACATCCATGCAATCCAGGTCAGCTGTATCTGCTCATCCTGCCTTATGCATGATTACCATGTCTTTGGATCTATTCAGAGCCTATTCCATGCCTTCCACTATGATAAACAGGAGAGCTATTTTAAGAACTTCTAACACTCTAGAGTCTGATGTAATCAGCTTCTGTATTCCTCTCAGGAACATTGGGTCTTTCTATCACCATGACACCACACCGTAATATTGGACCGCTAGGAAGACTGTCTCAAGCACAGTGGGTAAAAAAAAAAAAAAAAAAAAAATTAGAGACAACTTTTTTGTTCCACTAGATTCAATCCTGTCCAGGTATTTCTACACACTGCTCCATTTGAGTCTGTGAGTTGACAGAAGGCAGGAGGTATGAGCTTTGCGGAACTCATTGACTTGTCAGCTCACCTTGCCTTTCTTCTGGATCTCCTCCTCCCTCAGCCTAAAGAGGCTCCTCTTGATTTTAGTCGGAGAGGATTTCTTTTGAGCTTTCATCTCCTTTATTGTATGATAAAATTGGATTTCTGAAATTTCTAGTGGAAAAACATCTTCTCATCTTCTTAGAGGATCTCGATATTTAGGAGACTAGATATCTAGAAGAATTGCACCAATGGTGGAATCAATATGAGAAATCAAGGGCAAAATAATCACCAGCTAATATATCTATCTGTGCTCTATTCCCATGTGAATATTGAGTATGTGTATTTGTAAAGCCTGGAAAAGCTTTATTAGGTTGTACTACAAGTGAGAAAAAAGATACCTCTAGTAAAAGGTATGTATTACTGACCAGAGAATTGATCTTGCTCTTATTCTTCTGAATTCTTTATGAATGCTTTAGAGCTGTAACTCTTAACTTATTATGAATCAGAATCCTTTGATGGTCTTATTGGAACTTTGATTACTAGTCCCTAACCAGTATTTTGTATTTCTAACAAATCCCCCATGTGATGCTGACTCTGCTGTATTAGCAAGCACAATGCAGGGTTATGCAAAAGTTATGGAAAATATAAATTGTGTTTAAAACAAGAGGATATGTCTAAATAAGTCTGTGATTCTTTCAGAGTTCCCACTGAAAAATATCTCACTTTCTAAATCTCCAGTTTTTTAGGATATTGGGAGATTGGTCACTTGACTTGGTTGCGTCCTCTTCTGCACCAGCTCATGAGTACATTTCTGCTTTTTGAGAAAAGTATTCACCTAACATTTTAAAGTGACTAACACTGCTTCTAGTGAGATTATTCCTTCATGTCATCTTTTCAAAAGTAGAACAAAATGTGATGAGGTACTAAGCAAACATTAAAACTTAAGAAACTCATAAATGAATAGTGTTTAGGCTCTCCACTCAATTCCATCAATTTGATCCATTTGCTCTGAGTATTAACTAGTCACTTATCACTTTCCTCTCATAATCGTCTTCTGGAGGGAGATCATGTTGTGTCCAGAGCTATTATATTTAAAAATAGCATCATAAAACGTTTCAGCATCTTCCGCAAATGGCATATTGCTTTTGTGCTTCAGATTCCAGTTTCCTGAATTTGTCCTATAAAGGAATGTGTGTGGCTTGGGACTTTTTTTTTTTTGAAGCATTCTCCTTAGAGACCTGGCCTGGTTTCTACCTTTTATGGCTTCCTCATTTGCTTTTCATGTCTCCATGCAGTGCTAGATTTGGCTCAAACTCTTAAACTTTCTGATTTCTCTGCAGTCTGCCAGATAGAATTTTATTTTGAGGGAATTGCTTTTATGGATTAATGCTTGTACTTGCTGTGTTTCCTTGCTTCTGGGAATCGAAGCAGTCAGCTTATGCTTTTCACGTCATTCTATTTGCTTACACAGGCAACTGCATATTCCAAATGTATAGAAAAGATTCATATTGATTTTTTCTGAAGCTCTTACTCCCACATGACAAGAACTTTCTGTCACAGGTATTTTCCCTCATTTATATTTTGTCTGATCCTTTGTATGTCACAAAGACCTCAAAGCTGCCCTTGCCTCCTGCTTGTTTTCCAGTAAAAGTAAATAGCAGTGTTAAAGTGCTGGAGTCTTAATGTGAGTGTGTCTTTAATTAAAATCTCATATGCAGGCTGATGAAACTGTCTAATTTATCTAGCTCTAACCACTCTGTTGTTTTAATCATGACTATAGAGTGACATGTTGCTTAAAGCTACAACAGATGTACTCTTTAGAGGTTACTAATAGTGTCGAGAAATTATTATTTTAAATCAAGATTTAACAGTAGCATATTTTAGCCATTTCAAAATTACATTTAAGCTCTCCTCATATATGTCATCCTTTATTTAGACAGCTATGACAGAATACTACAATTAAAGTGACTTATAAACAGCAGATATTTCTCCCTCCCATTTCTAGAGGCTTAGAAGTCCACAATCAAGGTGTTAGTGTATTTAGTGTCTAATGGAGACTTGCCTTCTTGTTCGTAGGCATAACTTCACCTTTTGTCCCCCATGGTAGAGGAGCAAGTAAGTTTCCTCAAACTTGTGAGAAAGAATATGAATTAGAGGGATTTGGAGCAACACATTTATACTGCAGCACTACCCAATAGAAAAACACATAAGAATTTATCAAAATGAATATATTAAAGGCTTCATGGCAGAAACATTTGTAATAAGTCAGTGCCAAAATGTAGATAAGTAAATATCAATACAATTTGTCAAGTAGCTAAATTGCAGTGTTTTCACATAATGCAATATTATATAGCAATTAAGATGAACAGAGATTTTTGTTTGTTTTAGTAGTACTGAATACTGAACCCAAGGCTCATTGTTTTAGTAGTAATGAGTACTGAACCCAAGGCTCATTTATGATAGGCAAACATATTACCATGGAGCTACATCCTAGGTACAATATTGGATAGAATAAAACAATCACAAAGAAAACCAGTGACAGAAGATGACAGAAGAGTATATATGAAAACCAGCAGTTGGTTGGCATGGAAACTGTTTTCAGGCCAGTTTTCATCAAAAGATAAGGGAAGAGCTGTTTTGCAGTATTCTATTTTATGCCACCCTCTTTACCTGATCCCTTCTCAAAATATAATTCTTTTATTTCAGAGACATTTTCTGTTTCTTTCACATTCTATACATTTTCTGAGTAGAGACATTGCTGTGTTTTGATCTGGAATCTCTTTTAAGACATAGTCACATGTCAAACGGACACTAGAAATGGCATTACCTTCTAGAGAAGAGGAATTATTCATTCAAGTTTAAGAACAATGAAGAGAGACCTAAGTCCTGTGAGACCTTACTTGTAGTCCTAGCTGTGTAGGAGGTTGAGGTAGGAGGACTGCTTGTTTAAGACATTGAGGGAAGCTTAGGAAAGATAATGACGAAGTATAAGTTTTAGTTTTTCTCATATAAACCCATTATGTATTGCATATCCATCTGGAATACTCCATCTTGTTCCCAGGAGTCTTATGATGTCAAAGAGCATTGATACAAATATAATGTTCTTCATGCTTGCCTTGTGTAAGTAGCAAAGTCCTTGTTCTCTGATTCAGAAGACTCTCAATGTTAATGGCCATGAAAATAAACTGGCAATTACTGTGGTAGGTGTCCTAGTTGGGGTTTACTATTGCTGTGATGAAGCACCATGATCAAACTTGGGGAGGAAAACACTTTTTAGGTTTACAGTTCCTCATCACTGTTCATCTTTAAAGGAAGTTAGAACACGAACTCAAACCGGACATGAACTCAGAGGCAGGAGTTGGTGCAGAAGCCATAAAGTGTCACTGCTTGCTCCCTATGGCCTGCTCAGCTTACTTTCTTATAGAACCCAGGACCACTGGCCCAGGGATCGCACCACCCATCATCGGTTGAACATCCCCACATTGATAACTAATAAAGAAAATGCCCTATAGGCTTGCCTATTTCTTCTTCTCAGATGATTTTACCTTGTCTCAAGTTGACAGAAAACTAACCAGCACACTAGCTTTCAAGTAGGGTAAAACTCCAAGCCTTCAACAAAGAGCAACTGTGTTATATAGGTCTCACTATCACAATGAATCCATTCTTTGTCATAAGAAATTAAAAATATTTGAACAAATAACAATACTGAGCATACAATGTGCATGAGACACCACGACAAAAGTGTTTGTACATAGAAGTTATCCTTTCCCTCAGCTTATATATGACAAAACTGGTGTGCAAAGGTAAAATAACATGTCATGCATTACCCAACATGGCTGACTTGGAATTTCAACTGAGTTACTCTAACTTCCAGGTTCATGCTCTCAACTAGGTGGTCTTATTCAGAGGCCAAGCATTTGACAACAGGGGGAAGAACTATGTCTCAATTATCTAATATGTTACAACTGTTTAAAATCACTAGCCAAATCCAAAAGAATATGTTATAAAGCCATTTGTGAAATCATTATAGCTTTGCTGTTAAGAAACATTGGGGGGGGGGAGTTTGCTGGAGACATGGCTCAGTGGTTAAGATCACTGACTGCTCTTCCAGAGGTCCTGAGTTCAATTCCTAGCAACCAAATGGTGGCTCACAACCGTCTATAATGAGATCTGATGCTCTCTCTTCTGGTGTGTCTAAAAATAGCAACAGTGTATTCATATATAATAAATAAATCTTTTTTAAAAAACAAAAAAGAAACGTGTGTGTATGTGTGTGTGTGTGTGTGTGTCTGTGTGTCTGTGTGTCTGTGTGTCTGTTTGTGCTTTCATCAAATATTGGAAATAAGTTTTGATCTAGAAATAGCCATCCCCAGTAGCTTCTCATTATAGTTTGGAGTGTCTAATATGAAAGATGATATTTCCACCAGTCTGACATCTACATTGAAAAGTCTTTCTGTTTTGGGTTATACTGAGAAACAAATTAGGTAATATAGTCAATAAAGTGCAACTAATTGCTTTTTGGTTTTTGTTTTGTTTTGTTTTGTATTTAGTAATTAAATATCACTAAGCTATAAAGGGCAATTTTCTTTTGAAAAAAATCATATGCTTTGTTTCTTGTGATTCAGTTTAGTTTCTTTTCAGTAGAAACTTTTAAGAAAAAATAAAATAGGGGTAAAGTAATATTTATTTGGATTTTTTGTCATATGATGATCAAGAGTTGATACTAGATGTACTACATAATTTTGTATTTGAAAAGTTAACATAGCAATGAATTTCTTTCAGTGAAAGAAAATCCATCTGATGAAATATTACAATAGGTTTTGAGTATCTGGGGAAGAATTTGTGAAAAGGATTTCATACTTCTCAGCTAAAACCAGCTAAGATAAAATGTACTAGCAGGCTGATTCTTGCATGTGAGATATATGTTTTAGAAAGCCTCTTAGTAAACACACTACAGCTTTCAGAAATCAACCTCAAAGTGTATTTATTGAAGTGATGACCACATACTAAGGAGCCAAAGCTATTTTTGCATATATAATACAAAATGAATAAGATAAAGCCAGGCAGTAGCAGAAGCCTCCACTTTGCCTTTTTGCCAGGCCCTTCTGCTGGCAGATTCAGTTAGCCCAGAAAAGCGAAACAGTCAGGGTTACACAGAGAATCACAAAAACAATTCATATTTTCAAGTTGTAGCCTGCCTTTATGGAAACTGAAAGTACCTGATCAGCTGGGGGGGGGCTGGGACTGAACACAGCAACTTGTCTTTTTCTCCCCTTCTCATCCTCCTGAATTTCTCTATCTTAGATGGTCAGAGTAACTAATACAATAAAATAATGAAATAAAACAAGAGGTCTCATCTCCAAGGAAAGAACACATGTGAAACAAAAAAGCAGAATAATTAATTTTTAAAATCTTTTCAATATATAAAATACAATATACATCTCCCAAAGATAGCCATTATTTTGACATGAATGGCATATTCTTTTGTACTTAACATTACGTCTGTGAAATTCATCCATGTTAGGGTGTGGACCTACAGTTCATTTATTTTCAAGGAGCTGAGATGTTATGCCATAGAGAGAGAACATCTTTCATTTTAGTTAATAGTGCCAAACTTTTCCACAAGGCTGGCTATAACTTTAATTCTTTCAAATGCCTATTTTAAATGATGATTCTTAAATGGTTTAACCTCCCTTGTAGCCCGCCACCCACCAGAAGTAATGGAAAAGAAAGGATACAGGGGATGTGGACATGTTTAGAAATGGTTCTATGGTGCAGTTTCTGTCTGTGTTATCTGGAAATCAGCAATTAAGTTCAGAGATTAGCATTGGCAGCTCAATCCACTCTCAAACACTTTACGGATACACCAGCAGTTCAATTCGGTAGAGTCAAGATAGCAAACAGGAATCAGCAGTGGTGGCACTACCCAGCAGAGACAACCAGGCCTGTAGGAGTCAGCAGGAGGTACCAGGAGGGACGGACGCTGGAAGAAGTTCTTGGCTGTGCCTCTCTCAGTGAAGTGAAGATAAGCGAAGACTCAAGACCAACAAGCATTGCACAGCTAGCTCTACCAGCAAGCCAAGCTCAGCCTCCTCTGTCACTGTCCTTCAAGTCCTATTTATATCCTCCAAACATCATGTGTCATCCACAGGACTTGCCTCAGCACCTGTCTTGCTTCAGTACATGCATCCAATCAGCCGGAGTACATGGAAGCAGCAAGAAACTGCAGCACACCACCAGAAGTTTTTTGGTGCATTTCTCCCTGTGAAGTCCCAACAAATTAAGCTCAACTAAGCAATGCAAGGCAGAACAATACATGCATGTTGTTAATGAAGAATCCATCACCATGTGTCCTTTCACGTGCTTGCTTTAACAGAACATCCTTTCTCCTGTGTCTGCTTCAGCAAAACATTCCTTCATGAGTCTACCTTAGTCTTTCACCTATGTCTACTTCAGAAAAATACTCCTTCATATGTTTGCCCAAGCAAAACACCATCCAACTGACTTTCCAAAGAACCCTTCAGTTTCCACTTCAGCAGGTGGTCAGCTTCCCTTCTACAAAACAGAAGAAATCTTGCTTTAGTACATCCTCGTTTTCCTGTGGTATGACTAATCTTTTAATTTACTCACTCTGGGGGAGATTAGCAGTATCATGTTATCCTTCAATGCATTTCCCTCATGATTAGTGAAGCTGAAGTTATTTTTACAAGTTGATTTTTCATTATATAATTCTGTTTTGTGAGCTATTTATTCTCACTCCTTTTTCTACTGAAATCTCTCTCTTTTTTAGTAAAAAATCATGTTGATTTTAACAATATATTTAGCCCAACCTGGTAATGCAGGCTTCAATACAAAAAAATGCTGCAGAGGCTAACTCAGGATTGCAAATTCAAGCTGTGCCTGGGTTGCAAATAGTTCAAGACCAGAAATAGACCATGTGTGTGAGAACTATACATGCTTTAAACATCATATATTTACCATTTCATTTAGTGCTCTAGAAGAAGGATGTTACCCTGAAATAAATCTGAATGCCCTGAGAGTTTCATGGTGCCACAAGGTGCAAATTAGCCATGTAGAGTCTGGATGAAAAGATGTTCAGTAAGCTTCAGAGTTCCAGTCATCGCATTGCAAAAAAAAAAAAAAAAAAAAAAAAAAAAAAAAAAAAAAAAAAAAAAAAAAAAAAAAAAAAAAAAAAAAAAAAAAAAAAAAAAAAAAAAAAAAAAAAAA
>CM052722.1:36949095-36975120 GCA_028551405.1 Uromys caudimaculatus | reverse complement strand
ATGTCCATTTTTCTGAGGGTCTGCCACACTGATTTCCAGAGTGGTTGTATCAGTTTGCAATCCCACCAGCAATGGAGGAGTGTTCCTCTTTCTCCACATCCTCTCCAGCATCTGCTGTCACCCGAGTTTTTGATCTTAGCCATTCTGACTGGCATCATGAACTTTTAAAACATGAATCACCAATATCCTTCACCTACGTGTCACCTCCTCATATTAGTCCTCTTCCTCGTCTCAGAGCACCACTTCTACTTTTATTTAATATATACATATGCACAAATTATGTGTGTGTGTGTGTGTGTGTGTGTGTGTGTGTGTGTGTGTGTGTGTGTGTGTGTGTGTATGTGTGTGCAAATCCTTTGCTGAGTAAGTCAACAAAAGAAGCCAAAAGAAGCATACTCTTTCATATCTTACTTGATGTCCATGGTACCTTTATAATGAGAAGTTTTGCCTCCAAATTATAACTTCAAATATCTTCATGAAATAAAAGTAGCAATCCTCATGAATATTAGAGACTCTGTGTTTTCTTTTTTTCTAACTTTACTGTAATCTTTTCTTCTATGTGATGAGGTTCTGCTGCTGTAGTAAGAGTTTGTTAATTACTGAGAAGAATTGAAGGTATGAAAACCTCTCGGTATAAGAGAAACTGACATAAAGAGAAAAAAGATGTTTAGAAGGATAAGAGCTAGTCATTGGAAGCATCATATTAATTTGAAGATAGATTGAATATGATGCCTGATGAATAGTTTTGTGCAACTGAAAGCTCACGCTGTAAAGATTGGACATTTATATTTAAAACAAACTGTTTGCTTGTTTGCTTGTTCGTTTGTTTTCACTGCTCTGGCAGATGTAGCCCATTGGTTGTCCTAAAGGATGAGACATCTTCTTTTGACAACTCTCGATGCTTACTGCTGTATGTCATCTTTGTGTGTGTCTGAAGTATATACTATTTTAGAATAATAGCTACGCAAGTCTACCATTGCTTGTCAAAGACAGTTTATCTTATGAAAATCTTTGTATGTATGGTTGTGAATAAATGGTAGTAATTATGATACTAGAGATGTGCTACACCTTTCAATAAAACTCCAAAATTAAATTATCATTAAGTGATGCATTTAAGTCAAAGTAGGCAACTAGAGGTTCGGAAACTTTAAGAATAATTCTTTTATGAAGGTTATTTTCCTTTACTACTTACTGTCAAGTTGGTAAATTTCTGTTAAACCTATTTGAACTTTTCTCCCTATCCGAGAAATATATAGAGATCTGAAAACAATAACATTAAAGACACTAGGTTGACAAAACAGCTTATAACCTATAACTTCTATGAAACTAAGGAATTAAAATATTTTCAACAAAATGTACAAATTCCACCATCCTTAAGAACCATAAAAATCATGAAAACAAAATTCTTGTATAAAAGTTCATGTATACTCCATAATACTGATATTTTACATATTCTTTTTTTAGATACATTAGACAGATACTAAAATTCAAGGCCGTTTGTTTCCTTTTGCTTGTTTTGTTTTTCTATTTCATGAAATGCCGAAGCTAGAACATGGCTTGGTAAGTAGTTTAAAGGAGTGCAATTATGTGCAGAAGTGAAATAACAACAATGGAGCTGAAAATGAATTTTTCTGTATACCATATTTTAAATTTACATTGTGAATGTGGAATCATGACTTACTCATAAAAGAACTTGGCTATTTGGAATATAGTCTACAGCTATTTGTGCAAATTACAACTTCTTGGTCTGGGCTGGGGAGGTGACTCAGTGGGTAAATGTTGCTGTAAAGCATGAGGACCTCAGTTCAGATTTCCAGTAACTATGATAAAACAGGAAAAAACAGCTTGTAATCCTAGTATTGGGAAACAGAGACCGGAAGAGCCCTGGGTTTCAGCACCGTTAGTCTAGCCAGTCAGTGAGTTCTGAATTCTGTAAGAAACCTTACATTAAAAAACATAAGATGAAGACCAATGAAATAAAACAATAAAACACCCAGCATTAGCTTCTTTCCTCTATATACACATGCACACGCATACTTATTCACACACACACACACACCACAAAACTTATTTATTACTATGGGACATCAATTTCTCATATATCACAATTTGTATCCTCTATAAATAGATTTTTTAAATTTTACTGTTTTCTACATGGGGGTTAGGTTTATGTGTAGAAGTGTAGGTTCATTATTACTACATCAAGGGTGGGAACGTCAGGGAAATATCAGGTGTTATTTTTTACCTTCTACTTTGTTTGAAACAATATCTCTTATTCACAGCCATATATGCCAGAGTAGCTAGCAGTTTCCACCTCCCATTGGAGTTATGGATCCGTATTTCCATGTCTGGTTTTTACATGGGTTCTGGGGATGTGAAGTCCTCATGAGTTTTATGACAAGTGCTTTATCCACTCTGCCATGTCCTCGGCACTACAAATAGACTATGTGTATCTCTAGTGCAGGGAGTCTCAGAGGAGAAATAAAGGACAAAATCATCCCTTTTTATATTTTTATATTTATAAATTTACATTGTTTTAAAAATTACAAAATATTTAAAAATATTGGCCTATCTTTGTTTTCTAAATCAAGTGAATGCAATAAAGGGGGCAGATGCATTTTCCTCAATGAGAAACAGAACATTAGAAATGTTACATAATTTCTTCATGGTCCAAATTGACAAACAAATGATAAATTTACAACTCAAAATTTATGATCCATATTTTGGGGGAAATCCTGTAAATATATTTAACCAAAACCTTTAAAAACGATTTCAGAGGCAGAGATGTTACAGAGGAAGTATTGTTTTCCAGCATTTACAGTACAGTACAAGGTGTTGGGTTCCTTCCCTAGCATAGTTTTCAAATGTTCTACACATACACACACACACACACACACACACACACACACACACACACACACACACACACACCATGTTTTGCATAAGAGTGTGTGTTTTGTCTGAGAACAGTCGTGTCCAATGTGCATCCCTAGTGCTTAGTCTAGTGCTTAGCCCACAGAAAGCATTTACCTTTCCCCAAATGACTTAGAATGGGATAAACTAAGTTGATGAATTGAAGCATTAAAAATAATTGTCTGCCTGTTACAATGTCTATTATCTGAACTTTACTTACCCAGAAAATGATTCTTAAATATTATCATGGAATTTGATACACATTCTGGTGCATACAAGATCTGCAGATTCAATCCTCCACAGTGTCATTATAGTCCCATTATTAATAATAGATGGTTTGTGGCTTTTTCCCATCCTCTATGATTTGCATGTCAAATTTATAACCCTATCAGAAATCTTTCCTTTGTTTACATATTATAGCTTGACTTCTTTTTATTTGAAAACTCACTCTGTTATTGTCAAGCACATGAGATAACTTATTACATCTAAGTGAGACTCATTATCCATTCTTATAAAATAGCTCCCAAAGCCACTTTTATTTCAGTCACTAACTATAACACAATTTTCGGATGGCTGAAATGAAAATCTTTTAAGTGTGCCCACATTTACATCACAGCTTCTTCAATGTGATAGCCTCGGAAATGTGAAACACAAGCAGGCCCATTTCCAAGGGAAGGAAGCTACATTTTTAAATACTACTCATAGTTCTGGCTAGTCAATAGATGAATCACGACACAGTATGAGATACTGAAAAATAAAAAAAAATAATATGGAATGTTTTCTGCCCTCGAGGAGATAATGATCTATTTAAGGAATCAAGAATCGCAACGTAATTAGCAAACAGTGCAAAACTGCCTTGAATTATGTGGCACCGGATCCAAGGGCTGTGGGAAATGAGAGCAAAGAAAATCATTGCAGACTAGGAAAATCTTGGAAAGAAAGCATTCTTGCAGGGAGCCAACTTCTGCTCATCATCTTTCTTCCAGTTGTTAACTAGGCACGTGTCAGGCTATTTATAAAGCCTGCTTAGCCTTCTTTTGATTGATCCAATGTGTTTGAGTCTTTATACTCATTTCACAGCACTTCAGCTTATTACTTTGAGCTTTTATTATTTATATATACTACTTTAAACTGGTAAAGCTTCTATTGTTTTAGTATAATTGCCTCCTCAAAGGACTCACTCAATTAATTCCTTTGATTGATTAAGTGAAATGATTGGGCTGAGGTATATTTGAATTTGATATGATGCCTGAAGAGAAGGTAGGAAACACATATTTCAAGGAAAATCTATTAAAAGGTTAACTGACTAAACTGGTCAAATTTCATTGCATCACCATTAACTTAATCAGCCAGACAATCTAAGAGCTTTATGGATATAGATAAGAAAATAGTTCATGGAGCTACTATTACTGCATATGACTTAGAAATTGACAATGGTAATTGGCACATATTACTTCATAGTATGTGCACGTGTATGAAAACAGATTGGCATAGCTACAAAGCTTGAAACATCTTTCAAGACATTTGTTTTCACACAGCAATTCTTCATTTTAGTGTAAATGAAGCTATAGAAAGTATGTGTCCTAAAAGTTAAACACTACCCAAACATTTTTCTGTGTCTTTTGTATTGATTAATTGTCATAATGATCTATTACTTGCTACATTTTTAAACAAAAGGCAAAAATTAAACTACATTTTAGAAAATGCAATGTAGGGAATAATCTACACAACTGAAAACTGTTTACTGTTATATTTTTTCTTATGGCTAAGGTCCTAAATATTCAGAAGACTATTTTATAATGAAAAAATCATTGCATTCATATATATATATATATATACACATATACATATATACCTGTATATATATATATATATATATACACATATACATATATACCTGTATATATATATATATATATATATATATCACTAAACAGTTCTGAGATCTTGGGCTACCTGCTTAATATTTTTAAAATTTAGTTTCCTCAAAATGGTTGGATTATTACTAATGTATTTTTTTTGGACCAAGATTTATACTGCAAGGTAAGCATTCAGCAGGAAAGCATATCCACATTTTCGCAAAAATGAATGTTGAAAAAGCTTCATAGTAGCCATATGCATAATGTTCCCCAAATGGAAACTACCTAAATGTCTATTGAGAATGGATAAGTAGATAAGTATATCACAACACATTCACATAGTGAAAAATAGTACTGCATTGAGAATAAGCTTGTTCATTTATGAAGCCTTGTTACTCTCAAGTTCCCAATGTTTAGAGAAATAAAACTAAGAAGGGTCCACATTTTATGATTATATTAATGTAAATGCTACAATTGTCAAAACTGATATGAAGTAGGAAGCATAAAAGGATTGGCTTATGTGATAGAAAACAATCCACAAGGTAGCATCTTCAGGGACGCTCATGTGATCTTCCTTGATCTGGTTGCCAGTTTCAGCTTTTCCCATTTGTAAGATTAAAACCCATAAAAATATAGAATTCTGAAATATTAATATAAAATAATATTTACTTCTTATACTATTAAAAATTAGGCTGATATGTCCTTATTTATATGAAGACTGAGTCAAATAATATTCATTAATTTATTTCATATAGATTATGCTAACTAATAAATATTCCTTTTTATACTATACTTAAGACATACTACAAATAGTCTTTGTATAAACTATAACATATTTATTTTCATAAAATGTGTTATGATGAGGCTATAAACATATACCTTTCAGAACACAATTGTTCTTTTCCCTTTTCTCCTGTAGACGTTGAAAAAAAGGCTATCCTGATAGGGTTTCACTGTCAGGTTGTTATCTATGAATTGCTCCTTTCTCAAACTGTGTGCACACATAGCAACTGTATAATAGTACCAATCACACACTAATAATGAGCAAACAGCAGCAGAATGGATCCCATAATAGAACAAAAACAATCTATAGTCAGAGCAAAAAGCCCTTCAATTTTTCAACTGGCAAGAAAAATATTGCTTGAAATTATGATTTGGCAGTTCATCTCAAAGAAACTAAGATGAAATGACTTCCTGCATCATGAATTTCCTGATCAGAGTCCAACAGATATAAACATTGGACTGGGGAGTTATTTCTGTCTTTTAGACTAAACACAGTGAACAGGCGACTGATAGAATCTGCAAAGTTTCCAAGTGAGCATTTTATACAAATTGCCAATTAGGCTAATTTTTAAAGAAAAGAATTAAACACGACTACTTTCTTCTGCTGAGGGTTTGTATATAATTATAGTCACTGAGTTTACTGAGATTAATCACTAATGGCAGTCAATATCTTATTATATATCATGTATTTTATGTATTTTCTAATCTAATTAGAGCACTGATGTTTAAGAATGACCACTGAGTGGTTGAGATTCACACACAAAAAAGAATTATACATGCAAACTAATTACCTTTAGTAATTATTATGATGGACTTATTTATTATATGATTGGGTCTCCATGTTTTAGTAAAAATCTTGTTGTGTCAAAAGTATTTTTATGGTTCCTGGAATTGCTTTGCATCTACTTTTTAAAAATCAATATAAATAACTATATTAAGGTTTGAAGATCAATATTGAACTTGCTTTTTCAAATCCTAAATAATAAGCTTCTCCCCAGACAATGCAGAAACAGACTTAGAGAACTATTATAATTGATTTTTCTTAGAACTGCAAAAGTGTTTGTGAAGCAGTAAGAGAAGGAAGGAGGCGGGGCATCTAACACAATTAATTTCAGAAGACAGTCTTATTTAGCAATGGAACCACCAAGTGCAAAATCATTCTTAACTAACTTTACAACAGCTCTTCCCCAACCAGTGACCCATTTATAAAACAAAAGAAAATCCCATTGATTCTTGCCTAGAAATGAAAAAGAAGTGATGACTTCGATGGAGTAAATGTGACTCTAATATATCAATACTTAACTCAGTGAGTCTCACAAACTAGCCATATTATTTGTCCTTACATGATAATATACAATATACCCATTAAAACATGGCAGATGAAATAGAGAATGTTAGCACTCAGAAAGTAGCTCAAGAAAAGATATATTTCTCTTTGAAACCAATGTTTGTCAGTGAGTAATATTGTGGGTGGCCTCCTATTTTGTTTGTCCTGATAAATTCTACAGTTAGAAAGTAAGATTTTCCCCTCTCTACTTCTATACATGCTTCAGATAATGAATGAAGTTCCGTAGGCTTTGTTTTGTATTGTTTTGTTTTGTTTTGTTTCAACAAGGATATTACTGCTGGCTGGAACTTACTATGCAGACCAGACTGGCCTAGAAATCACAGAGAAAAAGCAGTCTCTGCCTCCCACACACTGGGATTAATGGTATGTATCACCACACTGAGTCATGGAGTTTTAAGCAATTTGAGGTCTTAGAAAAATTTACTCCTGTCTGTGCTTAGGATGACAGAAAGCAGGGGTGAGAAATTATTGGCATTGTTTATATTTCTGTCCATCTCCTTTCACTGCCCAATAATGACTAGAGCATGCCACTAGATATAATCTTCATAAAATTGATTGTTCAGACTACATGGAATTTCCTTAACCCTTTGAGTGAGTTTAATATGTTGAAGTACTATTTTTTTAACAAAAGCTTTATTCATTTTTTATTTATTTTAGATATATGAGTACACTGTAGCTGTCTTCAGACACGCCAGAAGAGGGCATCAGATCCCATTACAGATGGTTGTGAGCCACCATGTGGTGGCTAGGAATTGGACTCAGGACCTCTGGAAGAGCAGTCAGTGCTCTTTAACCTCTGAGCCATCTCACCAGCCCGTTTAAGTACATTTTATTTTACTTTTGGATGGCATGTTTGAGATTATAATAAAATTATATTATTTCTTTCTTCCTTTTCCTCCCTCCAAAACTTCCCCACATCCCTCCTTCCTCTATTTCAAATTCATTGCCTCTTTTTTTCATTAACTCTTATTACATGCATATGTGTATATAAATATAGCCTACCTAGTAAGCATCATTTTATTTGCATGTATGTTTTGAGGCTTGCTCATTTGGTAATTGGGTAACCAATTGGCACATTCTTCCCTGTGGAAGACTCTTTCTTCCAATGTCAGCACTCCTCACTTTTCTGCAGTTGTGTGTGTAAGGTTGAGGATTTGTAGTCTTTTCCCTATCCATGTTGGCATGTTTATTGGTATCATCCTTGTTCAGCTCTTGTTTGGCAATCATATTGGTGAGACCGTATGGATGTAACTTCTGCCATTACTAGATGACAAACTCTCATAGCAAACTCCCTGATCCTCTGACTCTTATAATTTTTCTAAATGATATTCAATCATCTTAACTTGGGCCTTCCTTCTTGTTAAACTTCTTATGGTCTTTGGATTGTTCATGAGTATTCTGTACTTTTGGCTAACATGCGCTTATAAGTGAGTAAGTACCATGCATGTCCTTTTGGGTATAGGTTACTTCACTCAGGATGGTATTTTCTAGTTCCATCTGTCTGCCTGCTAAATTCATGATGTCTCCATTTTTAATAGTTTAATAGTATTCCATTGTGTAAATGAATCATATTTTATGTATGGATTCTTTGATTGAGGGACATCTGGGTTGCTTCAGGTTTTTGGCCACTATGAACTGTTGTTATGAACATAGTGGAACAAGTGTCTTTGTGGAATGATGGATCATCTTTTGGGTATATGTGCAGGAGTGGTATAGCTGGGTTTTTAGGTAGAACTATTCCTTCTTCTGAGAAACTACCAAATTGATTTCCAAAGAGGTCACACAATTTGCACTCTCACTAGCAATGAGGAAGAGTTCTCTTTTTACCTCATCCTCATCAACATGTGCTTGATTTTTTATCTTAGCCATTCTGTTGGGTATAAGATGCAATCTCAGAGTTGTATTGATTTGCATTTCCCTGATGACTAAGTACTTTGAACATTTCTTTAACTGCTTCCTGTCCATTCAAGAAATCTCTGTTGAGAATTCTGTTTGCCTCTGTATCCATTTTTTTTTAATTGGATTATTTTGGTTTTGGAAGTTTAACATCTTGAGTTCATTATATATTTTGGATATTACCCTGTAACAAATGTAGGGGTAGTGAAAATCTTTTCCCAATCTGTAGGCTACACTTTGTTCTATTAGCAGTGTCCTTTGCCTTACAGAAGCTTTTCTGTAGCTTTTTAGTTTTATGAGTTCCCATTTATCAATTCTTGATCTTAGAGCTTGAGCCATAGGAGTTCTGTTTAGGAAATTTCCCCCTGTGCCAATGAGTTCAAGGCTCTTTAACACTTTTCTCTTTTATTAGATAAAGTGAATCTGGTTTTATGTTGAGTTCCTTGATTCACTTGAACTTGCGCTTTGTACAGGGTGATAAATATAGGTCTATTTGCATTCTTCTATATGCAGACCTACAGTTAGACCATCATCACTTGTTGACACTTTTTTTCCCACTGTACAGTTTTGGCTTTTTTGTCAAAAATCAAGTATCTATAGATGTGTGGGTTTATTCCTGGGTTTTGATTCTATTCCATTGGTCAACCTGTTTGTTTTGGTACCAATATCATGCGATTTTTATCACTATTGCTCTGTAGTATATATAGCTTGAGGTCAAAGATGGTGATTCCTCCAGAAGGTCTTTTATCGATCAGAATTGTTTTAGCTACCCTGGGTTTTTTGTTTTTCCATATGAAGTTCACAATTGTTCTTTCAAGGTTTGTAAAACATTTTGTTGGAATTTTGATAGGAATTGCATTGATTACTATAGATTGCTTTTGGTAAGATGGCCATTTTCACTATGTTAATCCTACCAATCTATGAGCATACAAGATCTTTCCACCTTTTAAGTCTTCTTTGATTTCTTTCTACAAGTACTTGCTGTTGTCATCATACAATTCTTTCACTTGCTTGGTTAGAGTTACATGACGATATTTTATATTATTTGTGGCTATTGTAAAAGGTGTTGTTTCCCTAATTTCTTTCTCAGCCCACTTATCATTTGTACAAAGGAGTGCTACTAATTTCTTTGAGTTAATTTTGTATTAGGCCACATTGCTGAAGTTGTTTTTCAGCTATAGGAATTGTAAGGTAGAAATTTTTGGTTTGCTTATGTATACTATCCTATCATCCATGACTAGTGATACCTTAGCTTCTTCGTTTCCAATTTGTATCACTTTGATCTCCATTTCCTATCTTATTGCTCTAGTTAGAACTTCAAGTACTGTACTGAATAGATGGGAAGAGAGTGAGCAACCTTGCCTTGTCCCTGATTTCAGTGGGATTGTTTCAAGTTTCTCTCCATTCAATTTGATGTTGGCTATTACCTTGCTGTGTATTGCTTTTACTATACTTAGTTATGTGTGGGTTTAGATTTTTAAGACCTACTTTTAATAAGATTTTTAAATGCTCTGATTCCCCCTTCTAAGCCCATCCTCCAAATGTACAGGAGAAAAGAAGTTAAATAGGAGAAGGGGATGTGGATCTGTTTAGAAGTAGGTTTTGGGGGGAATTCCAATCTCCATTGTCAGAATACCAGCAGTACTGTTCAGCAGTGTCAGGATACCAAACACAAATCACCAGCAGTAGCAAGTCCAGCAGAAACAGCCAGGCCTCTGCCCATTGGCACAAGTCAGCAGGAGTGATCAGAACCAACTGAGATTTCAGCTCATGCCTCTCTCAACAAAGTGAAGACCAGCAAAGCCGTGAGTCAACAAAGCATTGCCAAGGTAGCTATGTAAGCCATCAATATTAATTGAGTCCTATTTCTGCTACTGCCAAACATCATGTATTTTCCCCTGGTTCTTGCGTCAGCAAAACACCATGTGAGTCTGAATCACATTACATAACCAGAAACGTTCACTTCAGGTATGTACCTTGAATTATTGATCTCTCTAAGACTTAACATGAAGGGGTGTTTGATTTTGTTAGATGCATTTCAGCATCTAAAGAGATGATCATGTGATTTTTTTCTTTGTTTTGTTTATATAATGGATTATGTTTATTTTCGTATATTGGACCATCCCTGCATTCCCAGAATGAAGCCTACTTGATTCTGGTGAATGATATACTTGATGTGTTCTTGGATTCAGTTTGCAAAAATTCTGTTGAGTATTTTTGTGTCAATGTTCATAAACAAAAGTGGTCTGAATCCTCTTTCTTTATTTGTGTCTTTATGTGGTTTGGGTATAGGGGTAACTGTGGCTTCATAGAATGAATTAAGTAGTGTTCCTTCTGTTTCTATTTTATGGACTAGTTCAAAGACTATTGGTATTAGCTCCTCTTTGAAAGTCTGGTAGAATTTTGCACTAAATCTATCTGGCCATGAGTTTTTTTGGTTTTTTGGTGGTGGTGGTGGTGGTGGTGGTGGTGGTGGTGGTGGTGGTGGTGGTGGTGTTTTTTTTTTTGTTTTTTTGGTTTTTTTGGTTTTTTTTTTTTTGGTTGGAAGGTTTTTAATGGCTGCTTCTATTTGCTTAGGGGCTATGGGACAGTTAAGATAGTTTAAGTGCCCTTAATTTAACTTTGGTACATGTTATCTGTCTAGAAAATCGTCCATTTCATTTAGATTTTCCAGTATTTTTGAGGCTTTTGAAGTAAGACCTTGTTAATTTTGTTAATTTCCTCAGTATCTATTGTTAAGTCTCTCTTTTCATTTCTGACTTTGTCAATTTGATGCTATCTTTCTGCTTTCAATTTGGCTAAGGGTTTGTTTCTCTTGAATATTTTTTCAAAGAAACAGCTCTTGGTTTTGTTGATTTTTTGTATTGTTCACTTTGTTTCTAATTGGTTGATTTCAGCCCCGAGTTTGACTATTTCCTGCTATCTCCTCCTTTTGGGTGTGGTTGCTTCTTTTTGTTCTAGAATTTTAATGTGTGCTATTAAGCTGTTAGTGTAGGGTCTCTCCAATTTCTTTATGAAGGTACTTAGTACTATGAATTTTCATCTTAACACTGCTTTCATTGTGTCCCATAAGATTATGCATTTTGTGCTTTCATTTTCATTGAATTCCAGAAAGTCTTTAATTTATTCATTTATTTTTTCCACGACCAAGTTATCATTGACTAAAATGTTGTTCAGTTTCCATGGGTATGTGGGTTTTCTGTTGTTTCTGTTGTTGTTAAAGTCCAGCCTTAGTCTGCAGTGATCTGATAGAATGCAAGGGATTATTTCAATCTTCTTGTATCTGTTGAGGCTTGTTTTGTGTCTGAATATGTGGTCAATTTTGGAGAAGTGTCTGTGAGGTAAAGAAAAAAGATATGTTCTTTTGTTTGAGGATTGAATGTTCTATAGATAACTGTTAAATCCATTTCTTTATAATTTCTGTTAGTTTCATTGTGTCCCTGTTTAGTTTCTGTTTTGATGACCTGTCCATTGGTAAAATTGGGGTGTTGATATCTCACACTATTATTGTGTATGATTCAATGTATGTTTTGAGCTTTAGTAAAGTTTCTTTTATTAAATTTGTGGGTACCCTTACATTTGGGGCATCAGTGCTCAGAAGTAAGAGTTCATCTTGGTGGATTTTTCATTTGATGAGTATGACTTGTCCTTCCACATTTCTTTTGATTATTTCTGAAAGTCTACTTTACTAGATATTAGAATGTCTACTCCAGCTTGTTTCTTGGGACTGTTTGCTTGGAAAAGCTTTTTTCTAGCCCTTTATTCTGAAGTAGAGTCTATCTTTGTTTCTGAGGTGTGTTTCTTGCATGTAGCAGAATGATGGATCTGCTTTCCTATCCAGTCTGTTAGCCTGTGTTGTTTTATTGGGAATTGAGTCCACTGGTATTGAGAGAAATTAATGACTAATGGTTGTTAGTTATCATTATTTTGTTGTTGGAGGTGGTACTGTGTGTGTGTGTGTGTGTGTGTGTGTGTGTGTGTGTGTGTGTGTGTGTGTGTGTTTCTTCTTTTAGGTTTGCTATGAGAAGATTAGTTTCTTGTGTTTTCTTGGGTGTAGGTACTCTACTTGTGTTGGAGTTTTCCTTCTACTATCCTATGTAGGGCTTGATTAGTAGAAAGATGTTGTTTAAATTTGATTTTCTCAGGGAACATCTTGATTCCTCCATCTGTGATGATTGAGAGTTTTGCTGGGTATGGTAGTTTGGTATGGTGTCTATGGTCTCTTAGGGTTTGCAAGACATCTGTGCAGGATCTTCTGGCTTTTACAGTCTCTGTTGAGATGTCAGGTATAGGGCTGGAGAGATGGCTCAGCCATTAAAAACTAGGTTCACAACCAGAAATAAAAGAGAAGTCAGGTATAATTCTGCCTTTATATGTTACTTGGTCTTTTCCCCTTGCAGCTTTTAATATTCTTTCTTTGTTCTATGCATTTAGTGTTTTGATTATTATATGGCAGGAGGATTTCCTTTTCTGGGCCAATCTATTTGGTGTTCTGTAGGCTTTTTGTATGCTTATGGCCACCTTTTTCTTTAGGTTAGGAAAGTTTTCTTCTATGATTTTATTGATCTTTTCAGGTCCTTTGAACTGGGAATCTTTGCTCTCTTCTATTCCTATTATTCTTAGATTTGGTCTTTTCATTATGTCCTAAATTTCCTGAATGTTTTGGGTTAAGAATTTTTTACACTTGGCATTTTCGTTGACTGATATATCAATTTCTTCTATCGTAGCTCTACAACTGAGATTCTCTCTTCTAACAATTGTATTCTGTTGGTGAAGCTTGTGTCTGTAGTTCCTATTCTCTTTCCTAAGTTTTCTATATCTAGGGTAGTCTCCATTTGTGATTTCTTTATTCTTTCTATTTCTAATTTCAGGTCTTGGAAAGTTCATTTTCTTTGCCTGTTTGATTGTATTTTCCTGTAATTTTTAAGGATTTATTTGTTTCCTCTATAAAGACTTCTATCTCTTTGAATGTGTTTTCATGTATTTATTTAAGGGAATTATTTATGTCTTCTTTAAAGGCATCTGCCATCTTTATGAGATGGGATTTAAGGTCAGGCTCTTGCTCTACACATGTGTTAGGATATCCAGGACTTGCTGTAGTACTAGAGATGGGTTCTGATGTTGCCATATTGCATTGACTTCTGTTGATTTTGCTCTTATGCTTGTGTTTCACTATCTGGTTGTCTCTGGTGTTAATTGGCCTGACTGACCTAGATTAAAGCAGGCCTCCCAAGAGTTAGGTGGAGCTCTGTGTCTGGGTTAGAGTCAGTCTCCTTGGAGGCAGGCAGAGCTGTGTCTCTGATTTTAACTGGCCTCCTGTGTCCCTGATTGGTCAGACCTTCCAGGAGACAGGCAAGTCTGTGGAGTGGGGAGGCAGACACATGGATTTGCAGCAAGTGAAAGTAGAGGAGAGGATCAGAAAGGCAATGGGGCTCAAACAGGGTGGGACAGAGCCTATGTCTGCTGGGCTCTGTGGGGTCCCAACTGTTGTGGGGATTGGGGTGGGAGTCTCACATATGTCCAAGGTTAGAGCAATCCTCCTGGGAGTCAGGCAGGGCTGGGAGGCATACCTAGATCTACTCTCTTTTTTCTTCTTAATCTCTTTTCTGTAGTTCCCTGTACTTTTGTTATTAGATCTTCCTTTATTTATATCTTTATTGCTATGCAATATACCTTTATTACTTGAAGTTTGATATTTCACTGAGATTTCAACTACAAATGCTTAAATGAAATAACTGTATAGAATGGGTAAAAAGGGTTTTGAAAGACATCTTACATTATTCATATATATCATTATTACAGAAGATCAAAGAATCAAAACTGACTCACATTAAACTGAATAATCACAAAAAAGCATTTACATATAATATAGTCGTTTAATCAGGAAAGTTAGTTTTATAAATAGCATGTAGCTCCATGGCAGTTGCTATCGGTGGGAATATAGCTGGTTTATAAAAGTGTTTTTACAACTTTATTATTTGAGGAAAATCAACAAAAAGATTTCAGATAGTTCTTCTATAATTGAGTTATTCTAAGAGAAATGAAATGCCTTTGCAATTGAACAAAATAGTCTTATGGAATTTACTTATCATTTAACTTAAAACCTTAAGTAGAGATTTACCAGTGGTCAAATGTCCATGGAAAGACAAACTCAAGTGGAGGAAAGAAAAGATGCAATAGTTCAAATAATAATTTAACATAGGTTATTTCATACCCACATTCCATTAGCATAAGATAATATGCTAATCGCAAACAGTAAGCATACAGTAAATTTTTGTGCAGCATATTCTTGAACAATGAAAAACCTAGTGAATTTTACCTTCAATTCTCCTAGAGAATCTCTTATTAACTTATAACTATTTTTACTACAATTCAGGTAAATATGTTTATTTTCCTTCTATTTACCTAATTTAATCATGACATATTCCTATAAACCAGTGCATGAAATAAAATTTCCCCACCACTTTTGTGTTGAACATTTAGTATGTTTATTAACATTCCAGGATTTGGAAAATATAGCATGAATTAAACATATGTTCTATCTGTAAGCATCTCATACAATGTAGTTAGGGAGATAGATACTGTGATAGATACTGTAGTGGTTTTAGTATGTTTGACCCAGGGAGTAGCACTGTTTGAAGGTGTAACCTTGGAGTGGTTGTGTCACTGTGGGCGTGAGCTTAAGACCCTCATCCTAGCTGCCTGGAAGTCAGTATTCTTCTAGCAGCCTTCAGATGAAGATGTAGAACTCTCAGCTCCTCCTGTACCATGCCTGCCTGGATGCTGCCATGTTCCTGCCTTGACGATAATGGACTGAACCTCTAAACCTTTATAAGACTTGCCTTGGTCATGGTGTCTGTTAACAGCAGTAAAACCTTAACTAAGACAAATATGTAACTAAATAATATACATATGAATATATATATTCAATGATTTTTAAACCATGTTTTCTCACAGATTATCCCAGAATGACTTTAACACCAATGAAGATAACTTCTTGTGCTGTCCCTTTAAATGTATGCATATCCCTGCTATAACATTTTTATCTCCGGACATGATTACTTGATACTTGTTCTTTCCTCCATTTGAAAGTAGGCTTTCCATGTCTGTTTTATTTTAATTGAATACTTCCTGGCATAAAAAAAGTGAGGAATCACTTTATATAACAATAATGGTACCATGTTCAATTATTAATAAGTAATTGTTATGTGGTAGAGGGATCCCATATCTGTCATTAGTAAAGTGGTCAAGAACTTGAAACTAGATATGTTATGGGCTCTAAGGAAACCTACTATTTATTATTCTGCCAAATTACTATTAGAGTGTTGCTATACCAGTAGTGAATCACTGAACCCTCATCAAAGAAGCCTGCTCTTACAGTAGGTGGTAATTAATACAGAGAACCACAACTGAACAATCTGCAGAGAGTGAGCAACTTTAGAGTACTCAGTACTGAATGGGATGTCCTTCTCAAACCCCTTCCTCTCAAGATTCATAGACCTCTGTAGAAAAGGAGTTTTAAGAGCCAGAGTTGGTAAATGACTCTGAGGACAAATTATTATTCAGAGATGACAGGGCTGGAACAAATATAAATTCAGAGACTGTGACAGCACACAAAAGACATGTACAAGTTCAAATGAGACAAAATCCAAGCATGGATAAGGAGAAGTAAACTGAAACTTAACCTTAACTAAGAAGCAATTTGCAACTGATAACTGCTGGGAAATGAGTTTCCTCCAAGAAAGTGTCACTAGGTATATCAACCACATTCCAGGATAGGCCCTATCCCTAAGAGTATTTGGCCAACATAAAACAGACTCCACGGTGTGTGTGTGTGTGTGTGTGTGTGTGTGTGTGCGCGCGCGCATGGGTGTGTATCGTTTGTTTTGTTCTGTTCTTGCATTTGTTTTTTGTTTTGTTTTGTGAGACAGAGAGGGGGAGGGGAACATGAAGTTGTGTATAAGGAGGTGGGGAGGATTTGAGAGGAATTGGAGGAGGAGAAAGAATATTAAAAATACTGCAATTTTCAATTAAAAAGAAAAGACCTCAGTGGAATTAATTCCACCCCCCATAAAGTTCTGTTTTATAGAAGCAAAACATAGTAACAAGAACTTCATAATATTTGAATGTTTCAAGAAAATAAAGAGCTCAGAATATATCAAATATTCTTCAGCCACCATCCACACTTTTCTGAGAAAGACCAATGTGAATGATTTCCTTATTATCCTGGAGTGGCTGCTATGCTGGTTAGTTTTTGTCAACAACCTGGGAAGACAGAAAATCACTTGAGGAATTGTTTTCATCAGATTGGCTTGTGGGCATGTCTGTGGCACATTTTCTTTATTAATGATTTGTTGTGAAAAGATCCAGCCCACTACAGGCAGTGCCACCTCTGGTAAAGTTGGCCTGGATAGTATAAGAAAGCAAGCTGAGAAAGCTAGGTTGGACAAGCCAGGAAGAAGAATATCCTCCATGTCCTCTACATCATTTCCTGCCTCCAGGTATCTACCCTGTTGGTGTATCTGTCCTGAGTTCCTTCAATGATGGACTGTGATCAGGATGTATAAGCCAAACAAACTTTCCTTCTTAACTTGATTTTGGCCAGAATATTTTATCACAGTAAATGAAAGCAAACCAGGACACTTTGCCAATGATATTAACCATTTCATTTGGAGAAAAGAGGGCTTTGAAGTAAAAAACAAACAAACAAGCAAAAACAACAACAAAACCTGCCATGTATGAGAGTGAAACTCAGGAAGCCGCATGCCTAGCTGAGGAGCTATTAGCAGTGGATGGCTGCTGAGGGAAAGATCAGGGACGTGGCCTCTGGTAGGTTGCCTATGCACCAGTAGATTTCCCCACACCCATATGAACAGCACTAATTGGGCTCAATGGGTTTTAAAAAGAGAACATGAAGTTGGGAGGGAGATGGAGTCAGATTGTCTGAACAGAGTTGGAGCAGGTGTGGATATGACCACAATATATTTTTTATATTTCTAGGAAATTCTTAAATATATATATGTGTATATATATATATATATATATATATATATATATATATATATATATAATAACTTCTGGACATATCACTATCCTTGATAACAAGCTGTACTACAGAGAAACAGTAATAAAAATCTGTTTGATATTCACATAAAAACATGCAGGTTGATCAATAGAATTGAATCAAAGATCCAGAAGTAAACCCATACACCTATAGACACCTGAATTTTGACAAAGGAGCCAAAACTATACAATGAAAAGGGGAAAGCATCTTCAACCAATGGTGCTGGTCTAACTGAATATCTGCATGTAGAAGAATGCAAATAAAAGAATGCCTATTACCCTATACAAAACTCAGGTCCCTGTAGATTAAAGACCTCAACATATAACTGGATACACTGAATCTAATAGAAGAGAAAGTAAGAAATAGTCTTTAATGTATTAGCACAGGAGACAACTTCCTGAAAAGAAAACCAACAGTTTAGGCACTAAGATCAATAATTAATAGATGAAACTTTATGAAACTGAATAGCTTCTTTCTGTAAGTCAAAGGTCACTGCCAATAGGACAAAGCAGCAGCATACAGATGGGGGAAAGATCTTCACAAATTCTACATCTGACAGAGGGCTAATATCCAAAATATATAAAAAATCCAAGAAGTTAGATGCCAACAACCCAAATAACCCAATTAAAAATGGGGTACAGAGATAAACAGAATTCTCAACAGAGGAATCTCGAACATCAGGGAAGCACTTAAAGAGATGTTCAAAGTCCCTAGTCATCAGGGAAATTCAAATCAAAACAACTCTGAGATTCTGTCTTACATCATTCAGAATGGCTAAAATAAAAACCTCAAGAGATAGCACATGCTAGAGAGGATGTAGAGCAAAGGGAACAGTCCCTGGGGACTGCATGTCTGCCTAGCCCCTACAGTGCCTGGGGCACAGTTGGAACACTGCTCAGGGGAGGCAGAACATAGTCTGTAATGGGGTCTTCATGTTTTCTCAGGTGGGAAACAACAGAAACTTGGACAATTGTTGTGGTTCCCATTCTCCTGTGTACCCAGGCACCACTGACTTATTGCTGAAATTTGGGAATGGGGTCCCAGGTCTGTGCTTCCCATCAACACTCCCAAGCACCAGGCAGGAAGAGGAAGGCAGAGCCCTGGACAGGGCAGAACCTAGTTTGATTTCAAGTGAGTGCTGAGAGTACAGTAGGAGGGGCTGGAAGAGAAGATGTTCTGGAAATTTAAGCAAAGCTCTTTAAGAGGAAGGCCTCCCCCTATGGCGATCCTCGATGAAGAGATGCTTGTTCAAACTGCTTTATTTGATGGTGGGTAAAAATGCATTCACCTTACTCAGGGTGAACCAGGGATTAAATACCTTTTTCAGGAAGGAATGCCCAGGATGGAAAGCTCATTGGCTGAACACTCAGGGCCTATCTACATAACACAATAGCATGGAGAACTCCAGATTTTTAAGTTACTTGACTGATTTCCAAGGTTCTCTCAATGGGGTGTTGTGGCTATGTGTTCCAGAGTAGGTGGAGTTTTTCAGAGAGTTAGCCCCATTTCTACCCTTCTCGATTTTGAGTTTCATGGGGTTTGGGTTCACTCAACCTTAGCAGTTCTTCCATCTGATGACATGGTCCACTTGTCCCACACTTCCATTGCTGGTGGGAGTAAAAACTTGTACTTTGGAAATCAATTTGGAAGTTTTTCAGAAAATTGGGAATAGTTCTACCTCAGGGCCCAGCTATACCACCCTGGGCACATACCTAAAAGATGTTCCACCATACCACAAGAACACTTGCTTAAACTATGTTCATAACAGCTTCATTCATAATAGTCAGGAACTGGAAAGAACCCAGATGTCCCTCAACAGAGGAATGAATACACAAAATGTGTTCATTTAAACAATGGAGTACTACTTAGCTATTAAAACAAGGACTTCATGAAATTTGCAGCAAATGGGTAGAAATAGAAAAGATCATCCTGAGTGAGGTAGCCCAGACCCAGAAAGACAAACATGCTATGTACTCACTTATAAGTGGATATTAGCCACGAAGAACAGGATATCCACACTATATTCTATAGACCCAAAGAAGCTAAGTAACAAGGAGGTCCCAATGGAGAAAGCTTGAATCTCACTGAAAAAGGAAAATAAAATAGACCTTGGGAGTGGATAGAGAGAGGGAACTGGGTGGGAGATGGGTTGGGGAGGGGAACAGGAAGGATCAACTGTCGGGAGGATGGAGGGAGAGAGAAATGGAATTGGTAGTGGAAGTACCAATTTCTGGGACTAGAAACCCAGGTATCTTAGGGTTTTACTGAACAGACACCATGGCCAAGGCAACTCTTATAAGGACAACATTTAATTGGGGCTGGCTTACAGTTCAGTCCATTATCATCATCGCAGGAGCATGACAGCATCCAGGCAGGCATGGTAGCGGGGGAACTGAGAGTTCTACATCTTGTTCTGAAGGCAAACAGAAAACTGGCTTTCAGGCAGCTAGGACGAGGGTCCTTAAACCCATGCCCACAGTGACACACCTATGTCACAGAGCCACACCTACTCCAACAAGGCCATACCTCCTGATAGTCCCACTCCTTGGTCCAATCATCTACAAACCATCGTACCAGGGCAATGGAAACTCTCAGGAACCTATGAGGGTGAACCTAGCTAAGTCGTATACCAATAGGGGATATGGAGCCTGAAATGGTTACCTCCTGTGACCAAAAAAGACTTCTAATGGAGGCATGGGGACACCAACCCAGGTACAAAACCTTAGACCCACATTTTTTTTTCTGCCTACAAGATGTTCAGGGATAAAGAGGGAGCAGAAATTTGGGGAATGGACAACCAATGACTGGCCCGACCTGAGACCCATGGCGTGAAAGAGAGCCAACGTCTAGCACATTAAAATTATTCTGCTATGCTTGCAGACAGGAGCCTAGCCTTAACTGTCATCTGAGAGGCTTCACCCAGCAGTTGATGAAAACAGATGCTGAGTCCCACAACTAAACATTAGGTGGAGCTCAGGGAATCCTGTGTAAGAGCAGGGAGGAAGGATTGAAGGAGCCAGACAGGTCAGAGACACCACAAGAAAACCTACAGAATCAACTAACCTGGGCCCACAGAGATTCATTGAGAATAAGCCACCAGTTAGAAAGCATGAATGAGACAGACCTAGGCATATACATGTACATATATACACATACACACACACACACACACACACACACACACACACACACACACACACACACACACATACAGATGTGCAGCTTGGTCTTCATGTGGGACCCCTAACAAGCTGGAACATAGGCTGCCTCTATGTTACCTGCCATTAGATTCCTTTCCCCTAGCTGGGCTTTCTAGTCTAGTCTCAATAGAAGATGCACTTAGACTACTGCAACTTGTTATGCCAAGGCTGGTTGATATCCCTTGGAAGGCCAACTCTTTTTTGAGGAGCAAGGGAGGGCGTGAGGAAAGGGAAGGGGAAAAGGAGGGACTGGGAGGAGAGGCTGGAGGGGAAGCTGCTATCTAGATATAATAAAATAAATTAATTAATTAATGAAAAAAGTAAAATAAATACAAAATAAAGGGAAACATTGGAATTTTTCATTTACATTCATCTGTAAGCACTTAAATTGAGTGATCTAAAAAATAATGTCATGTGTTATTTGCTACAGTACTTTCCAGAAGAACCTTTACTGTGCTGATCACAAGATGAGTAGACATTTAAAGTATAATAGCACACACAAAAAGAGAACATGTGATTTTACTTTGAAGTACTAAAAATTATAGGAGCAACAGAGGAAATTTACTAAGAGATGTCACTCAGGAAATGACTCTTTGAGAGTATAGAGGAATAGCGTCAGCTAATACCTGTGATAAACTTAGGTAATGTCAGATATTGCAAAGACATTTTCTGAATCCAGAACAGTGATAGCAAAATCACTTTGCTATAAGCAAAAGGTATAGCTACAGATCATTGTTTTACTTACAGAGCACTGTACTTGATTCAGAGCATCACTTCAACATGAGATTCCATGAGGGGACCTATTTATAAATAATTATTGGTACTTTGGTGAGATCATGATATTTTCTCTTTTCTTTCTTCCTCATATTTGTAGATAGACATTTAAATTTCTAGTGAAATTTTCCATTGAAATTCAGTCTTAAAATCCAAAGGCATTTTCTAGATTTTATTTTAAAATCCATAAAGAGAAACCCCTCTAACAGGTTAGCTAAGGCTGACTGCTTTCCTTCTCATGTGGAATAGCACATCTTTTGGACAACAAACACCATTCCTCTGCTGCCTTCCAGAACTTGTTTCCATCAGGTCTTTTACATGATGGGTTGACAAAGATTCCAGCGTCTGGACTTGCTGGAGAGGCTCATGTTTTGGCCAGGTAAGTACAGAATGCTCATATTTATTCTTCCTCATTGTCTCCCACTCATGTGTCCTTTTAATGGACAATCATGCAGCGTTGAGGCTGTAAACCTCCTATCCAGATGGCAGACCAGTTTTTGAAGGAATGTTTTCAAAGGTCCCTGCCCAACTGACAACAGTTTATTACTCCCTAACATGCTTATTTGTGCCATCGAGCAATAGGAGGCACCTATTTTGGGCTGTATAAAATTGGCAATTCATGTGTAATTGTTGGCTTATCGAGCCAGTGGTATTTTCACTTTTATGACTAGACTCACTTTTATATTCTTGCTGATGAGTTTTCTGGTACCTAAATGTAAGCCAAAACTGTTTTCATGTTCATCAGTCATCATTCTCAGCCAGAAATTCCTTATGCTTTCTCATATTCAACATGACTAAGAAATAATTGAACCAATGGATAAAAAGCTCCTACACTGCCAATTTTAAATTTACTGAAATTATATATGGATTCAGTGAAGCACATAGATGAATGGTGAATTTTCATGAACTGAACACATCTCTATAACTAATATTCATATAAAGACGCAGACTATTGGGGCTGTGAAAATGGCTCAGTCAATAAAGAATTTGTTATACAAGCCTGGTGATATCAGGTTAGATCGCCAACACTTACATAAAAGCTAGGAACAGTCTTGTTAGTCTATGACTTCAGGCCAGGGAGGAAGATAGGGAACACAGACAGATAAATCCCTTGGAGCTCACTGGCAAGCCAGGCAGAGAGATCCTGTCTCAAAAAAAAAAAAAAAAAAAAAAGGGTTAACAGTGATGGATAAAGACATCTGATATAGATCTCTGACTTCCACACATGCATAACTTCATTATACATCTGCAAACACACACACACACACACACACACACACACACACACACACACACACACACTGTATCTATAAAACATACACATGCACATGAAAGATATATACTATCAACAAGTTTGCTTTTACCTGTTTTATTTCAGCTACAGCTACTATATTGATGTCTTGCACCATCTTCTAGCATTCTTGTATTCGAACTTTGTGGGAGTAACAAAATTAATACTTCTCTGTGTTGGGCTTTAGATGTTGTATCTTTCATTTCATTATCTGCCCTTCCATATGTGAGTAGTTATTTTTGCTACTGTTCTATAGTATTACATTAACTGATTATGCTGTGATATATTTATCTATTCTGTTGCTGATGGAGAGTTAGTTGCTTCTCAGCTTCTGGATATTAGAAATATGGCTTTTATGAGCATTCTTGTCTCGGTCTTTTGATCTACATATCTCTTGACTAATTTCTGTCTTGCTATAGCTAGGAAGAAAAATGTGAAGGGAAAATACCCATGTTATAAGAGCTAGGCCCATGATACCACTGCGAATTGGGACTTGCTATATGACTGATTATATTTTGAATATAAACAATTCCCTTTGCTACAGTGTTTTCAACCAACCCAAACTTATTGAGTAACTTAATAAAATGGCCCCAAGATACCTTGCTCTCATTTGAAAATCAACCAAATTACACAGAGGATGAAAGAAAAAAAAACTTAGACTAAATATATGCAAGTTTAAAGCAGTATAGAACAGCACTGCCAAAAAAACACTCATTAAAATTACTCATGGACAAAATAGATTTAAACTAATTAAAATGCCTAGTCACTCTAGAGTGGGCTAAGAGGGAGGATTGACTTGGTACCAAATGGCTTCATTTTATGGCTTTACATCAAACTTTTGAAATATTTTTAGTTAAGGAAATAAAAGAATGATGGGAAAGCTCTCATAGGGCCACAGATAAAACACTGTGGACCCAAGGAGATCCATTATCATCATTATGGCAGCATTTTCTATTGCATTTATGAATTTAGATATTTTTTATTGTACTGGTAAAGGGACAATTGAGCAGGTGCCATTTTATGAGGTGCTAATTCTATCATGATTCCCAAGTGGAGAATCCACACACAAGGGTCAATTATTATGAGTCTAATAGAAATGCTGTGAATGGTAAAAATTCAAAGTAGCATTAATCTCTATATTGCTCCCTTGAGCAGAGTTCAGCTGTCAATTTTAGTCCTGAGGAGCTTGGAGACGACTAGTATAGCCAAAAGCATTTTGGATTTGTTATATCAAAGGTAGAGTGAGCTGTAATATAAATTTTAAAAACAGTTTCTGATTTTAAGAATCATAAGAATATATCAAGGAAAAGAAGATTAAATATGATTCCTATAATTAAAATATAGATTGGATGCTCCACATATTATCCTGAGATTTTAACTTTCAAATTCAAAATTATTTCTGGTTAAAATCTGTCTTTATTCTCTGGCTTCTATTCTGCATATATAACTCCTCATTTGGGATTTTTATTCAAATTACATAAGATTTATATTCCTATTTTTCATGAATATCAGAAAATCACATATCCTTATAATAACTGAAATAATAAATATGAAATGCATAACATGGTAATGTACATTTACTACTCTCTGAGGTTAACATATATGATAATCACATATGGTATATAGGACCTGCTATATTTTGCACATTGAATATTATGCCTCCTGAAAAACGCTTGTGTTGAAGACTTGATCCTCAATGTAGTGGTGTTCAGAGATAATGAAAACATGATGGCTTTCACTCATAACTGGATTAGTCCACTCATGGATTCGTAACACTATTTTGGTTGAAGGTTGCAATACTAGAAGGTTGGACCCATAATAAAGAAATGCAGGTTATCTCAAGCAAGTGAGTACTGTGAGTATACTTTGTCCCTTGCTCCTTTCTCTCAACTTTACATCTGTCATGCCATGAGGTAAGTTTCTCTACTTCACCATGTGTTCCCTGCCATGATGTTCTGCTTCAACACTAGCCTAAAACTATCAGGCCAAGAAACCATGGATTTCTAACAGGAAGCAATAAAAGTGCAAGCCCAAATAAATCTTTCTTCCTTTTAAGATCTTTTTAAAAAAAGATTTGCTTAGTTTTCACTTTATGTGTATGAGTGTTTTGCCTACATGTATGCATGTGAACTACATGTGTGCCAGAAGAAGTTATCAGATGCCCTGGAACTGGACTTATGAATGGTTATGAGTCACCATTTGGTGGCAGGGAGCATAAACCAGGTTTTTCACAACAGCAGCAAGAGCTCTTAAACATCGAGCTATCTCTTCAGTCCCTAAGCTTTTTTTCCCTTCTTCCTTAACTCAACTACTTCCTGAGAACCATTTGACACATGAATAACACTGCAGTTCCATGTGAGGAAAGGAACAAAAGAGATAAGAGGACTAATGCCTACCGGTATCCTGTTGTGTCAAAGGAAACAAGTCCAGTATTTTATATATTTCATACCTTGTTTTATTAATTTAGAAATAACTCATGTTCTGATTTGTTAAGCTTTTCATAGATTAGCTACTTGAGAATCATCAAGGTTAAATACTTTGACCAATGTCACTACCTAATGATTCAGGAATCAAAGCTATGTCTGCCAACTCAAACCCATTTCCAATATGCTATTTTCCGTTCTCAGTCCAAGGTCTGATTTTCTGGTAGCTAAGCTAATGTCCTATGGGAAAGCTTTAAATCAAAATACATAGAAGCTCTGTGAGTTCAAGGTAGTTATCTGTCTACTTAGTAGAGTAATGAAGAAGAAGAAGAAGAAGAAGAAGAAGAAGAAGAAGAAGAAGAAGAAGAAGAAGAAGAAGAAGAAGAAGAAGAAGAAGAAGAAGAAAGAGGAGGAGGAGGAGGAGGAGGAGGAGGAGGAGGAGGAGGAGGAGGAGGAGGAGGAGGAGGAGGAGGA
>CM052722.1:36945394-36948995 GCA_028551405.1 Uromys caudimaculatus | reverse complement strand
TTTCTTCACTTAATAGAAGACAAAGAGGCAGGTGAGAAATTGATACTGTATATAGCTGCTTTTAAAGGACATTAATTCTTTTCATGTCAGGAGGAGCCCTATAACTTAACTACCTCTTAGTGTCCCATCCCCGCCCCCATCCCATTAGCATCACATTTGGGCATTAATTACTTTTAACATCTCAATTTTGTAGAGAACACACATTTGCATGACATGAGCTTTGACAGTGGCATGGTTTTTTGTTTTGTTTGTTTGTTTTCTTAAATAAATGCTTACCAGCTTTTAGAAATGATTCCAAGTCAATGAGGAAAGTTCATCCAGTAGTTGTGTGCCACATCTGGGCCAAAGTCAAGCTGGTAAGGAAGAAACCTTCTCCAATTCACTTCTCCAGGTAGTGTGTCTTGACTCAGAATACTATACAATTTAATTTCCTTATTCATTCCTCTCAGTATGATGTTTTCACTATATCTAATCTGTTCTTACTCCAAGACTGTGAAGCTTATAAAATTTCACCGACCAAGCCAATTTCCCCTGAAACACTTATGGCTCTTCATAGAATTATGATGATATCCATAATTTTAAGACTCATTTTTATTTTTATTAATTATATGTATGTACATATATGTGAGTGTGTGTGGATGAATAGAGAGGTCAAAAGATGGTGTCACATTCCCTAGAACTATAGTTACAAGTGGTTGTGAACTGCCTGACCTGGATGCTGGGAACCAAACTGGGGTATTCTGCAAAACTGGCATGTGCTTTCTTAACAACTGAGTCACCTTTTCAGCCCTAATGTTCATAATTCAATGTTGAAAAACCATTAAACAGAACATCAATCACAACAAAAGAATTGAACCCCTTCTTCCTCCTCTGGCCTTATACATCTTCTTTTTATCCACATTCTTATGTCTTTCTTTCTGGCAATCCTATTTCTGAATATTAACAAATGTGATATAATATTTATTCACCCATGTCTTTGCCCAGAATATGTTAATCTCCCTGAAAAGCTTTCTCCCCCTTTTCACTAAGCATATCCCAATTTTCTTTTGTAGCTCAGTTCCAAGACAATGTCTGATTTATGTGTTCTGCTATGCAGTCAAGTATGATAACTTTATATAACTACATTCAGTATACTAGACAGTTTTATATTACATTCAAAACTCCTTGAAGACAGGAGTTATGTATTTTAGCATGTCACCTGTACAGGATATGGGAAATTAAGTTCTGAATTACATGAGGTTTTTGTTAGAATTAAGTGAGATTAACCTATGTACCTATAACACAGTGTCTGTCATATGAAAGTTCAAAAATAATGATTATGATAGTAACAATACTTCAATAATATTTTATAGTATTTTGCTATACAACTGCACACATACCTGACTCAAATGTAAATCCTACTGGAGAACTAAAGCATAAGATCTAGTGAGAGCCAGTACAATTGGTGTCTCATGCCAACAAGGTGAGAAAGCAATGGGTATGTACTATAACTGTGCATAAAGTCCTGCACTAGCCTTCAGAGCACAAAGTCATCTGCTCACTTTTGCCTTCTAAAGCTCAGGTAAATTTCTCTTGGGGTCAATTCTAGCCCAGGGAAAGGAAATGTTGGAAATGTAGTTCTGGTACAGGTAATTTGGCACAGCTGACAGTTATCACATCAAGTATCAAATCTCCAGATACATAATTATAGAACTGGCCCAAGAAACCAATGTTCTTTCTACTAGATTACTCTTCCTTCTATGGTAGAACAAATTGTAAAGATGATAAGAACATACACTTTACACTGCAAGGATTAATTAGTAACAGTTTGAAAACAGACATCACCTCACTGGATATTCACGCCAGTCTTCCCAGTAATTTTCCTGATTCTCTTTGGCATAACATTTGCTTTTATAGTAGCAGTTTTTGAAGTGGAGAATTTGAAATTATTTAGGTCCTGACCTGATTATTCAAGATGACATTTATAATGAAAAATAGCATTAGTACTGATCTATAGCACATTCTACTTCTCCACAAAATTGAGAGAGGTATTACAGAGTTCCAATCTTTTTCAGGGAATTTCTGATCCACTTGAATTTTCCTCTTCCTTAGTTTGACCAATTTAAGACAACAAATCCACAAGAGGTCATGGAACTTTCACTTTTAATTCTTTAAGAAAATATTTATATTTTAATGTTATTATCAAGACCATGATATTTAAAATCAGGAATATCTATGCAGGGATTCCTCTAGGACCAGTTATGAATACCAATTTAATGAAGTGAAACAAAAAGAATATACTGTTAAAATCGACTACTTTGTGCAATTTTAATGATTTAATTTATTTTTAATTGTATAAGTATGTGTGCATGTGTGTGTGTGTATGTATAAGGGTGGGGAGATATGGAGATATTGAGTGTACAGATGCTGTGGAATCCAGAAGAGGGCACTGAATTCTCTGGAACTGGAGTTATAGGTGGGCACTCAGGACCACCAACTTCAGGAGTGGCATTTCCCACTGCTCCCCACCCCCCACATCATCAGTTGAGAAAAATTTACCATAGCCTTGCCCACAGGCCAATCTGGTAGTGGCAATGAGTTTTCATCTTCCAAAATGACTCTACAGTATATTAAGTTGACATAAAACTAACCAGCACAGCATATGAAGTAATGGGCTTCATTATTGCATTTTCATATACTGATTTGTTGAGCCTTTTCTCTTTAAAGGTGATCAGAATTTCAGCTGCTAGAGAAACTGGATTTTTCTGTGATTATTTAATTATATGTCTTACTTAGGATTTCTATTGCTGTGAAGAGACCCCTTGACCATGGCAACTTTTATAAAGGAAAACATTTAACTGAGACTGGTTTACATTTTCAGAGGTTTAGACCATGACAAGAAGCATAGCTGTAGGCAGGCAGACATGGTACTGGAGAGGTAGCAGAGGGTTCTATATCTTCATCCACAGGCAGCAGAAGGAAACTACCACACTAGGCCTAGCTTAAACATATGAGACCTCAAAATCCACATTCAAAATGACACACTTCCTCTACAAGGCCGCACCTACTCCAACCAGGCCACACCTCCTGATAGTGCCACGCCCTATTGGCCAAACATTCAATCACATGAGTCTATGGGGGCCATTCCTATTTGAATCACCATATTACATTTCTTATTTTAATTTTTTTGTTATATGTATTAGTATTTCAACTATGTGAAATGGCTGTGCACCATGTGCATGCTTGGTGCCAGTGAAGGCCAGTAAAGGGCTCTAGGGTCCCTGGAACTGGAGTTACAAACAGTTGTGAGAAGCTGTCATTGATGGGAATTAAACCAGGGTTCTTTGTAAGAGTAACCAGTGCTCTGAACCCTATCTCCAGCCCCAGAATCTTTACTAGCTTCATCCTCATAGTTACAGTTACATATTGTTTACCAAGTTAGCAAATCCACAATAGCTAAATAAAAGCCCTATTGTTTTGAAGATAACCTCTAGGTTGCTCCAGAGTTACCTTTTGTATTTTATTGGTTTTGGGTTACAAACAAAACAAAACAAAAATCAAAACAAAGCTAAATCAAATCAGGAACAGATGGATTCCAATAAGTTCTCTCTGTGATAATTAT
>CM052722.1:36935394-36942894 GCA_028551405.1 Uromys caudimaculatus | reverse complement strand
ACACAGAAAAAAGAATTAGCCATGAAACACTATTGTGCATAAATGACCAATCACTGACAAGAGTCATTAAGTAAACAATCATCACAATGATTAGTCAGACAAGATCCCTTACATTCTGACTACATAGAATTCAATATAATAGTAAGCATTAGCAAATGGCAGGGATAATTCTAGTGGAAATCTTTGATTTGGAGTAACTATTGGGAAGGGATGGATATTGAATATCAATCATGGCTATTATACACTTGACCACACAGCTGGTCAGTGATAGAACACAGTCATTTGCTAGTTCCTCTGAGATCCGGACTGATTTTTTTTTCTTATCACGCCATGCTGTGGGAGACTGTGATACCCTTAGGCATTCACAACAAGTTAATTATTGGGTATATTGTTCAACAGCAGAGGGAAACTTGTTCATACTGTTTTTCTTTGAGCTGAACATATTCTGAGGCAAAACAGAAAACTTCAGATACAATTACTGAGATTTTTTTTTTGGACTTTTCCCCTGCATGCCCAGCAGCTGCTGGGTGTTCAGCATCAGATATGAGAAGTTAAGCTGAATAAACTAGAGGAAAACCTTCTAGAGAAAGCAAGCTCAGCTTTAAAAAAAAAATGCTAAGGTTGCCAACTCAAGAGCCCAGGACAGCTTAATAAAATTGAGTAGAAGAAAACCAATTAAACATTCTAAACTGCTAGTCTGGGGCTCACCAAAACAACACAAATCAAAAGAGTAATTATTCAATTATTAGTAGCAGCTGGAACTTGCGATTTATTTTTAGTTAAAGCAAGTCTCCCCTGTGCCTCCTGCCCTCCCCATACACACATCTTGCTGCTACTTCCCAGAGGGCCCAAATGGTATCTTTTCAGTCTTTAGAAACTACTTCACTGTGAATTTGCCCACGGGGCTATTCAACGATGACTTCATGCCTAATACTTAAGTCAGAGACTATCCATTCTCTTTTCAAAAACGCTCAGGGTTATCAATACTCGAACCTGGTAGACCAAGCCTTTTCATATGATCCCTACCTTGGTACCTTTTACACTTTCTCTATTGTAACCCGAGTTCTTGGTAAATGGTAGGGCTCAAAGTCTACTAACAGTTCCTGAGTTCTTGTAATTTTTCATGCCTACGTTGCTCCATACCTACCTGCTCCATATATTCTCAGCTATTGTACAAAGCCAATTTGAAATCAAAACATGTTGAAGCCCTTTTTTTATTATGTGTGTAAATTCACCAGGCATGAATTAGAGGAACCATGAGTATCTGGGTTTGTTCTGGGTGAGTCTAAGGAACATTTAGGGAAGTATAGGGGTGAGAGTGGAGTGAGGAGGTTATCTCTCAATTGAAGGCTGACAAGCATCAGGAACCATTTGGCCACTAAGTATTTTGATACTATGTATGGACCACCAGAATTAAAGGGACGCTACAGTTATTATTGCAGAAGCAGTGCATATTGATCAGAAATGGGGTCGTTTAGGCACTCTGTTGTTGCTAAGTGTTTTTGACCTTGGAGTCCTGTCTGATTATTGTTTATATGTTTATATACACCATCTAAATAATGTTTATATTCCTTGTGTGTTATTTGTAAACAAGCCAGCAAAATCATTGAACTAGCCCACTGGTTGATGGAAAATGTTTACCGGGGAACAAACTGCAGAGTAGAGAACAGCAGCTCGGTGGATTTTATATGATCATCTTTGAGGTAATGCAAGCTGTTTGGGTTAATCGGGAACTAGATGCACTTTGTCTGCTGTAGTTGACCATTGAGGTCAGAAAAGGGAACAAGCAGCTTTCTTGAAAAAACATAAATCTAAATTTCAACATTTCTGAGAAATGTAGTTTAAGTTTACCCAGTAAGAATCTTTCTGTTTACCTGGTAAGAATATGGCTGGCATTGGATCCAAGATGCCATCTTATGAAGTTTTCATCAGCACGAACATTTTGGGGCCTGCTTTGTGACCTAACAGTTCTTATTTTTGTTTACTTAGGAATGAACATCCCAAATTTCAAGGTTGTTTCATCTTCTTATAGTTGGCTATGCCTACCTGTTCAAAAATAAAGAAATAAAGAAAATATTGCAGAAACATATAATCATAGGCCCTCATAGATTATTGTATTTTTTCTCTATTTGTCTATGAAAATCTATATTTCACTTTGAAAATCTTGAAATGCCCAATCCTGGAGATCTAGATGAAAGCGTCTCACTTAGACATACATGTTCCTTCTGGTTCACTATGATCCCAAGATAAACATACCATATAGTCTTGTCTACTGCATCATCTGTGATGTTACACATATCTCTTACTTTCTGGTACCTAGTAAAATCTGAGGCTAGGAACTATTCACTTTTCTCAGTTAAATAAAGAGTACCATGGATGGACCAACAGAACAATTGGAACAGTAGACAGATATCAAACATTACAGACATGGTAAATCACTCTCCACAGCTGCTCAACTCTATAACTGAAGCAAGAAAATAGAAAGATAAAGCATATAAATCAATAAAATGAGTTACAGTGTAGGATAGTCAGTCTGCATGTGTCATTTTGAAGGGATTGAAATATGCCTAAAATGATAAAATACATTTCTGGATATGTCTGTGAAGCTGTTTCAAAACAGGAGTGGACCAACATTCATTAGACAAAGTGCGAAAGAACCACCTTGATTGTGGGTAGCCCCATCCAATAGACTGAGGACTGGATGGAACAAAAGCAAAAGAGAAAAGCTTGTGTGTGCCCACTGCACACTGAACAGGCACATCCATGCTGTTGACATTAGTCCTTCAATGCAGACTTGTACCTATGTCCATAATATCAGATTTCAAGTCTTCAATCTCTGACCACAGCTGCATCAGAGAACCTTTTTGTTTTGAGGTTTAAAGCTTCTTGGACTGAGTTGCTAGCTACTGATTTTCTTGGCTTTCCAGCCTATACACAGATAGTTACTGCAAAACTTTCCAGTATCTGAGATAAATCAGTCTTAGAAATCCTTTTCTTATAATAAATTATGTTTTCTACCAGTTTTACTACTCTGGACAACACTGACTAAGACACAGTATCCTTTTAATTATATGGGAAAAAAAAAACAGATGAGAGACACGATTTACCCACACGCCTAGTGCTAATTTGAAGTCCATTCTTGCCATTTGAGATCACGCCAATGGTCATTTTTTTCTGACTTTTGCATTCTGATCTGTAAAATGGCAATCATAACACTTGCCTTATATGTGATATTCACAGTGGAATGTCACCATGTGAAAAATCACTTATTTAAATATGAAGTACTATATATTTATAGGATTTTTATCTTATTATATATTTATGTGATCAAATATAAAACTGTTCATCTTTCTACAACAGAATTATGGATAGAAATATGAAATTTTGTCTGGTACTAGACTAGAAAGCTAGCCAACTTCCCAGGGCTACTGAGTTCATGAGCACTATAAAAGAATCTACATTGCCATTTTGATAAACCAGAGCAATTGCTTATTACATTCTAATCTTATCACTATACTCAAAGATAAGTGTAGCTACCACCCCTCATCCAAGAAGCTTCTTTTCTACAGCAAATGGAGACCATCACAGAAAACCACAACTGGGGTGAATATGGGACATAAAACCATGCCAAGAAGTTTGGTAAGGTAGAGCAAGTGGAGACCCAGAGACTCGGTGGGCACACACCCGAGGCTTAGGTGACTCCTAGCTCCCTGCCAGACTCCTGACTTGGAGTGCATGCCATGCTTCTCACATAAAAGAGATGTAACCTGTGGTCACATAGACCCCAAACAGAGTTCTCCGTGCTAATGAGGTACTAGAAGCCCAGAGCACTTAGCCATAACCTTCACTTCCCAGACATTCCTTCCTGTAAAAGGAATCTCAGGCCTACCCTGAGAAGTGGAGTATGCTTTACACATTCAATTTTCACCGTGACAATAAACTCTTTAGAACCATGGACTGTCTCTTTTCTTCAAGATCTGCCATGGAGAGCCATGGAAAAGGCCTTTAGCTATAGAACCACAGCCTAATCTCCTGTGGAAGTCCTCTCTGACAACTGCCACCAAGCCTGCCTCCACCAAGCTAAGGACAATCCCCCTGTGGGACAAGCCAGAGCTCCCCTTGTCCTCCGACCCCAGGCTAGATGCTGTTCCCAACCCATGGGCCCCCAACTCTGTTCTCTGACTCCCAGCAGTGACTGGATGTCCAAGACTCTGAGAACAATTGCAACTTATAGAGGAATTTTTATCCAGTAACATGGCTGCTTTGGCAAGGGATCATTACATCCAAAGATATGATCTGGCAGGAATACAGATATGCCCTTAGTACACACCTTTAATCCCTAACAATGAAGGTAAGGTTAGTTTGTTGAAGGAAGCAGCCATGTTTAAATGTGATGTCTAATTGAGCGGCAAAGTGACAAATCAGGGAAAGATTTGACAGAATAGGATATGCCCATCTCTCACAAAAACAGCACAGGAAACAGAGGCTACTTAAGAGCAGGGCAAAATAAGTTTGTGGTGGTTATGTGTATGGCAGTTTTTACAGAGACAGCTTGAAGAGAGAACAAGCTAGACACAGGTGAAGGCAGAATGAGTCAGAGAATGAAAAGGAGCCAGATTAGAACGTATTGCCAGAGTTAGTATGAGGCCAAGCAAAACAATTCAGTCACAAGCCAAGAAAAGTCAGATTGAATCAGTCATCTTGGAAGATTAAATTGTATGGAGGCTAGAAGCCACCAGGCCTATGCCTAGTGATAGTCAGAGCAGGGAAGGAAATTTGCTGGGCTCAGATCAAGATGTGTATTCGCACAGTTTAGGTATAACCTTCAACTTATCACTTCATCTGAGGAAATAAACATGACATTTACAATCATTGGATATGTAAACAGGGAAGGGGAAATTTTTGTGTCTGTGACACTCCTAAATAACAAATTATTGACAACTAATGACTGTGGGAAAGAGAATTAACTTCTCCCAGAGATGAAACCCCTTACTGGTTATCCAATACAAAGGGGTCATCCCTGAAACTATATATAAGGATAATCTCCTGTTTAGTGTGTAAAAACATCACCTGTCAATAAAAAAATCTGATGGCCAATAGCTGTGGAGAGAAAAGGTAGCACATTTGGAAGAGAAAGGAACTCTGGGAAAGAGTCAGGCATAGGACGATGGGCCACTGAGACCTAGAAGAAGTAGGACATATGAAACTGAGGAGAGGAACTAACCATGTGGCAGAACTTATATTAGTATAAACAGGTTAATACATGTTAAGGGCTAAGTAGGGAACAAGCCTGGCTTAAGGCCATAAGCATTGAGATGAAATAAGTGTCTGTGTCATTCATTATTTAGGAACTAGAGTGGACATAGAAAAAACCCAAATGGTTACAAATATATATATATTTAGAAAAATGGACTCAACAGGTTATGCTTCTGTGTGATTGATTGCACACACACATATAAATATGGAACAATAATAAAGAGAGACCATCAACTTGCTAGTGGGGGTGCATAGGAAGGGTTAGAGGTAGAAGGGATGGGAGGGGCTGGAGAAAGAAAAGTGAAAAAAAGAAAAGGAGGAAAGTGATGTAATTCACTGTTAATTAAAAATGCATCACCAACCCTGATTTCATGCTATGCTACAGAGATATAATATTAAAACCCACACAATATTGGCATAAAAGCAGAAATATTGATCAACGGAATCAAATTGAAAACTCAGACATAAGTCCACACACCTATGGACATGTGATGTTTTGACAAAGAAGCCAAAATTATATGGTGGAAAAAAGAAAGGACCTCCAAGAAATGATGATGATCTAACCCTATGTCTGCATATAGAAGAATGCAAATTTTTCCATATTTGTCACCCTGCACAAAACTCAAGTCCAAATGGATAAGAGATATCAACATAAAACTAGATACACTAAACCTGATAGAAGATAAAGTGAGAACCAGTCTTGAATGCATTTGAACGGACAACTTCCTGAATAAAACAGATATAGCACAGGCATTAAGAACAACAGTCAATAAATGGGATTTCATGAAACTTAAAAGCTATTGTAAGTCAAAAGACACTGTCAAAATGGCAGCCTACAGAATGGGAAAAGATCTTCACCAACCCTACATCTGACAGAGGGCTAATTGCATATATATATATATATATATATACACACACACACACACACACACACACACATATATACACACACACATATATATATATGTATATGTATATGTATATATATATATAAATTAGACACTAACAAACTAAATAATATGATTTTTAAAATGGGGTGCAATACTAAACAGAATTCTCAACAAGGAAATATCAAATGGCAGAGAAGAACTTAAGGAAAAGTTCAACATCCTTATCCATCAAGGAAATGCCAATCAAAACAATTCTGAAATTCCCATTTTATACCTGTCAGAATAGCTAAAACAAAAACCACAAGTTATAGCTCATGATCATGACGATGGGAAGCAAGGGAGCACTCCCCTGTTGTTGGTGGAAGTGCAAGCGTATACAGCCACTTTGGAAAACTGTATGACAATTTTTCAGAAAATTGGAAATCAATCTACCTGAGGACCCTGCTATATCACTCCTTTATAATAGCCAGAAGCTGGAAACAACCCAGATGTCCCCCAACAGAGGAATGGATACAGAAAATGTGGTACATTTACATAATGGAGTACTACTCAGCTATTAAAAACAATGACTTCATGAAATTCACAGGCAAATGGATGGAACTTGAAAATATCATCCTGAGCGAGGTAACTCAGTCACAAAAGAACAAACATGGTATGTACTCACTGATAAGTGGATAATAGCCCACAAGTTCGGAATATCCAAGATTCAATTCACAGACCATATGAAGCCTAAGAAGAAGGAAGACCAAAGTGTGGATGCATTTAAGGGAAAACAAAACAAGTATTCAGCTTTAAATATAAAAGAAGTTTGATTTCACCTTCTGGCTATTGTAAATCGAGCCACAACAAATACGGGAGGGCAGATGTTTCATCTCTATATTGATTTCATGTCTTTTGGTTACATGCCCAGTAGAACAATGAATGGATCATATAGAAACTCATTTTAAGTTTGCATTCTATTGTTTAGAAGGGTTTCAGAAGTGTACATTCCTACCAACAAGATGTAATGATTCCCTTTTCTTCATATTTTCTCTTCTTAAAAAAAAAACTGCTATTTTACTTGGAGTGAGAATAATTTTTTAAGATTCTATTTTAATTTCCTCAATGAGTAGTAATGTTGAGTAATTTACCATGTACCTTTGATCTCTGTATGTTGTCTTTTGAGAAATGCTTATGTACCTCTGCTGACTGGGCATGATGGGGCACACCTGTATTCCCTACTTAGAAAGTTAAAGAACATCAGGACTTCACAGCCACCTTGAGTTATACACCAACACAATTTCTCAAAAACAGGTCCTTTGTCATTTCTAGTCATTATGCTATTGCTGGCAACAGACTTGTTTATTTTTACATT
>CM052722.1:36857196-36934894 GCA_028551405.1 Uromys caudimaculatus | reverse complement strand
GCAACCAACAGATTGGGAAAAGATCTTTACCAATCCTGAAGTCTTTCTTTAACGAAATACACCTGTTTACCCTTTTGAAGGACCAGTCTGAAATATTTTACTGTGGGAGAGTGATAACAATGTGCTTGTCATGTGATGTTAAGTAAGCCCACTGCCATTGGACATAAAAGTTGGTAGACTCATGCCAGTGCTTCTTTGTCCTTTGAATTAGAAACCCCAGTGGTACACTGTCCCCAGAAATCTGAATGGGAACCAATTATAGACATTCAAAGCAATAATATGCTTACTAATGCAATCTGTCTCAGCTGCCTTCCACTCCTTTTCTATGATCCTGAGTATCTCAAAAAATTAATAATGTACCCGTAAATCCTTGTATTGCATCTGTTTCTTGGGGGAACTAAACTGAGACTCATACCACCTTAAGACTCCCTTTAAACCCTGGGTGGCAGGGGCACCACGCCCTCCCCAGTATAGTACATCCAGAAAAGAATCATCTCCAGGATGATCCGTGAAAAATGTGCCTGCTTTTAGAGTCGCCAACCTTTAAGTACACCTGAGAACAGCAGGAAAGGAATTCCTTTCGCCTCCCACTTAAGCCTGTTCAGGCAGACATTTGTATTATTCCTTTTTCTCACAGTAATGAGTATGATCTTCACTACCATGTAGGTAAACGATGATGGAACTCAATTTGTTCCCTCAGAGTCACTTCCTACTTATAACAAGAATTTTAATACCTTAACTTATATTTATCTTTTAAGAATCCGGCTACATACTCAGGCTAGTCTTAAAATAATCCTTCTGCCTCTGCCTGCCAACTGTGGAGACTGCAGCAATATCCCACCGTACTTGGCTTAACTCATACACCAGCTATTCTTTAGTGACTGAAGGAATAGACTGTGTGCTCTCTTTTGGGAAGTCATTGAATGCCTTCATATTTCCATGAAGTCCTTGGGAAAATTATGAATTGGCATGCTCAAGCATGCATAAAACAACTGGGTATGATGGCATACACCTTTGATTCCAGCACGTGGAAGGCAGAGGCAAGTGAGTCTGTGGTAAAACCTGGTCTACATAGCAATCTCTGGAACAGTCAGGAATATATAATGAGACTCTGTCTCAAAGCAAACAAAAACCAAAAAGAGAAAACAAAAGGGAGAAAGGAATAAAACAAGGATGAAGGGATGAAGGGAGGGAGGGAGAGAGGGAAAGAATGAAAGAATGAAGGAAGGAAGGAAGGAAAATAATTCCTGATGGCTCCATGGTTAAAAGTATACTGCTCTTTCCCAAGATTTAAGTTCAGTTCCCAGAAACTATTCCAGGCATTTCATAAGGACCTGTAACTCGATATCATGGTCTCTGGCGCCCTCTAGTGGCTGAGTTTGGCACTTGCACCCATGCTCACATTGCAATACACATTCACACATGCAGGTACTCACTCAAGTAAAAAAATAAATATTGTTCAAGTCCTATAAATGATAGCATACATTTTAAAAAGTAGTCACCTTTTTCTGGAAAAGAAAATGTAATATCCACAATTTCTTTTATAGTAAGAGACTAAATTTATTTTGAAAAAATTAAAGTAAGGTAAAGATTTCAAGTAATTTGTCTTGTAATTGTAAGTCAAAATATAAATTATATAGATAGTCCATAAATTTATATTTATATATGTAAAGCACATAATGCATCAACAGCATGAAATGTGTATGCTAACTTTTAATTTTACTTGTATTTTGTTTTCTTACTTACATTCTTTACATATATGATGTGTGCACATATGCCTAAAATCATCCCTCATATCTTTCTACGTTTTTAAATTCTTCTTTAAAAGCACCTTATTTTGTCTGTGTAGTTCTGTATTTATCTCTTTACTGTAAAGCTTCCCCGTGTCTTTTCCTACCTCCCACTTCTTTTGCCCTTATTTGGCCATATTATAGGTCAGAATTTGGCAAACTATGGTGAGGGTTCAAATTCAGGCCTTGGCCTGTTTTGGTAAATAGTAGTTTGTGGGACAATGAAAGGTAGCCTGTTTTCTGTTGAGCTAAGGTTTAAACCCCCCCCCCAGTGGACCCAGTATGGGGTCCCCAGCAGGGGACAACCGTACAAGGGACGGGATGGCAGGCATTTTACCACGCTCCTAGAAACAGACTCCTGGCAAGTGGCTGCAACTCTCCATAGGTCTGTGACTATGGTCACATAGACTGAAGCCCCTCCTCAGGTAGAGGCAAGATCACGTAGCCTTAAGATATCCCCATGTTAATGAGGCACCTAGAGTCTTAGCTACTTCCTTTCCCAGCCACTATTTCAACCTCGCCCATCCCTGAGGTTGCAGGGGTAGGGATTCACCCTTACCACTCTCTGCCATGACAATAAATGCCCTAAAATGCTGGACTGTCTCTCTTCATCGGGATCTGCTGTGGGGAACGATGGAACAGGCCTTCATCTAAAGAGCCACATCTAGTCTCCCGCAGAAGGCCTCTGTTCGCTCCCAGCCCCAGTCTCTACCAAACCAAACCAACTGAGCTAGCCAGTGCCAAGTTGCCAACCATGGTCCCTGAGGGATCTGGCCACACTCCTCCCTGCCTTCCCCTCTCGACCTGGGCTAGATTTGGCCTGCAGCCCCCAGTTCGTTTTCAGCTCTTCCACGGCATCCAGCGGTGCCTGGGATGTCCAAGAATGTGGGAACCTGATGGAGCTTGTTCCCTGTGATCTCCAGGAACCCCGGCTGTGCTCTCCCACCCCCGGGTGATGTTTCCACTGGAGGCTTCTTACAGCCTGACACCTGCCTGGCAGTGCCATGGGGGGGGGGGCTTGGTCAAACTGCCCACATCCCACCTCTCGGAGAGACCTGAGTGTCTGGGGCAGAACATGGGACTTCACCTCACCACCCACCAGTTAACCCAACAGTAGTTTATTTATATATAGCCATTCCCAATTTGCTTTCCTGTTGTCTCTGTGTGTAGCACAAACAAAATTTGAATGGTTTCCATATGCACTATGTAAATTTACACTAAGTAAGTCTGAAAAATACTTGCTCTCTCTGACCATTTCACAGTATTTCAGCTACTCTGGATGTAAATGATAAGTAAATCTTTCTTTTTTTTGTTGCTGATGTTATACTTGCTGCAGAATACAGAAGCATTTCCCAGGGAATGTTGCGTGCATTTATACTGTGGAGACACTTTGTGAAAGACAAAGAAGAAAACTCCCTTGTATGATGAATCTGTAATGTTCATCAGATTAACATCCTATGCCCCTCGGGCTTCAGCTCATATTTTCTGAGCCAAGCTTTCAGTATTTTCAGCAGTTTAAGGCTGACTTCAACTTTGTGAATCTCCTGCTTCATCTACCTGAGTGCTAGGGATACAGTTGTGTGCTATCATACTCAGATTCACCTTTAGGCTTTGAAGGATTTGAAGAGCTCTGATGTTTCCTGCTAATCCTATTTCCTTTCCCCACTTTTTATCGTTTCTTTTGACAGACTTACTAGTTATATATATTTAAGTAGTACAACATAATGTTTGGACTGACACATACATTGCCTAATGATCCAATCAGGGTAATTGCTATGACTATCACATTAATTGATTAATTAATTAATTAATCAAACAATTTTTCAAAGGTATCACATTTAAGTCCCTCTCTTCTAGCTATTTCATGTAAGGCAATACACTGGAAAAACTCAACAAAGCTTAGTTGATAGAGCCTGCAACTTACTGTAGGCTCCACTCTTTCTTGCTGAGAATGTTCTCTGCAAGGGATATTTAAAGTGTTATTTAGAAAATGCTAGAATATTTGTTCTTCAAATGAATAAGATGCCATATTTGTTGTTCTAAAAGAATCACCATTCAGAAAGGTCTTCCTGGCTGCCATATTCTAGATGCATTAATGGGGAAGGAATGAAAAATGGAAAGCATATGAAATGGCTTCCTAAATGGGGAAACGTCACATAATGTTCAGTAATCAAGATTGTTTCTTTTCCCCCAAAACTAAAATGGAGTGATTCACCTGGTAGAAGCAGGGGTAAGAACGGGGGTTTCTGATGGCCATTGATAAGTTCCTACTTCGTCTGATACATGGAATTTATTTATTTATTCTCTATTAAGCGAGAGTCATGAAGAAAGCCTCACTGCTTTCCTTATTTTTCTGATATAAATAATAAAAGCACATGATATTAACATGAAATGACACACAAGGATAAAATCAGTGTGTAGTGCTGTGAAAGCTGCTCACGAGGAGGTGCCTGCTTATTGAAGAAATGTGGTTGTCACAAATGTTTTCAAAGAAGCTGTATGCCAAAACTTCCCAAATGGAGAACCTGTTTCATATAATGTAACGGGTTATCTTAAGCTCTTCTTTGTAAGTTGCTTGTAAGATAGAGCTGAAAGTCCTGCTATTTTTTGGTTTTGTTGTTACTTGGTTTTGAGACAAGGTCTTCCTATGTAGCTCAGTTCGCTTCAGCTTCTCGAGTGCTGGAGTTACAAGTATGCACTGCCATGCCCAGATCGTTCTTCTAGGAAATCTGCTCCATCCATTAAATTGCAAACTGTAATAGACAGGGTCGTTTTTACTGACACTGGCACTGCTACTTCCCTCCCTTTCCCCATTATCCCTGGCAGCTTGGCAGACGTACTCTTGTTAGGATAGAATACACTGAGAACTCACTGGCTCCTATGCTGCTTGAGGTCCTGCTTTGGCTCAAGTAAGAGTATATGCCAACAAACCCGATAACCTGAGTTTGATCCCATAGACTCACATAGTAGAGGAGAAAGCTGAGTCCTGTAAGTTCTTCACATGCACACTGTGGTATGTATGTACACACACACACACACACACACACACACACACACACACGCGCGCGCGCGCGCATGCACACGTGCACACACACACTAAATCAATCAACCAATAAATGTAATAAAAATAAACACCTGCTAGAAATACTGTAAGAGTGATACTGGGGATACAGCTCAATGATAGAATGTATCCTCAGCACACCCAAAGCACTGGGTCAAGCCCCAGCATTAAGGAAGAAAGAAGAAGTACTGCAAGAATCTTTGTCCTTAAATTCACATGTGAATATAACTGACAAAAGTTTGTTTTGTTCTTGTGTGTGGCCCCTGCCACTAGCTGAAGGATGTTCCTCTCCCATGTACATATTACGTCTGTTAGTAATGGAAACATGTAATTATATCTGTGTATTTCTTCCCTGACTCCCCAGGGGTTACAGTTTTTTTCTTCCCCTTGGGAGGGGAATGAAAGATGTTTGGAGACTTTGTCAAGCACGGTATGAAACTAATTACACTCCATGGTAGTGTAACTCAAGCCCTCAAAAACAATGTTTTCTAAGAAAATAGCCCATTCTGAGGGTTCTCCACAACAGATGTAATCTAAGGATTTCCCCACAATTATCTCCCTAGCCTGAAAAGCAAGTGAGTGTATTTTGTGCTATAAATTTACTTAATTGATCTGAAATACATATTTGGTCACTTGGTTTATTTATAGGCCATATTTTTAAGTCAGGAAAGGAATGTATTCTTTTTTTTTTTTGATACTTTATTTACATTTCTATTGTTTCCCCCTTTCCAGGTCTCCTCTTTGGAAACCCCCTATTCCTTCCCCCTCCCCCGCCTCTATGAGGGTATTCCACCTCCCACCCACCTGACCACCCACTCCAGTATTCCCACCTTGGCATTCCCCTATACTGGGGCATCTAACACCCTCAGCCCCAAGGGCCTCTCCTCCCCCTGATGGCCAACAAGGCCCTCCTCTGCCACATATGTGGTCTGGATTTGTATGCTTTGTTTGGTGGTTCAAACTCTAGGATGACCGGGGAGTGGGGGGTCAGGCCTGTTGATGCTGTTGCTCCTTCCATGGGACTGCAAACTCCCTCAGCTCCTTCAGTCCCTTCTCCCACTCCTCCATCTGGGACCACACTCTCAGTCCAGCGGTTACTGTAAAGTGAAACTTGGGTATTCTGGACTTTTGGGCTAAGGAATGTATTCTTGAGTTGTTAAAACTTTTATTCTTTACTTATTCGAATCTAAACCAATGAAGTATAATTATTGATGTGTATGGGAAATATAAAAATATTGTATCAATAGCAAAAATCATTGTACCAAAAATCTTAAATTCTCAAACAATACTGATTCTCCTTTCACTGGCTACTGTTAAGGTTCACAGTGTCATTATCTATAGAATACTCAAGAAGAAAGAAAATTTCCCAGTTGCAGACTCAAATAATTAAAACAAAATGTATCCTGGAGGTTGAAACAAAAGGACTTAGGATTCAAGAGCAGCCTAGACTACACGCTGACAACCTGTTAAAAACAAAACAAAACACTAAAAGCAAACAACAAAAAGAACTTTATGGATAAAGACAAGTTTAGAAGTTAATATTTTTTATAATTTCATATCAGTTCTGAAAGTAGCCTTAAAACACTTTTGTCTTCTTTTTGTGGTAAAAGTTAAATAACATTACCACTTGACAACCTTTATCTGCGCAGTTGTGTGGCATTAGTAACATTTAAACTGTTACGTAACCATTACTATTTTCCATTTCCAAATCTTTCCAATGTTGCAAAAGCAGCATTGTGCACTTCTCCCAACCCTTACAACCACCATTCTTCCTTCCAGCAATATGAACTTGACTGCTCTGGAGCTCTTGCATATGTGAGGCATGAAACTGTCTTTGCTGGTCTTTTACCCATGGTCAGTTCACACCACCAGAATGCATTGGGCTTTTCTCCTGCAAGACTTTGACCATTGCAATACTTTGCATGTGCGCATTTCCAGAGTTTCATGAATTAGTTATCCAGATTCTGCTTCAAAGGGGGAACTTTAGCGCTTAAGCAAGCTTGCAAAAATGAACATTTATAGAGAAAGCAATCTTCTTTTACACTAATTTTCTGTGCAGTAATATTACCCAGGTGGCTTAAAAGAGTTACTGTACCTCCCTAAGTGTCTAACTTACTATGAGTGAATGACTGAGAAAGTGGATCCTGGTCCCAGTCAATTAAGCATTTCTGCAGCAAATCATACGTCTTGCTTATGTAAGTCTTACAATGCCAATGACACTTCCTCTTCAGAGGAATTACAGTTTAGTAGATGAGCAGACTGACTTAGAACTTCAGTATTGGTTTTTGAGACAGCTAAATTAGACAACATATGCATATCCTGTCTTTCACACCTAGAAGCTTTTGTAAATTTGGCTCTTTTTTATTGCATCTAAAAGGTAGAATTATCTCACTGCTATTTCTATAGTCTTGGCTATGCAGCAAATGAACTTCATCTTCAGTTGTTTAAACTGAGTCATTGTGTTGCTTTTCTCATTTTTGTTGCTGTTGTTGCTGTTGTTGTTGAACACGTAACCCATGGCATCTCCCCATGAAGGAGCTCTGGCTATATACAATGAACAACAAAACTAATAAACTAATTTTAAAATTATTTGATAGTCCTACAAGAGAAATGTAAGTTGACTGAACCTGTAAAACCACAGGAGCAATGTATTTTGAAACATATATATATATATACATATATATATGTGTATATATATATATATATACATATATATATGTGTGTGTGTGTGTGTTTTATTATATATATATATACACATATATATATATATAATTTTTGAACTTGTTGCATCTTCAAAACTAGAATAGAAAAGTAATAGTTGGTTTTAGTGAAGACTGAGCAAAAGTATTGAATGGGAATCTGATCAGACATGATAGACAAGTGGCTGATAAAGAAGTGAAAAGATGCCCAACTTCATTTATCATTAAGAAAATCCAAATCAAATCCATAAGGCACTCTATCTCAGCCACAAAGACTAAAATGAAAAAAAGAAGACATTTTTCTGAATTTGCAGAACATCTGGGAATATATATATTGTGCGAAATGGCCCAACTATTTTAGAAAACTAGCAAGATTTCCAAAGATGAAATTTCACCTGTAGGTAGACAATAAAAATGCTCTATAGTGGGCTGGAGAGATGACTAAGTGGTTAAGAGAATGTGTTGCTCTTACAGCTGACATGGATTTGTTTCCGAGCACCCATGTAGTAGTTCACAATCACCCAGATCTCCAGTTCTAGGGAATCCAACTCCTTCTTCTGACCTTCATGGGCATCAGGTACACATGTAGTACACATGTATACATGCAGGCAACACACACACACACACACATATACATAGACATAACTAAACAAATCTAAAATAATATAGATTTTATATTTCCTATATAATATTTATATATTATATAAATGCTTTATATCTGGCTATAATATACATGATAAAAGCTCTCATTACAATGTCTCCAAAGCAGTATAGCATGTGTTTGTCTAGAGTAGAGCTGATATATTTTGAAATAGTCATGTAATAGTATACCATACATAACTGAGAGTTAATAACCTTTGTGTGAGTGGGTGTGCATGATAGAGAGAGACAGAGAGATGAGAGACAAAGAGCCAGGGAGACAGAGAGATGTTAGATTAATTGCAAAAATAATATGGACACAGATTAAGCAAACTTAATTAATTCTGCATGCTTGGTATATGCATGTGTGTGTAGGTACCCTTACCTGTGTTTGCATATTTGGAGGCTGGTGGTTCACTTCTGCTCTCTACCTTAAAGACAATATAACTTCCTGAGCCTGCAGTTCACTGATTGTCTGGACTGGATATCCAATGAGCTCTAGAGAGACACTTGTCTTGACACACCCACTCCCCCAAGCATTGAGGTTACCGACACATGCTGCCAGGCCTTTTAGTGTAGATGCTGGCAATCCAAATTCAGGTCCTAATGCTTGTTCAGCAAGCATTTTATGCACTGAGCCATTTCTCTAGCTTACAATTCAGTTTAAATACAGACAAAAAATATATAAAAACCTGACCTATACTGTCAGAAGTAATGGTGATGCTTCCCACGTCAGGGAGTATGAACCTGATGTCCTTACCATGGCTAGGATAAACATGTGAACTGGCATCAAGTTGCAGTACACACATCCTTTTGCATATAAATAATTATGTAAACACAGCGACATCTTGGAATATTTTGATTTAAGACCTGAGGGCTTACTTGCACTTTAGTACAGAGAATTTTTCAAAGCAATCCTCAGTTTTCCAAAGCCAAAGAACATACAGTAATAGAATGTGACAAATATTACTTTCTTTTGGAGCATCACATATAATTCAAGATCCAGTCAGAGTTCAATGAACTGTGAGCAAGATTTCACAGGATTGTGGCAAAGCTGCTTCCAGAAACCCATAAGCACTTACTGAGCAATAAACCTGTGGATTTATGCTTATGGGTTTCTGGAAGCAACTTCATCACATACTAGAATGATCCCTGTTGGGCTGGTTTGGAAAAGCAAACTTTAAAGGGGGTTTGAAAGGAAGCTTGCTGAAATGGAGTCATCAGCGATTAAAAGGTCAGAGTTTTGGAACTGACAGTGTTAGTAAGGTGAAAATATGCACTGAAACAGAAAACTGAAGCCCCAACCTTGATGAGACTTTTACTAGTGCCCAAGACCACCCGATGATGTCTGAATTACTAGCAAGGACATTACAGCGCATGGACTACATCCCTAAGAGATTTTCTCCCTTAGTATGCTCAGGGAGAAACGATGGCTTGTCTGTTCCATATGTATGATGCTCAGCCAACCACACCAAAAGCAAAAGGAAGGCTGTCAGGTTCACTGGGAAGACAGAGCATATGTTGTTCTCATTTTCACTGTTTCCAACATTGTGCTTCCCAGAGAATAAGCAGTTGGGGCAGAAATGTTGACAGAAACATGATTAAGTGGTCTACAGTTTGCCAGGATTGGCAAAACAACAGCATATTATGTCCAATATGGTAGTCACTGGCCACATGTGCCTATTTAAATGCAAATTGCAATTTAAAAATTCATAGCCTCAGTAGTATTAGCCACATATTGGTTACCATATTATATGGCTTGGGTTATGGAGTATTTTCATTCTGCAGAAATCTGTTTGACAGCACAGCATTAGAGTAGTGGGTCAAAAATATATATTACAAGCTTAAACCAGCCTATTTTTATAGACAAAGTTTGATCACAACTGAGCTCATCTGTGTACATATTGCTTCTTATTGTTTTACAATGTAGTGGCAGTTGAGCAATAGCTATGCAGACTACCTAGTAGCAGATCCTAAAATATTTACTTTGTGACCCCTGACACAAAATATTTCCTTACCTCTGCTTTGGATATTTTTTCTCTTTGTCTTATCTATCTATCTATCTATCCATCCATCCATCCATCCATCCATCCATCTATTTTGAGACAGGCTTGGAACTTACTTTGTAAACGAGGCTGCCTTTGAGCTCACAGAGATCCAGCTACTTCTACATCCTGAGTACTGATGTGTACCACCATGAGAGACTATTTTTGTTAATATTCAATTCTCTCTCTCTCTCTCTCTCTCTCTCTCTCTCTCTCTCTCTGTGTGTGTGTGTGTGTGTGTGTGTGTGTGTGTGTGTGTGTGTGTGTGTGTGTGTTATATGGGTGCAGGTGCTTTGGGGAGCCATAAGAGGGCACCAGATCTCCTCGAGCAGGAGTTAGATGTAGTTGTGAGCTGCTTGCTGTGGATGCTGGAGACAGAACAAAGATCCTCTGGAAAAACAGCAGCACTTTCAACTACTAAGCCATTTTACCAGCCTGACTTACAGGTATTTTGCCATTAAAGAAAACTTGCAGTACCTTTTACAGTTACAATGTGGCTTTAATATTGTTACTTTAGTGACTTGGTCTATAAAACAGAGAACTACATTGAACTGTAGGACCAGAACATCACCTATAGCCTAAGCATCCTAGAAGATCCTGTTTTCTTTCTTGGATCAGGGAAAAAATTACCAGGAAAATACATCTTAATAAAAGAAAGCCTTATTGAAATGGGCATGCTTTCAAAAATGTTACAAACATCAGTCACTGTTTGGGTTGTTTCTCTGCTATTAGATACAGTGTTTCCAAGGACATTTGGATTGTGAAAAATATCAACAACTGTATCTTTGACATTTCAATGGGGGGTCAAAAAAGGCATTTATAAATGCAAGAACACACTGAATTTTACCTTGAGAAAGTATTAATTCCTTCTGATGTGTGAATAATCCTGAAAGATATATCTGACAAAAAATGTATTTTCAGTTATACTTTGACTGAAAAATATGCTTTTCTGTAACTGTGGAAGGAACTCATTTCTGTTTTCCAGGGCTTCACTGAACAGCTGTGAGTTTTCAGATCATCTCTACTAAACAAGTACATATATTTGCTTCTGCTCCATCCTCTCTCTTCCAATATTTAATCACTGAATCCAGAACATGTTGTCATTCCCGGTATCCAAATATCAATTTAATTTTCTACAAATTCATTTCCATACCAAGACTAAATAAAATTGTCATTTATGGGTAAACAAAACATACCAGCTCTGAGTCCATTTTAAGAGTCATTTGATGATGCCAAATCCCAAGCTTTCAATATTGAAAGAAGTTTGAAGAGGCATCCAATTAATTCCAAAGCTCCTGTTTCAATAACAGAAGGGACTTGTTCAAAGTCCTATAACCAAACTTTACAAAAGAGAAAACTCAAATCTTACAAAACTAAGATCTTTCTACTCTGATGTAACACCACTTCCAGTTTTTGGTCTTCCTTCCATAGCTTTAAGTCCACTCATTTATTTAAAAAAGCTTTTAGGGGGCATCAAGATGGTTCAGCAGGTAAAAACCTTATCACATAAGCATGAGGACTTGAGCTCATATCTCTGACACTCACATAACCTCTAGGTGAAGATAGCATGTGCTCAAAATCCTAGTGTGGAGGTAGAAATGGAGCCCCCCCATAACCCCTGATGCCAAGGTGGCTAACTAGATTATCTGAATTGATGAATTCTGAGTTCAAATGAGAGAGTATGACTCAATTAGATAAAGAGGAGAGGGGTTGAGGAAGACGTCTGATATTAACCTCTAGCTTCTACATGGCCACACCTGTGCATATGCAACTGTGCACATACATGCACACACACATACACAAAGACACACACATGGATACCAAACATACACGTCCAAAAATACATTTCCTGGGACAGGGGTATAGTTCAGGTGTAGAAGAGCATTTCCTTAGTGTACAGCCTAGCTTCATTGGACACTAGTTCAATGATTAGGATCATCAAAATAAGGAATTAAAAACCTAAACACTTTTAATGAGGCCAACATCCCTTAGTGCTAAATGTATAAGGAGGTATAATATATACAAAGAGTCACAAGTTTAAGAATGGAAATCTTTCTTTCATATATGTGCATTGTCTCCCTCTCCTTACCACCCTCTATCTATCTCCTTAGCATTGAAATTTCAGGTATCTACCATGGCCCCTGGCTTTTACATGGGTGCTGGGGCTCAAACTCAGGGCCTTCTGCTTGTAAGGCATTTTACTGAGCCATGTCACCAGTCCCATAATAATCTTTACAAAACGAGATGTTCCATGTGCTATGGAAACATAAAAGAACAGATACAGAAAATGTGGTTTATTTACAGAACAGAATACTATTCAGCTATTTAGTCTACATTTTTAAAACAATTTTTCCTATGTACATACAAACTCATCTTTTCTAACAAAAATAGTTATACTTTATAATTATTATGAGAATGTTTACTACCTTTAGCCCTTTCTTCAAATGTGATTTTATAAAATGTTATACCATTTAAATAATTTTAAAAATTAATCCCGCCAGACAGTGGTGGTGCACGCCTTTAATCCCAGCACTTGGGAGGCAGAGGCAGGAGGATTTCTGAGTTCGAGGCCAGCCTGGTCTACAGAGTGAGTTCCAGGACAGCCAGGGCTACACAGAGAAACCCTGTCTCGTAAAACCAAAAATAATAATAATAATAATAATCCCATATTTAATCATCATTGTTTGCAATTTAAGTAGCATTGGGATAAATATAACTGCAACTAAATCTTGTCTTGAGTCTGCAACTCTAAATTTTCTAGAAGGTGAGTTATTAGGTCACACTTTAAGCTTTTGATACTTAGACCAATTACCTCCAGAAAATGCTTGAATACTGTAAATGATTTTTGTAATGCAGTAATCACTTCTTTAAAATTCTTTTAAGAGCTTGCAACATAATTTAGAGAATAAAAGTGCTTGTCATGTTAACCTAATAGCCTTAATTCAACTCCCAAAATCTATAGTTGAAGGAAAAAATTTAGTCCCAAAAGTCTTCTGACTTATGGTCATGTGTTGTGGCATGTAGGGCACATACTCTTACATGTGGATCTTATAAATAATAATAATAATAATAATAACAACAACAACAAATATGGAAAGAAACAAGAAATAACGGGCTGGAGGGATTGTTCAGCACTTAAAAGTGCTTGCTGGTTTTCCAGAGGACCAGAGTTCTGTTCTGAACAACTCACAACTACCTGGAAGTACAGCTCCTTTCCTGGCCTTGAAGAATAAAACACACACACACACACACACACACACACACACACACACACACACACACACACACACTTAAGAATAGATAAAATAAAGAAATTAAAATGTCCTTTCAGTGGCACAAATCATTAGCACAATTAGCCCCTTAGGTTTAGAGGTTTTTGTTTTGGTTTGGGTTTTGGTTTTTTTGTTCTGTTTTGTTTTGTTGTTACCAGGAGACCAGGCTCTCACATTTATTGAGCTTCTGACATAATATATCCTGAATATGTTTTTCTCTCCTTCTACTCCTTCCAGTTCTTTCCCACCTCTCCTCCAATACAGATCTATCCTTCTCAGTACTTAGATAACAGGCTTTTAAGGGAATATAATAAAATATACATTGTAGAGAATATGATGTCTTTGTGCTCACATACGAGCAGGATGGAAATAAGGAATATTAATTATACAGGGTTGTCTCTTCAATGGAGGAAGTGTATACCATACCTGTTTTCTACCCAGAAGGCTGGGAGTAGATATTAATGACCTGGTGACCTTTGCTATCTGTAGTTCCAACCCTTACCCAAATCACCCAGAATGTTTATTCCAGACTCTCTCCCTAGACCTTTCTTTGTCTTTGTTTCTCAGAGACTAAAACCCATCCATAAGGAATGTATCACATGTACTTTAGAGCCTGCTGACCTCTATGCTATCTCAGTCAGAGACAACACCAGATTCTGGTCTCTGTAGCTATAGAAACCATCTACATGGTAAAGATCACACGTACTTTGCATAAGAGTTCTGTTGTATTTATGCCTTAAGCTTTATTCTGCACATGAGATTGCAATGATAATTGTTACCAGGAAACCTATTTTTCTTTTTTACAAAATTGTACTGCACTTAAATATGTCTGGAATAAATTGGCCTGGTGTCAGACTCCAGAAGTTTGAACCAGAACCAGCTAAGTTGTACTGAAACAAATTTCCTCTTGTCTCATAAGGTTTGTTTCTTTGCTGGTTGTGATGCTTGCAGGGACCCCCCCCCCCCACACACACACACAATACAATAAGACAAGACAAGAGCTAATATATAAGAATAGGACAAAACAAACAGGAGGAAAAGATCCCAAAAAAGGCATAAGAAACAAATGATACTGGGGTACAATTATGCACACACTCAGTAATCCAATAAAAGCACTAGACTGAAAGCCATTGTAATACAGATGGAGGACATGGTAGAGACCCGTGCAGCCCCTGTGCATGCTGCTTCAGTCTCTGTGAGCTCAAATGAGCATTGCTCAGTTGATTTAGAGGGCCTTGTTCTCCTGGTATCCTGCATCCATCCCCTCTGACTCTCACACTCTTTCCACCTCGTTTTCAGGGTTCCTTGAACCCTGAGGTAAGGAATTTGATAAAGACATCTCATTTAGCACTGAGTGTTCCAAGGTGCCCCCTCTCTCTGTATATTATCTAGCTATGAGTCTTTGTATTTGTTTCCATCTGCTACAGAAGGAAGCTTCTTTAATTATGGCTGAGCAAGTCACTAATCTACTTCCCAGGCTGGAGTTAATGGTAATTTTGAAAGAATGGTGTTGTTATTCATCTGTATTCTCTTTTAATTTTAAATAATTACAAATTGCTCCTCCAGAGACTAGAATAAGCAATTTTTATAGTTAGTGCATTCTTTCTTTTTAAATTTTGAAAGTTTTTGCAGATATTTTGTATTTCCTTATTTCATGTTTTTATGATGCTTCATGTCATAAAATGTGGATTCTAATTATTTCTCTTACCAAAGAAAACAATGTTAAATAATTATCTCATAATAACTTTCAGTCTCTTTCCACAACTGAACATTTTCAGTAAAAATTTTATATGCATTACATGTTAAAATAGTTTATATATGTGGATTTACTGAGCCCAGCATTTGGAGGGGCAGATTTTAAAGTACAATTTAGACAATAAAAATACCTATAGTGTAACCATCTAACCTAAATGCTCTGATTTATACACTTAGAAATAGATCTGCTAGAAGCAAAGATTTTTTCATTTTTATTTAATATGTACTATATTTTTATTATAATCATCAGTATATCATAAATATTTTACCACTGTAACAAAATAACTGGATATTATTTTAATGAGTTGGTAGTTGTACTTACAAGTATACCATAATATATATATATATATATATGTTTGTCTCATATGTAATTTTATATACATTTGTGAAAGCAACACAGCTATTGAAGCCATTGAAAAAATATAAGAGTTTTGACAATTTTCTAACTATATTATTAATTTTAAAACTAAATTTTATTTGAATATTTGTCTAGTTGATACCTTTGGTTAGTCTTCTCTTACATGAAATTCTCAAATTATTCAATTATTCTTGGTTCTAAAATATCATTTTTTGTTTAACTCTTTTACTGATGTACTTTTTTATTGGTTTGGCGCAGTTATTGCGAAAGGCATCAGTGTTTGGTGATATTCTGTATTATGGCATAACTCTACACTCAGAATGCCTTCTGTTTTAACTTGTACTTCTACATTTTAAAACAGCTTCTCCAATCAGCTCCTATGTAACAAGGAATATTATCTAGAGGGAAAGACAAAGTAACTAACTACCAGGATATGTGGCGTGAGTTTTGGCTACTCAGATTATACTCCTGGTGGGTTGCACGCTTCTAGCCACCCACCCAGCAGCTCTTTGGATCCGTGAATGAAAGACACAAACACATCAGCTTATTTCTAAAATGCCTTTGCTAGCTCAATGACAGGGTGCTTTTTTAAAAAAAAAGAATTATTTATTTTATGTATGTGAGTACACTGTAGCTGTCTTCAGACACACCAGAAGAGGGCATCAGATTCCATTACAGATGGTTGTGAGCCACCATGTGGTTGCTGGGAATTGAACTCAGGAGCCCTAGAAGAGCAGTCGGTGCTTTTAACCACTGGGCCATCTCTCCAGCCTGAAAGGTACTTATAATCCTCTGCCTGCTACCCTAAGCCCAATCAGGGAGGTAGCCAGTGGCTACTTACCCTAAATCTCACATGGCTGTTTGGCTTTATCTCTTGCTGTTCTCCTCTTCTGTCTCCCATCACATCCTGGTGATCCTCCCTCTCCTTCTCCCTGTGTCTTAGCCTGCAACTCTAAGCGTCCTGCCCTGTCTCCCTTTGCTCAGCCATTGGCCACTGGAATCTTTATTGATCAATCAAAAACCAGTTGGGGCCAAGGATCTTTAGTGTTTGTACACACAAATTCCCGATTAAATCAAACCGTCAGAACCAATCTCCAACAAGAATACTACATCTGTGATTTTGTTTCTCCATCATTGCATATCTGTCTGCATCATCTTCCTCCTCTCTTCTTGCTTCCTCTTTCACACACACACACACACACACACACACACACACACCACACACACACACACAATTCAAACAAGAGTAGCTTTTGCATTGTACTAACTATGCTTTCTATTTACATCTTGCCTTTTATGTTCTAACAACTATGACCCTAAATATACAGAAGTAAAAAAAAAAATAATAATCTAATTGCAAAGTCATTAATTAATAAATAACAATCACCTAATTTGTGTAGCCTGACTGGCTTATGTGTGACTGCTTTTTGGTTACTGACAGTTATGGTAAAATATTGCCGAGGGCCGTGCAGGAGGAAGAACAAATGATTTTAGAACTCATGGAATGCAGCCCACTGGTTACCACGGCCATATGGCTGGGCCTCAGTGTGGCATGACCCTGAAGACTATGTGTCCTAAGGACTTCATGTTGTTACAGAGTTCTCTGTTTGCTGCCCTCACATCCCTCTTAATCTAAGAATTGTATGAAAACTCTAAGGGGGCTTCTAGCCCGTCACTGGGCAGTATCTCTGGCGCTCACAATAATAATGCTTTGTCTTTTTCAAGCATTGCTGCTGGAGCAGATTAATGATTCAGTCACCACCCTAGGAAAGAACTTAGAGATATAGATTGTCAGCAATGACCAACACCCTTAGAAAACATTTGGAAAAATTATATTGTTAGTGAAGCTAGGTTGAGATGTTTTTACTACTGGCTCTGATGTAGAAAATCTTAAGGTCACTCCTGTGGTTGAATTAGGGAAAGACCTGAAGAAGCTGAAGAGGAGGGCAGCCCTATAGGAGAAGCAGCAGTCTCAACTAACCTGGACTGCTGAGATCTCAGACACTGAGCCACCAACCAGGCAGCATACATCAGCTGATAGGAGGCCCTGACACATATACAACAGAGGACTGCTGGGTCTGGCCTCAGTGGGAGAAGATGCATCTAGCTCTCAAGAGACTTGAGGCTTCAGGGAATGGGGAGGCTTGGCCCAGGGGAGGGGGACAAGGGCATCCTCTTGGAGACAGAGGGAGGAGGAGAAATGGGATGAACTGTGGGAGGGTGGTTCGAGAGTGGGGTAATGACTGAACCGTAAGAGAGACCTTCAGAGTTTTATACATATAGTTTTAGTATAAAAATGTTGGATATTATCTTTTTCTTCCTGCTCCATACATTACAGTTTTCATGTTCTCTTTCATTCAGTGTGGTAGGTTTTCCAATTATTTGTTCCCATACCCATCTCTACTGCCACCTGACGTTCAGAAATGTCCTATCAGAATGTAAGGCATGGGTATATGAGATGATTTGTCAAATATAGCAGTTATATATTGTTTATATATGATACTTCACCAGAAGAAGGGAAACAAAGACATTTTGTGTATTCAGTCCTTTCTTTTTCTCAGTAAAATGAGAAACACCATGTCTGTGTAGTGCCTGATGGAGACACATGGAGTTCAGTCATAATAACCATAACTAAATGTAAGTAAACAAAACCAAAATATTTATTGTTAGACTTTGGGAATTAGGTGTACATATTTACTAAAATGTTCAGTGAATTCTGAAGTTGCTAAGAACATGCCACTTTGGAAAAATCACCTGCTAGAGAAAGAATCTGTTATTTAGTATAATATTTTTATACATTCATAGAGCAGTCTAATAGGGCATAGTTATATGAGCAATAATCTAAGCCTATTTGTTATATGTGAAAGACAAAGAAAATAATTCAACTTTCCCATTCCCCATGGTCTTTTCCTTTTGTAGAATGCTTACAATATCTAGATATCTTTGTTTAAGGTATATATAACATAAAAGGTAAATATATTATATTGCTTCTGTATTTCAAATCATGGTTTATTTCCCATTGCTTTCCTCTCTCTGTCTCTCTCTGTCTTTCTCTGGTGTGTGTGTGTGTGTGTGTGTGTGTGTGTGTGTGTGTGTGCCCAAAAACATTCATGGAGGCCAGAAAAAATCATCAGGTAATTTTCTCTATCTTTATTCCTCTCTTATTGCTTAATACAGGCCCTCTCCCTGGACATATAGTACCATAAAGTCATGGTTTTGATTCCACAGCATCTATTTAAAGTTGAGCATGACCATAAGTGCCTGCAATCTCAAGGTTGGAGACTCAGAGACCAGTGGATCCTAGGAACTCCTAGGTCTTTATGCCAATAAAAATACTCCTACCCACTGGGCCATCTCTTTAACAAGTCAAATTTTAAGTTAAAGTTCCCAGCCATCAAAAAGAATATCAACTTGTTCTAGCTTTATTTTATGTTGCTGTTAGAAAGTACTCTGACCAAAGGCAATCTATGAAAGGAAAGAGTTTATTCTGGCTTGCAGATTGGGGTCCATAACTGGGGAAGCTAAACTAAGAACTAAAATGGAAGTAGGAACTGAAGCAGAAACTGTGGGAGAAACTGCTTACTGGAATGCTCCTTGGCTTGTTCAGTTATCTTTCTTATACATCCCAAAAAATCTTCTCAGTGATAGCACTGCCCACAGTGTGCAGGGCTCTCCCACATCAATCACCAATTAAGAAAATCTACCACAGATTTTTTGAGAGGTCTATCTAGGGCATTTTCTCAGTGAGATGTCTGTTTCCTAGATGTGTCAAGTTGGCAACAAATGCAGAACTATATCAATAGAAAGGTGATTTATATTAAGGTAAAATTTGTCATCTTTATTATTTTTATAATTATTTGTTTATTTACATCCCAAATGCTGCTCCCTCCCAGTCCCCCCTTGAAGAGACACTTACCCATCACCCCTCCTCTTCTCCTCTGAGAGAGTGGTACCCCCACTGGGTATTCCTCCACCCTGGCATATCAAGTATCTGTCAGATTTCGCATCCTCTCCCACTGAGGCCAGACAAGGCAGCCCTGTTTGAGCAGCCTATAAAGAGCAGGTAGCTGAGATCCCAGTCTTTCCTACTGGTTGAGTTTGAGATGTTAGTGATACTCTATTTGCATGGGGAAGGACTCCAGCTGTTACAAATATGTGACTGACTGCCCATGGTCCTCTCAGTGAGGTGTTGTAGGGTTACTTGTTCCAGAGCAGGTACAGAGAAGGGTAGAAAGCAGCTCAATTCCTGCAGATCTCAAATCTGTCTGGTGGCACGGCCCACTTGACTTACAGGGAGGGGCTTTGAAGTCTCTCTTATTCCCAAAGCCTTTCTATCTTTTTTACTGCTTGCTTCTGGATATCAGGATGTAAGCAGTTTTGCGCTATGATGCCTTTGTGGAGTGGTGTGCTGCTTCAACATGGATGTAGAAACAAAACCATGCAGCCTGCATGGACTAAAACATCTAAAGACATTGAGTTAAAATATACATTTCATCATTTGAAACTGTTTGCTTCAAGTATCACAGTGACTGGATGGCTATCTAACTCACCATTTAATGTTCTTACATACAAGTAGAACTCAGTAGTACTTTGGAGAAAGGGCAAGGGTACTCTGTTGATTTGACAGCCAGAGAATAGTAAAAAAAAAAAAAAAAAAAAAAGGAGACTTGCAAGGACTGCTGTCCCTGTATATATTCCTCTCTATGTGTGCTAAAAAAGTATAAAGTGCGAAGCTACATGAAGAGTTACAAAGAATGGCTCTGAGATAGGAAGAATCAGTTTTTCTCCAGGTATAAGTCCACTAATTGATGGTCTAATGGCAAGTGGTCAGGCCCAGCATACATATGAGCAGCATTAAGCAATCCCAAAAGGTTGTATTTGTTTATTTATTTATACACACACGCACACACTGATAATAACTAAATAAAATGAGACTATGAATTTCAGAGGAAGTTGAGAGGGCACATCAAAAGAGAGGCGAGAGGAAGCAGAGTGGATGCTGCAAAAACAGTTGTCTTATGGTTGCTACTGTTGTTATGAAATACCATGAGCAAAGCCACTTGGTAAGAGGGTTTATTTGGCTCAAATTTCCACATCACTCTTCATCATTCAAGGAAGTCAGAGCCAGAATTTAAGCAGGGCAGGACCGTGGGGTCAGGAGCTGTGCAGAGATATGGAGGAATGTTGCTTGATGGACTGCTCTCCATGGCTTGCTCAGTCTTCTTCTTTATTATAGGATGCAGGACCACCAGTGTAGGGGTGTCAGAATGCTGTGAGCTGGAGAATCTCCTGTCAATTAAGAAAATGCTCTATAGGCTTACCTACAACTTTATCTTTCTCAGTTGATGTTCCCTTCTCTCAGGTGACTCAGGCTTATATAAAGTTGACATAAAACAAGCTAGCACCATAGTATACACTTATGAAATCTTTTAAGACATTTTTATTTTTATTTTCAGTAGTAATAGTAACTCTCATGGTCATTGAGTGATTTAATTTACAATAACTAAAGTGAATTAATCTTTTAGATGATGTACAATAGGCCAGAATAATGGGTGGTCTCTACCCTGTGTCATTCAAGACTGCATAGTTTTTTTCTAGAATCTCAAATATATTAGTGCTTTGTAAATCACAAGAATTCCTATGTATATTTTGATATGGTAATATATACATTAAATACAATGAAGATAGAAAATAGAATATGTAAAAAAGAGACTAGAAATTCAAGATGTAAATAAACAAATTTTAAAACCCTTGGAGGGGAAAAAACAAAAGCGGTATAGAGAGTACTAGGTGTTAACAACTGTGTAATTTTAAAGGGAAGAGTTTATGCCCAGCATTTGCACACTCAGAAAGTCTTGGATCCAGACAATTTTATCAGTAATACAGAAAAATATTTTATATCCCATTTAAGCACACTATTGTATATAAAGAATTAGGGATAGGGTTATATTTTAATAATATATGTAATATGTATTTTTCTCTTAAAATAATTATTTCTTTTAAAAAAAGATTATACTATAGTTAGCCAGGCATAGTGATTTATGTCTTTAATCCCAGCAGTCTGAAGGTAGAAATCAGCAGATCTCTGAGTTTAAGATCAACCTGTTTTACATAGTGAGTTTCATGACAGCCATGATCACATGGACAGGCTGCCTTAAAAATAAAGATTATAATATGATCTCATCATTTCCCTATTCCCTTTCCTCCCTCCAAACCTTCCCATATACACTTCCTTGCTCTCTTTCAAATTCATGGCCTCTTTTTTCATTAGTTGTTGTTATACACACACACACACACACACACATATATATATTCTTAAATACGTTCATATCTATATATAAAAATAACAATTTTAAAAAGAGGCCATAGATTTGAAGGCAGATGGGGAGGAGTCATGAGATATGTCAGGAGTGAAGAAGAATGTAAATACAGTATAGATATATAAAAATTTTAAAAGTAATTGAAAAAAAAGATGATGCTCTGAACTTTTTTTTTTTACCTTTCTCTATTCAGTGAATGTAGAAGAAAATTTGGTAGATATTATATATTTCTGTCAATGTTCAACTATCATCCTAGAAAAATCTATTTGGAAGAAATATTTCATAACTTTCTTTTATATGGTCTCATAACATTGAATAAGCACAAAATGCCAGTGCTTTGTCTATATGCATTATATTCACCTTATATAGAAGAAGGAAAAAAGGAGAAAAAGCTTTCTCCTCAACTCAGTGTTGCTATAAAAATTCAACCGCAATTTTCAAAAAAAAAAATGAAGAAAGAAATGGTTTTCTACATTGAGTAAGACAAAAGCATGGTTGAAAAAAATCTTTTCACTTTTGGAATAACATTCATTGGCCAGTAAGTTTTCAAAGTTTACCTAGCTTTGTTTTCAAATATCTTTTCAATTTCTCCCCCCACTAAATTTGCTGCACTTAGATGTCAAAACTTCCCTGTTCAATTTCAGGAGTCAAATTTACCTTGTCTTTTGTGATAAATAACAAATTACAAGCTATTAAGAAACAAACTATAATCTTGCCTGACATTGAACCTGTAAACTTACTTGTATCCTATCATGTGCACTCGCCCTTCTTACGGATTTCAGAGTCACAATTTTATCAGTAAGACAAAGAGTATCTATAAACATATATTGAATCAATGAGTGGATACAGAAAGAGTAATTTATGAAGGTTGATGAAAAAGAAATATGGAACAAAGGACACACTTAATGTACATTATAACTTCAAAAAGCCAGAGACAGAAGATTTCACATAAATTGCCTAATTTTTCAATAAACATAGCAAATGCTACTGAGATGTCAATTGAGTCCACGGAGTTGACCAATATGTTTGAAAATGAAGAGTTTAGAAGTTTATGGATAGGTCTCATAAAGAAAGGGGACCCTCAAGAATGTACCAGAGACCTGGGACCTGGAAGATGAGAGTTCTCAGGATTCAGATGCAGGGACCTTAGATGAAAGGCTCTACAGTGGGGAGAGGGAACTTGTAGAACCCACCTCCAGTAGAAAGACTGGGCAGCAAGTGAGAGATGGGGCTGCCATCCCACAGTCAAAAACGCTGACCCATAATTGTTCCTGTCTGAAAGAACTGCAGAGCTAGAAATGGAGAGGAGCCTGCGGAAAAGAAGGTCCAGCAACAGGCCCAAAGTGGGATCCAGCTCAAGGGGAGGCTCCAAGACCTGACACTATTACTGAGGCTATGGAGTGTTCACAAAAAGGAGCCTGTCATGACTGCCTTCTAGAAGACCCAACAAAGCACCTGAAAGAGCCAGATGCAGATATTTGCACCCAAACAATGGACAGAAGCTGATGACCCCTGTGGTTGAATTAGAGAAAGGCTGGAAGAAGCTGAGGATGTGGGTGACACCATAGGAAGACCAGCAGTCTCAATTAACCTGGACCCCTGAGATCTCTCAGACACTGGACCACCAACCAGGCAGCATACACAAGCTAATATGAGGCCCCCAACACATATACAGCAGAGGACTGCTGGGTCTGTGTTTAGTCAGAGATGATACACCTAACCTTCAAGAGACTGGAGGCCCCAGGGAGGGGGAGGTCTGGTGGGATGGGGACATTGTTGTGGAGACTGGGAGGAGGGAAGGAGGTATGGGATGTGGAACAGTCAGAGGGTGGACAGGGATGGGGCTAAAATGTGGACTGTAAAAAAAGATGAAATAAAATTTAAAAAAATAAAGATTATGAACTACAGTGGACTGAGAAGTAAAACAGAGAAGAGATATAATACATTGGAGAAGATGAAAATAGTAGCATGGAATATTTGTTGAATGCATCGAAAGAAATGTCTTTTATTTTTCTATGGTAAAAATTATTATGGTTAAATATGAATAAGAAAGAATCAGTAGAAAACATATTGAATATAAAGAAAGTAATCTTTAGAGTAAGATGGGTACTGCTTTTGTTAAGAGGCATAAAGAACATTACCTAGTAGCATTGTAGTTCAAGTCCCATGAGAATCAATAATGGTCAATTCATAATTTAAAGTATGATGCATATGAGAATGAAAAAAATATGATCATAAAAACTATTAACATGGTATTCTGCAATTCTGCAAGCCCTGCAAAGTGAAATACCATTGTAATGTTGAGAATCATTAAAAATTAAGAGTTTGAGATGTTTGAAACTTTAATAAAAGGTAAATATTCCTCTGCCCCCCACATACACATTTTGAGACAAGATTTTCATATGCGGTACTGGCTGGCCTAGAAGTAACTATATAGCCCAAGTTGGCCTTCAATTCATGGCAATCTTTCTGCCTTAGCACCACCATTCCTGGCCCATGCTTCATATTTTAAAATTCTTTTAATGGGTTTAATTTGTAAATAATGCTACTTTCCCTGTTGGAAATTTCTGAATCACATTGCTGGTACATCTCCCAGTTTACAAACTGATCACTGTTGCATAGCAAAATAATAAAAGAAAGAGAACAGGAGTTAGATAGATCAGTCACAGCTCTAGCTCTTTCCCTAATTCCCTGTAAAAACATCCCTTTTCTGTCTTATATATCTACAAAACAAGGATATTAAGGTCTATCACACCTTTCTCACTAGGCATATATCGTAAGAATCAATCATGCCCATATGTGAGAACATTTCACTCATGAAATCCTATACTGTGTAACTGGATAAGAAGACATGAAAGCACTGTGTGAAATGTAGCCTCACCCCTTCCTAGGTATGTGATGTTGGATAGGCTTTTTAACACTTCTTTACTCTTTCACTTCGAAAATGTAGGTAATATTCCCTAACTCCTAGAATTTCAATTAAGATTAAATGAGTTGCTAAAAAAGAAGATAATATACCTGTTTAGTCTGCCTGTGATTGTGGGTTTTTTTCCTAAGCTAAATTTGTAAACTAGGGGAAAATGACTCTCCCTGAATGATATGTGATAATATTCTAATAATAACTCAACAAAGTCTTTCACAGGTTTGCATTTAAATGTGTGGTCCACAGAACCAGAGCTGCCACTTTACTTGAGAGCCTCTCATGAATACATCTGAGGCCCATTCTAGACTTATAAAATTAGATATCCATTTCAACAAAATCTTTAAGTGACCAGTACAGGGTTAACTTTAGAAATCACAAACTGGTAAGATACCAACTGTTGGAAGTGACTTGAAAGAAGTCAATAATGCCATTTCCTCTGTGCATTTTCTTTTGTCTTCCATCTCTACACTATGTTTTATTATGAAAATGAAATAAACCAGAACCTGGAGACATGGCTCAGCAGTTAAGAGCATTCGCTCTTAAGGAAAACTCAAGCAAAGTGCTCATCACCCATAATGGGTGGCTTACAGCCATCTCTAACTCCAGTTCCAAGAGATCTGACATCCTTTCTGGCCTCTGCAGGCACCTGCATGCAGGTGGTACCTGTACAGAAAAGCAAACATACATATAAACATAAATAAAAATATTTTAAAGGTGAAACTAAAAAAGAAATGAAAACAAAATGAGCCTAAGAAACAGTAGAGTAAAAGAAGTAAACAAGCTTTCTGTGTTCATGTAGTAATTTTATGCTAGAGCAAGTATTCAGCCCCAGTCATCTGTGTGTCTTTGCATTGTGAGGCCTTAGTCATCATGTCTTTAATAAAGTCTTCAAGGTGGAGGCCTTCTCATCCACCCTACCCATCTACTCTTTCCCTCACAGCCAAGGCATTTTAGAAATGAACTGTGCTAAGGAGCATGTACAGGTGTCTGCTCATTAACATCCAGGGAAGCTGGACGTCTGCACATTCTCTAGGTGGCTTCTCTGAGGTGAAGGTAAAATGTAAGAAAAGATTTAAGCTATTCATTTGCAACGTTAAACAAGCATTTAGAGGTTTCATCTTTTCTTAAGTTGGTAGTTAGAGAGGAAAGTTGAGTCTGTTCCAATAAATCTCTATAACAATCAAACCATGTCACCTGGAGAATCTAGCGTAGACAAGCGTTAGTGTTTTATTTTTATTTTCACTTTGTTAACTGTTCTGTTTGGAGACTGAGTGATCTTGTTACTGTGGACAGTAGTAATATTTCACCAATGAAGGAAGTTTGCACATCACTGATGAAGAAAAGTTAAGCCCACTTTACTTTAACTGAGGATCTATAGCCCTTTGCGAGGTGTCAAGGGAGTCATCTTGTCACTGCCTTGAATGGGGAGATTTATAACTTATCCCAAACAAGTTCGCATCTCAGGGGCTGTGAAGATATGTCAAGAGGATGAATGTGTGGGAAGGTTATCAGGGAAGTGCTTCCAGATGAAGCCCACACCTTTTACGTAATTACTCTATTCCTTTCGTTAAAATTCTCCTTTAAATGGCAAGCAGCCCTTTTAACATAGCAACAAGAATTTGACTTATGGAAAACCAGATGCTTGTGCAGTTTGATTTAAATGTACATAGCTATGATTTTAGCAGAAGTACATATTGAGGTTATGTTGAGGCCTCTCACACTAAAAGATGTGTGAGCCCCTTGGAGATAAAGGTGAGGGAATTGTTGTTCTTTGCTGAATGCTAACAGGCTCAATTTTTCAATTTGTAATTAAATATCCCATAGACACCTTAAGAGGATGATAGAACCAGTGCTTTTCAAGCAAACCTTGATGAAGTTATGGCAAATAAAAGTTAAGAAGAAGGTCACCAAGAAATTAAGATGATTAAATAGTTATACCCACTAGAGCTCTTAGAATGCAGTTAGCAATGATTGTGAGCATTTGAAAGAAACACATAGCCAATTATTGCTACATAATCCAAAAATTAATAATGAATTCAGCATTTGCAATCTGCTTTACAAAATTCAGATGTAGAAAAATTTATGACTGAATATGTTTTCAAGTGGCAAAAAGGAAGTAAAACAAATAATTTTAAACAATAAAGCACATATATCGTAAATGACATCTTCAGCTTGGCCATTATGCAGTTTTGCCACATTTCACGTTACACTGTTGTACATTTCTAGATATAAATTGTGCCTCTTCTCAGATCTTCAGACTAACAATTTGCTCACATTTTCATTCCTGTTGGGAGAACAAAAGCATCCAATACCTGAATCTGTTTGTGCCTTTCACTCTGAAAGCACTTACAAAGAAGTTCAAAGGAATCAAGAAAACACTGGAAATATTCCTTCCAGAACAAAAATGAAGGAAGAGAAGAAGAAAGGCAAAAGGGAGGAGAGACAAATAAAGGAAAAGGGGATGAATAGGATAAAGGACAAAGTAGCCAATTTGCAAAAACTCTTGTTCTTGGTGGTTAATGCTTGCAATCCCAGCACTTAGGGGGCTTAGGGAAGAGGGTCACTTTGAGTTCAGGGCTAGCCTAGGCTACACAGTGCATTCTATGTCAACCTGGTTTAGTGTAAAACCCTGCTCAAAGGAAGCAAGCAAACAAACAAAGAAAACAAACCACTGGAACAACCTGATGCGGTTCATTAAAAATTCAGCACATATCTCTCAAAAGATATTCCCAATTTATTTATGATTGCTAATATGACTCCATTAGAGCTACAAATTGAGATCCCGAATATAAGTAAGCCCTCTGGACATAGCTGTCAAAGTTCTCTTTGAAGTTATATTTTAAAAAGCAACAAGAAAAATACTGCTTGTAGTCTTACTGTAACAGTGATATACTGTTATTGTGCAGTTTTCTAAAATAGATTTTCACAAAGCTAATATAAATTTTGACTTCACTGAGTAAAAGAAAACCACCGCTTTCAATATTACTCATTAAATGACTCTTTTGTTTAGTACACACAAGCATACACTAGTAAGATGTGTATGGGGTATTTAATTACAAATTGAAAAATTGAGCATGTTTGCATTCAGTAAATAACAACAGTTCTCTCATCTTTATTTCCGAGGGTATACACACACACACACACACACACACACACACACACACACACTGCAACATAGAAGTTTCTTTTTAAAGTATACACTTGAAGCATCCATTGTAACAGGACATTCTTCCCGAATTATTTTTTGCTAATCAAATAGAATTCCACTTCTTGGCATCAGCAATACTGTCTGGGTTTGGTGCCTGTGTATGGGATGGATCCCCAGGTGGTGCCGTCTCTGGATGGCCTTTCCTTCAGTCTCTGTCCCACACTTTGTCTCCATATTTCCTCCAGTGAGCATTTTGTTCCCCTTTCTAAGAAGGACTGAAGCACCCACACTTTGGCCTTCCTTCTTCTTGAACTTCATGTAGTCTGTGAATTGTATCTTGGTTATTCAGAGCTTTTGGGCTAATATCCACTTATCAGTGAGTGCATACCGTGTGTGTTCTTTTGTGATTGGGTTACCTCACTCAGGATGATATTTTCTAGTTCCACCCATTTGCCTAAGAATTTCATGAATCCATTGTTTCTATAGCTGAGTAGTACTCACACCCAACCACTGGACTGAGTGTGGGGTCCTCAATGGAGGAGTTAGAGAAAGGACTGAAGGAGCTGAAGGTGTTTGCAGCCTCATAGGAAGAACAACAATATCAACCAACCAGACCGCCCAGAGCTCCCAGGGACTAAGCCACCAACCAAAGAGTGCACATGGAGGGACCCATGGCTCCAGCTGCATATGTAGCAGAGGATGGCCTTGTCAGACATGAATGGGAAGAGAGGCCCTTGGTACTGTGAAGGCTTGATGTAGGGGAATTCGAGAGCGGGGAGGCAGGAATGGGTGGGTGGGTGGGGAAACACCCTCATAGAAGCAGGAGGATAGGATAGGGGGTTTCTGGAGGGAGGAACAGGAGAAGAGGATAACATTTGAAATGTAAATAAAAATATTCAATAAAAAATAGAATTTCAATGTACAATTTTTAATACAGTTAATACATTCCAGATTCAGGATTATTCTAGAATTCCTTTTTTCCTGTATCAGAACCAAATATAGAAAGTTTGTCATATTAGAATCTTCAAGTTTAGAAAAAATATAAGACATCCTCAACATCCTCCAAAAATATGAGCATTTAGGACCAACGAGATGCCTCAGAGGACAAAAGCACTTTCCTGATAAGCCTGAAGTCATGATAAGAAGAGACAATCCATTCCCAAAAGATGTTCAGCACTCGTGTGTGTGTGTGTGTGTGTGTGTGTGTGTGTGTGTGTGTGTGTGAGAGAGAGAGAGAGAGAGAGAGAGACAGAGAGAGACAGAGAGAGAGACAGAGAGACAGAGAGACAGAGAAACAGAGAGAGAGAAGAGTTGGAAAGCTGATTCAGGAAGATTACAATATTGAGGCCAGTATATTCTCACAGCAAGACTCAGAAAACAATGCAGTGCTCAATTCAACATTCCTAAACAGTACTATAGCTCAATGGCGCTCAGATTCTCAGGAAAACATACTAGTTGTTACCACAGCAAGCAGCAAGAAGAAGTCATTTTCATCTAGTGAGCAAAATTATGTACCTTACTATGTTATAGAAACCTAAACTTGATAAGCAGTTTTTTGTTTATGAAATCAAAATATTGATTTTATTTACAAATCTGAATATTGTTTTTAATTCAATCTTGCAATTATCAATCAAAGATTTTCTCAAAGAAAATGTATGTTGATGTGAGAGACTAGAATGGCATTTTGATCAGAAAAAAACCATAGCAAAAAGTTGTTTAAATATTTGTTACCAAATGTTCTTCTTGTCATGTGCTTTTATTTCTCTTTCTCTCTTTCTCTCTCAAGATCCCTGTCATACCTTTCCTCATCAGCATGTTTCCCTTACCTTCAAATTATAAAGTGCAATTCTTATAGAACTTATGGTGCTGTTTTGGGTTTTCTGTTTGTGTATTGGTTTTTGTGCTGGGGGAGCTTACTTCATGTTTTCCAGAGTTCTTTTCAACTTAAAAAGCAGGTATGCAGGCTTGTTAATATTATTTTTATATCTATTTTCTACTCCATAATTTTTTCCTTTTGTATGCTTGGTTCAAGTTTATTTGCTATATTTCTAAGGTCTTGAAATGTGCAACTAATTTGTTAATTTTATTTTTTTATAATATACACATTTGAGATTATAACTCATCTAATCATTCTTTGGCTCCATCTTATCTCTGTGGGCTTAAACTGCATATTAATATTCCTTGAAAATATTTCCTAAATTCTAGGCAGTTACCAGCAACTCTGTGTTTGTACCCAAGACTGATTGCATGGGATGGAACCCATACCTGTCATTGTTAAAGGGGCCAAAACCTATCGCTTGATAGGTTATAGGCTCTAGAGGAAAACCTATTATTTCTGCTAAGTCAATTTAGTATTAAAATGACTTCAAATGGCATATTGCTATACTTATAGATCAGTGTGTCTCTAAATCCTCATAAGAGAAGTCCCCTTTCACAGCAGATTACCATTAAAACAGAGACACATGAAGTGGAAATTTCTGGTTGCTTTGGAAACTCAGTTGTGTCACATCATGTTTTTCTGGAAGCTGCCTTGTGGGAGGTCATTTTGTTGGAGCGGAAACATGAGAGGATGTTTTGCTGAAGCAGACACATAAGAGAATATTTAGCTGAAGGAGACGAGTGAAGCAGCATATGATGTTTTGCTGGAGTGGACACTTGAGAGGACATGTGGTGTTTGGAAAGAATATGAATATAGCCCCATAGACAGTGAGAGGACACTTTGGCATTGTTACTCCTTGCAAAACTTCACTAGTCTTTGCTAGCCATGCAGCAATTCTCTGGTCTTCACTTGTCTTGACTAATCTTCACTTCATAGAGTGAAACACACCAAAGAATTTCTGGTATTCTTATTGATTATTGCTGCTTTCGCTGACTCATGCCAATTCAGTGGAGCCTTGCAGTTTCTGCTTGATTGAGCTCCTGCTACCGATTCCTGTTTGGTGTTTGCTATTGTACTGGATTACTGATATCCTAACAACAAAGATTAAAATTGTGCCAAAGAATTACTTCTAAACAGCTCCACAACCAACCCCCTTTCCCTATTAATCTTCTTTCTCTTCTACCTCTGGTTGGTGGGCTAGAAGGGAGCTGGAAGCATTTAAGAACCCTAATTGATAGTAGGCTTTGAAAAATATAAGCCTACAGACACACAGCTGGTCAATGTGCACACAATAGGAGCCTGTGCAGTGCTTAGCCCTAAAAAGAACATACACATCACACCCCCCACCCCCAGCAAATCTCAGGGATCTTTGTGGAAAAGTAGAGGGCAAAAGATTATAAGACCAGGCATGATTGCTAACACCAAGGAAACAGTATTTTCTAGGCACAACAAGGTAGATGCACATAAAGACCCATAAGGATGCACAAAATCTGTACAGGCTTCAAGTAGACAAGATCCCATCATATAGAGAGAATAGAGAGAAGGTGGGCACAAACGTCCATTGCTGACTGAAGAGCTGTCATTGTTTGATAACGTCTGCTAGAGAAAGATTCCGTTTCCTTTACTGATGTGGCCCCTGGTAGGGTAATCATACTCCACGGCAGGCGCCACTGTCAAGACTCTCTGGGCAACACCAACTGGACTCAATGTCGGGAATAAACTACAAAAAGAAATCTCAACTTGGATGGGAAGAAGTGAGAGAATGGAGAAGGTAGCAGTGACAGGAGTTAGGAAGGGCTGGTGAGTGTATTCAAACTGCTTTGTATGGAATTAATAAAAACAAAGAATGAGCAAAATGCATATAAACATTGCCTAAAATGTATTTTCCAAATTCTAATATCAAAATCTTTGTAACTGAAAATATATAATGAAATAAGTGGTCAGTTTGTGTTTGAAAAGAATGAGGGCTCAGCAAATATTGATTGCATGTTTTGTATCTCTCTCTCTCTCTCTCTCTCTCTCTCTCTCTCTCTCTCTCTCTCTCGCTTTGTGTGTGTGTGTGTGTGTGTGTGTGTGTGTGTGTGTGTGTGTGTGTGTGTGTGTGTGTACCAGGTTGATTTTTCTAAACACAGTCAACTAATCTAGTCTTGGTATTCTCTGTTGTTTGGTTTTCTTACCAATCACCCACAAGAACATTTTCTAAATGCTTGCTGTGCTTTTCACTTCTCTTATCCTTCCACTGACATTTATTTTATATATTTTGAACCTAATGGTATATAAGTTTAATTTTACAACTTCATGAATACATAATTTTTTGTAAGACTGCAATGAAATTTTAAGGATAAAATGTCATGGAATATAAGTTTGTATACAGAAGCTTTGTTGTATTTGGTATTTTCATAAAATTTGTTTTTATTTTTCTTCAGTTTTCATGTAACCTTGTGATTTTTATGAAACTAAAAGAAATAAATATCTGGTTGGATGTAGTAATTATGAGAAGTTTTGCTTTTGAGAAGTTTATTAATATGCAATGAATTACATTTTATTATGAAAGTTTTCAAACGATATTTGCTTTCATTTATCCTTCCCCTCGTACTCTCCCTACCCCGCCCCTGTTGTATCTACTGTTCATTTACATGCCTCATCTGTCCTTTGACTCGTCCTCCATTTCTTAACTCCTCTTTTTTACCTCCTGTGTTCCACTTAGTTTCATAGCTTATACCCATTCTCATATCTACTTGTATGCATCCGTATAAACATTAAAATTTAGGACCCACTCTGTGAGTTTTTAGATCAGTCTTGTCTACCTAGTGAGGTCTAGGATAATCAGGACTACACACAGAGAACCCAATTCAATAAAGCAAAACAAGTCATGATCCAGAGGCCCAGAAGGATTGCTTAGTAGTTAAGAGTAATCACTGTTCTTGCAGAGGACCCAGCCTCCATTCCCAGCACACAAACGGCAGTTTACAACTTCCTGGAATTATAGTTCCAAGGGTTCTGATGCCTTCTTCTGGTTTCTGTAGGCACCTGCATGCACATGGTACACATGCATACACACAGGCATGTACATATACACAAAAGTAAAATTGAATCTTTAAAATGTTAAGATCCCCTCATGATCACAGGTCCAAAGAAAAAAACTGAAAAAATACTTGCTAATCAAAGTCAAGAGCCCATTAAGGGACTGGAGAAATGACTTAGCAATCAAGAACACCTCTTGTTCTCCAGAGGGCCCGAGTTGCATGCCCAGTATCCACTTTGGGCAGCTCATGACCACCTGTAACTCTAGCTCCAAGGATCCAATGTCATCTTTTGACCTCCACAGTCACACAGACATAGCACACATTCATACAAATACATACATACAAAAAATTTAAAAACACATCTTTCAAAGAAAAAAACACATTATGATCATACATCTTGGCATAAAGAATTTCATCTCAGAATTTCAATTTTGGTTTCATAAATGCATGTTAATAATTGTAATACACAATATAAATAATGTTCAGGACATAAAACAAATGAAAAAGTTCTTATAGAAAGCACCAGGCGGGGCTGGAGACATGGCTCAGTGGTTAAGAGCACTGACTGCTCTTCGGAAGATCCGAGTTCAAATCCCAGCACCCACATGGTGGCTCACAATCATCTGTAATGTGATCTGATGCCCTCTTCTGGGGTGTCTGAAGACAGCAACAGTGAGCAGGGCCGGAGTGACCAGGGCCGGAGTGACCAGGGCTGGAGCAAGAATTAAAAGTGTCTGAAGACAGCGACAGTGTACTTACATATAATAAATAAATTTTTTTTTTTAAAAAAAGAAAGAACTACTCATGGCACAAAATGCTCTTAAAAATAATAAGAAAGTGACAGGCGATATATAATTCATGAGAGGTGATGCAGAGTGCAATGCACATATAAGAATAGAGAGAGGCAATACTAAGGGTAGAAAGTGTTGAATAAAATGGGATGGAGTGATAGAGGAAAGATGGGGTTGGAGGGGTCAATAAAACTAGGATGTATAGAAAGTCATATGGAAATCTACTCCTGTATGAACCAACAAAATGTAATTAAAAGAATTTAAATGGAAGCTTCCTGCATGAGTTAGTACCAATGCTTCTGGAAATCATAGATTGTTTTAAAACAAAATCCTAGCACCAGGTATAGAATATCTCCCTGTTATTGATCAGAGAGCCACCAGAGTCTCCAAAAAATCATAGAATCTCTTGATTATGCACCAAAGTAAGAGCCTGTTGCTGAAGCCATATTTCGGTTGCAAGACATTCAGAAGTCAAGACAAAACTAAACTGAAAGTTTCCTGCATTTTAGTTAGCATTTACAGCACTGGAAGGTGTTATATATGCTGCCAATGGAGAAAACTCATCAGTGGCCTTTCTCAGCTGTGAAGCCTGGATAATACAACTCCTACAGGTCAGATAAGATATTCCTACTGGTACAAGAGCAGTCTGACTGCTGTAGGGGGAACCAAGCACTTTTTGATTGAATTTGAGGCCACTTCTGTAGAAATGAACATATGTTGATGTCAGAAATCTGGGCCAACATCTTTGGCTGGGGATGTCATGGGCCCTAGAGTAGAATGTACTACTAATAATTTTGCTAAATGTACCGGTATACAAGCTACCTCATAAACATTTCTCTTTATGCCCATAGACTGGTGTTGTTCTTACCCTGGGTCTGATAGAGAATAATAATTAAGAGATTCATAACTGGTCAAACTATTGAGAATAAGTGACCATTGAGTAATGAATGCTAGTTCCTAAAGCAGACAATCAAGTAACCTTCTTCAAGTTCCTCAGAACATCACAGAAGCTGAGATGGGAATATTCTAATTGCTGGAAGATGGAGAGAATTGATGGAGAAGATTGCTATGAAACACTGTTTTCCAGATACAGCATGAAAGACAAAATGAAAACATAGAGGATGTGGCTATCTTTATAATACACACACACACACACACACACACACACACACGCACACACACAAGCCATGGGGTTAGGAAGGGGACCAGTTGTGAAGAAGGGAGTCATCAAGTGAGGAATAAGGGCAAGCGAGCATAACGGAGAATGAATATAACTACAATATATTCTATGCATGTATATTATTAGCAAAAAATTAAGTTTCTGCCATATAGCAAGCAAATAGTGTGGTTTTGTTACAAATTGAAATGAACCCATCTTCTTCAAATGAAGAAAGAAGGAAGCAATGAAAACTTGAACTAGAAGCCACTCTTATTAGAAAGAACAAATGTCTAGAGAAGATGCTGAGGTTTCTGTGAAAGCAAAAGGTATAATTGAAACCACTACTTCATACTTGGAAATGGCAATGTACAGGAGAAAATCCCTTCTGTGGACTCTTATTGTTAACACTTTAATTAAAGGTCTTGTTATGTTGCCCACATTTCCTTCAAATTGTCCAGTCTTTTGCCTCAGCCTTGTGATTCCTTGGATATTAGACATGCACTACGTACTCTACATTTGGTTTGTATATGAGATTAGAATATACCTTAAACACCTCTACATGTGTCACATGGAAAGTCAAGGTGCTATTTCAGTTACTTGGGTTTTCAGAAATGTATTTTGCTTTGCTCATGTAGAAATTTGGTGCATTGAATTGTCGAATGCTTCTGTGTTCTTTCACCACATGGATTCACCACATGGCATAAGAGGCTCACAGCTAGAGTTACTATCAAAAGCTAGACAAGTAGAGAAATATTTATGCTGCTATAGCATTTGGCAATTTTAGAACACAATAGTACCTTTAGGACAAATGTTAAATCATGCAGTTTGAATTGAGTGCCCCAACTTTCATAAGAGCTTTCTAATCTCTCTAAGAAAGTCCAATGTTTTCTTTGTCTATGATGCCTTTGGTGTCTTCAATAATTTTTAATTGTGGTACCCTTGATAAAAAATATTATAGTTCTATTTATTAGGTAGTTTGTGATGAAACTATTTAGCTAATATTTAGATCCTAATCACTTAGTGGCTTGAAAATCTGATACAAATAACTTGAAAAAAGTAACATTTAACTTTATTTTCTTGCAGTGCTAAGGATCAAACATAGGAACTTGGATATGCTAGGTAAGTGTTTCACTACTACACTAGAACTCTAAGATTTCATTTAATTTTAAATATTCTCAATTGTTTACCAATGGGATATGTTTACCTTTTGGCCACTGAACAGATTTTGAAAGTTTTGGTCATATTCGGCACCACCAGTTTCATTCACTACTCCAGAATGACTTCTTTACTGCATCTGTTTTATATTGCAACTCCTTGAATGGAGCTTCTTCAAGACATGAAGAATGTATGTATTTGTCAAAATGAATGAATGTAATTGTCAGAATGTCTTGTAGATATCACTGACTTTTCCTTGAAATAATATTTTATAGTGCTCTGTAAGTATGTTGAATGTCTTAGGACACTTTGATGCACTATTTCAGTACCAGAGCTCTGTAATATATCATATATGTGTGAAGTTGATCCAAATAGCTGTTTGCCATAAGCTTATAACTTCATATAGATCTAAACACAATTTTCTATCTTTCAGAATATTCATATTGAGGAGACTAGATGGTGATATTTAAATAAATAAATGTAAGAAGCTTCATCATCATAAAATAATAATTGAAATTTTATTGTATGTAAAGGGAGTTTGAAAAAGAAAAGAATCATATGAAACCTCCAGATGTATTTGACAATATACTTTATGCCTATATAATATTATTACACAATTTCTTCAGTGAACTTTATTAGTATATCCTCATCTCAGCTTTATGATTCTTCATATTCAAAGGTCCTTCCATTTTTCTGTCTATTTCTGATCCAATATTTCTTCTCCAGCCTCCCAGTTTCCCAAAATCAAGCACTGTCATCACTCCATTACTCTAACAATCTGCAATTCTACATCTTTGTTTGTTTGTTTGTTTGTTTGTTTCTTTGTTTCATAATTAGTGTCTCATGCAGCCAGGTTGGTCTCAAGCTCACTATAAGGCTGTCTTAGTGAGTGTTCTATTACTGTGAAGAGATACCATGAGCATGGCTGGTCTCATAAAGAAAAGATTTTAATTGGAACATACTTACAGTTTCAGAGGTTTAGTCCATTGTTATGGTGGGGGAGCATGGTTGCACATAGGCAGACATAGTGCTGCAGAAAGGGCTAAGGGTTCTACATCTGGATCTGGAGGCAACAGGAGGAGAGTGACACTGGGGTTTGCTTGGGCACACTTCCTCCAGTAAAGCCATACCTCCTAATCCTTTCAAATAATGCCTCTTCCTGGTAACCAACATTCAATTCTATGAGCCTATGGGAGTCATTCTCATTTAAACTATAGCTAAGGATGGCCTTGAACTTCTGATTCTCCTGCCTGGCTCTATTAAGTGCTAAGTTTTCAAGTACAAAAGTCCTGTTTTTATCCATGATGTTTTCTATCCATTGGAATAAATTACTCCTAGCAACCTCCCATTCATTTTTCTTTCCAAGCTCAAACATCTTTCTCAATGAGATGTTTTCCTAGCCTTACCTTGGCTACTCTTTCAATTGCAGAAAAACAGTTATCCATTTTTTCATATCTCTTCTCATTGTACTCAGTACATACTAGCACTGACTTTAGTCTTCTATTCGAGAAGAATCATTGGAATTAATATGTAGACAGATAGAGAGATGTGTAGGTGAGTGTATGTGTGTGTGTGTGTGTGTGTGTGTGTGTGTGTGTGTGTGTGTGTGTGTAAACTCACCAACATGCTGGTGTCTTAAAAGGATTTGACTTTTTCATCTTTATGGGGAAGTTTGTTGATTGTGTGAGGCAGGTTCTTGTGTCTTATACTAAGCTTTAAAAAATTCTTCAGAAAAATTAGCCAAAAGAGATAAAACTGCAGAATACTGCAAAGCTAAGCTAGAACCAATTAAAAACTTACTAGAACTTAGTTTGATCTCTCACTACCTCAATCTTCCAATTTGATAAAGAGAGCTCCCTGGAGGTGAAGCTGATTTCTATCACAATAGAGCTAAATACTTATCTAAAATGAGAGAAAAGTTAAAGGACAAGATGAAAGGGTTCTTAGCCTAGCTAGTGCCCCATAAGGAGCATGTAAATTCTCAGAGATGCTTATGTGAAGTGCAACAGACTCTCATATTCTACATTGACTTTTGAAGCCTAAAATGAGCATGGTAAATGCTTTGTTTCTACATTACTTGTTGACTTGTTCAAAGATATGGTTTTTACTATATTACACGGGCTGTCCTGAAACTCATTGTGGTGGTTTGGATAAGAATGGCATTCATAGACTTGTACATTTGAATATTTAATAATTTAATAATAAGTGGAACTATTTGAAGATTAGGGATTGTGGTCTTGTTAGAGTGGGTGTGGCTTTGATGGAGAAAATGTGTCACTGGGTGTAGGTTTTAGGTTTCAAAAAACCCATGCCAGGCCCGATCTTTATATACACTTGTAGATCAGTGTGTAGAACCCTCAACTACTTCTTCAGTATCCATACCTGGCACCTCCTTGATTATAATGGGACTAAGCCTCTAATACTGTAAGCAAGTCTCTAAATACATGTTGCCTTGGCTATGGCATCTCTTCCTAGCAATAAAAGAGTGACTAAGACATTCATGATCCTCCTGCTTCACTTTTTTGAGTCCTGGGATTACTCATGTGTATAGTCACACTCAGTTTTAACTTTTACATTCTAAGTATATCTCAAATGGCCTCTACTTACCTAGGCCTATACAGATATGGGAATTCTAGGAAATAATCTGACTAAAGTAGTACAACAAAAGAGCATTACAGCATCTAGGCTCACTTGTCCACCCACAAGTTATTTAGGTGCTTGCTTCTGTTTCAAGATAGTATGCTCCTGGAAGGCAAGGACTCCATTTTTGTCATAATATATCCCTAATGCTTGCCAGAGGACCTGACTGATAATAAGGAAGCATATATAATTAACAACTAAGGAATACGTGAATGAAAGAGCAGAAAACTATAATCTATGTCATCAGGCAATTTACTGTCAATACTAAATATTTTGTCATAAACAAAGCAGCAAGTAGAAAACTCCCATTTTTCTCCAAAGTTAAAAGAAAAAACCCACATCCATTCTAACCCTTTTAGAATTAGAATAAACAATTTAAACACTCAAAGTTTTAATATGTATATGTATAGATCTTTATACTTTAAAATTGTATTTGTAGAGGCTATCTAATTCAATAATTCATCACTTAGTTAAGTACAAACTGAATCATCACTTTTCTGGACATAGATGATGAAAATGTTCTTTCAGAAAAGTTTCAATTAAATTAAATAAATAAAAAGTTTATTTCCTAATGTCCAATTAACTGCTTATTAAATGACTAATTGCCAATTAAGGGTTATTAAGTGGTTAATCACCAATTAATTGTTAAGTGATTCATTTTTTTAAATCACTTTTTAAAATAACTTAGTATAGAAAGGATTGGTGATAAATATTGTCAACCTGTGTTAATTTGTTGTATTCGTCACAATGTCACTTGGAATTATTAAGTCCTTAGCTTACGCATCATCTGGCCTGTTCTGAGCCCCCAAAGCATCACTATTTTGATTATTGCATAGTTTATTTTTAAATCTTAAACAAATTCATTGTCAACAACATATACCTATTTGTAATCCTATCCTTAATAGTTTGCAGCAGAAAAGAGTCTTCACTTTTATTTTTTAGAAAATATTTAGGAATGGGTATCCAAATCAAGCTTACTTTGATTATCTTCATGAGAACACTAATGAGAACCATCACAAGTAAGATGAATTTCTCTCCCCGTCCCTCCTTCCCTCTCTCTCTCTCTCCACACCCACTTCCATATATATATATATATATATATATATATATGGAATACATATATCTATGGAATATATATATATATGGAATATATATATATGGAATACATATATCTATGGAATATATATATATGGAATACATATATATATGGAATACATATATATATGGAATATATATATATATATATATATATATATATTGCATCTTTTGCTGTATACTTACAGGGTCCCTATAAAAACAAAAAGTAGCAGGGCAAGGTGGTGCATTTCTGTATTGCTAGAGCTAAAACAGGAGGATCATGGATCATGGGTTTCAGACCAGCCTGTGCTACATGGTAAGTTCTAAGACAACCCTGGGGTATTGGATAGATCTAACTTTGTTTGTAAAAACAAAGCAAAATAATAATAATAATAATAATAATAATAATAATAATAATAATAATAAATATATTTGATTCTTCATTGGTTTCATTTTCTTGATATCTAAAAGAAGCTTTTACAGATATTACACTCACATGTCTAAAATGTGAAATTACTCTGATCAGACTATGACTTTGGAAAATATAGTATAATTTTTATGTGGAATTATTTGTTTTCTTGGTTTTGTTTTTCATTGTTTTCTCTTGTGACACTGACTCTCATTATGTAGCTATGGATGGCCCGGAACTCATTATGTAGACCAGACTAGCCTTGAACATACAGTTTTGCCTCCTGTACTGGGATTAAAAGGCCTGTGCAACTATGCCCGGTCTATTTTTTCTATTTTTATTAAACAATCATATATATTTTAGTTAAACATGTCACTCCTCCAAAAGTCTGGGCAACCATTTTGAAAAATTTTAACAAGTAAATTTACTTTCTAAAGTTTTGTCCATACAACTTCAAGAAATAAGGGGAAGCTAAAATTTCATAATTGAAACTGTGTCACATATGTGTGTGTTATGTGGCAATCATTTTTACCCTGTCTACACAAAACACTTAGGTTGAGACATGCTAAATGTCTCTGTAAGACTAAACAGCTAATAAATTACAAACTCAGGACTTGAACTCAGGATTATAACCAGTTTAGAATGAGAAAGCTTTTATTGCCTTCATTATGCTGTAATGCTTCACAATCTATGATTGCTATACAAGTGTTTAAATATTTAGACTGAATTTCACAGAAGCATCTCAATTCCATTCCAGGTGTTTTGCATTAACCTTATGCACAGTCATTTTTTATTCATTATTTGATTCAACAAATATTTATCAGGCACCTAATATATAACAGTCACTTTTCAAGGAGCTGTAGCCAAAGTCCCAAGAATAACACAGAAACAAAAATATCTTATAGTGTAAGGCAGCTTAAAAAGTGACAGTTTGGGCGTGCTGAGTGTTATGCATGGTCAAATTAGGATCTATAAATAAGTAGGGTGAAGGAGATGCCTATAACTATGACCTTCTGGGGGAAAATTTTAATATAATACTTTTAACTGTGCTCAGCTGCTTTAAAAACAGACATTAGTGGATGTTACTAAGAAATAATCATTGAAACACACTAGGAAAGAAAAGAATTTTTAATAATGAGAAAAATAACTTTAAGTCTTGTGCTCTTAGTAGTATCCTTCCAATAGCATCTCAGAGCATATAAGAGTGAAAAGTTTGACCTTCTGAGTTTAGAGATCGCTGAAGCCAGGGCCTCTCATATGCCAGACAGGCACTCTGTGACTAAGATACATTTGCTAGCCCAAGTGATGTCTTTTTTCTGAATTTCAAACTGTCTTTCCCATCCTGTGCTAAAAATGTGATTTACTTTAATAAAAAGTGCATTTTTCCTACTTCTGTCCTAAATGACAGACTTCTGAAGAGTTAGACACATTTTCTTTCCCTTTTTGTCTTTCCATAATGTTCCTATTATTAGTGCACAAAACACATATGAATTAAACATTAGTCTCATTATGAGTGGGTTTAAAAGAGATCAGCAAGGAAAAGAAAGAAAATAGAAACCTGCCACTGTAGAGGAAATGAGAATGAAGACAATTCAAATGTTAATGTTGTTTACTGAGAAAATACGGCAAAGTGATCAAAATTTGTGTATTCTAAAGTCAACTCCCATGCATTCCAAGACAAGGTATCTTCAAGGCTTGGTATGTGGCTGGAGCTGATTATTAAAACTTCAGTGTCCATCACATGTGAAGGGGCATAAAAATTAGAGATGACCTATAAATACATTCTAAACATGGAATACTATTGCTCTCAGGAGTAAATGGAAAGGACAATGGTAAGAGCAATAGAGACAAAGACAAACTGTTATTCTGAAGAGGAAGCCTCCCACTTGCTCCAAGCCCATAAAGAAACTGAAGGCATAAATTATTCCTCATAGTTTGTCATTCTGTAAAATGAGTAAACAGGGCTTTCATATACTTCATCAATCGGTCATTCAATAAGAGAGTGGTATAAGATACAGTCTCTCAAGCGTCCTAGCTTTCTTCTAGCAGTGCTCTGAAATAGGCCATGGGTAAGGGCAAACATAAAACAAACAATAGCAAAAATTGAAGATAAGCTTGTGTACAACAGGTTTCTGAAAGATTAAAACTTCCCATCTCCCTGCGAAGCCCCTTAAGCCAGAGGATAAACAACTCAAAATAGCTTCAGGAAGTCCCTGAAACTGACCAGATTCACTAGCTCCTCTTTCCCAAGAGTAAACAATAAAGATTATGGCAAGTCACCACTCTCAGACAAGTCCAGCTATAAAGGATATTCTAAAATTGGACTAAATTCCTGGAAGAAGCAGAGAACAACCATGTTGTGGCTAGCCCTGGGGCTGATTGTAATTTGATGCTAATTCTGCCCTCCTGGGAGGGGCTTCAGACAAGGAATGCATTACATACTCATGTGACTTCTTGTGAACCAATCCCTTAATGAATAAAAGAGCCAATCACTGGGCGCATAAAGAGACTTCTGGGTTGGAGAGGAGAAGAGAGAAGGAGAGAGAGAGAGATGTGCCTTTTCCAACAGGGACAGCATGTCGTAGGTAAGATGTAGCTAGTAGAGTCTCCTGGTATCATGGCGGAGCCACCATAGGAATCAGACTTTGATAAGGTTTACAAGATTAGGTTTTAGTTGAGGCTGTCAGTGACTGAGTCATTGTTTCTGGACTAAGTTTGTGTTGCGTTTTCCTTCACGTGGCAGCTCGTCTGGATTCCAGAGAGAAAGGTACAGCAGCAAAGTGTGGGTTTGCCTGATGTGCACCACAGAGGCTATGAGGGTACTGAAGCATGAGGTTGGTACGACCTGCCAGTGGGAACCTAGCGAGCTGGGTGGAAAGATAGTGGAGCTCTGAGCTCCACGAGATGAAAGCAGGTCAGCCACTGCCCGCCAGTGCATGGCTGGCCAGTCCGCCGGGGATGAGAGAACCAGGGCGTAGTGTGGGAACATGCTGTTACCATACCTTCTTTTTTAATATTTCCACAACACAACTGAGCTACCTGGAAGAGGTTTAGGCCAACTGAGGTACTTGGGACACCCTCCATGATACTGAGCTGCTTGCCTGCTTTGCTGAGTGCTAAGCTTGCTCGTGCAGGATCATGCACACACACTTGTGTGTGTGTGTGTGTGTGTGTGTGTGTGTGTGTGTGTGTGTGTGTGCGTGTGTTTATCCGTATGAGCGTACCTGTGTCACTTGTGTGTACACCTGTTTACATACATATGTAGAGTCTATAAAAGCCAGAAGAAGGCAGTGAATCTGCTGTAACTGGAATTATAGATAATCGTAAGCTGCCATTGTGGGTGCTGGGACTTGAACTTCCGTCATTTACAAGAACAGACAATGCTCTTAACCATTAATTAAGTTGTCTCTCCAGCTTCTAAATTTTCTTTTATTTTAAATTATTTTATGTGTATGTCTATAGGAGGGTTATATGTGGCTATAGGTTCCCATGAAGACCAGAAGAGGGCAGCAGAGCTCCATGAGCTGGAGTTAATAGGCAGTTGTGAGCCACCAGATGTAGGTGCTGGGGAACTGAACTCAGGTGCTCAGCAAAAGTAGCAAGCACCTTCTCTAAGAGCACATAACCTTTTCTTAAGGAAATCTCACTATTTTGGTAATTTAATCCCAGCTTTCCTACAGATCTCTTCTTGCTTTTTGTTTCTGGCTCACTTCCAAGTGATTTGCTATGGAGATGGTATAAGACAAAATAGATTTCTAATCTCTATTCGTATCTACTGTACCTTTGGGCCTCTGTTCTAAACACTATTACCATTTACTGCAGAAACAGTGCTAATATCCCTTCTGCCACTCCCTGCACAGGAGGTGTGGCTTAACGTCATTGCTAGGCGATGCCACAGAACTTGAGAAGGTATTTTACCACCACTCTGTCCCTATTTGTATATCTTTCCAATACCTATGGCTGATTAAACAGTAATTACAGCCTCTTCTGATCTAACAATAGCTAATAAAAGACCTTAAGTGTGACCAGACACCTACATGGACCCTTCTCTGGTCTATAGTTTAAGTAACTGACCAATATTTTTGCCTGAAGTATAATCTCATTCCATTCTAATGGTTCCACAAAGGAAAAAATAAATTCCCATTTCCTTTTTAATTAAAATTTAAAAGCTCTGTCTCCCTCTCTAATGCTCCTGCCATTCCACATGGAGTTGCTTCATCAATATCCCAGGATACCAAACTGTCACCCATGCCTTCTGCTTCACAGCTGGAATCTTCCTTATAAGTAGACTTTCTCGTTGTCAGAAAATATCCCAGAACTAAGAATTTCTATTTACAATTTGTCATTACCATGACTATATACATTATATACATGATTTTATTTTTAAAATGCAGGATTTGGTAACATTTTCCAAACGTATTTTGTTATATAATGTAAAATTAAAGATTGTCTCTAGCAGCATTGAAGAAAGAAAGGAGCTATTCTATAATTGAGATTCATTGTGTAACTAAAAATACTATGAAAAAGAAATGTCTTGTATAAAAACTTCCACCGGAAACAAAACCCTGTTAATAACCATCCATATATACATCCATGAATAGATTGATAAAGTTAGATATATTGATAGATCATTTATAACATATAATGCAATGATTTTTACTCTGTTGATTAGTTTTTAGCTGAATTTCCTTCATTTTCAAACAATACACAAAAACAAAAAATTGTGCATGTTAATTGAGCAATATTATATTCTAATAAATATCCACATTATGTAATGTTTAAATCAAGCTAAACATACTTGTCTATTCATTTATCATCCCCTTATTTTGATGTTCATTGTTTAGGAACAGAACATGTTTTTTTTAAAAACCCACAACAATGTTGTTTTTAAGGCATCCAAATAAAAAGGAAGGATATATAAGTTATTCTAATACAATACTAAATGTAGTATATAAAATAATATGCAAGGGCAAAATATAAGATTAGTAAATAATATCAACAGTTATCTGTCTTAAATTTGTTCAGTTAATAAACTAATTGGTCATGATTCAATTCAACTGAGCCCACTGAGGCTAAGTTTCTCCTTGTGTCTGCTCTAGAATCCATCATAAACTTATATCCTCTTGCTTTTCTAAACTCTGAATTCCCTGAATACAAGATTTTGTCTGATCATCTTAGAACCAAAACAACAACTGTATTATTGATGCATAATTGATCTTAAATAAATGTCTGTTTAATGAATAAATAAATAACAAGTGAACTGAATCACCAACAGAAGGGGAGGAAGAATTTCTTTGGCATTATCCCATGGAAAATTATATTTAAGATACTACGATTGGATAAGCCACTAAACTTCTGAAGTTTCAAGTGAGTTACTGAGGATAACCGGATGCAATGGACTGTCCTAAACTTTGTTTTCTCATCCTAAGCCCTAGACTTTATGTGTTATGTAAACACTGAGCATCATCACCAATGCTAACATTCTACAAGGACAGAGAGCAACAACTCAAAGATGTGCTACAGGAACAGAGTATTTCTTATATCAAGAGAACAGGCCTTTAATCACATATCTGATCCAATTCTGGTAATGTTAGCTTTAAAAATACCATGAGAAGGTTATTATTTGCTGTCCCTGCAGTGTCATTAGATAACTGCTGCCTCAGCCCTTTGCAAGCAATTAAGGTAAGCATTAAAATCAAATAGCATTGCAAAGGTGTGATTCCTCTGGTTTTCTGATACAGCTTGACGTTTTGCTTTAGTGCTCTTGAATCCATCTTTATGTGACTCGTGGACACTCTAAATATTACTGGGGAATAAGAGTATTATACTGTTAATTTTCGGGTATTCAAATGTTTTCCCTCTTTGAAATATAGTTTAAAATTCCAGATGAATATTCAAATTAAATATATTAAGTATTCCCACCATAAGAGTTAGCTATACAGAAAATCATCCTAGCCCTCCTGCTGTGTTTATAAAAATATAAGAGATATATATGTTCTATGAAGGTATGGGAAGGTATAGGAGAAGGGTGTGCCTCAGTGGGCCCATGCTCAGGCATCCCTTCCCCCAGAGGGACCAGACACACCCGAAGTCATAGTATAGAAATAGAGTCTATTTAGGCATGGGGAGGGGAGTTAAGAAGGTAGTAGAGGCAGAAAGAGGGAGAGAGTAGAGAAGTAGAGAGGTGGAGGCCGGCCATGACCACATGGAGAGAAGGGGCAAGGGAATGGGGAGAGGAGGTAAGAGATAAGAGAAGCAAGAGAGAAGAGAGAGAGGTTGCCACGTAACTGTGGGGTGGAGTTTACACAGAATGTTAACATTCCCCTGTTTTGGTTTAATTAAAAAAGAAAAATTAGAAAGAGGCAATGGTAAAGCAGGAATAGAGGCATCATAATATCTGACTGCTTCATGCTGGCATTGGGGGCAATGTGTCTCTGGGGAACCTAGAAGAATGGGGGTGGGGAATTTTTGTCCAGTCGTAGGAGAGTTGGCTGTTTCCTTGCTGTCCAGGGTCTGTGGAGCTGTCTGAGGGTAGGTCAGAAGGAACAGGTCCAGTAGAAGCGTCTGTGTTTGAGAGGAGATTGGGGCATCTGAAGGATGCTTCTCTGGAACTGTCCGGGTGTAGTATACACCTGGACTTGACAAGATGTTGAAACACATCATTATAGATAGAGAAATAAGGTTAAGTACGTTTGGGAGAAAGAAAAATTTTTCTTAAGATGTACATTTTAAACCCAGAGGAATCCCACCCTTTGGAATAGGTAGTAAGTGGGAACCTTGGGCAGATATACTTATCTGGATGGAGTCTACTGGGTCCATGAGAGGCAGATCTGAGTGGATTTTCTATAGCCTATAAGTTTATAAAAGAGTTAACAACATGAACAGTCTTTAAGATGAGCCTTTTGTGGAGCAGAAGGGACAAGATTAAAAAGTTGGAAAAGTTGGATCGTATAGCGGAATGTTTTCTTAGAGTTAGGCAAATTTATCGGAACTCAGATAACATTAGGGCAGTGGCATAGCAAGAAGAGGAAATATGAAGCATTTAATTAATGGAAACCGAGTTTAGGTAAGGAGATAGCAGATTACATCTGTGAAAGCTTAGATGTCAATGTAGTCAGAAGTAAATAAACAAAAATCTAGCAATTATATTATTTAAAAAATGACAGAGTCCAATAGTCAACAGTTCCCTGGTCTCTGTGGTAACTTCATGGCAACTTGGGCAGAGTCAGTCTGGCTTTCAAGCGCAGAAGATGTTGGGCTTTTTCTCTGTGGAATGGATATACATGACATGAGAAGTGAGCTTACCTTGGTTTAGCCAAGCTCCTTGACCCAGGGTATCCGGTTTTGTCCACTGCATTTTCAGTGATTGTCATATCACAATCTAGACAGTATGCTGTAGCTGTGTCCACATCTTCTGAGACCATCGACCATCCTGGGCCAACTGTTAAAAGACTTTGGGAATTCTATAAACTTAAGAATTAACAAACTTCTGACAGAATTGAGAGTGAGATAAATTGATTAGTTATAGCTGAATAGAATTTAATAGCAGTAGCAAAGAGACATATGGCTAGTACCAGAATAAGAAAGCTGGCAGTGGTGGCATAGAAAGAGAGGGAGAGAGGGAGAAAGTCCCTCGCATATGCTGGAAGGTGGAAACACGATCAGGAATCAGGGACTGGCAGGAGTGTGAGCAGGCTGAGGGAGTTGGACAAGACAGACTCAGAGCACAGAGTTAGGGTGGGGGAGGCAGCAGAGTTCCTGGCAGAGGGTGGAGCCAGAAAAGACTCGAATGTGTAGGAGCAGCTTGCTTCTCAGGCAAGGCAAAAGCTGTTTTAGGGGTAGATAGGGGATGAGCAGGGCCAAAGCTGTGTTTCCTGTGACTGTGAGTTTTGGCAGGTGGTCCCACATGCATGAGAAAGCAAGTCTAAGGGAGCGAACTTCTGGCAGGATGCAGGGGGTGGGGCTAGACCCACCTTTCCTGCTGAGAACCAAGAGCAGAGCTAAGGAGCAGAGGGGGAAAGGCAGCAAGTAGGATGCCCGGCAGGAGGCATGGACAGACTTGCTTTTCAGGCCAACTAGCTGAACCACTGGTTGCAGCAAGCTGCAAATGGGGGTGGGGAGTAGAGCGAAGATATATGAAAGCTTGAATATATGGGATTTCCTTCCATTTACCGGACTGCTGGCAGTATATATGGAGATCTTTTAAAATGATTGCATCTAACATGCCATTAGCTGGCCATTTGGAACCATTTTCTAAAGAGTATAGAGTCCAAACCTTATTGCAGAAGTGTATCAGTTTCGAGGGCCTCAAATCAGGTGTTAATTTAAGAGATTTGAGATTTTCCAGAAGACATCCCAGTGGGGTGCCTGGGGGTATATTTGAAGACCATTTAGCACCCATTGGGTGGTGGGGATGTTACTGAACTATTCGTCCTGGCATCCCAGAGAATAAGTTCAGTAACCATAGATCAGCCAAGCTAGAAATTCAGGTCATCACAAGAAATTTCTAGGGGCTGCGGCTAGAAATTTCCCAGAAATTGCCAGAAAGCAATTCAACCTAGTACTAGGATTTTTAATGGCTGCGAGGAGGATATGAACTGCTTTCAAGAAGGGAGGTCACCCAAGGGCTAGGTCCTAACTCGTAGGTCAGCCAGGAGGCTGGTCATAAGGACCGGGGCATTGAAATACCAACCCCTCAGCACAGAAAGGGTTGTCCAGACACCATCCGGGCATACGGGGTCATCCTGCTGATTAGAGAAACTCCTTACCAATCAAAATGTCGGTGTGTGTTTGCAGACATCTGCAGTTGGGTAGCAGGGAGTGTGGAACTGTTTGGTTGGTGCAGCTCCACAAGGTGGAAGTCTGTGAATCTGGTGGCAGTGGTAGTAGTGGCAGCGATGAAGGCTTCACAATCTGTGCTTGCCACCTGGACCCCCGCCAGGACCCCCTCCTGGACCCCGCAGCAACCTGCGTAGAAATTCCCAGAGTCTTGGCACCAATGTTGTATTTATTAAAATAATAGGAGATATATATTTTCTATGGATGTGTGGTGAGGTGTGGGGGAGGGCTGTGCCTCAGGAGGCCCATGCCAAGGCCTCTCTTCCCCCTGAGGGATCAGCCACACCACAGTATAGTATAGAATAGAGTTTATTTAGGGCATGGGGAGAGGAGTTAAGAGGGTAGTAGAGACAGAGAAAGGCAGAGAGAGGGAGAGAGTAGAGAAATAGAGGAGTGGAAACTGGCCATGACCACGTGGAGGGAGGGGGGAAGGGAATGGGGAGAGGTAAGAGATAAGAGATGCAAGAGAGAGAAGCAAGTGATAAGATAGAAAGGAGGGACAAGCAGCCCCTTTTATAGTGGGTCAGGTCCACCTGGCTGTTGCCAGGCAACTGTGGGGCAGAGCATACCTGGCTGTTGCCAGGTAACTGTGGGGTAGAGTTTACACAGAATGCTAACACCTCCAAGTTCAATAAACTGCTTGCCCCAAGTGCCTCTTTACGTGGTTCTAGAAAATTATTGGCTTGGAAGAAAGATGTTTTCCTAAAAATTTTTCTTTATGACTCTAAAGCAGAAAATTAGGTTGAAAACAACCAGATAACTTTTCCTGCTTTTTACTTTCAAATAATCAGGATGTAGGTTCCAAACATCTGAGAACCCCAATACTCTTAACTAGAAACAAACAGATCTCATATTTATTATTAAAAAATAACTCCTTGGCAAGGTTATTTTGACTCAGGATCCTGCTCCTGACAGATTGATATGGTGCAATATCAAATGAAGAACAAACTCAGCTAGCTTAGTCTCTCCTCAATCTCCTTTCAGGTACTCAAACCTTCATCCTCTTCTCTGGTCTCTATCACCTTCGGCACCATCATTTGACCCTGCTATCCTTTCTTACTACTAAGCTTGCTTTCTATGAGAAAATCCTCTTTGACTTCTTTCAATTTCTGTTTTGCAGACGAACATCAAAATGGTTCAAGAGAAACAATAGTTCAACATTCCCAAGATGTTAAATTTGTCCATTCCTCTGGTGACAGTAACCTGCCATGAGTGTGTTCCAAAGTGCTTAGGCATCCTTTATACAAGGGAGTTGAAAGTTATTGAAAAGACCAATGAAAGGCCTAAAACTTGTGCTTCTTGACTATGAGTTACTTAAGAAAAGCTGGTGTTCACACAGGACTTTAAATGCAAGTAGCACAGATCTTTTAAATGCCTTATAAACGTGAATTGAAATGTGTATCCTGGCCGGTGGCGCACACCTTTAATCCCAGCACTTGGGAGGCAGAGGTAGGCGGATTTCTGAGTTCGAGGCCAGCCTGGTCTACAGAGTGAGTTCCAGGACAGCCAGGGCTACACAGAGAGACCCTGTCTCGAAAAAAAAAAAAAAAAAGAAGAAATGTGTATCCTAAAATCTGTAAAATGGCCTTGTATTGCTTTGTGAATAAAAGTTAATCATGCAAATAATAAATTCAGTGTAAATATTCTTCATTGGATTAAGTACAAACATAGCTTTCAGCATATTTTATTATAATAAAATAAGGAGATCATTTAGATCTATGGCCTTATTTTGTAAAGAAGAAAATTGTAGTCTAAAAAGTCATAGTATCTTTTCCTAACAAGCCTCTTCAGTCTTCAGCCAGAACTAGGTAGGATTCAGAACATCCAACTTTCTTCAAAAACATTTTTTCACATATGGGTCTTCTAAATCTATGATTTATCTGGTTGTATTCCCATTCCTTGTAGATTTATGTGTAGAAGAACTTAACTCTACAATCTTTTTGTTGTTCAAGTGGAATTTATCTGATTCTTAATCTTTGGCAATCAACATCAACTAGGTTAACACAGGCATACTCTTCTATTCCCAAAGCTCTTTAATCAACTAGATCTAACTTTTCCCAATTCTTAGCTTTTGAAGATCTAGAATCATTTACTAGTTAGAGCTCCCTATTTCTATCATTGCTGAGGTCTGCCTTTTCAGTGACATAAGGATGACCTTCTAGACCTTAAGAGGCACCTAAGTCATTGCTGATTATCCTACTATTCCCACATGAAAGGCTTTGGTATGCTATAATATGTGAAATATAATCCCCAGGCCTATATTAGCCAATGGGGCATGGCTGTCAAGTAAACAACTATTGACCCTTAGTTTTGTAGTACAATACAAGGAAGACTGTCAAAACCTGAGCACCCATGCCAATTGACATCTTTCCCCTTCAACATCCATATTCTACTTTTGGTATTTTTAATCCAATACTTTTGCTCTTGAAATTCTTCTATTTGTGTTCCAAATGTCTTATATAGCATCTCACCGTATGTGTGAACTACACGACTGAGGGGGAGGGACACCAAATCACTCTCGCAGTCTTTTTGAGCATTAGCCAATTCCAGTTCTCAGAAAAAGACTGCCAAAGCGTGTACCAGTTTTGAAAAACACATTGCATTTGTTTCTATGTCCTCTGTCATTAACTCACCCAGAAAAGCATAATTTCCATATTCTCTTTTGTAAGACAGAAACTCATTTTCTTTTAACTCTGTGTGGTGGTTTGAATAAATTTGGCCCTCATAGATTCATGTGTTTTAACATTTGGCCCATAGGGAGTGGCACTATTAGGAGGTATGACCTTGTTGGAGTAGTTGTGGCTTTGTTGAAGGGAGTATGGGGGTGAACTTTGAGGTCTTATGTGTTCAAGCTATGCCCAGTGTGGCACCACACAATCTCCTTCTGCTTCCTTTGGATAAAGATGTAGACCTCTCAGCTCCTCCTGCACCATGCCTGCCTGGATGCTGCCATGTTCCCACATGATGATAAAGGACTGAACCTCTGAACCTGTAAGCCAGCCCCAATTAAATGTTGTCCTTATAAGAGTTGCCTTGGTCATGATGTCTCTTCACAGCAGCGAAACCCTAACTAAGACACTCTCCTAAGAGTTTATAAAAAAAATTGTTGAAACATGATTTGTATAATATGTTAGGTAAGTGTTTTAAAAATATTTTTAATTTAAAGGTGGGCTAAATAGAGTAACATTTTTGGTCAGATTTTTTTTCTAACCTAAAAGTTTATCCATTTCACTAATAAAAATTATTTATTAGCTATTTTTAATAACACTCTTTATGAGCAGAAATGTATGTGTATACACATGTGCATGTGTTTGTACGTATTACTATCTGATTTTTACCTTTCTGTATCATATTATGTGACATCTTGTCTTTTAATTCTCTTTTTAAAAATCAGAATTCAATCTCTTTACATACATCTGGATTGGGGAGGAGTGCTGAATTACTGAGAAGAATTATAAGGATACAGTGACATCTACAGGCAATATGTATATATATTGATAAACAGGATGTAGTTATTAAATGTGAAGACTTAACTAAGTGGTCTCTCTGTCTTACATTCAAATGTACTCCTGATACCCAATCTGGAATGTTAGATCAATTAAACTGGAGTAACTGATGTAGGAGATCTTGCTAAAATTGAAATCCATATAATAAATGGGCCTTTGTTTCATCTACTTTGTTACACTTCCTTTATCTTCATTTTTGAAGTGGGAATAGCAGTTTGATTGGCAGTTCATTTTTAAAGCTATATAAGACATTTATACAAACTTCATAAAAATGGTTATTCAAAATTCATGGAAATAAGGAGAAGGAATCATGCAAATTAGAAATTCAAGATGTCTTTCCTTTTTTATTCTTAGAAAGTCCTAGGAACCCAAACCAGGATATCCTGCACAGAAATTTTTACTTTAACATTTAAGCTATGTTCGTATACCCTCAATGGTTAAAAAAAATTCTGGGAGTCACTTTCAGTACTTACAACTGAGATTAATATTCTACTATGATTTTAGCCTTTCTTCTTTTTCCCAGCAAGAGTGGAAAGAACAGTAAATGCAAAAGGTAGATAGAAAAGATAATGCAATTAGAATTATTTGTGTCAACTTGCTTGGGTTACTGAATACAAAACTTGTTGGTAAAACATTAATTTTAATTGTGTCTCTGAGGTCATATGCAAAAAAAAAAAAAGGATTTCAATAAAGAAACAGTAAAGAAGATGCCTCCATAGCAATGTGAGCAGGCACCACCCAGCCTACTGAGGACTCAAACAGAACAAACTGAGATGATGCATAGCTGTTTTTGCATGACTATGATGAGCTATTTAATGTAAATGTTTGTGGATATTATTTATTTTATCTTGTGGTGTGAGATGTGTCGATCCATTGTGGCAGAGAGGCAATGGCAGAACAGGGCAGCTCACATCATGGAAAAAAGGGACTCTCAGGGAAGAAAATGTAGGAGCTGGATTTCCTTCCTTATTTTTTCATTATATCTAGTCCTGCAGTGAAGAAGGATGATGTCATCTCCATTCAGCACTGGCTTTTCCTAACCATTCCCTGACTATAATCTGGAAACATGATCACATATACACTGAAATCTGGGTCTCAACAGTCCCCTGCATGATTCTGAATCCAGTCAAATTGACAACAGATATTAATAGTTACAAGTTGACCTCTTGTCCATTTGAAACTGAAACTCATCCCTTTAAGCCATAGCATTTTTTTCTGAGGCCCCCAATGACATCTCATATTTCAAATTTTTTAGCCTGTCTCCAAAAGTCTACATAGTTTTAAATGATTCCATCATTGTTCAAAAGCCCAAGTTTGGGGTCTCTGCTGAGGAATAAGTCAATATCTTAACTGTATGTACTTGAAAATCAGAGGTTATTATGAATCCCAAAGATACAAAGACATATAGGAAACATCACCATTATAAAAGGTAGGATTCAGAACACAGAAAAGAGGAGCAAAATCAAAGCAGGACTGAAACTCAGCAGAGGAAAAATTTAAAATGTAAATCCTGTAGCTCTGTATGGAGCATTTGGGGTATATTATATCATGAACCCCAACAGGCTTAAGTAAAGGATATATTGGCTGCACATTACAAGGGAACAAGCTTACACAGGAAGCTGAGCCATTTGGGCCATGGCTCCAACAATGTCTTAGTGCCTGGCTACTTGAACCTTACAAAACTCTTCTCAGGTTCTTATGTGATTAGAGCACCCTTCAGGCATTTGCTTCTTAAGGAAAGGTCTATCAACTGACGTTATACTTTTATAGACTGAATTTATGACAGCCAGGGTCTAGGCTCCTTATACATGTGCTAATCTCTTTAACAACCACACCTTTGTTACTTTAATATCTTTCACTACTCAAACATGCTGGATTTTCTGTATAGACTGCATGTTTTTGTTGCTGTTTCTTTGTTTCTTTGATGTTTTTGAGACAGGGTAATACTATTTTGTCTGGGTGGCCTGGATCCTACTATGTAGACCACAGGGGTGGCCTCAAATTCAGAGAGATCCATCTTTCTTTGTCTCCTGAGTGCTGGGATTAAAGACATGCGCTGCCATGCCCAGCCTTAGACTGCATATTTTCCAAAACACTTCTGCTGCCTTAAAATTTCTTCTCATTAGGCATGAAGCTCAGTAGTATAGTGTTTGTCTAGAATGTATAAAGCCATATGTGCAATCCCCAGTACCAAGAAAGAAAAGAGCCCTTTCATCAAACTAATAAGTCTATCACTTTTAAACTGAGTCACAAAATATTAGGACATGGATAAAATATAAATTCTTTGCCCAGAGGATAACAAGAATGGTCTCTATTCAAATTTCCAGTAGAGTCCTTGTAACCAAATTTGTCCAACAAACCTGCTCCCAAATTATTCCTCTAGATTTTCCTGGTACTCTAGTTTTCCAATCACATTTCTTAGGGGATTTTCAAAGGACATTTCATTCTACATAATTTTGATGTCAAATTCTCCTAAGTTTGTATGTGTGTGCATGGGTGAGTGCATGCATGCGTCTGTCTGTCTGTCGTCTGTCTATCTGTCTATCTACCTACCTACCTATCTAATATTTATGCTATTGGCATCTCTGGAGAACTCCATTACAATACTGTTTATTTTGCTAACTAGATAAAAATCAAATGAATCAAAGAAAATATAACAAAATTTAAACTGCTTAAGTGGTGAAGTTATGCTCTAAGCCTTACTATTTTTTTCAGATAACTAGAGGTACTTAGTGAATATTTGATTAATTAGTACAAAATTAAGAAGCTATGAAACTGCTTTTCATATTTTCATCTTGTCTATTAATTAGATAAAAACAATAAAAATCCAATGAAAATTTTACTTAGAGGAGCAGAAATGACTCAAAGATGGCTGCATCACCATAACCCACTCCAGCATGGGTGACAGCTCACAAATGCTGGAAACATGAATCATACTTCACAGCCTATAGGCAACTTAGCAGGTTGGGGAGCGTACTTCCCAAGTGCCTCAGTTGGTCTAAACCTCTTCCAGGCAACTCAGCTGGTTTTTGCTTCCTTCAAGCAGCTGGTCTCTTCTTAGAATCTTCTTTGAGGTTTGACTTGTGTGGTGGTTTGAATAAAAATGGCCCCCATAGGCTAATAGAAAGTGGTACCATTAGGAGGTATGGCCTTGTTGAAATAGGTGTGGCCTTTGTTGGAGGAACTGTGTCATTGGAGGTGGGCTTTGAGGCTTCAGATGCTTAATCCAAGCCCAGTGTGTCACTCTCCCTTTCTACTGCCTGTTGATCCAAATGAAGAAATCTTAGCTATCTTTCCTGCACCATGATTGCCTGCAGGCCACCATGCTTCCTGCCATGACAATAATGGACTGTAAACCAGTCCCAATTAAATGATTTCCTTTATAAGAGTTGCTATGTTTATGATGTTCCTCACAGCCATAGAAACCCTAAGAAGCATGTCTAGGAGTCTCCTTTGCCATTTGGCTCATCAAAAAGCAAGCCACAACTCTCTTTATTTGTAACTCTAGGAGACAGGGGCTTAGTTAGTCTGGTCAGTTTCCAAAACTTCCTGAAGCTATTTTGAGTTGTTTATTTTCTGATTTAAGGAGCTTCCCTGGAGCTGGAATGTTGTCCATCTCAGAAGAAACTGCTATGTAACAAGAATGAAAGAATTAGAAATACCCCAAGGTACTGTTTTAATTAGGGTTTCCATTGCTGCAAAGTAGTACCATGACCAATGCAACTCTTATAAGGACAACATTTGATTGGGGCTGGCTTATAGGTTCAGAGGTTCAGTCCATTATCATCAAGGAAGGAAGCATGGTAGCATCCAGGCAGACAGTGCTGGAAAAGAAGCTCTGAGTTCTACATCTTGACACAAAGACTACCTCTTCCATTTAGGTGGAGCCTGAGCACAGGAGGAGACCACCAAAGCCCACCCCTATAGTGAAACACTTCTTCTAACAAAGCCTCACTCACCACCTAACACTGCCACTCTCTAAGGGCCAAGGATATTCAAACTACCACAGGCATCATGTATCCTATCCATGAAGCAATAGTATAGTGTTGTTAGAAAGTGCCACTGGATTAGTTTTAAATGTATATTTTAAACTCTGTGAAGTTCATTGAATTTTTAAAATGTAAATTGATATGCTAAGATAGGAGAGAAAATAGAATCACATAAAATGCTCAGTATAAAAACAGTAAGGCATCAGAACATGGTGATTCATGCCTGTGATACCAGCACTTAGAAAGTGGAGTCAGCCAGTTCAAGAATTCAAAACCATCTTCCCATACATAATGAATTCAAAGAGAGTTGTGCAGTATAAGATCCCATGTCAAAATAACAACAGTAATAAACAGGTAGCAAATTCAGAAACTGAAAGACAACAAATAGAAACCAGTTATAGATAATATATACATTAATATAGCTATATAAAAATCATTTTGTATTATGTTAGCTTGAATGAAATGAAAATGGCCCCATAGGCTCATAGGGAGTAGCGTTATAGGAAGTGTGGCCTTGTTGCTGTAGGTGTGATCTGGGTGCAGGAGGTGTGTCACTGGCGGGGGGGGGGGCTGGGCTTAGAGGTTTCAGAAGCTCAAGCAACACCTAGTGCCTAGTTCTCTTCCTGCTGCCTGCTGATCTGGATGTAGAACTCTCAGTTCCTTCTCCAGCACCATGTCTGCCATGCTTCTCACCACAATGATAATGGACTAAACTTCTGAAGGTGTAAGCCAGCCCCAGTTAAATGCTTTACTTTATTAGATTTGTTGTGGTCATGGTATCTCTTCTCAGCAACAGAAACCCTAAGACACATATGGTACAGTTTAAATATATTAACTGAAAGATACAGGATATGTAAGTGGGTAACAAAATAAAACTCAGCTAGTTGTTTTCTAAAAGAAACTCATTCTAAATAAAAGACCATGCTTTTTGTAAAGGACAGATAATTGGACAGGTAGTCTAGAGGTTGTGAGCTCTTGTTGATCTTGCAGAGGACTTAGGTTCAGTTCTCAGCACCCACAAGGTGGTTCTCAATTATGCTTAACTCCAGTTCCAGGGGATCCAATGCCTTCTTCTGTACCTCTTGGGAAAAATATCACACATACCTAGAGGCAAAACACCTACAAATAAAATAAAATGAATATATTTAATTTTTTCATGTTGGGAAAAGCATGAAATAGTAGCATTAATTTTAGGCTTAACATCCTTCGTAAGGAGGACATTTTTTCAAAGAAGTATTAGAGGCTTAGCAGGTAAAGGTAGCTTCTGCTAAACCTGACAATCTGAGTTCAATCCATTAAACCCACATAGAGAAAGGAGAGAACTAAATTCCATAAGTTTCCCTCATCTGGCTATCATATAGCATACCTCTTCCACTAAATTAAAAAATGTAAAATAAATTAAGAACTGTATTACATGATAATAAACTGATAATCTTCAAATGAGATTTGACAGCTGACAGTCAAATGTATTGGTCAAAATTTTGTCAGATTCCAGAAAAAAAATCCTTCTTTTGGCTCTGTGGGTTCTGCATGCACTCAGTGCACAGATATACATGTAGGCAAAAGGCCCATGCACATAAATAGAAAATAAATAACATCTCAAAAATAGACTTTAACTATAACCAATATCAGGGATTTGGTAGCCAACTCTTACCTTTCTTTGTAACTAGCAAAGCAAATTTACCTTTGATCTTAACATGCTCCAAAATATGGCGAGGTGATCTGCTCACTTGTCTTTTCTCTTTTCTCATCTAGGTCAGGCTTTTATGCACTCTTCTTCAAGACTGAGTGCTATATCCTTGGCAAAACTTTTTCTAATCACCCCAAATCATCTAAGATACCATCATATTCCATTTATTTTATGTTTATCTGAAATATACATTTAATATTTTATATTATTATCTATTTTTTCATAGAAGTTCATAAATTTCTTTTTGGTAGGACTTGAATAATTTTATATTGAACTGATATAATTTAATAAATATTTAGATCAAAACTTGAATGAAAAGCAAACAGACAGTTAACTACATTTACTTATTCTAGAAAAATAAGGTTCTTTGTGCATGTGGTAGTCCAAATAGATATTAATAAAGAGATATCTTCTAGCAAGGATAACCCAGAGCTTTCTGTTACTTAGTATTATGTCTGTCAAACTGAATCTTATATCGATGTTTATTTAAAAGATGTTTTTACCAATCTGCTAAGGGTCTCTTTGCTCAATTTAAACAGAAATTTTAAAAAAAGTACAGCTCTTTTTGATGTTCCCAGCTTTGAGCTCTGAGTGTTATCAGCTCTTGCTAGGAGTTCTTCTGCTCAATCTGAGATAAAAAATCATGAGAAGGCAAAGCAATATCACCAAAAGCATCACTGAGGCTTGTAGCTGAGCACAAGGGAGACTGTGCAAGAGAGAAAGAAAGTCCCCAGATCAGCTTTCTGAGGATGCAAGAAATGAAGCATATACAGGCAAAAGTGACAGTCTCCTGCAGGCAGAGGGCGGCTTCACAGGATCACAGCATTTCTACAGTTCTGTCTTTATTTTATTTTTTACTTTCAACACCAAGGCTTGCACTTGGCTCAGAAAACATCTCATGTGTGTTGAAACTATCTGTTCAGGAGCTGTGAGAGATGATGAAAGTGTGCACTACCAGTACCTTAGAAGGCTAAAAGAAAACTTCAAGGAAGTTGTGCCAAACCTCAAGGGCTTTTTGTCTACTAGATTAGTGACAGTGGCAGCTGTTAGAATAGAAGTAGGGTTAGCACAACAGTAGCAGAAGATGCAGCATCAGAAAGGATGGGTGAAGGTAGTGTTAACAGCAGTTGCTACAAAAGTAGGGGGTCTGTAGCCTATAGTGGTGGAATTCTGGCATCTATTACTACCTATCAAACCATTTCAGCAGTGGCTGTATCTGGTACTCAGTATCACAACAAAATGCTCTTAGTCTGGATCTCCATTCTATCCTTACTCCATAATGAAAGCAAGAGGTGGTAGAAGCTCTACATAGGGTCACCTGAGTCTATTATATAGAAACATAGAAAAGAAACAAGAGATAGGAATTGTCCTATTTTGTTTCAAATTAGTGTTTATAACTTATGCATATACTTGCAGTATTTCATGAATGTGAACTTTTTAAATAAAAATCATTGAAATATGTCTGATATATATATATATATCTTGGTTTTTATTTATTCTTTGTATTCATACAAACTCCTTCAGTGTATCCTTAATCCTTGTCTACTCCACTCCCTTCCTCCAACACATATCCATCAGAACTTCATGTATTTAAAAAGTATATAACTCACCCATGATGCTGGCCACATATGTGGCAGAGGAGGACCTTATTGGCCATCAGTGGGAGGAGAGGCCCTTGGGCCTGAGGGTGTTAGATACCCCAGCATAGGAGAATGCCAAGGTGGGAAGACAGGAGTGTGTGGGTGGGTGGGGGAGAACCCTCATAGAGGCAGGGGGAGGGGGGAGGGGATAGGGGTTTCCAAAGCAGAGATCTAGAAAGGGGGAAACATTTGAAATGTAAATAAAATATCAAAAAATAAATAAAAAAAAATATATCTCCAAGTCTAGTTATTATTCCCCACATGGACATGTGTGGGGCCATCCACTGGTGCTTAATTGACTCTTCCTCTCCCAGCAGCCATCAACTGTTAATAGCTTATCATCTAGGTATAGAGACTCAGGACCCTAACAGCTACACCGTAACCAGCATTTAGGAGCCAGTAACAGTAAATACAAATGATCTGACTTATTGCAATCTAATATTCACTTAGTAAATAAAAGTGTGAATAATTAAGACAGAAGAAGGAAAGGAAAGCAAGGGAAATGAGAAATGTGTATAGATCAATACAACCCCACAGATTTTTCTGTATTGATGGACATTTTCTACATTTATACTGATAAATATTGGGGACTACATATGATCATATAAAATGAGCATAGTAAAACTTAGTAAATGAAATTGCAATTTAAATATCTTATTCATTCTTTGACAGTGTCATGCAGTGTATTTTAATCATGCACTTACTCCTTCCTATAACCCCTTCCAGATCTACCTCCACTCCCCTCACCACCACTTTGTGTCCTTGTATTTTTCTTTTATTAACCCATTAAATCCAGTTTCTTCTGCCCATATATTCATGAGTATGGGGCCAACTACTGGAGGATGGTAAACCTAACAGGAGTCACAATGTTTAAGAGAACTTACTCCCAGAAATCAAATGCCAGTAGATCCTTCGGGGTTGGGGCTTGCAAACCAATTCACACTCCGTGCTAGAATCTTGGCTGACTTGATAGTGTAGAGGCAACCACAGCTGTTGTGAGCTCATCAGTTCAGGGATTCTGTCACATCCAGAAGACATTACTTGAATTCTCTCTGAGCCCTGATTCTGGCAACTTTCTGCCCACTTTTCCATGATGGTTTCTGAGCCATGTGAACAATTGTGATAGAAGTGACCCATTTGTGGCTGAGAACTCCACTGAATCTTTTTCTCTGTACTTTGACTAGTTGTGAGTTTCTGTGTAAACCAACATCCATTACACAAGCAAACTTTTCTGACAAGGTCTGCAAGCTGCACTAATCTAAAGATACAAATTCAGGCACATGAAGAAGGCTGCCTTCCACTCTGTCCATTTATATGCCTGTTTATATAATAGGTTCACTCTGAGGTCTGTGAGTTCCCCAGCATAGGTTCTTGACCAAATTAATAGTACCAACTATGTGCTTCCTTCTGTGGAGTGCATCTTAAATCCAACCAGAAAGAAGTTGGTAACCTCCATAACATTTATGCCATTGTTTCATTCATAGGTACATTTTGCCATGTGCGCCATTAATGTAGTTCACAGGGTTCACAGCTGAATAAGACTGTGGGTGATTCACGCATCTCTTCATCTCCTGGGCAAGTAGCATCCAGAGTACCTTTCAGTACCAAGAAGGCTAACCACTATTAATAATACTCTGTTATACTTGCAGACAGGAGTTGTCTTCTGAGACATGGTTGTCTTCTGAAAGACTGCATCCAGCAACTGACTCAGACAGATACAGGCACCTACAGCTACACAGTAGATGGAGCTTGGGGACTTTATGTACTACTTAGTCTTTTTCCCTTGCAGCTTTTAATACTCTTTCTTTGTTCCATGTTTAGTGTTTTGATAAGTTTATACTGAGGAGCATTCTTTTTCTGGTCCAGTCTATTTTGGTGTTCTGTGTGCTTCTTGTATCTTTATAGGCATCTTCTTCTTTAGGTAAGGGTTGTTTGTTTTTGTTTTGTGTAATTTTGTTTTCCTGTGATTTTCTTGAAAATGTTTTCTGTGTCTTTAACATGGGTTTCTTCTTCAGCTTCTATCCATATTATTCTTATATTTGATATTTTCACAGGGTCCTGGATTTTTCTTAAGATCTAACATTTTCTTTGACCGAGCTGTCCATTTCTCCTACAGTGTTTGCAATGTCACTGCGTCTCTCTTCTGTCCTTTACTCTGTTGGTGAGGCTTGCCTCCGAGGTTCCTGATAGTGTCTAAATTTTTCATTCCCAGATTTTTCTCAGTTTTGGTATTCTTTATTAATTCTATTTCAATTTTTAGGTCTTGAACTGTTATATTTATTTTCTTCTACTGTTTGTGTTTTAATATATTTCTTTAAGGTACTTTCTCATTTCCTCATTATGGACCTCTATCATCTTCATATAGGTGGTTTTAAGATATTCTTCTTGTGATTCAACTATATCGCAGTACTCCAGAATTGCTGTTGTAGGATTGCTAGGCTCTAGTGGAGACATTATCTTGGCTGTTATTTATGGTGTTTTGACACTAGGATCTAGGCATCTGGGTTTGGGATGACCGCAATTCTTGATGCTGGTCATGTCTTTTTGGGGTGAGTATTTTCTCCTTAGTTTTTGTTACCCTCTCTGGTTCTTTGGAAATTCTGGTGGTTATGCATTGCTTGGGAGGGAGTTCTGGGATCCTTCTTAGTGTGCCCACTGAAGATTCTGGGTAAAATATGTTTCTAGGTACTGAAAAGTAACAGTTAAGAACGTTACTGAGTTAGGAAGGGGGAAAAAGGGAGGAAAGCAGGGTGTTTCAACAGAATATGTTTAGTCCTCTAGGAACAGAGGCAGAGTGAGGAGAGACATCAACCATCAGTCTGCCATAGGGGTGGGATGAGATTGGGAGAATGGGATTTGGAGGAGTGAACAGAGAGTAAAGAGCTGAAGCTCTCCTACCTGTTACACTGGCCTACTTGTTTCTCTGGCATGCTTGGCTGATAGGTACCCAGAGAAAGCCTGCTAGAGTTGGGGGCTGGAATAACAGGAGAAGTGGAGAGAGAGGTTGTAGAAAAAGATCTGCAAGCTCCATTGGAGATTAGGCTACAGCAAGTGGTCTGCTATGGAGGTGGGGCAGGGATTACTAACCTGGCCTGAGTGGCCTTTTGGGTTCCAGGGAATCCCTGCTGCAACTGAACTCCTGTCATTTCAGCAGCATCTATACCTCTGTCTGATCTTTTTAAAAATAAGAACTGTTTTTGCTTTCTTACTCTTTACAATTCCTTTATTTATTCCTTTATTTATTTAACTTTATTTATTTATTCACTTTATGTCTCAATCATAGCCTCCTCCCTCCGTTCCTCCCAGTCCCACACTTACAAATCCTTCCTTCCATTCTTCCTCCCCTTCTTCAAAAAAGGGGAGCCCCTCCTTGGGTACCGCCTCACTCTGGGACATATACTCCCAGCAGGACTGAGCACATCCTATCCCACTGAGGCCCAACCAGGCAGTCCAGGTAGGGGAATGGGGATCCAATGGCCACTTGCCATGGGTTTCACATGAAGACCAAGCTGCACATTTGCTACAAATGTGTAGGGGGTCTAGGTCCCCCCCCACCAAGGGCCCAGGTTAGTTGGGTCTTCTTGTGGTGTCTTTGACCCCTCCAGTTTGCTCATTCCTTTTCCCTACTGTTCCTCAAGATTTCTAGGGCTCTGCCTGATGTCTGGCTGTGGGTCTCTGCATCTGTTTCCATCTGCTGCTGGATGAAGCCTCTCAGGAGACAAGTCATACTAGATTCTTGTCTGTAAGCACAGCAGAGTATCATTAATAGTCAGGGGTTGGCTTTCACATGGGATGGGTCTCAAGTTGGGGCAATCATTGGTTAGCTGTTCTCTCAGTCTATGTTCGATCTTTATCCCTACACAGTTTGTAGACAAGACAAATTTTCGGTTGAAGGTTTTGTGGGTAGATTGATGTCTCCCTTCCTTCTCTGAAAGTCCTGCCTGGCTTCCACCAGGAGGTGGCCCCTTCAGTCTCTATATTCCTTTCTGGTAGGAATTTCAGTCAGGGTCAGGCCCATAGATTCCCAGTGTACTCTCCAGTTTCAGGCCTCTAGCTAGTTACCAGAGATGCTCCACCACCACTCATTTCCATTGTCATTCCCAGCCCTCTCTCGCCCACTCCCAGTACCTGACTGCCATCCCTGTTCCCCTTCTCACCTTCTCTCCTACCCAGTTCCCTCCCTCCATTTACCTCCGATGATTATTAGTTTCCTCTTCTGGGTGAAATTCCCACTGATATTTTTATACCCCTTGAATCTTTTGTTTATCATTTAATATATTCTGGATTTCAGATACTCATTGGGTTTTGTTATCAAGGAATAACTAGATTTGTTCATTCCTTCCATGAGCTCACTTTTGTTTTTGTGCATTTTGATATACAGTATTTTCAGTCAAGAATGCAAAGCATTAATTCTATGAATTTCTGGCTTGGGTAATATATTTGACATAATCAAAAGTGTAAAGTCCCCTGTTTCTAGTTCACATACAGTTAATCTAGATATCTAGCTTTCATTCAAAAAATGTCACACTAAATCAACTTCATTAAGTACTTACATAATGTGGTCAGGTTACATGGTCATTGTGTGTTTAATTGATGTTAAAGCTCGAAGGGAAAAGGCCATGCATTTTATACTATATTTTCTCTGTCAGTCACTGACAAAATCTGAAGTTCAAATTGTGACGTTAGGTTTTTTTCTTTTATTCTTGTTCTTTAAGAATCTATGCAATTTTAGGACTGTTTTCTCCATAGGGGTCTTTTGTAAGGAGGAAAATGATTGCCAACAACTTAAGCAAAACATTGCAGCAGTCAAATGAAGGCATAGTCTGTGGATGAAGAAAAGAAGCAAGGAGCTGGGTTTCTTAACCTATCTGCAAACTGAAAAGAAATAACTAGATGGCAGATTTCTGTTACTGTTCATAGATCATATATGCAAAATGTTTGTTGTTGTTGTTGTTGTTGTTGTTGTTGTTGTTCTTTCTTCTCCTTCTCCTTCTCCTTCTCCTTCTTCTTCTGTTTTAGGTATCTTCTAAAGTTTTCTAGTCACAAACAAAAGCAGCTTGAAAGGAGCAGCTAGCTCTGAGTGGGACAGATTATGCTATTTTGATAACTTTATAGGTTATTTTAAAATGTTCTGCCCCATTTAAATGATAAGTTTGAACAACGGATATTAATACCTTTGAAGAGGCTTTTGCTATGAAGTGAAAATCTCTGGTAGAAGAAATGTAAAAATGTTCTGTACAATAAACTGCCATTTAAAAAATTGAAATCCATTTATACATTGATGTTTAAATTTCTTCCTTAGTTTCTTTCTCTATGATAAAAGAATAGCATGTGGTTGTACAAAATTATAAAACGTGAAGCTGCTTCCTCATTTTAGTGCTTATTCTGTGTATACATTTCAGTTGCAATTTCTTTTAGCAAAAATCACAGTGTTTTGTTGCAATTCTCTGATACTTTTGTGGCATATTAAAACTTTATCTAGCTAAATATTATGGCTAGATTACTATGGAAAACAGTAAAATTCTAGAAGTCAATGGATGAGATACTGTTAAAATGTATGCTGGAGAAACAAATTTTAGAAATGGTCATATTTAATACCTTTATTAGCTAGCTAGAATATTATTTCTAAAACAATATATGAATGACTTTCATTGGGGTTTATTCCACTGGGAGATGTAGGCACTAAAAATCACTAAAACTGTGCAGATGTGTTAGGTAGGTCTTAAATATGTTATTCATCTGCTGCTTTTAAAATGTTGGCTACCTTTTGTAATTTTATTTCCTTGTATTTAATAATGTTTTGACATGTAGCATTGAAGAAAGTAACTCATAAGCTCAACACCTGTCTAATTGTCTAACATTTTAAGTCCAAACCACAAAATAAATATTTTTATTGCTTTGCACATTTTTTTCTGAGAAATTACTTTAGCTTGTAAATTCTTTGAAGTCTAAGGAAAGAGAAGGATATGCTTCTCCCAAATCAATGTAGACCATGTCTGAACATTACTGAGTTCCCATCCCCATTCTCTGACTTTCTTTTTTCCAGACAGATATACGTTATTTCTACACAGCATCCCTATCTCTGCTTTCTGAATAATCATTATTCAAATGAGAGAAAGAATATCAATCACCTCAGTCACTTTGTACAGATGGAGCCAGAATTAAATGGTCTTTTGAGGGAAGTATATACTGCATATTGTATATGCTGTATATCATTTGAATAAAATACAAGCACTTGTGTGGTTTCTATGTTATTATAATCTCACAATACTGTTTCTGTCTAAATAAAGCCATTTCAAAATATATTACTTTTACTCTTTCAAACGTTCTCCTTCTCATTCTCAACTGAGGAGGAATATTTGTCCTGAGCTTAACCTATTTAGCTAGGCTCCCTGAAGTTTAGCTGGTATGCCCCTGTGGAACTGATAACTTAGGCATGTGCTTTGGTTTACAATAGTCTTAGCAAGGAATCTTTTTGGAAGGGAGAATCTAGAGGGATATACATTTAACATCACTGTTTTGACTATATCTCTTAATAATCAGACATCTGAGATATATTTTATATGTAGCAGAACTTTATTGAGTTTCTATATTGAAGTTTTAGAAAGCAACTGATATTTCATGTCATTTATTGAAATATCTTTGCACTTTGGATATTATCTTTACAGACACTAAAGAAGACATTTGGTTCTGAAAATGTGTCTGAACTGTATACTTCTTCCAAAACATTTTTAACAACAAAAAAAAAAAAACAGCTGACTATCTATTAAGAAAGTCCACAATTTAATCTCTGAATAAGCTTTAAGGCACAATGTTGAAAAATGTCAGAGGGATATGTTTTTCATGGTCAGCAAAGTTTAGTAAACTCATATTCCACTTTTCTGAGGAACTGCCAGATTGATTTTCACAGTAGTTGTACCAGCTTGCAATCCCACCAACAATGGAGGAGTGTTCCTCTTTCTCCACATCCTCACCAGCATCTGCTGTCACCTGAGTTTTTGATCTTAGCCATTCTGACTGGTGTGAGGTGGAATCTCAGACTTGTTTTGATTTGCATCTCCCTGATGACTAAGGATGTTGAACATTTCTTTAGGTGCTTCTCAGCCCTACGAATTTCCTCAGTTGAGAATTCTCTGTTTAGTTCTGTACCCCATTTTTAAATTGGATTATTTGGTTCTCTGGAGTCTAACTTCTTGAGTTCTTTGTATATATTGGATATTAGCCCTCTATCAGACGTAGGATTGATAAAGATCTCTTCCCAATCTGTTGGTTGCCATTTTGTCCTATTGACAGTGTCCTTTGCAGTTTTATGAGGTCCCATTTGTCGATTCTTGATCTTAGAGCATAAGCCATTGATGATCTCTTCAGGAAGTTTTCCCCTGTGCCAATGCATTCAAGGCTATTTCCTAATCTCTCTTCTATTAGATTCAGTGTATCTGGTTTTATGTGGAGGTCCTTGATCCACTTGGACTTAATGTTTGTATAGGTGATAAATATGAATCAATTTGCATTCTTCTACTTGCAGACCACCAGTTAGACCAGCACCATTTGTTGAAAATGTTTTCTTTTTTCCAGTGTATGGGTGGTAGTGTGCAGGGGAAAGGGAAATGGGGGCAGGATCTGGTAGACAGAGACAGAAGAGAAGCCCAGAGGGCCAGGAAAATGAATAGAAATATGCAGCAGTATAAAGTGGGATGAGACTTATAGAACCACCAGAACCCAGGACCCAATGAGGATGACTGTAGCCAAAATGTCCAACAGTGAGAAGATGAAACCTAAAGAGACCACCTCCAGTAGATAGACATGGTCCCCATTTGAGTCATAGGACCAGCTACTCATCTTCAAAATTCTTTACTCAGAATTGCTCCTATCTAAAGGAAATATACAGACAAAAATGGAACAGAGACTGAAGGAAAGGCCATCCAGTGACTCGCCCAACTTGGGATCCATCCCATGCTCAGACACCAAATCTCAATACTATCACTAATGCCATGCTGTGCTTGCAGACAGGAGCACAGCATGGCTGTCCTCTGAGAGGCTCTACCAGCAGCGGACTGAGACAGAGGCAGATACTTATGTCCAACCATTGGACTGAGGTCAGGGTCCCCTATGGAAGAGTTAGAGGAAGGACTGAGGGAGCTGAAAGGAGTTGCAACCCCATAGAAAGAACAACAGTATGAACTAACCAGGGCCCCTCGGACCTCTGAGAGACTAAGCCACCAACCAAAGAGCATACATGGACTGGTCCATGCACCCCATCTCACTACAGATGTGGCAGAGGACTGCCTTGTCTCGCCTCAGTGGAAAAGGACATACTTAATCATGTAAAAACTTGATACCCCAACTAATGGGGATGCTAGCAGTGTGAGGTGGGAGTAGATGGGTGAATGGGGGAGAAAAGGGGAGGAGGGAAGGGGTGAAGAACTCATGGAGGGTGGACCAGGATGAGGGCAAAATTTGGAATGTAGATATATAAAATAGTTAATAAGAAAATAAAAAAGTTAAATTTGTGATAGATAAAAGAAATAACTCATATTCAAACTACATTACCATTTTGAGTGCTTCCCATTGCATATAAACATAGGGAGGGCTCTGGGAGATCTTACAGTGAAAACAAAATTGAAAACTAAAACATATTCAACAGTGATCAACCTGCCTTACTCTAAAAGTTAATTGACTTTCAGTATTGTGTGTTTGGGTATGTGTGGGGTATTGTCTAGCCAAATATACCATCTGCCTTATTTTGGGGAATGCTGGTATAGATATCATTTCATCACTTAGCTGAGTCCCAGTAATATCTTTTCAAGATACCTATTGCCTTCAAACCATCTTCAACCCACTTGAAATTCCTTGGACTTGCTTTTATTTCAATACCACAATTTCTTGTGATATTTGAACTTCCCATATGAACTGAGAATAATGTTGCTCCAGTGCTCTGCTTCATCCTTGTTGTAAGACCTAAGAATCTCAAGCAGAGTTACAAGCTGAAATCTCTCCTATCCTCAGGTACCTTGCCAAGCATCAGGAATGAGTAAAACAGCTGTTTCTTTGTCCAGTGTTACTTTCTTTTTATGGAACATCAGTTCTTTGTCTGATGTATTACAAATTATTTAGGGGGTGGAGAGAAAAATACAGGTTATTTTTGTGAGGCACAATAAAAGCCCTGACTGATGAGCCCAACAATATTAGAACAAATGGTGCCATATAAAACTGCAGCCCAGCTGTCAACACTGTGGTGACACAGGAAGAAGAGGTCACATGAAATGTTTCCTCACTAGAGTTCTTAGAGAAAAAAATGACCTTGATCTGAAGGAAAATGATTTCAGGTCACAGAATGAACATTAAAAGAACTACCTGGAGTTACAGTGAATATTGGAAATCACCAAAAGTAAAACTAATGAAATCTCATAGAATTCGAATGCTTTCTTTAGAAAAATCTGTAGATGATTGAATGAGTACATGACAAAAGCCTTCTTTCTTCCCCCCAAAAAACCTAGGAGATGCACTAATCAGATCAACAAAGTTGAATGTACTAAAGTTATTGACCTACTACTTTTTCTTAGGCTATCATCTCCCTTTGCCATGCTTTCAACCCATACTTCTGAATGTGATCACCAAAAAGATATCATGACTGCGAGCAAGAAACATCAGTAAAACTATGTACAAGTAACTGACTCACAGGACAATCAGAATCCCAGAGTGCCTATTGTCTTATGGAGTGCTGAATAGATGAGTACTAAGAGCTCAGGGAGAAAAATTAGAAAGTGAAAGAAGCGTACAGGTTTTGTCAAACACTGAGAACTTTCTTAACTTTCTTCTAGACTAGAAGATGGTTTTATCAGGGAATGATTTCTTCTCAGTAATCCAATGAAAGAGACATGGTGAAAATGTCATTAAAATGTAAAGAATAATTTCTGATTTCTCCAGAACCTTCAAGCTTATTCAAATGGTCTTCAAAGATGTAGTAAAAGGACTAGGCCACTCTTATGCTGCTGTCAGAAATCTGAACTTATATTTACAATTAGAAAGTGTTCTGTTATTACAAGGACAAAACTAGCTTCCAGATCACTGTCTTGAGTCTACTGAGAAGGTGATCTGGGAAGAGCTAAATATAATAACTATAAATTTTAGACAGAAGTACTTCATCTTTAGGGATCCCAGGAAGCTAAAGATTTGGTCCAGAAAAGGTAACTGGAATATCAGCAAGTGTGTAGTAGTGGCCTTCCACATTTTTGATACTTGTGGGTTCAAGAGCCCATACTCAAGCCAGAAAATGAGAGGCTTAAAAGTTTCTGACCCAATACTAATATTATAACTGGACTTCTATCCTGCTGTGAGAAGTTTTGAGAGATGGGCGAGACCCTGAGAAAATTTGGAGACAAGCTTGGCACTACTGTCAAAACCGAGGCATGTTCCAGAGCCATGTCCAGCAGCTTTTTCCATGTTTAATAAAGACTGAAAAATTTTCACTTTGTGTTTGAAGTTTGTTTCCATTGATCTTATGTTGTATGACAAAACTTTTGCTGGGAAACACTACACACATATCTACACACTGCAGATAGGAAATTCATCTCAGACCAAAGTACAGATACCACCAAAGTATTTAGCATTATATGTGAGGGGTTACTCACAAGAGCAGAACTGACTCAAAGACAATCCACCCTAGCATATGTGACAGTTACAAAATCTGACAACCTGGAGTACAATATACAGTCTGCAGGCAGCTCAGCAAGTTGGGTAGTGTCCTTTCTAAGGAATTCACTAGTCTAAACCTCTTCCAGGCAGCTGGTCTAGTCTCAGAGTCTTGGTAGTTTGGCTTGTCTGAGAGAGGCTCTCAGCAGATTTTATTGTTTAATCTGGAAGACCGAAGCCTAGTCAAAGTTATGAGTTTCAGGACTTCCTGAAGCTGTTTAAATTGTTTACCTTATGGCTTAAGGAGCTTCCTCTGTGATGGAATATCTCAATCTCAGGGGAATCTGCTACAAAACAGTTCTAAACAATACAGCATGGGTCTATATTATTTATTATATCTATTTTATATTATAAAAGTACCCAGAACATACATTATTTGTGTTATTGGTGTGTATTGGAACCTTATTTATTTATTTATGCATTGATATTTTTAATTAATTTTTACTTTCTCATGTAAGAGTTTTATTTGAGACAGGGTCTCATCCTGTAGCCCAGGTTAGCTAAGAAGTCAGTAGGTATAACTGGTTGGTCTTGAACTCTCAGCAATCTTCCTGACACAACTTTCCTAGTGCTGGGATTGTAAGCAGTAATCATCACACCTGGCTTTAATGAAAGATTTAGCTCCGAACCTTATGTTTTTAGATGGCATGGATCAGACATGTATTGCTATTTAACAAATTTAATAAGTGTTTTAGGTACTGGAAATATAATTCAATGGTATCTCACTTACCTGATATGCTTGAAGACCAATGTTCAATTCTCAGTATTGAAATAAAAATGTTATGGTATTTAGCAAAACGTTGAAATTATGTAATCCACCACCTCCCATCAAAGTACAGGTGAGGTAAGTATTTTCTTGGAAATTTAGAATGCTAAGCATTTTCTTGGAAATTCGGAACATTGCTGAAAGGGAGGTGACCCCCTTCTCCTGAATTGGTACAAAATATACCCAGATACTAAATTCTCCACACAAACAAGATTCATTACCCTGGAGGGGCAAGCGGAGGTGCAGGGGGAGGCTTCAAAGGAAGAAATAACAGCAGCAAGCAAGAAAAGCAATATAAGCAACAGAGGGTGATTCTGCAGGAATGGGTTTTTAAGGGGAAAGGGGGACGGTCTATGCTAGGGTGAGCTGGTAAATCCTAATTGGACATACTAGCCAAATAATGGATTTTGATTGTTGGAACTTGATGTTTTCTTTCAGCAATGAGTCAGTGGACAAATAAGGGAATAGACCTTTGTGGCTAGTTTTAGGAAGGTAATCTAACAGTTTAGTAAGGTAGAAGAAAAAAATGTAAGGCAAAACCAATCTGCAATGTTTGTTGTGCTCAGGCCTGTTAGAGCCCCTTCAAATGCTACATTAAAAATAGCTGTAATCATGGATGGAGAAGCAGAAATGTATGGAGAGGCCAAGTCTTTTTGTAGGTGGGAGATGGTACTGGTCCTGAACTTAGAGTCTTACTCATGCTATGCAACACCCCACCACTGAGCTATACCTCTAGTCTAATTTTAACTAATTTTTAAAAAGTAATTCAAAGTTACAGATAACACTAGGTTGTCCAGAATAACCTTGAACTTGTAATCCTTCTCCCTCGGCCTCCAGAGTAGCTGAGATGATAAGCATGCATTACCAGGCCCACTTGACATGGTCAGTTAATGATTTACCTTATTCCATTTAGTGTTTCTGTTTGTAAATTAAAATATATGTAGATGCCTGAATTTATTGGGCTTACTCCACAATGTAGAAAAAAATTAAACTGTAATGATCTCAAGCTGTTGAGATGAACCAAACACCTGTTCTTTAGAAGAACTCTGAGTTGTATCCAACTCTGGAGAGCAGTTCCATATACATACATATAGATATGCATACATATACATATATAACACAGCATTAGCACCATCAACCACAAATCCCCTAGTGGGGAAGCACTGGCTATTCCTTTCTTAAGTAGTATCTCCTATGTTTACAGTTCATTTGCTTTGGGGTTAGAGCATGTGGTCAGGTTCACAAGACTAGTTAACAGCAGCAGTAAGCCTAGCTTCCCAATGTGAATTCTTCTTTAGCCCACACTATTCAGTTCATGCACTCTGTGTCTGTGGAAAAGCTTACATCACTTAATTCGCGTTTCTTTACAACATTCTCCAATACAGCTACTCCATTACAGAACATCCAGGGTCCTATGGGAAATTGGCAGTATTACTAAAAGCCATCAAGTCCTTATGTAATCTTAGGTCTAATCTGTTTTAAAGATTCTGAATAATTCTATTCATAAAGCATTAAATTATAGTACAGACACAAAGGAATTAAAAATATTACCATAAATGCAACTTTCATTAAAAGAGAAAAAAGATGATACCCAATGACAGTAGCAAAGCCAAATAGCAATATCAAGAAATTGCAAATGTAGGGACCACATAAGCATTCTGCACAGATATTTTCCATGACTGAGGTAAATCAATTAAAACAGGGGTACTATCAAACTTATACTAATTAGTATAGAGTAGTATGTATTGCCATCATTTTTCTCTGACACCTCAGTACTTGTGGCTTAGAGTGTGACACTTTACCTGGAGTTAGCCTCAGCTCACATTAAGCCCAGTGTGCCAGTAGTCAACTTTACTCTAGTGACAATATTCAAGAGGTTTCTTGGACACCTCATTTTCCAAGAAATCTCCAAGACAAGGAGAAAAAGAACTTCATGAATGAATACTAAAAATACACCAGTGTACCTCAAAAAGTATGGCCTCATTCAGCAATCCATCTAAACCTGCACTCAACCCTCAAACGCTTTAGGCAGGACATTCAAACTAGGCATCTCCCTTGATCCGAAACAGAACATTGGCCTAAGGTAGTAACTACAGTTCAGCAGGGCTATGATCCTGAGGTTGTTAGATACCCAGTAAGAAAACTAAAGGAACACTATTTGGGGAAGATGAAAAGTGAGGCCCCTTGCAATATTGACTCTAATATCAGCTCTCCTAAAAAGTGAGTATCCCTAGACTAATTTGGCTTACTCAACAGGAGAATAGAGGGAAAGCAATCTTATCTGGAAATAACTTACACCAGGAACAACAAGGAGCATGTGGCCAGGCCCTGTTTTTAACTCTGGGAGAATACAAAGGGAGCTACAAAGCTGAGGTATGTCCTTAGTTTTTTCTGCATGATGTCTGGGAATAATGAGTAAGATGTAGAGTGAATTTGACTCTTCACATAAAAAAGTCACAATATGGAGTCAAGGTCAGGAGACGCACCAGCACTCATCATATGACACCCCTGAAAAGAGTGGTATACTGAAAGCATCTGTCCTAAGAGAGTCACATAATAAAACCAAATGAATCTGGGACATGGACATATAGGGATGAGACAGTTGAGGGACAGTAACCAGAATGTACTATATATGTGTATGAAATTGTGAAAGAACTAACTTAATTTTTAAAAAAGAGAGAAAGGAAGGAAATGAAAAAACAAAACCTCAGCGCTGTGCCTTTATCTGTGAGAACCGAGGCCCCACTCTCATCTGAGGCCTCATTTCCACTCATGCAGCTTGACCTTCACGTGGATCCTGAAGAACTGGAATGGGGGCTATCTCAAAAGCTGTTGCCTGTCCATGGGATATGTTGTCTGGACTCAGTGGGAGAGGAAGAACCTCACAGAGACTTTAAGTGCAGGGGCCCCCACTTGCTCAGAGGAGAAGGGGAGGGGGAAAGGGGTGACTGGGTGGGGGCAGTCAGCAGGATGTAAAGTGAATAAGTAAAAAAATTAAAATTATAAGAAAAAAGAATATGTGGGTGGGCACAGAGTAGAAGAAGAAATTGCAGGATCCTCAGAATTCACTCTGTTGAGCCAGCACATAGAGTATGAGGTGTTCTCTATTTCTGCCTTGGAGGTCCTAGCAAGGCGCCTAATCGGATGTCATGGGCAGGGCCTCAATTCTGCAAGGGCAGGTTCTAAATGGGAATGAGAGAGACTGACCCCAAACAGGGATTCAAAGTCCTGTTCTCTGGCCTGAGAAACTGAAGCTGTACATTCATTCATGTAAGACGTGGCTGGATTACCTGCTCTGTGACCTAGGAAGGTGCGGGTTTCCTGTGGAGGGAAGAAGTAGAAAGTAGGTGAACATCAGAAGAGTTAACTCTATTTTCATCCCTGGGAGGCCAGAGAGAAAGCTGTAAAGCTTTATGTCATATCTAGACTTCCACTCTAAGGATTAAGAAATAGGAGGACAATGTTTGCTGCTGGCATATTTGAAGCAATAGAAGAAAGGAACCTAGGACATGTAGAAACTGTTCCTGATTGGGATACACCAGACAACATTGCAATCATGTTACTCTCCTATCTCTGGGAAAGCAGAGACATTTATCTAAAGCTGAGATGAAAGCCTCAATGGGGGAGGGACATACAAAATGTATGGTGACATACAAAATGAGGAGGTTCTGGAGAATTTAAGAAATGGAAGAATGCATAGCAGGGAAAGTGGGGCCATAGGCTGCAATTGGGTTTTGGAGGCTTGCACAAGGAGCTTTGTGTGCCCTGGACTGAGGAAAGTGTGAAGGTTTGAGGAGGCTCCACCACTTACCAAAGAAGAGGGAGGAATTCCAGGGTGCCTTCAAAATTCAAATGACAGAGGGATTCCTTAGCAACCTGGAACTGCTGTCAATCTTCAGAGCCAGCCCCTCACTGGAAGTGATCTAATATCTCTTCCTGTAGAAAGGGGATAAACCAGGTTGTTGGCACCCTTGGCAGAGGTGCTGCATGCCTTCCCATAGAGCGGCTTGCTAGCAATTCCAAAGAGAGTCTTCAGTTAAGGTAAGGAGCCAGAATATGTACTAAGAAAAGTGTACTCTTCTGATAATCAAAGGGGCTGCATTCAATTTCATCCCTAGGTCACTGGGCTTGTTCTGAGAAAGCTGTGGACATATCTTATAAGGTTTCAGAACAGGAACAGGACATTGATCTTAGGAAAGAGCCCTGAAGATGGCATAGTGATGTTGACAATTAAAGTCAGACTTTAAACCGTGAGTGATAAGGTATACTTCCACACTCCATCACCTTTGCACTGAGCTCCAGACGGCCCCGTACAGATTAGGCATGTAAACATGAAACAAACTGACTAAATCCTCAGGAGTTCGGGGGTCAAAGTGCTCCCTCACTCCCAAAAAGAAGAAAGAAAACAAAACCCAAACAGTGACAGCCAAAAGAAAATGTTTTTCTTTTCCTTTTTTTGTTTTTTTGTTTTTTTAAGAGAAGAAGTAAACTAAAAAGATCCAAGGAACTTGTATTTAGACAACCCGGGGGAGCATGTGGGAGGGATGCAGAGACAGGAGAAAATATTCTGAAAAGCAAGGCCATCCTAAATTGTATAGTGATACAATGTTAAAAGTACAAGATGCCGAACAAAGAAAACACAGAAGGATTCAATCCTATATTTAAGAACCGTATGCAATTTTAGATATGAAAGGTTCATGTAAAACAACAGTCTCTGTAAAAATAAATGGAGGGAAAAGAGAGGACAATGGTGGAAGAATATGATCAAAGTACCACAAATATACATGTACATTTTCATGGTGAAACACATTATTTAGTATAGTCAAAATATGCAAAGAAAAAAGTATTAGTTAAGAATGTTGAAGCATAGAAATATGTTACATGGACTGGAAACAAAATGAAATGTTGAAAGCAGTGTAGGACTTTTTGAGTCTCTTGAGGGATGTGACAAAGTAAAGTGCTGTCTCATTTCCCTGAGAGGTAGCTTCACAAAATCAGCTAGCTTGGCCTAGTGGAGTAGAATCATGTAAGCCTTGGTATGCAGTGCCTGAACGGAGCGAATTTGGGACAATGACCTATGGTGAGTCACCATTTTCAGAAAGAAGAGACCCACTTAGAGCCCCAGATCTATTTAAAGCTACTGGCATGCTAGCATTATTAGCACTAATCATTGTTCTGAGGACATGCCCACCTTCAGAAAGCAAAGAGAAGAGCTGCCAGTTTCAACACTTGACTAAGCTCTTTGTTTTAGCTCAAAGGGTGAATATCCTCAGTTAAAAAGTTTAGAATAGGGTGGTGCCAAATTTACAGGGAGCCTAGGTAAGGAACCTGTAGGAAGATTGAAGACCCCAAAGTGCCCAAGACAGAAAGGGCTTTGCTAAATTCATATCACTCTGTGTACCTAATTAGTGCAGTGGAACTGAAATTCCCTGAAGCAGTCTCCCTCAGAGCTACAAGGAACCTTTGAGCTGTCAAATGAGAGCTGCAGAGAGGAGTGGCCCAGAAGCTAAAAAGAGTTAATATAATCCTAGAACTGAGGGGTGCTCAAACACTAGAAGACAAGGAGCCTTGTTGATCCTCGGCAGTACCTGCAGGTTGATCAGAACAGGAACCCTGTGGGTTTGGGAAAAGTTAAAGGAATGTTGATAAAAGGCAATATATTCAAAACACAATTAAGGTGCTCATATTATCTCATTCTATCTAGGTATCCAAGTGGCACCTGCTCTGCTGTCTGTTCCTGCCTACTGTCACTGAGCACATCCATCATGCCCAGGGGACAGAAGAGTAAGACCCGGGCTCGTGAGAAACGCCGCCAGACCAAAACTGAGTTCCTGGAGCTTGAGGGTACTCAGACCATGGCACCAGAGAAAAAAGAGTCATCTTCCTCCTCTGCTCAAGCCACTGGAGATGCTGTGCCAAGTACCTCTTCTAATACCCTTGCCAAGTTGTTTCAAAGAATGCCTTGCACCACCACTTTCAGTATTTGCATTGCCTGTAAGAGGACTGATACAAGTTCCAAGAGCCGACGGAAGAAAAATGTGAGTTCCTCTATGGCCCAGCAATGCAAGAAGAGCCCACAGCAAGATCTTCTAACAAGGAAGACTGGGGTGCTGATGGAGTACATGCTCAGCAAGTACAAACAGAAAGAGCCCCTGTTGAGGGAAGAAATGCTGAATGTTGTCACCAAAAGTTTCAAGGATCAGTTCCCTGAGATCTTTAAGAAAGCTTCCAACCGCATGGATCTGGTTTTTGGCCTTGAGTTGAAAGAAATCCAGTCCAAGGGTCGATCCTATGAGCTTGTCAGTAAGCTAGATTTCCAGGATGATGGAAGTGAGAGTAATGAGATGGGTGTTCCCAATAGGGGCATTCTGATCCCTCTCCTAAGTGTGATCTACTTAAATGGTTATTGTGCCCCAGAAAAGGAGGTCTGG
>CM052722.1:36836219-36856696 GCA_028551405.1 Uromys caudimaculatus | reverse complement strand
TCTATGATGGGGTCCCACACCTCATCTTTGGGAATGTCAGGAAGCTCATCACTGAAGATCTAGTGCAGGAAAAGTACCTAGAATACCGTCAGGATCCTGATAGTGACCCTCCATGCTATCAGTTCCTATGGGGTCCAAGAGCCTATGCTGAAACGAGCCAGGTAAAGGTGATGGAATTTTTGGCCCACATCAATGAAACTGGCTCCTCTACTTACCTATGCAATCATGTAGAATCTTTGAAGGAAAAAGATAGAACCCAAGCTGAAAATGCAGCCCAGGGAAGCACTAAATCCAAGGCCAAGAGACGTTCTAAAGCCAAGTCCAGCCACCCTACATCTGCTAGTGAAATCTAAGGTAGTCTCTACTATGTGGTTGAAAGAGCCTGCTAATCTTTGTTTTTGTGGTGCTCAAATTAGTTGTTGATAAAACTGGTTAGTGTCTTTTTAGTGTTTACTTGAAGTCAGAAGTTACATAGAAATAATGCAATAGATTATGCCTTCATTGCTGTTTACCAAGTTGAGGGTTGAAAGTTTGGTTTGATGTGAAATATTATTTGAAATTTCATAATTATCTTTGGCAATGTACCATAAGGCAACATGGGATTATAATATAAATGTGTTTGAGAGTAGGAAAGAAAAGAAAATAGAGAAAAAGTAGTAGATTTTCAGTTCATGTTTTGTTCTACTCCATATTTTCTTTCTTTTCAAACTTGTAAGAGATGAATACCTGCTTTGCTTGTGCTATTAAAGGATGTATAAGAAACAAAATCACAATGAATTGGATTTCTTGTTTAAGGTTTGTCCTTTACCAAAACACTTAACTGACATCTGTTCTTGAGTAGTCTTCCTGGGAATGTTTAGCAAAATACTCAACAGCAACATATGCAATGATAGAATCTAGAAGAAGCTTTCGTTATGGGTGTGGGTCAAATGTGGTCTACTTCCTAAAGAAATGGGAATGTGTGCTTGACCAAAACATATTTTCCATTCCTCCTTTCCTTGTGACAGAATGTTTTTGTTGTTTTCATGGCCCCCAGAACTATGTATTTTATGGCATCTCTTATGTTAAATATGAAAAAAAATAGTAATCCTGGTAGATAGTAGCAATGACACAGCTCAAAATGCTCACATGGATGAATGCCAGTCTTCAATAAGTGAAAACAGGATGAGTCAGATACCAAAGCCATGCATTCAACATGAAACTTTTGGGTCCTTACAAAAAAGGACTATTAAAATCACTTCTTCGTAGTGGAAAGTTCGAGAGTTACAGAATATCCAAATATTCCTGAGTTCACAGGAATAGTAAGAGAATTCATACTGGACCCTGATCTAGAGCCCACAATACTTCACTCCTAAGCTGAAAACCAAAACTGATGCTGTTATTTCAGTATTCCAACAAACATCGTGGTAAATATTAAAAAGGTACTTGTACCCAAATTATGGAGTTAGAAGCAAAAAAGAGAGTTCCAAAATGGAATGGAAGGCCTGCAAGGTGGCTCAGCACCTGCTACTATACCTGACAACCTAGGTTTTCTCTCTAGGATCCACATGATGGAAGGACAGACGTCCACAAATTGTTGTCTGACCCCCATAAGTATGCCGATGTATGCTTTCTGATTCCCCAAATAATTATAATGAAAAGTGTTTTAATTAATGAAATCATAATTCATGAAAAAGTGAATATTTAATGGCATTGTGCATATTTAGATTTGCAATGTTATATAACATCAAGTGATTAGGTACTTCAGGTCAAAAAAGGCAATATATTATTGTAGAGCAGTTGCCTGGCTGACATACAGCATTGTTTTACTCAGCACAGCTATGGACATCTTATTTACTCTGGGTGGTAAGTCTTTCATGGCAGATGTTACTATAGTTCTACCAAAAAAGAGAATGATCATTTGAACATATTTTTTTTTTCTCTTGAGCATCCTAGATCTGCTCTCCATCCCACATCACTCTGGGTCCAGGAAGCGATTCTCAAGAAGTTGTACCAGGGTGAGATTACTCTAGACTTACAAGTGTTGGACATTCCTAGAATTATTTAATCTCAGAGACAAAATCAAAAAAGTCTGAGATACGGATATTTATAGAAAAAATGTGGGTATCAAAATATCAGGATATAAGGTGTGTCACAGAGAGATCCACCCATTATTTCTGACAGAGTCTCAAACATAACTAGACCTGAAGTGCCAGGGTTGGGGGATACTCAGGGGAGCCTCCCCATACTCAGAGGAGAAGGGCATGGGGGAAGGGTTGTGGGAGGGAGTGACCAGGAGGGGGGCAGTGAGTGGGATGTAAAGTGAATATGTACAAATTAATTTTTATGAAAAGGAATCTTGATTTATATGCTCTTTTTAACTAGGGGTTAAAATTAAGAGATTGTCTTGCATCTCAGAAAAGACTTTGAAATTAGGAACACTGTTGAGACTCTGAAAGACACTTGAAGTTGTATTAGGTGATTTTTGCATTATGTCATAGCACATGCCTATGCAGGCTAAGGAGTGGAATGTGGGGACTTGAATAAAAGTATTCCCCATAAGTTTATATATTTGAATGTTTGGTCCCCAGCTGGTGGGACTGTTTTGGAAAAGACTAGGTGTGACTTTGTTGGAGGATGTGTGTCACACAGTCTCATTCCCTCAGCCTCCAACTTACAGATAAGATGTAAGCTTTCAGCTACTACTCCAGCACCATGCTTGAGTGTTTGCTGCCTTGTTTGCCACCATGTTAGTCATGGACTCACCCTGTGAAACTGTAAGCAAGCCCATGATTAAAGTCTTTTACAGTTGCCTTGGGAATTACATCTCTTCACAGTGATAGAAACATCAGACAGTAATGCAAAGCAAACTAGGACACTAGAGAATATATTCCTTACTTCTTCCTGCTGGGACTAAAGAAAATACAGGCCTCAGATAGAGGATATAATATGAAGTTCAAAAAGGGTTATCTCATTTTTATGATGGGATAAATCAGGTTACCTGGTTAAGGACCAAGCTGACATTATACCTTTGAGTAGAAGAGACAGAAAAGTATCATGCTCTGCCTTATCACACTGAAAAGATTTTTAGATCAGGGCTGTCAGATGAGACTCCCTCATTTTCTTTATATCAGGTCTAAGGTGACAAGAACTCACTGAATGAAAACTGAAGTTATCAGACAGTTGAAGAGAAGAATCTGAAATATGTTAGTCACTGTGCCAAGTACTTTATTTCATTACCTATCTTCTACCAGTTGTGGAGGGCAAGACTTACCAAAACCATTTCATAGGGTTGGAATCTGAAGCTCAAAGAGTCTCTGCACTCACTCAATTCAGCAAACTGGTTAAAAGACAAGCTGGATTTGTCTTTTAACCTGTGTGTGAGATAATCTAAAGCCATAACATTCTTTTATCCAATCTGAAGCTTATATCTCTTAAGTCATTTTTTTCTCATTGTGAATCTATCATAGTCAGTAAAACCTCTTTACTCAAACTCCTGCATGTAATTAGAGCAAGAGCAACAAGATGAGCAAAGTCAATGTGTGGGTTTGTATTGGCTTGTCATTGAGACAGGCTGTTCCACTGTAACCCAGGTTGCGCTGGAACTTCAATGTAGGCAAAGCTAGCCTCACAGATTGCCAGTTCTCATTCCTGACTACAGGGATTGCCTGTGTGATCCAAACTTCCTGGCCAACTAAAGTATGCAGAAAAATAAAAAGAGTAATTTTAGTTATAATAAGAATATACCTATGATATAGACATTTAAAAGATGAGGGGATCAAAATATCTTTGGATTAAGCCGTTTTTGAGAAGATAAATACTTCTAAAGAAATGTGATAAATCAGGCTAGCAAAAGATCAAAGACATAATCATGAGGTTTATTTTCTTTCTATTCATTTCTATAATTTTTTCTCATCTCCCTCCCTATCCCCCTTCTCTTATCCTTTTATTAATCTTTTATGTTCAGGTCTAGATGTAGTATGAATTCATAGATAAAGCAGAAATTGAACTTATTTTGTAGAATAAGCCCCATTCTACTAGTCTTACAGATGTGGGCTGCTACCCTGCATGTGATGCTTTGTTTTTGTGCGTTGTTGTTTTGTAGTCCATCCTTTCATTTCAAACCCTTGTTTTATATAATGTCCATTTCCACATCAATCTCCTTCTTAGTGACAGACCTCTTCTCTCTGGAGCATCAGAAGAAAAAACTCTGCTTGTAGCAGCAGTGAAGCAATGTTTTTTTAGAAGTATTTATGATAAGATTAAAATTGCAATCATCCATTAATAAATGATGAAAATATACACTCACCCCAAATGCATGGCATTATTCAAACCTATTTATCATGAATATAATGCTGCCAAACCATAGTCTTGTTATGCATTCTCCTTTGTATCCACTCAGATCATTTGCTTGCAGAAGCTGACCTAAATACAGCAGAGGTAGGATCCTCACGTCGGATACTTACTCAGAGGGGGAATCTTGAAGGAGGATTTTGGAGAAACATTCATAGTTTTGTTTTCTAGAATTCTGTTTGCACTATTGAGAAATATGGACTCTTACTTCATAATAAGAGGACTGGAGACTCAGAGTAGCAAAAGTGAGACTATTTATGAGATGACCTTGAAAGGGCATGTGTCTTAGTTCTATTGTGAAGCGACATTATGACCAAGGCAATTCTTATAAAAGAAAGCATTTAATTGTGAGCTTGCTTAGAGTTTCAGAGAGGGAGTCCATTATTATGGCAAGAAGCAGACAAGCAGGACACTGGAGCAGTGTCCACAGGTAGCAGACAGAGAGAGAGGAGGAGGAGGAGGAGGAGGAGGAGGAGGAGGAGGAGGAGGAGGAGGAGGAGGAGGAGGAGGAGGAAGAGGAGGAGGAGAACAGAGAGAGACAGAGACACAGAGACAGAGAAAGACAGAGACAGACAGACAGACTTTCAGAAACCTCATCTCCAGAGACACACCTCCAATAAGGCCACACCTCTTGAACCCCCCTGAAACAGTTCATCAATGGGAGACTAAAGAAAAATATATGAGCCTGTGGGGACATTCTCATTCAAAACATCACAGTATGCAACGCCTAGAATGACAGATTCCTGGTGCTCCTGGTGGAGCACAGAGAACAGACTGCCCTGATACATGCCCCTCATTTTTCCTCTTTGGGTGAGTATTCAGGACGATTTAGTCTTATCTTTCTCTCTAATGCTTTCCTTTCTATTTTTCTCAATTAAAACAACTATCTCTACATTTTACAGATTATTTCCTTTAAAGATTATTAGACACATGACCTTGTCATGTCTGTTGGCCCTTAGTCAAGCATAACTGTTAGTCATTTTCTACTCTATGGTTTTATAGTATGAGTGGGAGGGAATAGCTAGTATCCCAGGCTCTAGAAGGAAAAAGAGTAAGGCCTGTGCACATGAGAAATTCCTCCAACTCCAAGAGTTGGCGAAGGATCTTAATGATGCTCACGCTGCTTCAGGAGATACCGTTATGAGCATTTCTGCAGGCTCAGGGTGTGGTACCCACTATCACTGCTGGCAAAGGCACAGACTACAAAAGATCTTGTGGTGTCTGTTCATGGTTGTCAACTTGCTACATCTAGAGTGAACTACAATCCAGAAATGGAGGGTACAATTATGAGCAATTATTTTTGCTTCGTTTGAAGTGGATGAATCCACTTCTAGTATTGACCTTTGAGGCAGGAAGGCAAACACCTTTGATCCAGATCTTGAGGTGGGAAGACACACCTTTAATCTGAGACAGCCCTTCCACTCAAGCCTATATAAGGACATAGAAGAAGGAAGGTTTGCTCTTGACCTGCTTTCCATCACCTTACTGACACATCCATTTTTTCCCTGGCATTACAGTCTTCTTCTTTGGGATTTCAGGATATACAGAAGACCAGCCAAGATATCCAATCCTGTGGACTGATCAACTACTAGATTCCTGGATTTTGGGTTCACAGTCAGACATTTCATTTTTGCATTAGCTGGACTGCAGCCTGTAAGTCTTTCCAATTAACCCCCTTCATCTGTGTGTGTGTGTGTGTGTGTGTGTGTGTGTGTGTGTGTGTGTGTGTATGCATGCACATGCACACATATACACATAGAGAGATATTTATTCTATAAGTTCTGTTACTCTAGAGAACCCTGACTAATACAGGTCTGGTAGCAGTGCCAAAGGACAAAGGAAGGGACATGAGTGGTCCTCTAGGGCTCTGCTGCACTAGTAGCCCACATATTTGTCTTATAATGCTGAAGAAAAGAATGCTGATGGAGCACAGGGCCTCCAAGTACAAAATCAAGCAGCCCTTGGAGAGGGAAGGAATGCTGAAAGTTATTAATAAATGCTTCAAGAAGAAATTCCCTGAGATCCTCAAAAAAGCTGCTTATCACTTAGCCTTGAGTTCAAAGAAGTGCAGCCTAATAGTCAGTCTTCCATCCCAATCAGAAAGCTAGATTTCCAGGATGATGGAAGTGGAGACAGTGACCTAGGACTTCCCACCGGGGACATTCAGCTCCCTCTCCAGCATGGATGTAATCTAATGAAATGATTACTGTGCCTCAGTGCTAAAGGTCTGGAACTTCCTGAGTATGTTAGGAGTCTATGATGAGGTCCCATACCTCATCTTTGGGAATTCGAGGAAGCTTATCACCTAAGATCTAGTACAGGAAAGGTACCTAGAATACCATCAGGTCCTCAAAGTGATCTCCAATGCTATTTGGTCATACAGGATCCAAAAACCTATGCTGATGCCAACAAGAAAAGGTGAAGGGCTCTTTGGCCAGGATCAATGAAACTAGATCTAGTATCAGCTCATCTCATTATGATGAAACTTTGACAGAAAAAGAAAAAAAAAAAAACAAGCTGAAGTTGGAGCCAAGCCTGGAAGCAAGGGCAAAGGGCAAGGGACATTCTAAGAAAAAGTCCAGCCATCCTACTCAATAGTGAGATATAAGTCTCAACTAGCTTATTGAAAAGTTCCATTCATCTTTCTTCTTACTATACTAGAATAAGTTTTTGATAAAATTGGTTGCTTTTAAATCATACTGTTTTCTTGATGTCAAAAGATAAACTGGAAAATATAGAGCATGTCCTTGTTGCTGTGTTATCAAGTTGAGTGATCCAAAGTTTGGATCATTTTAAAATGTAAACTGGAATGTTGTAATCAAACTTGGTGGTATATAGTTAGATAACATGGAATTAGATTAAGAAAATGCTCTTGAGATGAGAAAAGGAAGGTGGGCATCAGGTGTTAGGTTCTCAGTTCATGTTTGCTGTACTCCATGTTCTCATATTTTGCTATAAAAATGCATGAGATATTACCAGTGAATCAGGTCTTTCTCTCCTTATAGATTTGTTTATTTTTTTTTATATGTATGAGTATTTTGCCTGTCTTTATGTCTGTGTGCCACGAACATGGATTTCGCTCAGAGGTCAGAAGACAGCCTAAGATCCCCTGGAATTGCAGTTACAGATGTTTGTGAGCCACAGTGTGTATGCTGGAAACAGAATCATCTTCAAGAACAAGAACTCTGAAAATTTTAGCCATTGCTCCAATCTCCAAATTTCCTTTATGGCTCATGTTTTACCCAAACATAAATTCTCTGTTTTCTTTTGGGGGGTGATTAATGAAGAAGATAGTGGTAGTGAAAAGATGCCGGTAGATTGCAGGAGAATCTCTCATTGTAGATCAGGGGAATTTCTTCTTTACTTTCTCTAGAAGTATAGGGTAATGTGGTGGTGGCCTGCTGTTGCTAAGGAGCTATATGATAGGATATTTTGCCTTGGGTTTTTGTTCATGTCCTAGAATATCACACATTTTGTGGCATCTCATAGGATGAAATTAAGTAAACTAATTCCAGCTGGACTCGTGGTAATGAATCACTGCAAAATGCTCACATTTATAAATGGCATTATCTGATAACTAGATAGGAGAATAGTGCAACCAACAGGGCTATGTATTCAACACATATCTTCTCAGTGCTACTAGAAAGACACTATCAAACTAACATCTCAATGAAGAGCTGAGGCTTACAGAATATCTTAATTTGCCCAAGTTCATAGGGCTAGTAGCAAAAATGAGAACACAGTTGTGCTCTAGATCTCATACTTCTCCACCCCACTGAATTGAGGATACACTTTGGCTATCAGTTCAGTTTTACCCTCAGAACTACAACAGGAATCTCAACTCTTATAGAGAAAGAACTTTTTACTTCAAGTATTAGATTAGAATATGTAATTGAAGCAAAAGAATATCAAATGAATGTATGAACAGAGAAAGTCTATCCTATTACTATGTAAATATTTAAATTTGTGATAACGTCTACTGATAGGTTAGAATGGAGGTAGCTTTATCCTAAAGCAATTGTTGAAATAACATGAAACCTTGATTCACTCAACAATATTGAAAAGATAAAACTCACCATGTACTTCTGCTTTGATGCTGAAAATAAGCATTATTGCAGAAGTGACCTACAAATCTAATTCTGCCAATAAAAATGACCAATCATCTTGGGGGGCTTGTTTTGTTGGTTGTTTTAAGTATCTTGGGGTCACTCTCCTGGATTACAGCTTCTTTCAATCTCACCCCAACTTAAAACAGATACCCAGTTTTATAAATGTTTTCAGAAATGAATACTCTGTTTGGCAGGGTTTTGAGAAGTATTTAGTCCCAGAGACAGAGTCAAAATAAAGCCTGTGTGACTAGCCAAGTTAACAGAACATCAAACTAGCCCCCAAATGTCTATAGTTGTATCCACAGACAAAGACCTCTCTCAGCCTCAAACAGAGAAAGCTTTCCTTGTAGTGAACACAGATAAATGTAAAGACTAGTAGCTGCACAAGATAATAAGAATAGAAGTTCAGGTTAAGGGCTCAGCCCTAGAACAAACATTCACACCACTCAGGAAACGTTGCAGAAGAGTGGCAAACAAACAAATAGGAAAAGATGGAGGATACAGGGGGCTACAAAGTAACATTTTCTAAACAAGAAACAGATACTGCAAACCCAACACTTGTGCATGCTGCCACTAGGTCCGTAAAAGTCAGGTCTTCCTAACTGCCAAAAATGGAGAAGGAACTCACGGTACCCTATTATATATTTCTGATCTGTTGGCAACTGACCAACTCCAGAAGGGAATAATAAGACGTGAGAAGGAGAAGAAGAAGGAGAGAGACAGAGACAGAAAGACAGAGGGGAGAGTGAGACAGAGAGACAGAGGAAGAGAGACAGAGACACAGACAGAGACAGAGAGAAGGACTCCTGTTATGTACCCAGTGAGTTCACTGAACTCTGGTGATTACTTCCTAAATCAGTATTACACAGAAAGCCCTGTTGAAACTGTGGAACATTAAACAAAATCATAGTTATAAGGAAGAATGGGTGGGGGTGGGTAGGAGCAGGAAAAAAAAAGGGAATACAGTGAGGAAGGACAAAATATATAGTGTACATCCAAGCAATTGTAAAATAACAAAAACTACTCATAAAATTTAAAACAAAAAGCCTGGAATATGAGAACACATGGGAGGGTTGGGAAGACCAATAGCTCCAAATATGATGTGTGTTACAAAGATGTCCACTCGGACAAGAAACTCCCACACAGACTTTTTAGTTTGTACAAAGTTGCTAAACACATTCTTTAATGAGAGATATCACAGTCCCTGGAGCAGCATTCATGTGAGAAAGGATTGCTGGACTCTGATAAGAATAAGCTCACAAACCCCAATAGCATCATGCAAAATCCAAGTAGAACAGAAATGTTTGAAAAGCCGTATTCTGGACCCAAAGGTAAACAGAGAAGGCAGAGAAGGAAGGTCAAAGCCTCATCTCTATATCTCTGGGAGGCCATGAAAACGCACAGGTTGAAGTTACCCCTTCGTGTAGTAGTTTGTAGTAGTTTGTGAAGTGATTCTCTGCAGTAAGATCTCCTGGGATTGATAGGGATGGTCTCAACTGAAGGAAAAGTGTGTGTGTGTGTGTGTGTGTGTGTGTGTGTGAGAGAGAGAGAGAGAGAGAGAGAGAGAGAGAGAGAGAGAGAGAGAGAGATACTCCCTAGTATGACTCAATATGATCCCAAGTGTAAATGAGGGAACAATACAGAAATATAGACAGAAGGGTGAGAGACATGGTATGGTAACACAGTGAGTCACGTTCCCTTCCTCCTCGGGCATCCCAAGGCCTTCCAGAACAATGGAATGTGTTCTGGCTCGGGTCAGCAGAGGCTAGGTTTCCAGCTTGCACCAGGAACCTGATAACTCCCTACACACATATTTCTTTGGCTGCCACTCACCTTGGGAACACTTGGATAGTGAAGGACAGCAAGGCACATTTCATTTCTCCCTAGGGAGTATCTGAGATGTGAGACCGTTGGAATGAGACCATAGGTCTTACATGAAGTCAGGGAGAGTTGCCAGGTTATGGTATACATGGATTAGATTGAGAGAAAAGGTATGTGCATGCTTATCTTATTTTGGTGAGCACCATACAGGATCCTTCCTATTGCCACTATCTGGGACTGGAGGTAATGACAGGCAGAGATGCCTACCAGTTCCCACTCTAGGTGAGCAGAGTAGTGAAAGGCTTGATTCTAAGGTCATGTCTAACAGAGACTGAAGTGAGAACATTAGGACACCCAGTGGTTTGAACTGACACTCATTTGTTACCCTGTGTTGAACTACCAGCCAGAAAGCTGTGATCTGACAGAGTTCGGATTCTAGTGATATCACTGACAAATATGTAGCTAGGAAATGTTCTCTTCACTTTCTCCTTCTGGGTTTCAAGGAGGCACAAGCCTCACAAAGAAAAGTTATCCTGAAATAGAAAAGGGGAGCATGACTGGAGAGGTAGCTCAGTTGTTAAATTGCTTGCAGGGCAGGCATGAGAACCTGAGATCAAACCATTCATGCCACATGAAAAGCTGAGTTTGGCTGCAGCTTGTGCACCTCTGACCCCAGCATTGATCAAAGAAGAGTCTGGAGGATGGCTGGGGTTTAATAAGGCTGTCAGCCTAGATCCATGTTCAGTTGGGGACTCTGCCTCAAGGGACTAAGACACACACACAGAGAGAGAGGGAGAGAGAGAGAGAGAGAGAGAGAGAGAGAGAGAGAGAGAGACAGACAGACAGACAGACAGACACAGACATACAAAGACACAGACACAGACACAGACACAGACACACACAGAGAGATAGAGAGGCCACTCAGTATCTTCCTGTGCCTCACGAGAAGCAGGCGCAGGCATATATAATATACACCCACACATACTTATATTCATGCAATGCACACACAGACACACACACTCACCCCACAGAGGCATACACAAGCACAGGCACACACAGAGACACACACAGAGAGGGGAGAGACAGAAGTCTGCTGTTCTATCAAGAGATGAACCATGGAATGAGAGCAGGGACTAATATAATCATGTACTTTTGAGTAGAGGGAGCAGAAAAATTTCCTCCCATGTCTTTCATCATCACACAAAAAGGATTCAGAATAGGACAGTCTGAGGAGGCTCACCTTATCTTCTCATTGTAAGATCTAAAACAGAAAAAAAAATAATTGGTTGAAATCTGCAACCACAAGAAAGCAGAAGGCAGTACATGGCACTGACCATGCCACCACATGATGACACATGCTTTTCATTCATTATTTAGTTTCCAGCATGTATAGGAGACATGACTTATGAAAACCATCTCATTCATGTAGAGGCTGAAGTTCAGTATGTTCAATCATTTGCAGAGTTCACATAGCTGGTAACTGAGAGAGCTGGGGCCACACTCATGGTGTAAGATAATGTAAAACCATAATTTTTCATTCCATTCAATCTAAAATTTACCTTAATGCCCCTAATTAACTGTTCTTTTTATTCTTGTGAATGTTTCATGACACTTATAATACTTCATGTACTGTGCAATGAAAGCAATAAGATAACTAAAGTAATTATACTTTTCTGTAGTTTGTGTGTTCATTTTTTGAGATAAGTTTGCATACCACATAGCCAAGGTTGCTGTGAATGAACATGACCATGCAATTAAAACTGGCCCTCAGGTGTTTGAAATATTCATTTTTCTTCCTTTTTGATTTAGAGATTGCAGGTATCAACTTAAACTCATATCCAACTGTGAGTGATAATGAAGGAAAAAAAAGACTACATTTAGTTGTGATGGGATTATGGACTTATATGAAGTCAAAAAGTGTCAAAAGATTATGGGCTGGAAAAACTTGGCCTAAGCCATCTCTTCTTTAAAATAAGTATGTGCTAAGACATAAGATATAAGCATGAGAGTTTTCTTTCTTTTTGTACTGTTTCCTATTCTTTCTAGTTATTTTTGTTTTCTTAATGTTTTTCCCTTTGATGTATAAATGTAGATGAGCTTGGCTTCATAGAGGAGGCCTCAGTGGCTTGACTTGAGCTTTCTCTCTTCCGGCTGTTACAGATGTGAACAGCACTGGCTGTGATCATATGTTTGGACCCCATCTCTTAAATGTAGCTACCTTGTTTGTCATGTCCACTTATTTCAGATCATTTGTGAATGAGAAACATGCTCATGCTCTGGACGGTTAGCAGAGGAGGAACTTCCCAAGAGAATAGGGTCTATGTTATCTCTCAGAAAGTCTTTAATTCAAGTGAGAAGACCTTCTATGTGGGCATCATTAAACTAATGCTGAAAAATTAATACTGCAGAATGGACAAACAGTTTAGCATCTATCTGTAACAAGAGCTGCTACTGATCACCAACATATCAGAGAATCTTATCACTGTTCAGTGCTTGCTCTTATTTGCCACTTTGTAAAATGAGCAACAAAGTGTCAGTTAAGAAAAGAGTCTCCCATGTAGGGCCAGTTCGAGGCCCCTGGCACATATATAGCAGAGGTCTGCCTTGTCTGGCCTCAGTGGGAGAATATGTGCTTAATCCTCCAGAGCCTTGAGGCCCCAGGGAAGGGGAAGACCTGGTAGTAGGGGAGTACTCTCTTGGAGGCAAGAAAGAGAAAGGGATAGGATGAGGAACTGTGGGAGAGGGGACCAGGAAGGGGGCAATGACTGAAATGTAAATAAATAAAATAATTTTTAAAAAGAGAAGAGTCTCAATGTAAAAGGCAGCAGATAGGGAGAACTGGGAAATACTGACTTCTGGATATGGCCTGGCTGTGACTTGCATCAACTTATAGCAAATGTGCTTACTTGTACAAGACCAAGCTGGACAAAATTCTAAACTGGATTAGGGAGGCCCCAATTAGGTCCCATCCCTCTAGGAGGATCTCTTTGAAGTTGCTGACTACTGAGATTCAGAGAGTCACCCCTCTGGGAATGTGGCCTCTGGTAGGTTGCTCATGACCCAGTGGATAGACAACATAATAGCTTGCATATGGATAGCAATAAGTCAACTCTGGGCTATTGACAACAAGAAATAAAAAGAGGCCATGAAGCTGGGAAGGAGGTAGGGTGGGGAAATGAGAGAGAGTTGAAAGTAGATAGTGGTGGGTGGATATGATAAAAATATATTGTATAAATATATAGAATGTTCAAGAATAAAAAATTAAAACACAGAAGTGTCTCAGTATGTGTTAAATATCAATAAGAATTCAGCCCTTGAAGTCAGATATTGAAGGCCTTGAATTTTATAGCCAGTTAAAGGAAGAAAAGACTTTTAACTTGAAGAAGAAAGAACTTGAACCACACTGGCCAATATACTTCTCCATTGCCATGGTCGCATGAATCAAATTCTTCTACAACTACTGAGGGTAGAGGTTAAATACTTCTACTTTAATAGATGTCAGTTTTACAGGTGATGAAGGACCAAGTTGAACAATGGCAACATAATGGTTTTCATTTTTATTCTTACTCTACTTATATAATTGGAAGCTTTATCTTAAAATTCATTCAATCTAATGAATTATTGAATTTTGGCACCTATAATTTTGAAAATATGGATCATAAATTGACTTCTTTCAAAATATATTATTATTTTTAATAAACCATTTTGGACAAAAAGGCATTTCCCATGAATAAAAATACTATTTATAATTTGTGAAGGCACACATTGTGTTTTGATATGTGTGTAGGTAGAAAATGATTTATATAGTAAACAACCTAAGACATTTTGTGGTAAGAGTACCAAAAGTCTACTGTATTAAGGAATATGAATTATATAGTGAAATAATATAAACGATATAAACGAATTGTGTGAGCTTGGCTGTTCAGGGCTCAGAGGACTGAATCTACATGAAATCAAGGTGAGAACTAAAGGACTTCTTAACCAACTACTCCTGAAAAGAATGATATCTCAAAACCTCATCCATAATTCAAGATATGTCAGAGCTCAGAAACTGTTCTTATTTGCAGTGTATCTGTACTTCTCTTTAACTGAAGAAGGATAATGAGTTCTAGTTGTTAGCAGATGATCTCAGTTCTGCAGAGAGAGGAGTCCCAGGGTCCCCAGAATACTCTCTGATGATACATCAGAAAAAGGTTGAGAACATTCTTTATCTCTGCCTGGAATGTCTGACAAACAGCCTAATAGGATCTAATGGACAGACACAATTCCTTAAGAGACCTCTTGTTCAAAACAGAAGTCAAGTTGAGAGACTTTTCTGAAAATGAGAAGAGTTGTTTCCTAAGAGAAAGTGTGGCTTCACAGAATCCTGGCCCTGCTGTAAGGCCAAAGCTCAAGTTTTGTATACCATGTGTGGTTCTTCCAGATTACCTCCTCTGGGGCTCTTGAAAGTATGGTTTCTTATGGAGACTGGTCCTTACACTGGGGAATTAATTCTAAGCTCAGTCTGGGGAACAGAAGGATGTTAGAAGATTCAAGGACCCTTCCAGCCCTTTGAGTTTCAGAACAAATATGTCAACCATTGTAGTATATTTAGATTTCAGTACAAGGACTGTGCAAAATGAAGACTGTTTGTCTCTGGATGCATAGAGGGAGGGATCTAAAGATTCCTTGCAGCTAATACTGGTTGTGAAGTATCAGAGAGAGGTTGTGACCTTCCTATCCTTAGCCTCCACTAGCTTGGGCAAAGTGTTCTACGAAAGCAGAGTACTGTTTCTGAAAGCTGAGAGATGGGCTCTAGGTGTAAGAGGATTGGCATACAATGTGAGGCAGGGCATGAAAGTGTCAGGGGAAAGGGGGTGAAAAGTGGAGGTGGTGTAAGGAGGGGATGGAGATAAGACATACTGGGTGGGGCATGAGTTGCAGGGAGTGCTTCAGAGACTCAGGCATTCTCTGTGTGTGACAGAGTGAGGAAAGTGTTGAGGCTGGGTAAGGTGTCTTCAGGAAGTATAGTGAGGAAATCAGACTCTTGCATATTGCCTTTACAGGAGTAGAGGGCCATAGCAACATGACTCTGCTGTCAATCATCAGAGCCTGCCTCTGGCTAGATGTATTTTACCCTCTTTTCCTGTGAGAAGGGAAGGAACTTGGTCTTAGTCCCTGTGGCACAGATGCCCTGTGCAACAATTAGCTGCCTGCAAGTTCTGAGAGTGGTCTGTGGCCAAGGTAAGGACCCTGAATGTGTACCAATAATTATAGCCTAAGACAACACTCAAATCACAAGAGCCACACTTGGTTCAACTAGTGGGTGGCAGGCTTGAACTGGAAAAGTATGGGCTACAACATAATTTGCTTTCTCAGAGAGGAGAGGGGACCTTTTTCTTAGAAAGGAGCCCTGATTCTGAAGATGTCAGCATCACAAAACACAATTAAAATAAGACTTTGAGGCATCAGTGATAATGATGAGCGCTCCAACCAAATGTGTAGCCATACCAACCAGACCGAGCACTACACTCTTGAAAGACCCAGGCAATGTGTGCAAGCAAACCTAGAGGGACCTAACTTTATTCCTAGAGAATTAGGAAATTAAGGCTAAAACCATGAAAAAATAAAATACAAATCATAGGCTGGAGAGATAATCCCTGAGTAAGGCACTTTCCATTGAAGCTTGACGACCTGAGTTCATATCATTGCAACCTATATATATCTGGATATGAGCATGCCTGTAATCCCAGCACTCTTACCAATAATTAATGGAAGGTAGAAACAGAAAAATCCCTAGAAGCCAGTTAGTGAATTTCCCCATGGTGGAAAGCCTCAACACACACACACACACACACACACACACACACTGTATTAGTTATGTGGTGAAAGACTGTGACCATTGCAATTTTTTATTAAAAAATCTATAATTTGTTTTATGTACAATAATAAAGTTCATACAGGAAATAGCACTGTTGCAGGGTGATTTGATACAGTTTTAAACACAAGAAAATAAGGAAAAATTCCAGGTTATAAACCCTTCCACCACAAATTAAAATATCACTTTTTCTCTCTGGGTCAATGTGACAAATGTATTCAGTGACTAGCTATTCTAGCTAGTCATGTCTAGTTCCGATTGCAAGAGTGGTGAATGGAACTGCAAAGAAACCATTACATCAAAGCAATAACGTTTGATGGATTCTTTTGGCATTCAAAAATTGCTCTTGCTACTTCAATGCCCAGAAAGTAACTTTTATAAAGGAAAAACATTTAATTGGGGCTTGCTTACAGATTCAGAGGTTTAGTACACTGCCATCAGTGGCATGGGGCATGGGGCATGTAGCCAAAGGTAGTGCTGGAGAAGTAGCTGAGAGTTCTGCTTCTAAATCTGCAGGCAGCAGGAAAAGAGAATGAACCACTAGGCCTGGTTGAGCTTCTGAAACCTCAAAGCCAACCCTCAATGACACACTTCCTGGAAGTCACACCTACCCCATCAAGGACACACCTCCTAATTGTGCCACTTCCTATGACCAAGCATTCAAATACATGAGCCTTTGGGGGCCATTCCTATTGAAACCACCACACACACCACAGTGCAGAACTATGAAACATACACATACACCCACAAGCATGTGCAGAGGGAGGGAAAGGGATAAGTGAGAGGAGGAAGAGAAAAGTGTCCTGGCCTGCCTATGGGGTTCTTCTATCATCCTTATATAAGATCTAGGGAAGAAAAAGTATTTGGCTGGAAAACACGGCCACCAAAAGGATCTAGCATATATCAGTTACCATGGAAATTATTTAATTATGCCTTCCATAGATTGTAGAGCCGGAAATTCAGAGGGTTTAATAATTCATACAGTTTGAAGTTGGTTAAATGACTGCACTGAGATATCATCTATATTGTGAAATAATGCAGTGCTTCAATTTTCTACTATTATCAGACTGAGACGCACCATATACCCCTTAATTCATTTTTCTTTTCATTTTTGTTATTGTGTCATGATATATAACATTTCCACGCTAAAAATACTGCACATACTATGTGACGAAAGCAGTAAAACCAACAAAATGTATGTTAGAGAATATTATTTGTTTGTCTTTAATTATGGTCATTAAACTCTAGCCCAGGATACCCAGTAATTCAACATGTACCTGAGGCTGGCCTCAGAATTTTGGCAAACCTTCTGCCACACCTGAGGGATAACTCTGCTGAGCACAGAAATTACAGTTGTGAACAAAATCTGGCTAATTGAGGACAAAAGAAAGAAAACAATAAAGAACACACACACACACACACACACACACACACACGCAGGTATGTATATGTGATATCGGATAACCTCAAAACATTAGGGGATTCATTATAAAGCTAAGAAATCCATTTCATTTCATAACTAGTATTTGAAATGAAAACTACTAAACAAAGCTGGAAAACACTGAAGATACAAGTATATTTTATCTTGACCTTCCTTCCTTCCTTCCTTCCTTCCTTCCTTCCTTCCTTCCTTCCTTCCTGCCTGCCTGCCTTCCTTCCTTCCTTTCTTTCTTTCTTTCTTTTTGCTTTTAAATTTTTTCTTATTTTAAATAGATTTTTTTCCACACAATATATTCTTTTCTTTTCATATTAAACTTGTAGTTTCATCCAGGTTTGATTTTTAACAAATGTGTCAGGGAGAGAGCCCACAGGAGAGGGTAAAGCCTGTGGAGGCAAGGCCCTCCCGGATGCCTGAGGAGCAATCATGTCCTCCTCCCCCTCCTCTTCTCACCACCCCTAAAGGGGTTTGGGAGGAGGCACAGGCAGGGAAGGGGGCTGGTCCCCAGTCTGTACAGTGGTGCCTGAAGGTGAAGGACCATGGAGAACAGGGGACCAAATCGGGGATGAGGGGGATAAAGGGCGCAAGACAATTTTCCAGAATCCACAGCTTTCTGATTCCAAATTGAATTAAAAAGATAAAAAGGAGAGGGGAACCTAAACCACAGCAGTACCCAACTCCCTTTCCCCCCATCAGGGCTGTGAGAGAAGAGGCAGGTAGCTTCATCAAGGTCACAGCTTCCTCATTCTGAGCTAGGTGAAGGACAGGGTCTCCCCTGACAGTTTGAAGGGGTGAGGGAAACCAAGACAAAACGTCAGTTAAATTGAATAAGAGTCCAGCCAAGGGCCCAGCCAGAGGAGAACCTGGCTGGGGGAGGAGTCTCTGTAGGCTCATGGATCACTGCTGCCACCACCACCACCCTGGAAGCCAGTAATTTTGCCATGGCCTCCTCTTATGATGGCAGATAGCACTGTGATCAGGATTTCTTCTCCACAGTCATACTTCTGCTCAGTCTCCTTGCCAAGGTCTCCCTTAGGCAGACGAAGGTCCCCTCCTTCCTTTCCACTGTCCTGGAGCAGGGATAGGTACCCATCCTGGATGTCAATCAACTGGAAGTCATTCCTTTTGATGTTGGGGACATCCATATTATGAGCCAAGTCGACGACAGGTACCTTTATATTTCTTCCCAGTAAAAATGCCACTACCAACCAGATGGACCTTAGCATGGTCATGCTTGCCAGTCTTTGAAGTAGACATCTCAATGATCTTACATGGCTGGCCTTTGAGCGTCACAAAACCATTCTTATGTAATGCTGAGCACTGCATGAGCACTGCATTGGGAAGGTGGCTGAGACCCCTGAATCTCCTGTCTCGAAGTCCAAATCATCTACCATTTTAAGAGGCTTCTACTCCAATTCCCACAAACGCACTGACTCGACCTGGTCCGCTCGCCTTGAGCCCAACTGCTGCCTCTGATCCCGCTACTGTGCTGTCACCTCTCACACAACATATTCTTATTAGGGTTTCTCTTCCACCAAATCCTCCTGATCTTCCTTACTTCCCCACCCTCCCAAATCCACACTCTTTCTTTCTCCCTCTCATTAGAAAACAACCAGGCATCTAATAATAAAAAAGATAAAATAAAAACAAACCTGAATAAGACAAAACAAACAAATGGAAAAAGAAGAGCCAAAGAAATAGCACAAGAAAATATACAAATACTGAGACATACAGTTGAATATAAATATATAAATATGAATTAATTTGACGTTTTGGTCTAGACAGAGTGTCAATACATAAATGAAACTGGCACTGAACTCACAATATAGCGTAGACGTGACATGAACTCATCATCATCCTTCTGAAATTACAAGCATGAGCAACTCTGCCCATGGTGTGTGGTTATATGTATGTTGTTTTGTAGCCCACTTCTTCTAAAAAATTATTCCTTTTAGGTTTTTCTTTTTTCTTTTTTTTTTTTTTTTGATACTTTATTTACATTTCCAATGTTTCCCCCTTTCTAGGTCTCCTCTTTGGAAACCCCCTATCCCCTCCCCCTCCCCTGCCTCTATGAGGGTATTCCACCTCCCACCCACCCGCCCACTCACTCCCATATTCCCACTTTGACATTCCCCTTTACTGGGGCCTCTCCTCCCCCTGATGGCCAGCAAGGCCCTCCTCTGCCACACATGTGGTCTGAACCATGGGTTCTTCCATGTGTATTCTTTGGTTGGGGGTCCAGCCTCCAGGAGGATGGGGGGGTCATGCCAATTGACACTGTTGCTCCCTCCATGGGGCTGCAAACTCCCTCAGCTCCTTCAGTCCCTTCTCCAACTCCTCCATCTGGGACCTCACTCTCAGTCCAGTAGTTACTGTAAAGTGAAACTTGGGTATTCCAAACTTTTGGGCTAATATCCACTTATCAGTGAGTACAAGGACCCCCACATAAAACCAGATACACTGAATCTAATAGAAGAGAAAGTGGGGAAAAGTCTCGAACACCTGGGTACAGGGGAAAAGTTCCTGAACAGAACACCAATGGCTTATGCTCTAAGATCAAGAATCGACAAATGGGACCTCATGAAATTGCAAAGCTTCTGTAAGGCAAAGGACACTGTCAATAGGACAAAATGACAACCAACAGATTGGGAAAAGATCTTAACCAATCCTACATCTGATAGAGAACAAAAGAAGTTAGACTCCAGAAAACCAAATAACCCTATCAAAAAATGGGGAACAGAGCTAAACAGAGAATTCTCAACTGAGGAAATTCGCAGGGCTGAGAAGCACCTAAAGAAATGCTCAACATCCTTAGTCATCAGGGAAATGCAAATCAAAACAAGTCTGAGATTCCACCTCACACCAGTCAAAATGGCTAAGATCAAAAACTCAGGTGACAGCAGATGCTGGCGAGGATGTG
>CM052722.1:36823639-36835719 GCA_028551405.1 Uromys caudimaculatus | reverse complement strand
AATAATAATAATAATAATATCAGTCAAAATAAAGTGGGCAGAGACTGGAAAACTAGCTCAGAGTTTGTTAGCAGTCCTGAAGCCCTAAGTTGAATTCCCAGGGTGGTAAAAGCACAGGTTATTAAATATAAGTAAATACATGAAAGAGTTAAAGCCTCTCTCCAAAAGTGCCATGTACTGTTAGGAAGAAGGGATGGTGGGAAATTGTCCAGGAGGAGGGGCAAGGAAGTGAGGGAATACAGCAATGGGAGAGGGAAGTGGGGGAAAGTAGGATTAATGTACAAGGCTCCATGTGTGGAATTTGACAACAGTTCCCATAACTTAGTAAAATGAATACACACAATGAAAAAGTGTCAGTTTAAAATGTTTGAGAAGGATACTAACGTCGTGGTGAATGCAAACCGCAACCTAGTGCATAGCACGGATATTTAAAGTGCTCGTGAATGTGGAGCTGGCGATGTGAGAACCCTGTCTGCTCCTCTGAGGGTGCTCTCTGAGAAGGGGCAGCCTGGGCCCAATACAGGCCCACTTTACCCTTGGTATGTAGTTCCTAATTTCAGTGAAGACATACGAACATGGGGGATCACTTCCAGAAATAAAGGGACCACTTAAAGCCCAGGCCCTATAGTATGACCAGGACAAGTAGGCCTGACTAGCTGGTCACTGTTCCAGGGCATCTTCAGCCCAAGAGGACAAAAGTTAGTGTTGGGACTTTCAGCATCTCCCTCACATCTTTGTGTATTTGTTTTCTGCCAGTGGGCAAGCTTGTGGAAACCAGAGGCCAAACAGGTAACTCACTGACTTAGAGTTTTAAGGTTAGCCTGACTTGTAGGTCCCATGGAGCTGCTTATCTCCTTGCACTGAGTTTAGGAGTATAAGCCAGTGCATCTTGCTTTTTTGTGTTTTTCTATCTTTTGAAGACATGTTTTCTGTATATAGGTCTGGCTGCTCTGGAACTCCCAATGTAGACCACTATGTCCTTGAACATACAACCATCTGCCTGTCTCTGCCTCCGCAGTGCTGGGGTTGTTTTTACTTTTGATTCTTTTTATTCATTTATGTGCATTGTATTTATATCTTTTCCTCCATCTCCCTCCAACTCCTTCCATGTCTCTCCTACTCTGTCTCAAATTCATGGTCTATTTTCTCTAATTATTATTGTTACAGGTATAACAACATATACATACATATATTTTATATATTATTAGATGTGTAACAATATAAGTAATAATATTGTTATAGTAATAAGTAGAAATACACATATTTATTATATAAATACAAATTTATATTTATTATATAAATAAGTTCAACCTGTTGAAGCCCTTTCATGTTGCTTCTATGTGTATAATTTTAGGACTGATAACTTGGTATTTACCTCAGCAGTATGTGGAAAGTGACCAAAAAGTGAGGAATACATTGAGTTCTTAGATGCCATCATAATCTGGGAGAAAGGGGAATTGGCGAAAGCCAGAATGTTCTCAACATGCTCAAATTACTCATAGTACATTATTTTCCTGATTCAGGTATCTCACTCACCTGCTGTCCTACTCAGATTCTTTCCTGCCGTCCGTGACAATAGCCCTCACGCCCAGGGGACAGAAGAGTAAGGCTTGTGCTTGTGAGAAAAGTCGCCAGGTCCAGGAAGAGGCTGAGGGGCTCATGGATGCTCCAGCCAAGGCAGCAGAGAAAGCAGAGTCACGCTCCTGCTCGGATCAAGCTTTGGGAGATGCCAGGCCAAGCAAGCTGGCTTTCCACAGTACTCTGAAAGCTCAGCACCAAGCAACACTGGCAACAAAGTCATGGCCCACAGAAGGGCTGATAAAGGTGATCAGAGCCAAGGAGATGAAAATAAGAGTTTTTCTAGGGCTCCACTAGCCACTGGAAGCCCACAGATAGATCTTCTGACAAGGAAGACAGGAATGTTGATGGAGTACATGCTCTGCAAGTACAAAGTGAAGCAGCCCATGAAGAAGGGAGAAATGCTCAAAGTCATCAACAAAAGATTCAAGGAACAGTTCCCTGAGATCCTCAAGAAAGCCTCCCATCGCTTGGATATGGTTTTTGGCCTTGAGTTGAAAGAAGTCCAGCCCCATGGACAAACCTACATTCTTGTCAGTAAGCTAGATTTCCAGGATGATGGAAGTGAGAGCCGTGATCTGGGACTTCCTACTAGGGGTGATCAACTTACATAACTACTGTGCCTAGGGAAGGAGGTCTGGCACTTCCTGAATATGTTAGGAGTCCATGATGGGACCTCACACCTCATTTTTGGTGATATCAGGAAGCTCATCACTGAAGATCTAGTGCAAGAACATTACCTACAATACTCTCAGGTTCCTGATAGTGACCCTCCATCCTATGAGTTCCTATGGGGCCCAAGAGCCTATGCTGAAGCTAGCCAGGTAAAAGTGATGGACTTCTTAGCAAAGATCAGTGAAAACATGCCTGGTATTCATTCATCTCGTTATGAACAGGCTTTGATTGAAGAAGAGAAAGCCCAAGCCGAAGCTGCAGTGAAGGCTGGCACTAAGGGCAAAGGCAAGAAATGTTCTAAGTCCAAGTTCAGCAATCCTACTCACTAGTGAGATAAAGAGTAGCCTCCACTATGCGACTGAAGAGGTCTGTTCATCTTTTTGCATGTTATACTCAAGTAAATTGTTGGTACCTTTTGGGGTTCTTTGATAAAAATGCTAACTTAGAGTTTAAATGTATATAGATATGTTTTGTAGACTGAGCATTCATTGCTGTTTACCAAGTTGAGTGCTCAAAATGTTTGGATTAATATGAAATGTTCTGAGTATTTGATGATACTCAGTAAAATAATATTAATTAGATTAAGAAAAAGCTAGGAAATATGAAAGGAAGATATTCTAAAAGTATAAAGTTTTCAATGAATGTTTTCATTTAATCCTTGTCTTTTCAATGATGTCAGAGATGTATCCTGGCTTTTGCTTATGGCATTAAAGCATATATGAAAAAATAAATCATTGAGAAGCAGATATCTTTTTTTTTAAGTCCTATCAGTTTAATAACAATTTTTAAAAACCCCAAAATGGAAATCTGAGGGCAAGGAAATGGCCCCTAGGCAGGGGCATGGGGGTCCCTGCTCATGGCACCAGGCCTGGCTGCAGGGTCCCCCAGTATTGCTGTTGCTACGAGCTTGGGGGGGGGGCAGTGATTGTCCCGTGGGAGCCACGGCCATCTGAGTCAGGACCCTTACTTCTTCTGGGGTGTGCTCAGCTTCTGCATGCCCCAGATCTTGTCCAGCAGGCCAGAGATGAAGGCCTCAGTGGGTTTGTGGCAGTCAACTAACAGCTCCTTGATTCTAGCAGCCCAGGTATCATCACATTCCATGTCCAAGAGCACATGCCTTTAATCCCAGCACTTGGGAGGCAGAGGCAGGCAGATTTCTGAGTTCGAGGCCAGCCTGGTCTACAGCCAGGGCTACACAGAGAAACCCTGTCTCGAATAAAAAAAAAAAAAAAAAAGTTCACCCACATCTATCTCGAGCTCTGGGATCTCCTCCTCCTGGCAGTCCTGTGAGCTCTTCTAAAATCCACTCTGCGAGGTTGAGGCGCTTCTGTAGCTCCTTGTGGTCCTACTTGACAGTGACCTTCTCTTGCAGTCTCTTGGGGGCCATCATCATCCGCGCCTCCTGGGCCTTTGCCTGGGGCACTGGGGAGGGGGGGCGAGGACTCTGGAAGTAGACTCAGGGCCCTGTGCCTCCACTGCCCGGCCCGAGCACGTGCTTGCTCGGGCCCCTCCCTGCGCTGCCGCCTCCTGGAAGCCCACCAGCTGGCTCTGAGCAGCTGGCTCCCGTTATCTTTATAAAGATTCATGCTTTATCCAAGCGCAATGATAATATCTGCTCTAGAGGAATTGTCACCCTTTTACTGGAAATGTGTAGTGAATGAAGCAGGAGGTATGGCATATGCAGTGCTAGACTCTCTGAGAAACTCTCATTATTGCAGAGAGTACAGTAAGATCTCTACTTCCTGAAGAAATAATAAATGGGTGATGTCTTGTTCAACAAAAATATTTTTCTATATGCATTGCTAATTATCTTCAGGGAAGGTCTTATTTTTTCTTTTTGTTCCTGACCTGGAATGTAGCACTTTCTGTAGAATTTTTTTTAGGTAAAAAATAGAGAAATATATGGATAGTAATGAATCAGGTTAAAATGTACACATTAATAAATGATACTTTTAGTATGAGAGAGGTACAACAGCAGACCTGCTGTATTATACACATGTATCCCCATCACACAAGAAAGAAATGATCAAAATCACTTCTCAGTGGAGAGAAGAGGCTTACAAATCTAAATGATTTCATGTTTAGTGAAGATCCCATGTAAAGTGAAAGAGTTGAGGTTAGATGTGCTTTAGAGATTATACATAGAGGGACCCGTGGCTCCAGCTACATATATAGCAGAGGACTGCCGTATCAAGCATCAATAGGAGGGGTGTGATTGGTCCTATGGAGGTTTGATGCCCCAGAGAAAGGAGATGCTTGAGGGGTGAGGTGGGAGTGGGTGTGTGGGTGGGAGATCACCCTCTTAGAGGCAAAGGGTATGGGGTATGGGGTGAGGATTTCGTGGAGAGGGGGAACATGAAAGGGGACATTTGAAATGTAAACAAATAAAAAAATGAAAATAAATAAAAATTTGATCATATAGTAAGTCGATCATATAGTAAGATTTATCATGTCATTAAGTTTCCTTTTCACAATTAGGATTATAGAAAATATAATCCAGACAAACAGTAGCACTCAAAATCATGGATTATTAAAACATATCTTATGCATAATTATGCATATAAACTGTCTATATTCAGTTATGGTTTATTTTTTACATAATGTACCTATTGCCACACTAGTTTATAAGTAAATAGTTATGTAAATTAAAGTTGTTTCTGACAGTTCAAGACAATGCAGAGATTCCTCCATCTCATATTCTTGCTGAGGCCATTTCAGGTTTAGCTAGAATTTAACTTCATTAATGGAGAATCCCACGGAAAATGCCCAGTTGTATTATGTGATCCAAGACCAAGACACCCCAACTAACTTATCCTAGTTTCTGTTAACCAGCCTGCTTTGCAAACCTCCTTGTCCAGCTAACAGCCTATCTTAGCTTCTGTTAAACTGCTTGTTATTGCAACCTACACCTTCAGCTTCAGAGCAAATATCAGAATGTAGGGTTTCTTTTTATAAGCCCTGTGTTCTAAATCAGTTGTTCCCAACCTTCACAATGCCTTGACCCTTTAGTACAGTTCCTCATATTGTGGTAATGCCCAACCATAAAATTATTTTCATTACTACTTCACAACTATAAGTTTACTACTTTTATGAATCATAATGTAAATATCTGGGTTTTTTCCCTGTGATCTTATGCAACCCCTGTGAACGTGTCATTCAATTCCTCAAAGGGATTATGACCCACAGATTGAGAACCACTGCTCTAAATGTTTGAGGCTACAATTAGGTCTCAAATAACCAAGCAGGTCCAGCCCAAAGGCATAACTACTTTGAATTTACTGTAAATTGTGTCTGACTGATCAGCTCCATGGGCTCCTTGAAACAGATTCAGCTTCATTTTGCCTCACAGTGAACTGAAACTTTAAAAAACAAAGATAAAAGACAAAAAGTATATGTAATCATTGTAACCACTTAGATAAAAAAAAAATGTGGTTGGTATTCCTCTTAAATCTTGCTTTGGGACAATCAACATGAATTTTTAAATCTAAAATGTTTAAATTTGCTTTTAAGGACAAGACGTACATAATCATACAACACTGGTCAAGATGTTATCCCCTTTATCCTTATCTGAATTCCGGCTCTACACCATGGTCTCTATTACTTAAGAGTATAAATTAACTTTAAGATATGATTACGCCTATCCTGGGTAAGCTTGTCCTATTAGAAATTGCTCCCCCTTGAGATACTAAACTCTTTATTCCAAAGATTACAAGAATGACTTATGTTAGTGTATATACGAACCCAAACATTTTAAGGAATATTTATTAAAAATCACTATTTCTTCTTTATAAACAAATAAACAGATGGAGTTTTCAATCTTCTTACTTTATAAAGAAAGAGAGAGTAAGAGAGACCCCTAAATAATTTTAAATTGTTATTTTGAAAACCTATTTTGAGGCTTTCTCAGACATCTTAGAGTTTACAGATCATTGTAATGTGTTACACTGCAGTGATAGATTTTACATTATTCATCTTTTTTTCACTAAAAAATTATTATGGGCACAAATGTCAGACTTCGTCCTGCTCTACATGCCTTACCCCACTTTCAATCCCTTATTAACACTAATAAAAAGTAATCTTTTTTATAATAAGAAGATTTCAAGGTACCTGCTATAGTAACTTAATTTTTAAAAATCTTTAGAAATAATTGAAAATTTTTAAGAAAACAAAATCTACTAATGCACTTTATCTATGTTTATAAATGTTATCTAAAATGTCATATGCTTTTTGTGCTTTAGATACAGCTAACTGAGCTTTCATTTTAAATTGCCTCATTAAAATTGTTTTCTAAGTTTTGTAATAACAATCATAAAGTTAAGATAAAGATGTGTCGTAAAATATTGCTTAAAAATAAATATGTTGTATCTAAACTAAAATAATACATGGGTTAAAAATTTGAAAGGCTAATTTAATACCTTGAGATATAATGCTTGATTTTCTACAACATTTTGTTAAGTATTGATATATTCTTAGTACTTTTTTCAGTAAATGGACATTTAAAACCTATGATTAAATTTTAATTTTTTAAAATGTTTTTTCCTTTGGACAAACCTTTTGCTTCTTATATTGTCAGAAATTACTTTAAGCATAAAGAATATTCTGTTCAGGGAGTAATAAGTACTTAAAACAATCCTAAAAAACTACATAGTGATTGTAAAACTTATTCTCCTGGACACATATTTAAATCTGTATATAAGATTAGATCTATTAGATAAAAATAACACATAGTATTGTGAAAGACTTTTAACTATTGATGACTAAATTTTAAAATTAGTTAGACAGTATTATTCAAAGAAAAACAAAAGATTATTTCACCAACCTAAAGAATAGCATATCAATGACTCCACTCTGATTCAGAGATCAAGACTGTCTCCAGGTACTTCTAATTCACTCTTAGGAGGTAGTCAACTTTCTCACATCATCTAAGAGCACATTGCTGTGGACTTTGAAAATGTTTCTTGAATATTATTGTTGTACTACGATTCAAAAAAATTATGACAATTAATATTCTACTTGTTATATTTATAAATGATAATGTAATATTAGTCTTGGTTTTAATGAAATTACAAATGTAAATATCATGTCATTTCATTTGATCATAGCTTTTTGTTTGCTTTACTCAAAACTAAGGTTCAAAAGATTTAAGTTTTTCATTGTCTTTATAAATATATAAATATATATTATGTTATATTCTCATTCAGGATAATTTAGATAAAACAAAAAACGAGTTTCTAAATTAAACTATAAGTCTATTTACTCTAGATAGAGTTACTCAAAGATTTGGATTAATTCTTATCCAAATTATACAAAAGATATCAATATCTAATACCAACATTTATGGTGTTTTATATTTTAGGTGCTGAGGTTTCTTGATTTAATTAGTATCTAAAATGCTGTATAGTACAATTAGCCATGATTAAGAAGTTAATTAAACAATTTGGTATTTTAATAATAACAAGAGTACTTCGGTGGTTCCTTTGAAAATCCCATTTCTAATCATTAAATATAAGCAAGATAGTTCATGGAATACAAATAACTGTAAATACAGGGGAACTGTATTGTTAATCTTTTTAAAATATGAAAATGTTTGGCAATTTTAGATATTGGTTTTATTTGTTACCTTTACTCCATTAGGCCAAATTCTTGATTACTTAATTTAAGTCTAGTGATCTTATGCCACATTTAATTACTATATCAGATAGCATACAGAGAATGTAAAAATAATTTAGACCTGGAACATAATGTCCAATAGTTTTGAAATGACCTAAGACTCTTTTTATTAGTGGCTTTTGTCAGCTATCCCCCCCTTTTCTGGAGACTGCTGACCTGCCCACTATGCAGCTTCGTTGACATCACATCCTAGGGAATGACCCTTTCTAGATATAAGAAATCTTATATTTAATCAACTGTGCATAGCCTCTGCATGCACAGACGTTGATGCTTGACTAATAAGGGGAACCATGAATGAAAACTCCCGAGAAAAAGCTGTGTCTGGTTATAAAAGATGAATTCCTGTAAAGAAACTGCCTCCAGAGACTCATTAGCTTATTAAAATTTCAGTCCTATGGAGAGATTGGAGTGCTGCAGACCCAGAGGCTAATTACCTTATCTTGGGCAAGTTCCATTCCTTCTGAACATCAATCGGTTCCTCTCTTTCATATGTGTCTGAACTAACATCTTGTGACTGATGGAAACCTTTTGGAATCTATTAACAACAGTAAAAGATCACTAACTCCCACTAACCCAAAGCTAAGAATACCATTACATAGTTTTTGGGCCTATAGGAAAGTTCCTCTCATCATGCTACTGTACGTGCCTCTCTGATGTTCCCATTTTTAAAACTTCATGAAATTTCTTCCACACAGAAACATGGAGTTTAGGGGTAAACCAAGTCCCTGTTTCCAGGCCATAGACAATCAAAGTGGCTCCAAAATAAACTATCTTATTCCCTTAAAAATATTTTCTAAATTTTTATGTATATGAGTATTTTGCCTGCACATATGTAATGTGGATGTTGGGAATTAAACCCAGATCCCCTACAGCAAGTGCTTCTTAATTGCTGAACTATCTTTCCAGGCCTTCACTTTTCTTTTTATTAATGTAACAGCATCATTACATGTAAACCCTCTGATCTCAAAATACTGGTAGTAATAAATAGTGAGATAAATGAGATCACCAAAATAATTGTGAAGGCATTTTGTTTGTGTGTCTGAGAGAGAGTTTTGCACTGCAATGGGAATTGCCCCTGTACTTACTGTGCAGCAGAGGATGAGCCTGTATTCTTGGCAATCACCATATCTCTCCTTCTTGCGTGCAATGATTAAAGGTATGATCCAAAATATCTGGCTGGAAATATGAGGGATGAGCAATGGGTCCTAATAAGCATGACTAGACTTCCACTTCAGGTAAATAAAGGGAATTTGATGTTAGAAGCACGTGGCCTAGGACCAATAGAAGGGAAGATGCCAGGAACCCAGGAGCCATGCTGCTGAGCCAGCAGACAGTTTGTGTTGCACCTCATCTCTCTCTGCAGTGTCACAGCAAACAGTCTAATAGGTTTTAAGGGGTGGGACCCCAGTTCTGCAAGGCAGGTTCCTGTTCAAAGCCGAAGTTAAGCTGAGAGACCCTCTGTGGGATGGAAGGAATTGTCTACTAAAAGAAAGTGTAGGCTCAGAATCCTGTCTGCTATCAGGCCCCAGAAACTCAAGCTTTGTGCACCATGTAAAGTTTGCCCAGATCACTTCCTCAGGGTCTCAAGAAGTTGTGGCTTCCTATGAAGACGGGTCCTTAAACAGGTTATTTCTTGGCTCTGAGAGTCCAATCAGAGAAGAGTAAGATACAGCACTCTGAGGCCCAGAACAAAGCTGCCAAACTTTGGAGTGTATCTAGACTCCCACTCAAAGGACTGAGGCAAGGGAGAGCTACCTCTGTACCTGGTGGGATGGGGTGCATACAGGGCAGAAGCCCAAGATCACTGTTCCTGGTTGGGAGGTACTAGACCAGTGGTTCTCATTCTGTGGGTTGAGACCCCAATGGGGAGACTCAAACAACCCTTTCACAGGGTTGCATTTCAGATATCCTGCAAATCAGATGTTTAAGCTAATATTCTTAACAGCTGCAAAATTGTGTAGTGACAAAATAATTTTATGGTTGGGGTAAATACAGCATGAGAAACTGTATTAGGTTCACAGCAATACGAAGGTTGTAAACTACTGTATTAGTGGTCGTAACGTTGTAATCTTTACTTCCTGCAGCTCCTTCCTCCATGGGTGGGGGGTTAGTTCTTGAAAAGCACAAAGGTGTACCTGAAAGCTTAGAATTAAGCTCCAAATAAAAGATTTGCATGCAGCCTGGGGCAGGATATGCAGTGTATGTGTCCAGGTTCGAGGGTGTCAAGTGGTATAAGGAGAGGATGGGGGTACAGCATTGTGGATGGAGCATGAGTTACAGAGGGTCCTTCAGAGTCTCAAGCATTCTCTGTGTGCAATAATATAGTGCAATCTAGAAGGCTAGGTGTCTTCGGGAAGTATAGTGAGGAAATCATACTCTGGCATACTGCCTCTACAGGAGTGGAGGGTCTTGGCAATGTGGTTCTGCTGTCAGTCATCAGAGCCCGCCTCTGAACGGATGTGGTTTACCCTTGCTTCCTGTGAGGAGGGGAGGAACTGGGTCTTAGTGCCCGTGCCACAGACGCCCGCCTTCTTTACTGCTCTCAACTAGCTGCCGGAAAGTACCGAAAGCGTTCTGCGGCCAAGGTAAGAACCTTCGATGTGTACTGAAGAGTGCATACCCCTGGATTAACTACAGGAGCTGCACTTGCTCTCACCCATGGGTCAGTAGGCTTGTCATGGAAAAGCATGGGCTGCCTTAAAAGATGGCATGTTTCTGGAAGGAGATGGGGACTCCAGTCTTAGAAAAATAACTGTGAATCTGAAAATGGTGGCTTCCCCAGATCACAGTTAAAGTAAACCTTTGGGTTCTAAATGGTAAGAGAACCTTGAAACAAAAGTCCATACTGAGCTTTAGTGGCACTGGACTCTAAAAGGCGCCCCCCCCCCCCGCCGGCAGAGTGCACAGCCAAAAGGGGTGGAACGGACTTAATCACCAGTAAAATAGGGAGGTTTTTTAATAAGTGTAAACTTTACAAAGTGTTTTCAAAATCACTCTTACCAGTGAGGTAAATCAAGAGTAAAAGCATTCACCACTAAATTCAAAATGTCAGTTGGATTCTTAAAATGTATGTGGATGGCATGAAAGAATCGACCCCGCAGGTTCTGTTTTGATTTCTAAATGCCTGAGATAGCTCTTGGAAAAAAAGCGCCAAAAGGCACGGGGTGGTGGGCGGTCTCAGGAGACTTAAAAGAAGAGATGCTTTGAGGTTGAGAGTAGCCACGCCCAGCCCGTGGAGTGGGAGGATACATAGAGGGAGGTACTTGGAGGAGGTTTAGAGTAGCCACGCCCAGCACGTGGGAGTAGGAGAGATACATAGAGGGAGGTCCCCTGAGGTTTAGGGCAGCGGCAGCGGCAGCGCAAAGCAAAGCAGTTGGGATTCCCAGCGCAAAGCAGTTGGGATTCGGAGGGAGTCTTAAGAGGGAGGTACCAGGAAGTTTAGCCAGCCGAGCTATTGAGAGTCAGAGGGAAGTACCTGGAGGTTTAGGGTAGCCAGGCAAAGCACTTGAAAGTCAGACAGAGGTACCAGAAAGTTTAAGCTAGTAGCCACGCACAGCGGGTGGGAGTCCGTGAAAGCATAATTTCAGGGAGCCATGTCCAGCCCTCTGGAGTCAGAGGATAACTAGGAGATACTATGAGGCCCAGTTCATCGGAGTCAGGGAGCCATAAGAGGGAGGTACTAGGGGGTTCAGGGTAGCGGCTCCCAATACCTGGGAGTCAGAGGGAGACTTAGAACGGAGGTACCAGGAGGTTTAGGGAGTAGGAAGATAGATACATAGAGGGTGGTACACTAAGGTTTAAGGCTGCTGCGACCAGACCAGCCGGTGGGATTCTAAAGGAGCCTGAAGAGGGAGGTACCAAGAGATTTAGGGTAGCCACCCCCAGCACTTGAGAGTCAGAAGGAAGTACCAGGAGGTTTAAGGAAGCCAGTTCCAGCAGGTGGAGGTCCGAGGAAGCATAATTTCAGGTAGCCTTGCCACGCCCTCTGGAGTCAGAGGATAATTAAGAGACATCAGGAGGCCGGGCAGTGGAGGCAGAGGCAAGTGGATTTCTGAGTTCGAGGCCAGCCTGGTCTACAGAGTGAGTTCCAGGACAGCCAGGGCTAAACAGAGAAACCCTGTCTCGAAAAACCAAAAAAAAAAAAAAAAAAAAAAAAA
>CM052722.1:36800046-36816707 GCA_028551405.1 Uromys caudimaculatus | reverse complement strand
GAAGTGAGAGTAATGAGATGGGTGTTCCCAATAGGGGCATTCTGATCCCTCTCCTAAGTGTGATCTACTTAAATGGTTATTGTGCCCCAGAAAAGGAGGTCTGGAATTACCTGAATATGTTAGGAGTCTATGATGGGGTCCCACACCTCATCTTTGGGAATGTCAGGAAGCTCATCACTGAAGATCTAGTGCAGGAAAATTACCTAGAATACCGTCAGGTTCCTGATAGTGACCCTCCATGCTATCAGTTCCTATGGGGTCCAAGAGCCTATGCTGAATCCAGCAAGAAAAGAGTGATAGAATTTTTAGGTAAGGTCAGTGAAACCATGCCCAGTGCTTACTCATCTCGTTCTGAACAGGCTTTGATTGAAGAGGAAGAAAATGCCAAAGCTGCAGCCAAGGCTGGCACTAAGGGCAAAGCCAAGAAACGTTCTAAGTCCAAGTTGAGCAATTCTACTGGCTAGTGAGATATAAGGTAGCCTCCACTATGTGACCAAAAAGGTCTGTTCATCTTTTTGCAAAAAATGTTGTTGATAAAAGTTTTGGGGTCTTTTAGCAAAATAGTTACTTAGAATTAGAATGTATATTGATAAATTTTGTAGACTGTGCCTAATTTCTGTTTATCAAGCTGAATATTCATACTTTGTACTAAAACAAAATACAAATTAGAACATGGCATTTATACAGGAAAAATCTTGGAGATAGAAAAATCTGTAGGAAAATATTTGAGAATGGCCAATAGTAACATTTCGTCATTTGTTGGATTGTTAACTGAAGTTACTGTTTTCGAACTTATAAATGTACACTTCCATTTGTTTTTGACATTAAAGAATGCATGAGAAATTCAATCACAATGAATCAGATGGTTTTTTTTCAAGGCTTGTGCTCTGCGTAAACATTAAGCATCCAGCCTTGGGAAGTCTTCAGACTTTATACTGAAGATATTTATTGTAAGTAGATCTAGCATCTGCCCATGCAGTGGTAGCTTCTAGGGGAAACTGTCATTATGCACGAGAATAAAATGTGATCCCTTTTCCAATGAAATAAGTAGGATTTTGTGGCATTTGGACAGAAAACATTTTTAAACAACTTTTTGAAAGAAAAATTCTGATTGTTTATTCTATTGCAAATAAAATGCTATATACTTTGTAGCATCTAATTTAAAAGTAGAAAAATGTCAGGTGGATAGGTATCAAATCAAAATGCTTATATTATTGATTCCCACATTATATGATGGTCATACAAGGCAGCTAAATGCACAAATGCTGCCCATTTATTCCTGTTTTTCAGTTCTACAAGAAGAAACCTCTCAAACTAATTTCTCAATGTTGTACCACAATATTTTCTTCCTGTGGTTATATAACACACGTCTATTCACCCCATGTAAGGAGCTTATAACAGACCCAAGTACAGATAATGCCAATTTCCAACTTGAGGAACCGTAAATTTTAGGGTTAATTACAGGAATATGGCTGAGGGGTTACTTACAGGAGCACAAATGGTTCAAAGATGCCTGCATCTCAAAAAACCCCTCTCCATGGGGGGCTGGTCAAAATAGCTGTGAACCTAGACCATGCTGCAAAGCCTGGTCACCAGACTGGAGAGGATCCTTTTCAGGTGCTTCAGTTGGTCTAAACCCTGCCCAAGCAGCTTGTCTGGTTTCTGCTTCTTCCAGGTAGCTATTCTGATCTCAGAGTCATCTGAGCACCTTTTCTCCTATGAGTGTCTTTGCAGTGCAGCTTGTCTGAGTCTTGGCAGTTTGACTTGTCTTAAGAGTCTTATTTGCAGTTCTGCTTCATTTTGTCCTGAGAGAGACTCTCAACTTCTATTGTCTAATAGAAAGGGGAGGGGTCTAGTGAATCTGGTCAGTTTCAGGGACTTGCTTAAGCTTTTTTGTTTATCTCCGTTTTGAAGGAGATCCTTTAAGTTATTTTGAGCTGTTTACCTTTCTGCTTAAGGAACTTTGTGTAGAATGGAATGTTTAAATCCTCCAATCCATACTTAGGGTAAATTGTTGCAAAACACAGTGGATAAAGAGAGGCTTAGAATGGTTTTTAATAGTTCACAGGGCTAGTAAGTTATGAGTTGATCCTATATCCCTTTTCACGTGTCTACACTGTTCCATTCCTCCTAAATTGAGGTGTATTCTGTGACTCTTATTGCAGTTTTATTCTCAATATACCAGCATGTGTCTGATGTAAAGGAGTGACCTTTTGATCAAAGTACTGAATTAAAATACATAGTGCATCAAGAATTTCAAAATGTATAAACAAAGAAAAAATAGACGATTCACTGACATACATTTTCAGCTATGTACCCTCAAATGATAAGGGACATCAGATCAGGTTGGGGAGGAGAGCTTTATCCTAGAGCTATATGCTAGCTCATATGTTACCTCAACTTCATTGCAAAAACACTTGCCACTGTGGGCATCTGTCTCCTGGTGGGGAATAATGCACCACAGAGGTTACACCCAAATCTAATTCTGCTAATATAGTGATTTATCAGTTTTTCCCTTATGTATACTTGGCTGTTGTCCAGTACTGAAGTCTCTCCATCTCATACAATTCATAGGACAGCTACTATTAGAGGATACCTGAAGAGAGACCAACTGAGAGGCCTGAATAAGTAATACAGAGTCTTCTCCACCAGTGGGGCTGTCTTGTGCACTGGGGCACAGAACAGCCTGACTTCCAATTTTCTTGTGCTTTTAAAAGCAAAACGTGCGGTTGTGTCATACAGAATGCCAGCTGTGTGCATCTGCAGGAAGCAAGCTGGCATTGTTTACAGAAGACTAAAGTTAGCATCTCAATGATCAGGCTATTCTCATAACCTTGTCAGGGAAACATTGTGTAGAAATGTAAGTGACCAGTGACCAGTTTTTCTCAGATAATTTGAGCACTTAAAGTTTTTTCTTAAGAATGGTTTCACAAGATGGTGTAACTAGTTCAGTAGCCCACTCTATTCCCCACTGGTATTAGGAGAATAAGTCAAATTGTCAACTCATAGTTTGTAGGATTTAACTTTACGGCTTCTTGTATCTAAAGTGTGTTTTCTTTTGATTGGGAGGCAGAAGATAAAAGGGTAAATATTGCCATATAAAAGATCCATAAGACAAGAAGACAGAAGAAAGCACCTTTACCCAGGTAAAATTTTGCTAACCATGAAGTGAGCCTTCCAGTCAGATCCCAGCACATATCTTTTCTTAAATTAATTTTATTTATTTGCATTCCAAATGTTGCCCTCCTCCTCATCCCTCTCCCAGAGTTCTTCACACCATCCCCTTTCCTCTTTGCCTCTGAGAGGGTGCCCCCTCCATTCTTCCACCCGCAAGCATCCCCCTTCCCTGGGGCATCAAGTCTCTACAGGATTAGGCACAACCTCTCCTACTAAGGCCAGATAAGGCAGTCCTCTGCTACATATGCCCAGCACCCATCTTGAGTAACCCTTTCTGTAAGTTTTTATAACTCTCTGATTTTTTTGTTTCATTAATTGAATTGCTACTGTCAGAGAGATGTAAGACAGCAGTTTCCTAACTTCTTGCCATCTTTGATGGTGCAGTCTCTGTAGGTAATTAATAGTGGTCCTGTTATAGTCTGTCAATGTACATTTTGTACTTTGTTTAATAAGGCAATAGCCGTGGAGGTATAGTTTAAACCTTCAGCTATTTGACAGGCTATCCAGCTAAGCTGTTCATCAGTGTATACAGCCAGAATGCAGAGCCCTATTACAGAGAATGTGATAGCCACAGCCTCAGATTTGAGAGGAGGGCTATATTATCAACCGTTTCCAGTCAGGGGCTTATTGTCTTACTGGGCTTTTTTCTTTTTGGACTATTGAGAAAAAAATAGATAGTCTGCTTAAATATCAGCATGTAGTATGAGATAAGTTAGCAGGAATATAATCATAAGTGTACTGTTTATAAGTGAAAAATTGCCCTTCAAGCAAAGGAATAGGGCTTATCCTGTTGAAGATGACCTTGGTGTGGAAACAATGTATTTGTCTCTTGGATATGTGTAAGTCTTTCTGGATGCAGTTTTTTATTTTAGCACATATGTCATTTGTATGTACTATAACATAGGGAGTATAGAGCTCTATTGCATCTTCTGCTTTGTAATAAGGAACCCCTGATTGTAAGACTCTTTAAATGATAGATTTAAGAATACCTGTTGAAGGGTTAAACATGGTTAGGTTAGGAAAGCAATATCCTGGACAGATTTACAAACAGGAATAAGACAGGTGCCTAATACTCTCAGCATTTAAATCCTCATTTATATAAAAGGCAGAAGCCAGTAGTTTTTATTGTAGGAGCTAGTTTTACCCATGTAAATGTTGCCCTAGCATAGGGAATTCTCTTTCTTTTTCCTTTTTGCTTTTTTTGTTGTTCTAGAATTAGGCAGTCAAGGCAGGGAAGACTCAGTAGAAAGATGTGATAGTACTAGGGCATTTTTATGTTTTATCTGCAAATTGTGGACCTGGATCCACCTCTGGGAGTCTGGTGAATTTAAACTTTAAAGGATCCCCCAAATGAGTGATCCTTTTTGATACTGCTCAGAAGTATCTGTTACCTGCTGGCACTGGGAGCGATGAATCCAGGGAGCAATCCCAGCAACCTTAACAGTGGTAGGTGTAGTGAGGGCCATGGGAAATGGTCTCTTCCAATGAGGCTCAAGTGTCTTTGGATAATGTCTCTTATTCCAGACAGTGCCACTGACCTGGTAAGTATGGGGAATCAGAACTAGAGTCTCTTGACTGGGTCTCCCTCAGTTTTGTGGACATGTTGAAGAACCTGTTGCAGGGCCTGATGAGGGTGGAGAAGGGAATGATTAGAAAATTCAGCTAAGTGTACATCTTGTAGTCTAGGTAGGGGAAGAAGAGGTCTGACAGAAAAGAATTTCAAATGGAGAAAGTTTCCCTCTATAAGGAGTACATTGGGCCATAAGAAGGCAAAGTTAAGAAAGCTCACCAAACTTTGGCTAGGGACTAATTGTTATTTCCTCTCTGGTAGGAGACACCTCTACCCAACACAAGAAGGTATTTGCAAATACAAGGAAGTATTTTATACCCATTTTGGCCTTGTTTTCCCTAAGTAAAGTCCACCTCCCAATGTTCTCCAGGCATCTTGCTCAGGTCCTGACTCATGAGTACCATGGTGAATAGTGGCCCAGTGGTTGTTTGGACACGACTTGTTTGGGGGTGTGGGGGACCAAGAGCTATGGTTTTAGAACTGTGGGATAAATAGTTTTGACTCATTCCCTTAAACCTTCAGCAGGCCTGTAATCAATAGTGCTGGGTTTTGGAACTGGAAGGAGAAGGGAGTTCCAAGGTGGTTGGCAAGGAACTAAAATACTAGTTTTCCTGAGCATCTGGATATAAAGTGCAATCCCCTCTTTTTTCCTTTCTTTAATTCCCATGGGTATTATTTTACTCAGATTTATTTCTGCCTGTACCCCAGAAAATTTCACTTGTAATAGAGCCAGATGTGGGGTTAATTCCAGCTGAACTGGGGATTTCTCAGATAGTAACAACTGGACAAGTACCTGGACTTAGAGGGGAGCTTGAGTTCTAACTCTGTCATGTCTTCCTTGAAGGGGATGGTGGCTTGTAGTTTCTGTAACAGGCCTTGCTTGGCCCAGTGGAGGATAGGGACATTCAAGCATTACCAGGGACATACGGGTGATTGTACCTGTTTCCAAGTCCACAACCCCATCAGTCATCCAGGAATAGGCACCAGATTCCCCTATTGCACTCTGCAGTTTTATCTCTTTTGCCAAGGGGTCTGTCTGGTTTCTTTAGGATTGAAAAAGTTGCCCCAGTGTTTATAAGGAAGCTGTCTTGTTCCTCCACTTTCAAGATAAGCACAGGCTTGTGAGGGGCTGATGCAATTAAGCCCTGCCCCAATCAGGAAGCTTCAGTTTCTAATTGGGGCACTTTTGCTTTGGGTGTTTTAGCCCATTGGTACAGTCATTCATTTTTCCAATCTCCTTTTTTTTTTTTTTTTTTTTTTTTTTTACAATATCCACATTGATTTCAGGCTAGAGGAGGTCTGGGTAGCCTTGATACATTCCTGATTGCTTCCAGAATCAGAAATATAGCTCAGAAGCTTTGTTCATTACCTTCTGGTGGATCATCCATCCCTGTTTCTCCCAGTTCTAGCACAATTGTCTTTCTTAACTTTGCCTCTGTATCTTCTGGAAAGTCTCTATTACTAAAGACTCTGAGCTACTTCCACTAACTCTGACAGTATCTTTCCTTCAAATCCTACTAGCCTCTGGAGGGTCTTTTAAATATCAATGGCCAACCAAGACAAACACTATGTTTATAGCTCTTCTGTTTTCTGTTGCTTCTGGATCAATGGGTGTATAGGTCCAGTTGGCTTCTAACAGCCTCTCCAGAAGTGTGACAGGTGTCACAGCTGGTCCTTGCAAAACTTCACTAACCACTAATTTATGGGCTTCTATGCAGCATTGCAGAGACCATTCATCAGAGTCAGGCAGTAGATATCAAGAGACCTTTAACTTGTTCAACGTTAAGGTCTTATTGAGGTCTAGTAGAAGGAAAAGTTTCCCAAATTGGGGGCTCTTTAGAGGCTATGGACATACTTGTTTCCCTCTGGATCCTCTTTCTTCTGAGGCACCCTAGATAGTCTGATAAATGTAAAATACTGTCTCAAAAAGAGAAATTAAGCCTTGAGGTTTGTCAGATAAGGAGGGGTTTTGATTTTCTCAGTTATAAAGATCAGTGGTGGAAAAGGAAACAAACCAGAAATGGAGCCATCGGAGGTATATCATCATCACCTGTGTCTTCCCTTGGAGGGGGACCCAAAGGGGCATCTGGGCGGGAAGTTGGACTATACCTGGGTCTTGTAGGGACAACTCTGGGGGGGGAAGCCCTCATAAAACCAAGAGTAGAGAGGTAGGGCATAGGAGGACCCACTGCAGGCATGGGAAGGAGTAAGAAGAGTCAGAAGTGGTAGGTTCTGGAGGAGTCACAGACTATCGGGATAGTCTGGCAATGGAAACACAGAGTTGGCTTTGAGTCCTCTGGCACAATGGAAGGCTTTTTCTCCTGCATTTCTAAGATCTTCTGGAACCAATGTTTGTGGCACTCTGGCAGCCAGGAAGGTTGCATTTCCGGCATATCCAGCCACGTTTGAATGTAAGAATACTGATCTAGGTGTCCAAGTCTTCTTAGAACAGAAAACTGAACTATGGCAGAAACTTTGATGACCTGGTATTGGGCCAACCCACTCAGAAAGCTAGCCAATCGAATTCACAAAGCGAATGGAGAGTTCTCTTGAAGAAGTGAACTCCAAACTCTGATTCCTGAGCTTTGAAACCTAATTTAAAGTTCTGTAAAATGCATTCTTAGGGTGAAGTTGAGAGTATCAACAAGGTTTGGTTTTTCCATATCTGAAAAGATTAATGGTAGCACATCAATACAAAGGACAGTGACAATGAAAATGAAACCACAGACACAGGATACGAAGGTGACCACCAAGACAATCCATATCTTGAGGTAGTATCCCAGCTACAACACAGTCTTGGGAATTTTTAGTCTCCATCCAGCTTTACCCCAAGTACCCAGAATGGCACCCCAGACTGAGCAAATACTGGAAACCTAGGTTTATGTTACTTCCAGAGGTTTTGAATTCAGGTATTCAGATAGACTCCTTCAGAAAGTTTAGAGGGAAAGTTGGTGAGGGATACTTGATTCCTGGGGCCAAGGAAGGTCCTCTCAGTGACCATCCCTAAGTCTGATAGCCATTACACTTACCTAGAAGAAGCCATACCTTAAGGTTGAGGGTTTACTTCAGGGATCTTGGTGGGACCTTCAAAACATTATGGGGTACCTGGAGACCACATGAGAGGTATGAATAAGTAAAATTCCAGCCTCTAGTCTCTTTTGGCCAGAATGTCCTATATAGACTAGCAGTTCCGACAGTTTGCTTGAGCTTTTAAAGGCAAAACTCATAATTATGTGATATTTACAAAAATCCAGCTATAGACATGTTCAGGAAGCAAGCAAGCATGGTTTACAGAAGTGGAAAGGTAATAGTTGAAAGTCACACTGTTCTCAGAACCTTAAGGTCAGGGGCATGTAAAGAAATGTATGCCTGATGTATGTGATTAATGACCACTTTATACAAGGTAATTGTATCACTTAAAGTTTTTTTGCTTAATGCTTTTGTGAGGTGACATAAATATAGCTCATTTATCTGTCTGTATACATATACATCACTATGCTACTCATTTAAAAGTGTTAGTAAGTATACCTACTTTTGAATAGAGGAGACAAAAATGAAGAGATTCCTGGCTTTCATTATCAAACTGAGAAGGCTTGCTGACAACAATGTTTATGCTCCTTTAGTCAGGGGTGGGTATTTCCCAGAACTATCTATGCCTCGTATGAACACACATAAGGAGGAACTATAGAGACCACTCCCTGCCAAGAAATTCCTGGCAAAATTGCCAGTCCTAGTAATATTGCCTCATATACTCCTTTAAGATTCTGGGGGATCTAAATGTACCTGGGGAGCACTATCATGTCAAGCAAGAAAGGATAATAGATAATAAACCAGAATGAGAATGATATATAAGACCCAAGCAGAATAAAAGTGCTTGAGAAAAAGGTGCATGAGAAAAAACAATATTATGAACCTAAAGAAAATAAGGCAGAACATAACTTTAGAAAGTCGTATTTCCTTATCCCTGGGTGGGCACGAGCAAGAGTTAGGTTGAACTTCTCCCTTTGTGGAGTGGGAAAAGGGCCATACTTTGTTGAGACAACAAAGTTTGTTGTATTAAATCAGCCGAGATTTATTTTCCAGCTCGTATTAGGATGTCAAAAATGCCCAACCCATAACAGTGGTGACAATACATTCCTTCCATAATTATTAATATACAGAGACTTTGAGCAGTTGAGGGCAATTAAGCAATTTGGCTTTTTCCTAAAAAGTATCCAATAACTGAGGGCCCTTAGAATAAGAACATGAGTCCCAGGGCTGGAGATATGGCTCAGCAGTTAAGAGCACTGACTGCTCCTTCAGAGGTTCTGGTTTCAATTCCCAGCAACCATGTGGTGGCTCACAACCATCTATAGTGGGATTTGATGCCCTCTTCTGGTGTGTCTGAAGGCAGCAACAGTGTACTCATATACATAAAATATATAAATCTTTATTTTTAAAAAAAGACCATGGGTCTCAAGTAAAGCCATGGATGACTACCAAGTTGTGCCAGATCAGAGAAAATATGTGAACCATATCCTCCATATCTGTGGGTGCATAGTATTTCCAGGGATGCCATCATGGACCCCAGGCAGTAATGCCAGGTGAAAGATGTCTATGAATTTCCACTCTGGGTTATTTTATCATGGAAGCCTGAGGCTAGAGAGTCTAGGGCTCTGTTCCCCTGTGTTAAATTACCAATCATCAAACTCCATTCAGTATGATACCACTTTTGTTATGATGAGACCATTGGCAAGTGTTTTGCTAGCAGTGTTCTCCTTGCTTCCTTCTGCTGGGGCTCACAGAGGCACAGGTCTCACAAAGTGGATATAATCTGTTCAAAAGGAAGGGAGCCTCCTTTTCTTCCAGGTGGCAAATCAGGGAACTCAGGTAGGGACCAAGTTGACTATTCTTTTCAAAGAGGGGACAGGAAAGTGTCTCACTTTGTCCTTCACAATCACACTGAGAAGGTTTTTAAAGCAGACTTATCTTTTGTTAAATCTCAAGGGTGCACAAAGATGTTGGGGGTGATTGTGGTGTCTTTTAGTTGGCATATGCAGCCATGAGACAGCACAAGGGAGAGACTCAATACTTGCTAGTCACTATATCAAATGCTTTCCATTCCTTGCACTTGTTCTATGTCTAGTAGAAGACAGGCTAACCAATACCATTGTATAAATGTGAAACATACAGCTCAGAGAATTTTTAACTTGCATAGCTAGTAAGTGACAGTCTCTTCCATGGTATAATATAAATCAAAACCCACATTATTTCATCCCTCCCAACTTGAGACTTGCCTGATGCTTCTGAATTCCTTTTGGTCTTGTTCTTGGTAATGAAGGAAACAAAAAGGCTTGACAATAGGGTTGTGTCCTACAGAGAAACACCTAAACTCTCTGTCCTCAAGCCACTGGATAGAATATCTAGTGAAAGCAGTAAGTACATCAAAATAAATATGACAGATATTTTTATGTGCTTGTTTCACTTTGGAAAAAAAAGTCTCACAACACCAGACCAAGCTGGCTGCAAAGCTTAGAGAATATCTCTACCTCTCTGTCCTGAGTGCAAGGATTAAAAGCATGAAGCAGAACTCCCCTTTCTCTGTGAATTATGAAGAAAAAGCAAAAATATCTTTTGCAGTGATAGGATTACATACATATGTGATGTCTGAAGGCTTCAAAAGATCATGTCATTTGGAGGAAGGTAGATGGCACTGGAGATCATGATTTTAAGTGTAATGTTTTTCAAAAACCAAATAACCACATTTTCCCTTCATTATAGATATATATATTTAAAAATATCTTGAAAGTAGGAGGAAGACTAACTGGTAAAAAAGAAGGGGATGTAAGCAGTGAATAAAAGCTGGGAATAAGGGATTCATTCAAATAAAACCTGTGAAATGCCATAAAACCTTTTTATAGTTAATGTGTGCTAAAATACAAATAAATGAATAAACCAAAAATAAGTCCTGATGGGTATGGTGGCACACACCTGTAATCCTAGCACTTGAGCGGGAAAGGCAGGAGGATTAAGAGTTTAGGGTCACCCTTTGTTACATAGTAAATTCAAGGCTAGGCTGGACTGCATGAGAATCTCTCTTTAGAAAAACCAAACCAAACCAATGCAAAACAAAATTTAAAAACAGCCAAGCAGAGATTGAGCCATCACCTTCTCATCACCTGAACCATCCACTAATTCCCTTTCCTTTCAAATACTCCAAAATGTCTCAGGGAATTTCCATTGTATAATACAGTATTACCAGCAGTATTAATACAAAACAGCACATTCTCTAGTCTTAAGCCCAATTCCAATGAAGGGATTGCAGAAGTTTGTACCTAAAAGAATTGAACTAGAATGACTATTAGGGACACTTCCATAAAGGGCTAGTTAAATGGCTCATCAGTTAAGAGTATTTGCTTTTCTTGCAGAGGACCCAGGTTTGTTTCTCAACACCCATTATGGAGGTTCATGACTGTAACTCCCCATCCTAGGAGATCCAACACCCTCATCTGACCTCATTGGAGACCACACATGTATATGGTGTACATACCTGCAGGCAAAACACTCATACACTTGAAATAAAATAATTTTTAAATTAAAAATATCAACATAAGCCAGGTGGTGGTGGTGCATGCCTTTAGTCCCAGAACTAAGGAGACAGAGGTAGGTAGATCTCAGAGTTCAAGACCAACCTGGTCTACAGAGTAAGTTTCAGGGCAGCCCCATTTCCAGTCCAGTAAGAGCCCAGAGAAAATCTGTTCTCCTTTATAGTGTACCTGTATTTTCACTCTAAGGACCAAGGAAGGAACGGAGTATGTTTGTAGCTAGTGAACTTGTGTTGGTAGAAGAAGGGATCCTAGGATGCAAAGAAAACATCCAGTTGATGGAATTCTATGACTGAAATGTCCCTAATTTGTGCCTGGAAAGTCACAGAGTGTAGCAGAAATGGATATAATGGGTAGGCTACCAGTTCAGCAAGGGATAATCTTGTTCAAAATCAGTTGAGAGACTCTGAGTGGTGATTAAAGGACATGTCCCACAAATAGGTAGTCCCAGAGAGTTCTGTATCTCCTGTCACAGCTGAGAAGCTTTGCAGGAGTTAGTCCATTAAAGCTTGAAATGATTACTTCTAATGGTGACTGAGGAAGGTCTAGGCTTCATTTAAAGTTTGCATTGCTTAGGTCAGAACAACACAAAGACCCTGGCTCCACTTGATATGCTGAGGACCTAAAAAGCATGGATTATGTAATAGTGACGTTCCTTAGCAACACACCCCAGTTGTTAGCATGGAGAGACCCTGGGCAACAGTAGCAGGATATAGGTCATCCTCATTTCCCTTGTGATGGGAAGGAAGCCTTGGAAGAAAGATTCAGCATCTTTCGAGTCAATTGGATGTGAATTTCTAAAAGTCATCTGGGTTTAAATTTAAGATCCTGAATTTGGATTACAGAGGCCACAATCTACAGGGTCCCACTAAATCTATTCTGTAGGGGATTTCCCTGGCCCTGTGTGACCCCAGTAAACCTGCTGCACTAAATTTTTGCACAGAAAGTCCCAGAGAAGGAGGTGTTATCTAACAGAGGCCCAAGAATCAGTGGGCAGAATATTTCTGGGCAAGCATTCTCAGTGAGCCCATGTCAGCTTTTAGAACTGAGTAAACCATGAAAAGTGTTGAGGGCTCAGGTCTTCTTTCCTTTCATCCTAAGGGCCCATGGAAGGGAACGAGAGCATTAGATGGAGCTATCCAAAATTGCACGCCTTTAATCCCAGCACTCAGGAGGCAGAGACAGGTGGATTTCTGAGTTCGAGGCCAGCCTGGTCTACAGAGTGAGTTCCAGGACAGCCAGGGCTACACAGAGAAACCCTGTCTTGAAAAACCAAAAAAAAAAAAAAAAAAAAAAAAACAACAACAAAATTAGTGCTGCATAAGGAAGGAGCCCAGGTTTACTAACAATTTGATATGATAATGGCACTGGCTTCGAAGCTGAGAAATCTTCCATTCCCAGTGCACACCAAAAAGGGGTGGCAGGCTGCAGTCTAAAGCACACTTTAATTAGTTCCCTGGGGTTATTAGAGGGCAGGCTGATTAGAACAAGGGCACTCTGGGTTCTTAGGACAGTACTTTTACCAAATCCTGTAAATGTGGGCTCCTTAGAGCCAAAAGTTTTCTCTATGCTGGAGGTACTTACACAATCTCAATCTCTCTCCAGGTGGCAGAATCACTGGCTTGCTAGCTCACACTGAACAAGATCATTATGCCTCGGGGTCAAAAGAATAAGCTCCGTGCTGGAGAAAAAGGCCACCAGGCTGGGGGTGAGACCCAGGATCTCCATGGTGCCCAGGCCCCTGCAACAGAGGAGAAAGGCTATTCCCTTCCGTCTTCTCCTCATTTGGGGGTTACTGCTCATAAAAAGTCTGCTTCTAAGTTACAAAGCACTTCCAAGGTGCCTCAGAGAGCCCTTTCTACCACTGAGTCTAGGGGTATTTCTCTCACAAGATCATATAAAGGAGCTAAGTACAAAATTAAGAGAAAACCAAGTTCTTCCCAGGCCTCACCCTCTACTGTGAAGCGCCCTAGAATGTCTCTCATTGGTACAGTTCACCTGGTGGTGAGCTATATGATGCGCATGTGTAAAATGAAGAGGCCCATTCTGAAAGCAGATGTGTTGAAGATGATCACCAAAAGCCATAGAGAACACTTCTTTGAGATCCTCAAAAGAGCTTCATTCAACTTAGAGGTGATGCTTGGTGTGGACTTAAAGGAAGTGGATTCTATGAAGCATTCCTACATCTTTGTTAGCAAAATGAATCTCCCTAACAATGGTGTTGTGACTAGAGGCAGGGGATTTCCCAAGACTGGTCTGCTAATGAATCTCCTAGGAGTGATCTTCCTGAAAGGAAACCGTGCCTCTGAGGAAAAGATCTGGGAATTCCTGAAGAAGATGAAAATATACGATGGAAAGAAACATTTCATTTTTGGGGAACCCAGGAAGCTTATCACTCAAGATTTAGTGAAGCTTAAATACTTGGAGTATTGGCGAGTACCTAACAGCCGTCCTGCAAGCTATGAATTTCTGTGGGGTCCAAGGTCTTATGCTGAGACAAGCAAGATGAAGATCCTGGAGTTTTGGGCTAAGATCAACCATATAGTTCCGAGCACCTTCCAGTCCCTGTATGATGAGGCTTTGAAAGATGAGGAAGAAAGAGCTGGAGCTGCAACTATACTCAGTGACACAACAATCAATACAAGTTAAATGTCCCACAGCCATGCCAAACAGGTCCTCTTACACCTAGTGAAGTTAAAGAGTTTTTGATTTTACCTTGCAGTTCAAGAGGCCAGTGAGAGAAAGGGATGATGAAGGACTGTTTATGTCTAGAGGAAGTGTTGTGAATAGCTTTGTGTTCCTGTTCTATATGGTCAGTTTGGAAAGTTATCTGCATTTTTGTTTATTTTCAGTTTTTCAAATGTACTTTTTATATAGCTCAGTATACTATGTTGTCCATACAAATTCAACAGTATGTGTTGGGCCTGTCTGGCACCTCCTCCCCCAGCAGTGATTGGCAGGCAGCCTGCACCCCACCTCCCAAGCAACCAAGCCCCTTGGGCAGAAGAGTAGGGGGGATGCCAGTTCAGCAGGACTGGGTGTGCACCATGGCTGGACAAGGCTCTGCGCCCCCTCACACACCCAGGGAGATCCCCTCCACCCACTGTCTCAGCCTTGGACAGCAGCCCCTGCTTCTCAGGGGACACTGACAGTCGCAGGACATGCCTGCCCAGCACTCAGGGAATGCTGTCTGCGGCCTGGGGCAACCCTGGCCATAGGGGCAGGAGAGTGAGGGCCCAGGTCGGCTTGGGTGTGCAGGGGCCCCGGGTTTGCCATCCACCCTCCTGTATTGGGCGCTATGTTGCCGAGCCAAGGTGGGGCTGCGGCAGCTCTGGGCCTAGGCTCGGCTCTGGGGGTGCAGCTTGAACTGGAGGGAGCGAGGGTGGGCTCCCAGGCAATGGTAGTTTTGGGCCCCATTTGGACACTGGTTTGGGCCTTGAGGACAAACCCGAGCCTGGCTCGAGTTCTGAGACCTGTCTCAATCACTTCCATATAGGAGTGACTCGGCAAGACCTGTTTGGCCCTCCGTCTACCCTGCTGTTGCTGATGTGGAGCTTTACTATTGGCCCTGTCAGTTACTCCTTACCCTTCCCTGCCTCCTATGTCATCTCTACCCATACCTATGTGCCCATACCCTTTGCCTTCTCTATATAAGCAAGGGGCTGATACAATAAAGTGAGTTCCTGCTTGGACAAGACTCCTGGCCTGGCATGTTTCTTTTGAGCTGTCGACACTCACCATCTTGCTCAGCCCTGGACAGACCTGACTGAACCAGGTTCTCTCTTCTTGCCTGGACCTGCTGGCCAGGAACTGACAAGTATGCAGAGTTTCATTATAAAAGAAATTGAAGAAATTTCTGTATTAATCTACCTACTTCAATAGAAGATAGAATTGTTACTTTTGTTTAAAATAAGTTTAAAATAATTTTAACATTTATTTTAATGATGAATTTAAAATAATCTACCATTAAATATATGAGATGGAGAAATAGAAAAATGGTAATGTGGTTAATATTTGCATTAAAACTTTTCTCTTTATTTGATAAAATTAAAATATATAAATGTCTTTGCTTCATTTATCTAGGAGGAGGTTGAATAGGGGAAACAATATTATCAAAATTTATTGTATAAAAATTTTCAATTAAAAAAATGTGGATGTAAGTAATATTCAGTTAGGCCCAAATGCTTATAAACTTAATTGTTCCCTAAATATAATTTGACCATCTACTCTCAGCAATTACATGCTAATATGGGAGGAGTAAAATAGCGAAGATGGAGTAAATAGCCATACAATTAATTATACTGTCCAGAAAAAGGAAGAGAAGGAAGAGGATTTTACAAGAATGTAATCAACTAGCAATTATTTGATTAATACAAAGTTGGGTCTTAGGAAACCTAAAGGCTTTCAGTGGGAAATAATTTAAATGTGGCTCCCAGGTAGAATTAGCTTAGGATGTGGGAGCGAGACCCTCAATGTTAAGAAATGAAGCTGTGAAAGGGAAAATGCCCTGGGCATTAATTTCAGGGAAAACTGGCAAATATAGAAAGTTTCTTGTAAGGCTGTGCCAGGAGTTATAGATCACTGAATACCCTGAGTGTTCTATACACTCATAATCTGACAAAGGAGCAATTCTTGAAGGAAAGTAGATACTGTGCTGGCACTCTTTGTCATGGACTGGGACATCCAGAGCATGCTCCTTAAAAGGACATTCATCAGGTTACACTGTGTGCGATTTGACAACTTTCAAATATTTTCAGTAGAGGTCAGAGGGATAAAAATTGAAGTAGCTTAACTTGAATGGCAACTCAAGGTAAGGGAAGTTTCAGGGTCCCTGAAGTATGTTTTAAAAAAGTATTGTGCTGTTTTGGCCAGTAGTGGCACATGCCTTTAATCTCAGCACTCTCAGGCAGAAGCAGGCAGATCTCTGAGTTCAAGGCCAACCCTGTCTACAGAGCAAGTCCAAGGATAGCCAAGGCCACACTGAAACACTCTCCAAAACAAAGCAACAAACGAACAACCAAAAAATTATGTTGTATCAACTGAGGAAGTCGACCTCACACTGAAATTGATTTTTCATAAGGAAAAAACATAATACTTGGTTTCCCTTACTAAGTTTCACTTTATCTGAGAAGGTTTTCTTTGTCCTGGAATATGATATAATTTCTAACATAATTCCTGGATTTAAAAATCAGTGTGTCGTACTGCAATATCAAAGGAATGAATCATAACAAGAATTTGTATTTAGAACGAACATGGTATCTACTCACTGATAAGCGGATATTAACCCAAAAGTTCAGAATGCCCAAGTTTCACTTAACGGTAACCACTGG